>KQ464077.1:0-600000 GCA_001304625.1 Trametes sp. AH28-2 | reverse complement strand
CGAGCTCTCGCTGGACCAGATCGGAGGCGCGTGGGGCGGGTTCGGTATCGGCTGGTGATTCCGAAACCAGGGTTGTCGCCTGCGCGGAGGGACTGGCTCCCTTCCGCCCGGTTACAGGTGTGTCGCGCTGCTGCATGAGCTTTTGTATTTGTTCGTGTCTTCGGGACCGTCTTTCGATGTGTGTTCTGTTTGCTGCTGCTCTTCGCCCAACCTGTAGGTGTTGTACCATATGGTCTTATATTTCTAGTGTCGTGTGTATCATAAGCTTCATGTATACTCTATGTATAAGACAGCCATGCTGTATGCAACAAACGAGAATCAATATGCCTGGTTTCTGCTTTGAACGAGCTCAAGGACCCCATGGACTCCGTTCCTTCCGCTACCGCAAGAGTTCCGATTCCACCTAGAATCGGATTTGATATGGAGTGTATCAATGGGAGGGGGTGAGGAATTACCACAAATCATGTGACTTTTGCTGTACCATCAGTTGCCTCTATTTGTTCTGTGGCACAGCGTCAGACATGCATAAGTACGGCACCGCGGCGCGAGGCCGTGTCGTCTTCATGCGTAACCTCAAGCTGCGCTCGCGATCGAGGCCTGGTCGTATCGATGGTATTGGTGAGCGCATGGGTGCCAAGATGACGTTCATGAAACGCGGCCGTTATTCCAGTACTACGAGTGGTGCCAACGTCACTGAGAATGTACAATCTCACTACTCATGAGTCATGAGCGATATCCGAGGAAACGAGTGACCTATAGTATGTTGTGATCATACTGATAGAATAGCGTATGTACTACTAGCAGTGCTAGTGATTTGTTGTTGTACTGCGTAGGTCATTCCGCCATCTCGAGGTATGTCAAGAACATAACAAATCATTTATGGGTGGAATCGGGCCTGGCGTGCGCAGCATCGCCGTTCACCCCCTAGTGGACGGTCTTCCCATCGCCCTTCTTTAGCACGCTATCGTTAGAAACCTCTGTCTTCTGAAGTCGGACCTACCGAGCTAGTATACCATGTTCTCACTTGTGAGTAGAGCGTTAGCTCCGATGCTCAGCTACCGCCGAGTAGGCCTCTCCCGGCTTACTACGGGAATAGTCCACTGTCTCCCTTCGGGAGGGACGATTGTATATGTGCGCGCGGTGGCACGATGGTACCTCGTCTTCCAATGTTGTAATCCTCAGCCTTAGCGTAGAAATACATGAAGCCATCCGTGCCTGAATATAGATGGACGTAAGTACGCCTTCGTACTAAATAGACTATGGAGGCGCTGCTAGGGCGCTGTTTATGGAGACCCGATGACGCGCACGAGTACATCCGACCGGTCCTCCGCCTCATCCTTCATTCTGCGCAGCACTCTTGACCTCCTCACCCGCTCCCGTCTCGGCGGGACTCCCTTTGCCACCGTCCACCACCACGTCGGGAGAGACGATAACGCGAAATGTTCAAAACAGCGGCGAGGAAGATCGCGCACAACACAACGCTCCCCGGCTTGTCGGCTAAGCAAGACCTACGGGCGTTGCAGGAACTCATCACCGCGGAGAAGGCGATCCTGAACTCGTACGTGTACCGCAGCTGTCAGATTGACATACTGACTCAAACGAGCTCATGCAGGCTGCAAAGGCTGAGCGCGGACTTTCAACGGGCGTCGGAAGCTCTGAGGGCGTGGGGTGCAGGGGAGGGAGAAGACCTCGCAGTACGTCCTTCTCGAGCTGCACTTCCATATATGCGCCTCATAGGGCGTAGGACACGCTCGGTGCCTCAACCACGTTGTTCCTGCACTTCGCGACGGCACTGTCTACCTTCGCCAACCATGAACTCAACGTGCGCGATCACATGAAAGCCGTGCGATCGCGCGAGGAGGGCCTCGACGAGATGAAGCGGAAGCGCAAGTCCGTGTTCAATGACGCGGAGGCCGCGGAACGCAAGCTCAGCAAGATGAACCCAGAGAACAAGAACTTGCAGCAGCAGACGGACCATTTGAACAGACTAAGGGATGAGATCCGCACCATGGACACGGACATCATGAACGAGGAGGCCGGGCTGAGTGACTTCAAGCGCCACAGTGCTCGCGCATGGATGGGGCTCAAGTTTGGAGGTCTGCTGGAATGTTGCGAAAAGGGCACAGTATGTCCGCTCCTTTTGACACATGAGATCCACGTTGCCGAACTCAGTGCACCTTACAGATCGTCGGTGAGCTAGGGAAGCTAGTCATCTCTGTAGGTCCCTTTGACGACTCGTGTCATGAACGCTACTCAAAAGATGTTAGGAAATCTCTCTGGAGCCTACACAACCGGGTTTACCTCGCCCGTACTATAGTGGACATGCACGTACCGAGTTCCTGGTGGCGGAGGCGTCGCGCTCGATCTCTGAAGTTCCTTACTCTCCGGATCCGAACCCACACCCCTCCCAACGCACCATTCGCCCACTGCCGGGCGCAGAGCTTCCCGCTATCCCGCTGGACCGCCCGATGTCCGGTACGTCCGGAGGCAGTCAGCCGGGCTACGGCGTATCCTCTCCAGGTCCTGGAGCCTACCCCGGCCTGCCGCAGGTGGAGGAATCAGGCTTCAATATTCAGCAATTCATTGGCAACGACCAGCCACCGACCCCTCAGAACCAGCTTCCTCCTGTGAACGAGTTCGGGACGTTCGGTGGAGGTCCCATCGCTCAGACGCACTCGCTGAACCCCGCGGAGAGGGATAAGATGACAAGTCCTCGTGGAGGGCGATTCGCTACGTTCCCCGTGAAGGCAGCCGGGCCTCGTCCGGCTCCGGGCGCCACGGGGGGTAGCAGCATATCCTCGACAAACCCTTACATTACGCCACCACCCGCAATGAGGGATGGCGACCGCGCGCCGTCCATCGAGATCGACCGCAACGACGAGTCCTTCTCATCCAGCATCGCGCAAGCCCTCGGCCAGCAGTTCGGGGGCGACGGCGCTTCTGGCAGCACGCCCGGGCACGGTCCTAGTGCGAGTACGAGCGGATATGCAGGCCAACAGGGCCTCCCGCCGTCGCAGGATGTCAAGAGTGGCAGCGACTTCGGGCCTCAGCGATACTCGCCTCCGCCCCCGATGTACACTCCTTCTCACGGCAGTGGGCTCCCTGCTGGCGCCGCGCCTCCCAATCCTCCGAGTTCAATGAGCAACGGGAAGGGGCTCGAGGCCCCGGGTCAGCAGCTGCAAGCGGGGTCTCGGCCGCAGTCGACGGCGGAGGAGGAGGAAGGGCTGGCGTATATGATCAATGATAACGCCTCGAACGAGTCGGTATCCGACTCTGGTGACCGAAGGGTCAGGTTTGGCGGGGTGAGTGACGTCAACACCGAGCTGGAGAAGCGGCATGCAGAACAGGAAGCCGCCGAAGTCAACAATGCTGCTGCGCGCGAATCTCAGAATTCTCCTCCTAGGCAGAGCGAGAGCGAGGGGCAACCCGGTCGCACTTCTCCTGAAGGTCTGTTCATTCATTACACAGTCTTTCGTGTAAATGCCAATTGTGTATCACACAGCTACTCGTTCGTCGTGGCAACCTGCGACTCCGACGAAGGACGCGCCTCCAGCATCAGAAGACCGTGGTCAATCACCCTCGTCTCCGTCCGCTCCTCGCATACCATCTCCACCGCCACCTACGGGAGATCCGCACGATGAGCGTTCACTCAACGCGGCAGCGGCGCGCGAGGTATCCCGCGAGCTCGACGCGCTGATGATGTCCTCTCCGCCTGTTTCTCCTTCGGACAAACCCCCAGCGTCACCGTGGAGCACGCGGCCTCAAATCCCTTCTTACCCACGACAAGCCGCGTCGCCCAGGCCGTCATTCGACCAACTGGCGTCACAGGCTACCAGCCCCAAGCTAGAGGGCATGTACGTACGGCAACGTGATCGCTCCGCCAGCTCTCCCGTCGGACGCAATGCTCCTCCTGCCCCTGCTCCGGAAGCGATCCCTACGCCGGTCTCGCCGACCGCGAGTAACGATGACAATGAGCAGTTCCAACACTCCATACCCGCTATCTCCCGTGTCTCTCCTGCACCCAGTTCGAATGGTGGGACGCCCTTCCGCACGCCGCTCGAGACGCCTCTTGCCGGGCCGCCGACCGGTTCGCTCTACAACCTGCCGGGAACTACTGGCTCGAACACGTCGTTCTCCGCCCCAGGAGTGCGCACGATCTCTGCAGCGGCATTCCGCCGCCCAGTGCGCAATGCGAGCGGGACCCTCGTCGAGGGCCCCGGCGGCAGGCCCCAGAGCCCCGGGCTAGCAGACACGAGCCCGCTCGTAGTGAAGAAGCGGCCCCTGCCGTCCTCGCCGTATCCGTCGCCATACCCGTCTGCGAACCTGCAAGCGCCCGGAGGCATTCCGCGGAGCGTGTCAGCGTCGGGTGGAGAGCAGTATAGGCAGTCGGGAGAGGAGCAGCAGCAGAGGCCGCTCACGCACTACCGGCAGGACGACGACGACTTCGACTACATCTCGGCGTATACGGAGTCTGCGCCGGGAGGTGGTGACGGCGCACCGCACTCGCCTGGGTATCAACAGGGCCGGTTTGCGACGAACCTCGAGGAAGGGAATGGTGTGCTGTGATGACTCTCGCTGCCGAAAGGTTCAATCGTTCGCTATCGGGTTGACTACCGAATAACTATCTTGGCAACACACAAGCTCGTACCGCTATTTATCGCACACACTGTTGTCTACCCGTTTTTGGCGTTGCGTATGCCCACTCCCTTTGTATCCCTACGCTGTCTTCTTCTATCCGCGAGCCGTCCCCGCGATGTTTCTTTAACCCCTCTCCGTTTTGTATCTTCGGTTCCAACTATATATCCTCATGCGCTAGCCAGCCTTGCAAGGCTGAGAACTATCTTGCAGTGTTGCACTGACCCTGTCTTCACTACTCACGAGGCAATCCTCTGCCTCGCTGCTGCCACAGCGATGCTTCCGACCCCGGTAGCGAGCGCACAAGACCCCACGAAGATCTCCACGGCGCCGTAGCCCGCGCGCCCGTAGCCGTGGCCGAGAGTGGACGACTTGCCCGCCTCCAGGAGCACGCCGGACACGATGGGCCCGATGACGGCCGAGACGCCCTTGAACATGGCCGTCCCCGCGTAGGTGATGTCCGCGTTCTCTGGCATGCGGCCTGCGCAGTCGACCGCCGCGTTCGGCCATACTGACGAGAAACCTCCGCTCTTCGCGCATGCCACATTACGGGTTAGTATCTCTTCTATACGATCCTTTGGTGACTTACCAGCGCGCCGAAGATGATCGCGAACGGATAGATGAGCGCGGGGCCGCTAGCGAAGCCCCATAGGAAGAACGCGGCGAGCGCGCTGCCGACGGAGCTGAAGAACATGACCCACGGGTACGCAACGCGGTCGGAGAGGTAGCCGAGCGCGACCTGGCCGACGACGCCCGCGGAGTTGAAGAGCGAGAGCACGACGGTCGCGGTGAGCGGCGTCGACAGCGCCTGCGTGAAGGACGCGATGTACAGCGAGACGGGGAAGTAGGAGAGACCTTGGATGAGGCAGGTAAGCGACTGTGTGGTGAGCAAGCGAGAGTCAGTACGAGCGCGGCAGTGGGGATGAGGGGCAAATGGAGGACTCACGAAGCTGAGGAAGAGAGGGCTCTTGAACGACCCCATGCGAGGAGCGAGGGGTCGTCTCTGTCCGGTGCGGTACCTGGCCACTGGCACGCGCGGGCGGACACCGAAGAACGCGATGCCGGTGCTCACACATGTCATGATCGCCCAAATGCGGAGTGTCCAGCGCAGCCCGACGTTGTTCAGCAGGGAGTTCAGCATGAACGGAAACACGAACCCTGTCGGCGAGTATATGTCAGTCAATCACATCGCGAAGTGACACATTCCGATATGCATACCGCCGACACCGGTCCCTGCGAAGATAATGCCCCCGGCGAGGCCGCGGCGCTCGGAGAACCACTGCGGGAGGAGAATCATGACGGGGAGGTACATGAAGCCACCGCTGAAGCCGAGCCCTACTCCTTGCAGGAGGATGAGCTGCCAGACCTGGTAAACTCGTGAGTCAGAATGATATGACACACACCAGCAGCCAATAGCTCACCTTGGTTGCGAAGCTGGAACCCAGCAGGCAAAGGAAGTAGAAGACCAAGGCGCACCACATGGCCGGGCGCATATAGTCGGGATATTTCCTGAACAACACCGACAGGAAGAGGACCTATTAAACGAATTTGATCAGCCGCGATGCATGCGCTACCGTGTGGCACTCGTGGCTGGCGTACCTCTCCGTACTGGATGCCCAGGCCGACGGTTCCGACGGCAGCCACCGCAACCTGGGAGGACTTGTTGAAGGGCGGATGTGAGGTGTAGTATTCTGGGGCCAATGTCCGAGTCATTGACTATCTCCGAAGCAATTGTAGGCATTCCTCGAGTGCGCATACCTTGGAAGATACCGTAACTGTCGAGATGCGTCGATCAGCAGCAAGCCGGGGATCATCGTGAACTAGCATAAGCACCTGAATAGGAAACCCCACACCATCATCTCGACGACGAAACCGCATGCGCAGAATGTCCATGCTCGGATGCCTCGGTCGAGAGGTGCAAGTTCCTGGATGGTCGCGCCTTCCTGAGGCTCCTCATGTCGATACACCGACGCGGCAGAGCCCGACGCCTGCGAGCGCTCTACTGACGGAGGCCGAGTGGAAGCGCTTTGTATAGGAGTGCCGTCCTTGAACGTCTCGAGCTCATAATCCTGCGCCTCCGCGGCAGTTGTAGTCACGCTTGTTCTGCTGCCGGCGTTGATGTTGAGGGAGTCCATCGTAACGCGGCGCGGGCTATGGCAGATGGGTGAGCTCTTTTCGAAGGGTTGGATGCTCGGAGCTCACTGCGGGACTTTCTGGCCTCTTGTATGATCGATGCGGTTATAGCCTAAAGACTAGGAGGTGAAATGCGGCCAAGGAGAGCACGTAAGATCGTCGCCGGGGCGGCCTGCCGCTGTGCCTGTGGCGAAAACATTTTGTCGCAACGATCTTACTCACCTGCCTGATTTGGACGTCTGCCGAGCGCTGTCCGCCGGGACGCTCTGGGCATCGGGTCTCCTGATGCATCCTCGCCGCCATCTCTTGCTCCGAATCATTTCAAAACCACAGCCGCTGGCCTGGATGCCTGCGTCAAACGTACGGAAAACCGCAGGTGACGAATGGCATACGTAAGTTCGGAACACGGAGAGACCAGGCTAGCCTTTCTGACCACGACGTAACATCAGCAACGACCAAAAGACACATTTCTTTAGACTTGCAGGAACCACTCGGATGCATTCATCACGGCTTGCTAGGGCTGATGCAACTTCTGCGAGTGGATTGCTGCACGAACGAGCTTCCCCAGGATCAGGGCCGAGGACACCATTGCCATGGCAAGGCCGCACCGGATGCATAACGACGCTGAATACAGTCGGCCGAGCTCACAATGTTACATTCACGACAAGTTACGGAGGTACATTTAAGATATGTTACAGGCATACTACAGGGCACCGCAAGTCCGCACTCATGCTCGAGTTCAAGGACGCCTTCTGGGTTCATTCAAGAGCGACCCATGTCCTCGAGCACCGCCGCAGAGCGTTCCTTCGACTCCTCAGAGGTGTTCGGGTTCAACATGTTCGCCTGACGTCAAGGTGAGTGGACAGCTCTACGTGTACCTCAATGCGTCAAACCACAGACCTTGTGTCCGATGGCGACGTTGTCCTCATGGGCCTCGTGGGACTGCGCCTCGCCGCTCTCTTGCATCTGGTCGAGGCGCTCCTGGACACGCGCCTTGGTCCCATCGGAGTTGTTGGGGTTGGAGATGGCAGCCTTGAGGCCACGAACGACCTAGCCGGGCGACTCGAATTTCAGGAGATGATAGTCTATGGCACAACTTGAAACCAGGACGTACGTTTCCGGGGTTGGACATGGTTGAGAGTACGAATCGGTGAGTTGGAGGTTGCTACTATGGTTGGGAGTGTTGGTACACTGCACCCCTATCACCATTGGCTTTTGTATGCTCGCGGATAGCGATGTGACGACAGACCCGCGTCAGAGGTCGACGAGGCCCGCCCCCTGCAATCTAGCAATCATTACTCGCACCGCAAGGGCCCGGCGCAACAGCATGCTGGTGCTCACGAGGCTAGCGTTGTCCGCCCTACCTCTATGCCTGTCGGCGAGTCCATGCAGGTGACGCAGCAGAGCGTTGTAATTCTGCAATTGACCTTCCTCATCTATCGTCCACGGCGCAACGCTAGCGCAAATATGCGCTCGTCGCGTCATGGCGGAGTTATGTCAAGAGGAAAGGAGCGAACAAAGAAGTTTACCGCGTCAGAGCAGCGAGGGACGCGGAAGAGCCTCCGCGTTGGCCGACATGATGACGGGGAGTCTTCGGCATCGACTGCTTTCTCCGTCGCTAATAGAACGCTTGTCTACTCTTGCGAATGCACGTGCTCAGAGTAGCCCCGAACACAAACACTTATCGTCTCGTACAGATACACCCATTCATAGTAACGTGGCAGTATACAAGATCATTATCTTACGACACTCGACACTTGGGTCTGCACCGTTCATCGACCGCGTACACTCCACCCTGATCCACTTGGCTTTCGATGGCGTTAGCATTGCCTGGCATAAGTCCCGGACGGTTCGCTGCCCGATCCTTCGTCCAATCGCCCATGATGGCTCTCGACCGTGTTCCGGCTCTGGAGCACGGCGAGGGCATGCATCGGCGTGTCCTCCTTCACGAGACCTGCCATGATCTCCAGCTACACGTCTCGCCGTCAGCACCACGATCCATCCCGGCAACCGAGAGGGGAGCAAGGAACACCTACCAGGTCCGCCACGAGGCGGTCGACCATCGTCGCGGTCATGTTCTCGCGGACGACGACGCGCAGGATCTCGATCGCCTGCAGGTCCGGCGCGAGCTCGTAGTTGGGCACGATCCAGCCCTTGGCGCGGAGGAGCACCTGCACCCACTTCTGCTGCACGTCGGGATGTTTCTGCTTGAAGTCGTCCGAGAACTTGAATGAGACGACGGGCAGCCCGGGCACGTAGTTCTGTCGCAGCCGTCAGTCAACGTCAATGATAATAGCGTGCAGCAATTCTCACCCCAATGGCCTCCTCGTCCAGCCCGACGGTAGTCTTAATCGCCGTGGTCAGCTTATCCGCCGGGCGGTGGATATCGCTCAGCACCGTGAACATCCCGCTCTTTTCCAGAGCACGGCTCAACAGCCGCGCGTTCTTCAAATCCTGCAGCGCGACGTTCCGGTACCCCTCGCGCCCGAGGTGCACGAAGTTGAAGTACTGCGCGATCACCGGATGCGCGGGCCGCGAGAAGTTGAGCGAGAACGAGTACTCGACCGAGCCGAGGTAGTGCAGCTCGAAGATCAGGTCCTTCGGCAGGTACTCCTGCGCGCGCCAGATCGCCCACCCGACGCCGACGTACGCGAGCCCGAACTTGTGGCCGGAGGCGTTGATCGAGACCACGCGCTGGATGCGGAAGTCCCACTCGAGCGCGGGCGTCGCGAACGGCGCGATGAACCCGCCCGAGGCGGCGTCGACATGGATTGGGACGGAGTGCCCTGTGCGCGCCTCGTACTCGTCGAGCAGCGCCGCGAGCTCCTTCACGGGTTCGTAGTGGCCGGTGTACGTGCCTACAATATAGCCTGTGAATCACTGGAGACTACTAGTAGTCTAGAGGTAGGAGTACGCACTGCCCAGAATCACGAACACCCCGATAGTGTTCTCGTCGACGTACTCCATCGCACGTCGCGGGTCGAGCCTGTAGTGGCTTTCCTCGGAGATGGGCACGAGGCGCGCCTCGACGTCGAAGTAGCGCGCGAACTTCTCGAGCGCGACCTGCGCGTTCGCGCCCATCACGATGTTCGGGCCGGGCTCGTGGATGGACTTGCCCGCGGCCTTGCGCTTCTCCTGCCAGATGCGCTTCATCGCGAGGCCGCCGAGCTGGACGGCCTCAGAGGAGCCGGTTGTCGCGGTACCGATCGCCTGCTCGGTCGAAGGAGCGTGCCAGAGGTCGGCGAGGATGGATATGCAGCGGGTGTGCAACGTCTCTGCGTGACCGTAAGCATGCTAGGGTTTATGAAGCCGGGTAGAGGCAGTCGCGCACGGGTCATGGGGTACTCGTCCTGGTCGATGAAGTTCTTGGATATGTTCTCCAGCATGAGTTGATCGGCTTGCTTGGGCATCCAGGTGTTCACAAATGAGGCGAGGTTGAGCGCGGGCGAGCCATCGAGGGAAAGCTCATCGTGGATCAGCTGGTACGTCGTCTCTGCATCGACACCCTGCAGCAATACGCGTTAAGGTCTGCCTGAGCGTTGAGCCACTGGTAGAAGCGACGTACCGTGGGTGGTAATCTGTACTTGGGGATGGGTTCTGTGCCGTAGCGAGCGCCGTACGCGTGAACGGCATGATGACTCGTAGAGCTATGTATATGAACAGTATGGTCCTTGTTGTCCTGAGCGTATGTTCAGCCTTTCTCGCATCGTCGAAAGTTGCAATGCCGCTGATGATCGTTTACCTTGGCAGCCTCTATGAGCTGGTCAGGATCGAGATGCTGCGAGATGGCGTGTATCAGACAAACAGATTTGCAGACAACCCAAGTGTGTTGCGCACCTTGGACAGGACCATGGTGGTAGACTCGAGCGTGACATCATCCACACCGTTCTGGACCTCGATGGCTTCCGCATCAAGCGCCCGTAGTACAGACGTGAGGCGGTGAGCATTTCAACTCCTTGACCGCTACAATCGCACCTAATAACAGCACCTGCCAACACACGCGAAGAGTGCCATATCGTCAATCTGATACTCAAGCAACAGGTCGCCGTACAGCCTTCAACATAACTAGGGAAGCCTTGGATCATCATCCAGCGCCCGAACTTGAATCTTGAGCTCGCATACACTAGCAGTACTTGGTGAGTGTAGCACTGTGGCAAACTCTCGAGTTAACGAACGTTAACCGTTAACGTTGTAGTGAGCCCCGGGAGAAGGGTCTAGGCCGGGAGCCGGATGCGGGGTTATAAGACGCGTACCCGGAGAGGAATTCAAGCAGCCTCACATATGCACTCTGCACATCCATGTCCCGGGGGCGTCCCCCGCCTCGTTCCTGACGTGCATGTCCTCAAACCTCGAGCTCGGTCAGTAACATAGACAGAAATCGCTACCACGAGCTATCTTCCGCCAGGATCTATCCATGGGAACCAACAGCGGCCAGTCCCAAGATGTCCGCTTTCACGGCGACCTCTCCCCCAGGCAGCGCCTCTCCATCCTCATGCTCGCCGACTTCATCGTCAGGGGTCGCGGAGAGTTCGCGAAGTCCACTGGCTCCCGCATCGAGGTCAAAGAGGTCTCTGTGTACCAGCGGGAGGAAGACGACAAGACCCAGGTCCGGATGATCTTCGAGCTCGATGTGGAAGACAGTATGTGCTCCGCAATCGTCCCTTGCTCTGGACGCGGAGGCTAACCTGCGTCCTGGAAGACATGCTCAACTCGGGCAGCAAGATGCACGGCGGATGCTCCATGTTCCTCATTGACGTGTATGCGCCCTTTCGGTCCAATCGCACTGTCGGCGTACGCTAACCCATCCGGATCGCGTCGCATTCCTTGCTTCGCAGCTGCTCATCTATTGCCATAATGTCTTTGGGACTCGTAACTCAGGGGCAGACGCACCTCGTCTCTCAAGCAATCACCACGGTGTTTCATGCGCCGGCGACAACGTGCATTGACCGTGATCACCCAGCTGCTTCGCTCGCTCACTTCGATGTTCTTCCACACAGGGGTGCCAGACTTCGCATCGTCAATACCACGGTATCATTTGGGGCTCGCACAGTCACCGCGCGTACAGAGGTGCGTCCTTGCCTTACGTGCACGCGTTGTCTGCTCACTCATCTGCATAGATCTGGGATACGACCAATCGCAGGCTGGTTGCGTCGGGCGTACATAGCCAGATGCGGCCCTCCGTACCCAAGCTGTAGCCTAGAATCAATGCACCGGAAGCTGCCCGGCCCGTCGTTCGATGTGTTTTACTCCCACGAATGTAACACCAACAATTGCGTATGAACCGTCCTTCACGCTAGAACGATCGTCTATGTATGCCTCGGAAAGGTTACTCTGAAGGCGTTGACGGAGTTTGTGGCCTTGGGCGACCCCCAAAACATAACCTGTGCCCTCGCCATATCATATAGCTGAGTTGACGTGCCACACAGCAGAACGCACAACTTGAACGCAGCCAGAGGCAGCAGTATACGTTTGCCAGGGGCATAGACTGCTGTTTCAGAAAGTGAGCTCGATTAGAAATAAACAGACAGATCGTTATGTATGCCGCACGAGACGAGTGATCACTAGCATGGATTGATATCAGTGCGCCCGTGTATGTCACGATACGCATTCGTGAAGTCAAGTGCGAGGCAGGAGGGTTGACGGAACCGACCAAGTTGTGGTTGCGACATTGGCAAGCACTGCTCGTCTACTTGATCCAATTATAGCTGAGCGGCGGGCTCACTCGCTTGCCCCTATTGCTCGACCATTGCGCGGCACTTACTCGAGGTGTTCAGTGTTTCACAACCTCAGAACAGGGGCCGCCAGCGATCCCAGATATCTTTGAACAGAGAGCGACCATAGCGGATCAATGAGACCCAATACAAGGGAGGTATAGTACATACAAACAACAGCGCAGAGCGAGAGAAGCATACCGGACCGCAAACTCTTTCAGAATCATCTCTCAGTCGTAGAATACGAGCAGACGGAGCTCAATGGATTCGCGAAGCGGTGCACCCTCGGGCGTCGTCGGGTCCTGGAACGCGGTGTGCGGTGTGAACGTCGCCGTCTCGCCGTCGTCCTTGGAGTCGAAGCTGCAAGCAAACCGTGACCATCAGACCACCATCCTCCGAACCGAGCAGCAGCGCGCCAGAGACGCACCATTTGATGAGCACGAACTCGTCCGGCTCCATGCCGCGCAAGTACTTCCACTTGTGGCTCGGGCTGAACTTCACGGCGAACGTCTCCCCGTCGCGGTCGGGGTACTTGAGCGTCGACGCGACGAGGTCGTTCTTGCGGTCGACGCTGCGCCAGTCGCACAGCGCGAGCGGCCAGTCGTACGCCGGGTGCCCGATCGGCCGCCAGAGGTTGATGATCTGGAAGCGGCCCGCGAGCAGCTTGGGCACGTCCTCCGCCGGGAGGTGACGGTGCACGCGCGCGGTCGCGGACTCGGGGGTCTGGTCGATGTGCACCAGGGGCACGGGCTGCCGCTTCTGCGGCGTGTCTTCGGTCTCCTCGGGGCGGCGGCGGCGGATCGCTGTCGTGCATGCGCTCAGTCTGTGTGATGTATGGTATAGTACTAGGTGTTTGCTCACTGTGGTCGAAGACGACTGCCCGGGATGCGCCCGTCAGCTCCTTGACGAGCTCGATGGACTCGGGGTAGTACTCTTTCTCGACGATCTCGTCGTTGTCGAAGGACTTGTGCGCGGCCGCACGCCGGCCGTAGGTGAACCCGGTCGTATCGAGCGAGACGGTGTTCTCCTTTCCGCCGCGGAGGTTCTCGATCTGCACCTCGTGCGAGACCGTCTCCCAGTTCTTCCGCGGCACACCCAGCGAGGGCGACCAGGTGATGTAGTTGTACGGCTTCGAGCCGTCCGCGGGCGGCGTGAAGTACTCAAGTGTGGCGGTGACGGTGTCGGGGTTGGTGAACGTCATGTCGGTGATGCTGGTGTTGTCGAAGTTGGAAACTTGGCTCGATCGCCGCGAGAGGTTAGTGTGAGATACGATACTCGGTCGACGCTGCACTGAGGCTTTATATGATGTCAGAGAGGCGGGATATGTAATCTCCCCCGCAGTGCTTGCAAAGGGAGAGGTTCTTGCTAAGGCAGGCGGATTTGTCAGCGGAGATCCCACAAAGCGTCCGCGAGCACGCAACTCGTTCGTCACCGGACCCCCTGTCCATACTTATCCGGGCTCCCACAGGCGACCATGGGTCCATGTCTGAGTGTGCGCATGAAGGGCCTTCATCATACCGCGGCTTTGCAACAAAGAGAAACAGCGTGCCCCATTGTGACACCCGGGGCCTCCGAAGTCCATACCGCCATCGGAGGTAAGGCGCGAGGCGCCCGTTCAAGTGATTCACTACGAGCAGAAGTACGTACCTGATCAACTAATACCACTCACTATGCCTCGCCGTTTTATTTACACAAGTACCGGTTGAAGAAGGGCACCTGCTCCGTACGGGTGCCAGCGGCAGGATATGACAGAGTACCATACGCAGTGCGTCGGTTCGCTGGCATCCACTTCGACGATTCTTTCGTGCCCGGATACAAGCCGACCTTGAGTCGGAAAGTGCGAAAGTGTGGGAAGACCGAGGTCATACCCACCGGGACATAAACCGTCAGCAATCCCCTTGATGTGGGCCAGTCATCAGACCACTGGCACAGCTGTTTCCGTCCTCGGGGTGGTACACGGAGATCGGGATTTAACTTCCTGGCAGATCAGCGATAAGTGTACAGCAGGATATTACCAATGCCTGGTTGCTTCTGGAGGTACTCCTCCGGCCATGCGAAGCATCACCACCATCCCACTGAGCGTCGAGAACTACGACACAAAGAAGTAATAAGTATCGAGAGCTTTCCCGAGAAGAGTACGAAGGGCAGTTCACCCACCCCATTTCCGACAAACACCTGCGCCCGCTGCGCGACGAGCATATCCACCGCCTGGCCGACGTACTTCTGCTCCGGGGTCAGCATCAGATCCTTGCTGCTCGCGATGTGTGCCCATGGATGTTTCTTCCGCAGAGCGCTCTTAAGCCGCGACACCCATCGCGGCGAGCCGTTCGTCATGACGTATACGTGCGAGAGGTCCCGCCCGTGTGGGGTTGTACGTATTTCCTCGACGCGCTGGACGATCGCGTCGATGTCGGGAAAGCAGTGGCGACTGTACAGGGCCGCCTTTTCCCTATCGGAGATGTCTGAGGGCAGGTTCCAGCGGTCGGGCAGGGATGGGAACGAGTTGAACCCGGTGTAGCCTATAGAGCGGCGCGCAAGGACGTCAAAGCAGTGTCCTCCGAAGTCGCCTCGCCGTATGTGCAGAGCGAGAAGCCCTGGGATACTGTTGTAGCGAGCAATGCCGTGTGATAGGGGGGCGGCAGAGAGGGGGGGCGCGAGTGGGGATATCGCCGGCGATATCACCCCGCTGTTAGTGTCGAAGGCGAGCTCGACGAGAGCCGACCAGCTGAAGTTCTGTACGATGGGCGATCGCGAGAACTGGGGCCAAATGTCCAGTAGTCGGCGGGCGTCCGCGAATAAGCTACATCATGAGTGGTCACTGCATGCGTACGGAACGATGCAGTATGCTACTCACTGCTCGTCGAATACTTCCGGCGGGGTGAACTCGACCTCCACGCATCGATGCGGTGCCATGCGCTCCGTCCAAGCCTGGATGAGCGTTTCCGCGGTGGGGTCCACGAGCGGGCCATTCACGGCGTAACTCCCGATGATAGTGCGTTCCTTGCACACTTCGTAGAAGTACTCTGGCACGACGGATCTAGGCGCATGGTCGCCTGGGGGAAAATCTCCTCCTACTATGGGACCTATATTCATGTTCACAGCAGTCATTGGGCCGCCACAGAGCACTGGGAAAGCCGCGTACCTCTGATTAGAGCTGTTAAGGGTATTCTCGAGGGTATAGGTTTCAGATTATACAAAGAGTAGTCTGACTCGTCTCGGCTCCAGGTGTAGTTGTCAAACACAAACCTATGACACGAACATGAGCGTTTTCAACGGTCGCGCGCGGATTCTGAAGGGCGTACGCTCGGTCGCTCCGGTAAGCCAGGTAAGCGTTAAGGAATAGCTCCTGCATCGCATTCCCCCAACCGCATTCTGGGGCAAGTTTCAGTAAACCGCCCGACCGCATAATACCTCTACACGGAGTCAGACTTACTGCTTGCATGGTTCGCGACCCACAGGTATTTTCCCTCCCTGCCTTCGGGGAAGGGGAGGGACGCGTCGTGTTGCGGAAGGCTCAATTCCGCCTCGTGGAACCGGGAGTATAACGGCGGAAGCGGGATGGTGAGGATATACACGAACACCGCAACCGCAACCCCGATGAGGACGCCGAAGACGACAAAGAGCGTCCGCGCCCGTCTCCGAACGCACAAGACATGACAGATGCGTCCGGGCGAGCTGTGCGCTCGCGCTTTTGTAGGGCCTGCCCCGGGGAGGCGCTCATATTCCGCGGCCCGTGCACCCCGGGAAAGAAGGCGAACCACCCATCTCGCCGGGGCGAGCAACATGGCCATGGACGGCGATGAAGGCGGTCGAGTGTGGTGGCGGAAGGAACGAAAGGTAGGAGCATGCACCGCCGTCGACGAAAGTCTTGGGTTGCGCTCAGGCGATCATCAAAGCCTGTCGGCAGGTACCCGCGCCTCTATCACATTTACGGCTGAACGTGGACAGTCACTCCGAGCGGGATCGCGTAATTTCTCGTAGCATGTACATGCGACTGTACTGTGGTCACTAGCGGATCGTCTCCTGCTCAGTGTCTTCTCGGTAAGAAGGCCTTGAGGTGTTGAATGGAGCTAGCACGCGTGCACACCGTAGGTTATAAGTGGGTTCCCTGAACCAATGAAACCCTTGCATCACATTGTCGTAACGTTGCGGTCTGGACTCGAGAGTACAACGTAGAGGGGGGAGCAGTACATAATGATACAAGGGCGTGGCGCGCACCTGCGAAGCGAAAGCAAAGACGAAAACGAAACTTGTGTAAACTGTACAACACCGATGATGAAGATGAACGTGAAAAGTCGATGCCATGTGTATGCAGTGCAAGGGGGACCGTAGACGTGCATGCGGGGGAGACGAATGTGAAGGAATGGAAGAATGCAGCGAGCGAAAGCACGAAACGAATGAATGTCACTTTGCGTGGAAGGTCCGCGTGTCCAGAGAGTCCGAGTCCATGTTCTCTCTGCTCACCACAGCCCGGGGAGGCTCGAGAGCGTCTCGAGTGAGCGAAAGCGTAACCAGTGCGAGATCAGAAGCTCTCGGGGGTCTTGGGGAACGACATGTCGGCGAACATGCCGTCCAGGCTGGCATATTGGCGGTCTGCCACCCAGGGCGACTGGATGGGCTCAACGCCGGGCATGTGCACAGCATCCATGAAGGATGCGAAGAGAGGTGTGCGAGTGGGCATGACCGCCCGGGGGTCCTCGTGTTGCGGGATCGGCCGCAGGCGTGTCCCCAGCTGAAGAGGGGACTTCATACCGGGGGACTTCATGGGGTTGAAAGACGGCGACATGGGCGAGCCAACGAGGCCGAGCGCCAGCAGGCCGTACATGAGCCTGTGCGCCGCCGAGTTAGCTCCAAATTAGTGCTCAAACAGGTTTGGGGCGTACCCGGTCTTCTTGTTCGCCCAGGAGTCGTAGGGCGCCATTCCGATGTCGCTGGCGATCTGATACTGCTTTACGGCAGCAGAAGCGACCGGAACTTCCTCCGCTTCGGTGGTCACGTCCACACATATGGGGGCGTGCGGAGGGAGGCGACGAGCGCGTCTAGACATGGCGAATGAGCCTGAGCCGGCTTGCTTCGGAGGTTTGGGTAACGCTCGACGCTGGCGCGTCCTCGGGGACGCTTTGAAGGATGAGGGACAGGCACACTAGGGGGTCACCGACAAAACACATACCTTCGATATCGGTAGCGAGTACCTCTGCCGTCATATCGTTCTCCAGGAGCCGGCTCAGAGGCACGTCGAAGTCGTGAGCGGATTTGAGCCAGGACTGGAGCTTGGAGAGGCTCTTGGGGTCAAGCCCGGAGTGCATGAGGGGGACGTCGACCCCGATAGGTTGCGGGGAGCGACTGAGACGAGCGACCTCTTCAGCGATCGTCATCGCGAGCTCGGTGATGGCGGCCTTGCCGGGAGGCGTGGAGGGGCAGCGGACGGAAAGCGACGGGCGTGCAGTGTGCGCAGGGGCTTCCATGGGGTAGGAGGGCGTGGCGGCGAGCTTTGCGTTCATGACGGCGTTGAAAGGTTCGTGAGCGTGCGATGCTTGGGACTTGCGTTGCAAAAGTGACTGTAAGCTCCTTAGGAAGATGAAGAACTAAAAGATGAAGATTGAAGGATGAAGGAGGAGCTGTACAATCGACCTGCGATGTGCGAAACGAATAGGTTGGCCACGGGGTGGAGATGGAAGGGAACCAGGGAGAGAGCTCGCGGACGGCGCGCTCTAAAGGCAAACCGGGACGCTCGGTTGTCAGCCTGCCTGGGCCCATTGCTCTCGGAGCCTCGCGCAGCCAATACCGGCTCGCTGCCCTCGCGATGATGGAACGTGAGTTGTCAGGAGCACCCGGGGGATGGTGATCCCACATCGCCACGAACCATCAGCTGCGACTTCAATCACTCGGTCTGCGCATCCGTCATACCCACGCACCACGGCCAACTACACCGACCGCGCTACTCGCAAGTGCGATAGCAAGCAGAAAGACACCGTTCAAGGCGACGATGAAAGTACTTCATTCTGTGGACGTGAGGGTGCGACGAGACAGGGGGTGGTAGAGAGCAGCACAGCCGGTAGGCGTCGTGCGCCGCGAACCTGTGTTGGGACATTTACTCTCGAGCACGTGGCCGCGTAACTAACCCGTCTCGCCGCCGTTGTCGTTCCGGCTCGACGACCAATTCCTGTAAAGTGTCCGGATGCTGTATATGTACGTTGGGTGCCATCCTCGTCCAAGAACGGTCTGTCGATCACCTCGCCATCGTTCCCACGTCCTCACCGCCGCAAGCCCTGGGGCAACCGGCTAAAGTCCAGTCCTACGCGCTCGATGATCACTGTACCATGGGGTGCCAAAGGTTCACCATCATGATTAGTGGGCAACGAGTCCCTCGCGCTGTCGGCCGGTGCGGCGGAAGCGAGCATTACATCTGCTTCTAGGTCCAACCCTCAGCTCGGATTTGGGCGCATGCTGAGCTATGTACATACCGTTCATGATCCTGCGCAGCCATCCTCATCTTACAGCTATCCATTGTGTTCGGAGATTGTCGCTTAGAAGACTAGAAGACTAGGAATATGTTCTTCGAGATACATGGAGGTGAAGAGATCAGGGTTGATGCCGTTGTGAGAAGCCGTGGCTGTTGATGGGCACGTTGGACGTATCTGCCATGCAACGATCCGTGCAAGGTGACCCTCGCTAAAATAACAAGTCGTAAGTCATATGATGCTGTCAATAGAACAGACTTGCCCAAGGGCCGACACGCGTCCGAATATGCCATGATTGTCCACACATGACCGTCCGAATATTCGCCTTAATGGAAATCAGCATCTGCCAACATCGAGCTTGGGTATGAAGATACTCACCGTCTCAGTCCATGCAGCGTCAGTTGCGAGGACGTGCAGACATGACTTCCCGGGACACTGCCTGGTACATTGCGCGGCAGCAGCAGCGATGCTCGTCGCCCGTCGTTCAGTGACGGTAGGTACGGGCTTGCTTCTGCGAAGCGTGGCGCTAAGTGATGTCAATCTACAGAAGGAGAACGAGCAAAGCGATCCATCGCGAAGCCGACCGCTCCATTGCAAGCTGGCTGAACAACGCGACTCATCATGAATGGAGCCCGGCTCTAAGAGCATAGGTCGCACCAAGGGTTGCCACTGCGCATGGAGTAATGGCGGATACAAGCTCGTTGTCGCGCGAGGATTGCACAGCTGTGGGGTGCTTTTAGCATACGAGCATCTAATCAATCACCGCTGCGAACACTGACCACAGTTAGAAGGTCGGCTGTGTACCCTTCTGGGAAAACACAGCAATATATGTGCTACTCGGGCAAGTGTCCATACCGGTCAACCTAGGCATGTCAAGGCAGGTTTGCCGAAGTCTCGATCGAATTGTGCTACTCAGTATCACTGTGGTGCAATACTGGGATGCTTCGGGACCCCTTCTGAGCTACCTGGCATCCTGAGATACAGGTATGAAAGCAGTCAATTTCTCCACGGCAGGTGTTCAATGCATGTTCAGGGTAGGTAAGGCAAGCACGTTCATAGTAGAACCTGAGTGTCGATCAGGGCCATGATACATCAAGCTTGATCTTTTCACTGCATCCAGACTACATGAGAGAACTTACATTTAGTTAACCGCACACTACAAAGGGGTTTGATTGCCATAAGCATGAGAAAGCAAAGTCATCCATCAGCGAGCGGGAATTGGGAAACAGAGCTGCGAAGCGCTCGCGAGGCGTCAAGTAGAACGTGACCTCGTCGTGACAGTATGTCACATGCGTGATGTCACCTGTGTCCCGTCTGAATCTGGCGAGTCGGTGTGCTCCGACCACCGTTGCTGCAGTTGCTGCTCTCGTCCCTGACCACCGCGCCCGATAGCCTCCACCCCATACCACGATAACACAAGATGGCGAGCCGGCCGCTCAACGACGATGAGGTCCTCAGCGAGATGAACAAGATGGTCTGAGTCCGCGTCTCACGCATGGGCATCCGGAGCCAGTTGTGCCTGACGTAGGTGCGCATTCTGCAGGTCGCGTTCATCAAGCAGGAGGCCCTCGAGAAAGCGCGCGAGATCAAGGTTAAGGCGGATGAGGAGTTTGCTATCGAGAAGGTGCGTGGTCTCTGGAGAAGCACGACGGGGGCGCAGGAGTGCTGAGCGTGGAGATAGGCCAAGCTCGTGAAGCAGGAGCAGCAAGCCATTGATGCGCAATACGAGAAGAAGCGCAAGGGCGCGGAGGTCGCGCAGAAGATGTGCGTACACTTCCACCATGTCCGACATACTGCTGCTCACTCTGTACCGCTCCACGCAGTGCGCAGTCCACATTGACGAACAAGTCCCGCCTGAAGCTGCTCCAGCAGCGCGAGGAGCACCTCCAGGACCTCTTCTCGACCGCGCGGGAGCGGATTGACGAGCTCGCCAAGAACGAGGGCCGCTACGTGCAATTCCTCGAGGGCGTCATCGTGCAGGGCTTTCTCTCGCTGCTCGAGCCTGACGTCACCGTGTATGCCCGCGAGAAGGACGTCAAGCTTGTGCAGAAGGCGGTAGACGGCGCATCCAAGCAGTACACCGAGATCAGCGGTCGTACGGTGAATGCGTCCGTGGAGGGCACGCTGAGCAACGATATGTGAGTGTTGCTGCTCGGTGTTCCATGACATCATCGTACTGAATAATATATGACTGGTATGTAGTGCGGGCGGTGTCAAACTCATCAGCGGCACTGAACGTATCACCCTTGACAACACCCTCGATGAGCGGTTACGGCTACTGGAGGACAGGGTACGTGCTCTACGCTGTCTCTTTGTGATAGTATTCATGACGCCGTATGATCAGATGCTGCCTGAGATCCGGGCAGACCTCTTCGGCCCCAACCCCAACCGTAAGTTCTACACATGAACGCGGCAAGCGATATACCCGAGCACGGTCGGTGCGGACAATGGAAACAGCGCACGGCATGACATGTACATATACTCTCGTCCTCTCAACTTTGTGCATCCATCTCTCCTACGTGAAACCAGGTACTCGCACTGCGTGAGCAATCTCTTCCACGGCCTATCTGCACAAATAGCATACAAGCGTCGTCCATCTACCTTCCCGCTCCTCCCGCCCGTAGTAAATAGTGATAGTCGATACATCAGAATAGCCCTACAAGATCCGCGAATGGGTCCTTCCCCTGCGCCTGCCCCGCCGCCGACCCCACCGGGTGCTGCTGCTGCTGTGGTTGTTGCTGTTGTGTCTGCTGGGGCTGCATGGGCTGCTGGAACTGCTGGAACTGCTGCTGCTGGAATTGCGGCTGCGGCTGCATCTGCTGTCCGTAGAACCCAGGCGTCGACTGCGCATGGTGCAATGGAGGGCTCTGCGCGTGCAGCTGCGGGGTGCCGAGCCGGATGGAGCCTAGCTGCGGGCCCGAGGGCGGGGAGACCGTGCCCGCGCGAGGGGGATTCGCCGCTGTCGACGTGTTGCCTAGGCCTGTGCCGTGTGTTGATACGGGCTGGGGAGACTGGTACGCGGGCGCGCTGGCTAGCGTCTGCATCCCCATGCCCATCCCGCCCATCGGGCCGCCGAAGCTGCCGCCCATGCCCATGCCCATACCCAATCCCATGCCGCCTGTGGGTATTGGCGGCGGCGCGGTCTGTGTGGGGCCGGAGCCGAAGAGACTTGCGAGCTCGTCAATGCCGCTGCCGGATGCCGGTGCAGGTTGTGCGGGGGTATCGTCGAAGTCGATGAGGGAGACCGCCTGGGTGCTGGGCCCGGCGGCGCCGTTGCTGAGCTCGGGCGGGATAGGGTTCGACGCGGCGCTGTAGTCGCCCTTCTTGTATGCCTCGTAGCGGTTGAGGACGGTGTTGATCTGATCGTTGATTTGCAGGAAGAGGTCTGCACGAGGGAGGTGTCAGGAGAGTGCACTGGTGCAGATCACGAATTAGGTCGGAGGGAGAGACGTACTGAGAGATTCTGGGTCGTCGCTCTCCGCGTTGGATATCCACTTCTGGATCTTGGGTCTTGCGTCTTTCAGTATTGATGCTACTTGCTGTTCGCCCGAGTACGCCGGTAAGCACCTTATGCGATCGAAAAGATGTCGAGGCCGACTCACGTCGTACACGTCTCCCTGCGCAAACCGCTCTCCTCTCGCGGTGTCCACGTTGTCTAGAATCTCGTTCAGCAGGATGACCTTGCTCTCCAGCTTGTTCAATTCGTTGAGAGCCTGTGTCCGGTAATCGGGCTTCGCATCTGGGTTCGCGCCGGCAAGGGTCTTCATGAGTTCCTGCGCGGCCGCGAGGTCTCGTGGGGTCCCTCTTCGGATCAGCTCCTGCAACTTCGCCTCCTGCGCCTCCCGATCCTCCGCCTCGAGCTCATCCGCTGACTTCAAGTTCTATTCGTGCATATGGCAGTTAGCGGCGCTCATATCGTATCTGTAGACGTACGCCCGCACACTCACCGATGCGCTAGGTACTGCAGCCTGCCGGGGTATATCACGGAAACGATAGCCCTTGAAGGTAAGCAGTCGATGCATGTCCCTGATGTTGCCAAAGTCATCCTTGAACCGCGACTCCACGCAGATGCCCTCCTTCCAGCTGTTGATGAGGTCGAGGATCTTCTGCATGACCGGGCCAGGGAACGGCGGCGGGCGCTCGGGGAAGCGGCGGACGAGCTCGTTCAGGAACTCCTTCGTCGAGATCTGGAGGTGGAACGGGTATCCGCAGGACTGGACGAGGGTCTCGAGGAGCGCGAGGGCGAGCATCGCGACATGGGGATTGCGGTGATTGACGAGGCGGGCGATGAACATCGCTGCTTCCCGCGGGCTTCCGTGCGTGCGGAGAGTCAGCTCGGGCTTCCATGCGCGCGGCAGGCGGAGGGGGCTGCGTACGTGTTGGCTTTCTTTTGGTTGATGTATTCCGCGACCTCGAGATGGAGCGCGTAGTTGGGCTCGCCGAGGGCCGGATTGCAGGCCCGGGTGATGAGCACCTCGAGCTGCGAGACGTTGGAGGACCACGCCGCGGAAGTGTTCAGCATGTTGGGCCTCGAGCGCGCTCAGCGAGGGCAAGGACACAGGCTGTGGGCGAGAACGTCAAGGAGGATGACTTCGAGGACGTGCGTGTGCGCA
This sequence comes from Trametes sp. AH28-2, assembly GCA_001304625.1. Lineage (NCBI taxonomy): Eukaryota > Fungi > Basidiomycota > Agaricomycetes > Polyporales > Polyporaceae > Trametes > Trametes sp. AH28-2. The sequence goes on along the minus strand of KQ464077.1, from coordinate 576,447 downwards.
GTGTGCGCCCAAGCAGTACGTAGAACGTGGCTGAACGAGGAGAGATCTGAATCGGTCCGGTGTCCTTGGTCCTGGACTGCCTTGGTCGAGCGAGAGGCCGCGAAACTCTCACTCTGAGAGACCTGTCTTGTGAAGCTCAGGATAGGATCCGTCCTACGGCACGCAAGGACGTATCCATATGCCCTATGGAGTTTATGCGCAGAGGAAGACGCGTTTACCGGCCTCGAAGTGAAGGAAGTTTGACGCACGTGACCAACACGACGCGCGCGCCGAGGTCGCGCCTCAACGCGATCGCAGGTTTGTGAATGAAGACTTTCTTCTGCAGCGTTGCACAGGCACTTGTCGACCCACTAGTAGATGCATGGCATACATGCCTACCTCGGCCTTTCTCGTTGGGATATCCCCAGGGGATATCGAGGCGCGTGAATTCCTCCCTCTTCACCCGGGAACGTCGGGCATAGTGGGTGCACGGGGTCCTCAACCGCTGTTCAGTGAGCGGCTAAGCTTCGATTCCGCCCTGCTTCTTGCCGTGGAACTCGCGCACAACCTGCTTGAAAACCTATGGTCCAGCTGGACTCCTGTAGCTACGTTGATCTCTCAGGCATATCAAATGCTGCCAGTTCCACATATATATCTGCCATGATTATCACTTAGGACTCTCATGCCTGCTCATGACGTGCCTTGCTCAGCGCTAGACCTTTGCGGAAGTACATCTCTGGGTGATTCACCTGCGGCGTACGGCGTCGGATCGCAGTCTCATCCGCATATGGGCAGACATTATCCGAATCTGTACCTCCGAGGTGGCCCCTGCCGTCACTCTGAGCGTCCGGCACGTTTGGTTTCGCACTGTGCAGCGACAGCGACCCTCGATCCCTCCCCTTCCCCTTCCAGCAAACCTTACCTTTGCGTACTATATAGGTCAGCAACCGTTCCGTCCGTCGTACCCTCCGCCCCTCCTTCTGTGGCCGTCATGCCTTCCCGCATCTCCAAGCAGCGCAATGTCTCTCTCGCCGACTACTACGGTAATGACCTCGCAGGAAAGTATATATTGCCGGCTCGTGGTTTCAGACTTTCACTGACGCGTTACCCCCACCAGGCTTCCACCAGTACGGGGTAGTCTCGTGGACTACGTTCTTCGGGTGGATTACCACGCTCCTCGACACCACCGACCCGTGGATCATCGTTATGGGCGATCGATTCGCTTCGGAAGAGTATTTCCCCTCAAGCGCCGTGGTCATGCCCGGCAAATACACTCTTCTGTCCTCCGGTCAGTGTCCACTTCGGTCGTTCGGCACAAGCATGCTGAGCTCCATTAGACTGGTCACCCATCCATATGAAGCTTGTACCTACCCACGCCCGGCGCCCTCAAAACTCAGTGCGCCGCATCAAGAAGGGCGAACTCAACCTCAATCACGCTCGCGACAGAGATCGAAAGGCGAACTCCTCCGAAGCAGAGGTATCTTGGTGCAGGCTACAGGCTGCCCATATCTTCTCGGCTCCGCATCCCTCAGAGGTGCGCATGGCGAGCCTGACCGCCTTGACTCGCGTGTCTGCTGTATCTCGGATCTCTTTTACGAAGATTCATCTCGTTTCTGGCACACGCGGACATGCCGAGTAGCTTTCCGTTACATCGTTTGCTCACCATGCCACAGTGGTACCGCAAGCAATCCCCCACGCCCTTCACACCCACGGACGTGGCACCATCGCCTGGTGTTCTACCAAAGCATGCTATACTGCAGAATATGCTGTTGCTTCGCGAGGACCTACACGACGCTTGGGCAGACTACGAGTTCGGTGTCGACCCTGATGTACGTGACAAAACCTTAAGCCTGTCTTGGCCAGTGCTGATACCCACTTTCTGCAGGACGGCTACCGTATTACGGCTTTTGTGTCCGGCCACGACGCCCTAGCAGGCCGGCTCCTACAACTCGACGAGATCTCAGATCCCGCCACACGCCCTCTTGACCAGCCCCTCCGAGAACATTTCCGACAGGGCTTGCTGAAACACGTCAAAGGACGCGGAGAGCGGCACTGGGACTTCGGCGCTGGCGCACTAGACCTTTCCGACGCCAAGGTCTGGGGCAATCAGGAGGGAAAAGAGCGCTTAGAGCTGGAGCTGGAGAATCGTCTCTTTGACCATCGGCTCAAACAGGGTTAGCTCGGCGAGGAGTTGTAGCCGTCGATGTCTAGTGAGTACCTGTTCGTGACTTTCGTCTCTGACGTGGCTTCTACTATAAGCAACAGTCATCCGTGTCATACATCTGTGCGGTACCCATTGCAATTGGATAGCGAGTTCACATGATCCGGCCACGTCTTCACTGCAGTCAAACAAAAGTCCTTGAGTGCGGGGGTACGCACGACATACCGTTCTTGTGAGTAGCAATGACCAAACACGTTTCTGAGTTAAGGTCATGTATTCATCTTCATGCATTCATGCTGATAGGCATGCCGCGGCGGAGGTCTACAATGTCCGGGATGCATGGAGTTTAGTGGTGGTTCTTCTACACTGCCCACTGGAAGATGCCGACAGCCTTGCGTGTCTCATTCTGCGTGGTAGTTGCAACCGGCGGCGACGCTGGACGTCTGTCTTATTCGGAAGGTACGCACTTGGTCAGTCACGGTGACCATGCAGTACGGGCCAGCCGTAGTGGGAGTTCACGCGCACGGCGTGGCTGCCTGGCACGAAGGCTTCGTGCCAGGCAGCTGCGCGGTGCTAAGGCTACAGACGCGGCTCCAGTCGGATGCAGACGCAGACGGTAACCCACCCGCCCAATCCTGTGATTGCAACTACTACGGCCATATTGAACAATGACGCCCTCCTTCGATGTGGAGGAGTTCGTGTGCGGACAGCTTCATCAACTGCTCCTTCGAGGTCAACTAGGCATAGTCTCTACTTGCGCTCGATTGTCATAGTCTTCTAAATCAAGTGTCCAACACAGACTCACGAAACCTCCGCTGAAGCCGTGGACGCTCTCTATCTCCCTGCGTGTGAATTAGGAAGTGGTGGATGCTCCCCTTGCTGAGGTTCCGGATTCGATCCTCGCGCGTACTACGGTCGGGTTCGTACCGGACGTCGGGCGCACAGTAACACCGAGTGAGTACATGGTAGGTGAGAATTTATACGGTCAACCTTGTGTTCGGTCACTCAACCTTATGCTCACAGAAGAGTGTTGCGCTCCGCAGCTCTTAGCTAGTCACCATGCGACTGAACATCCCTCGCCATGAACCAAAGCGTCGTCTCTCCTCGGATGATCCAGCTCAGGTACGACCCAATTGGCGCTTGTATGCCGAATGCATGGGTCGAGATTGAAAGTGCGCCGCCGCGAGTTCGTCGCGCCGGCCCTGGCCAAACTGCCGGGCTCTGCAGTGCTTTCCCTGCAGGCCGACCCCAATGATCGTTCTTTTTGTGCGGTGCACCGCGCAGCGGCACGGAACGTCGATGAGTCCGCCCCAGTGAAGCAGGCCCGTTACTCCTCGTGGTACATAAACCTAGCGGCGAGTATACCCTGACGCCATTGCACCTCGCTCTCAGTCATGTCAGCTCGCGTCTCGACCCAACGCAATGTCGTTCTGGGGGACTTCTATGGAGCGATCCTCGCAGGTGAGTGGGTTGGGCGTTCGCATTCATGGAACGTTTGTGTCCTCTAACCTCTTTGTCAGGTTTCTACCAATACGGCTCGGTCTCTTGGAAGACGTTCTTCGGCTGGCTTCACCAACTATTCGACACCACCGCTCCCTGGATCATCGTCAACGGGGACGACTCTGCCTCTGAGCAATTCCTGCCAACAGACGCGGTCGTTGCACCTGGAAAATACATGCTGCTCGCCCCAGGTGGGCGTCCTGTGATTTCATGATCTTCCGCTAGAGCCGACGTCCACCGCCAGACCGATCCCCGCTTCGCGTCAACCTCGTCCCCGCGCACGCCAGTCCCCGGCAGGGCGTGTCTCCCCGGGTCAAAAAGGGCGAACTCAACCTGCAGCACGCCCGGGACAGAGACCGCGCCCAATCGATGACGTCTGGTGCAGAGCTGACTTGGGGCAGGCTGCAAGCAGCGCACATCTTCTCCGGTGCACGTGTTCACTCGGTGCGTATTTTGTTTGTGGTGCGTGCCCCGTGCGTCCGGACGCAGTCCGCGTTCGACCAATCGCTGTGGTGAACCCTCAGTACGCGGTTCCAGGCTCATGATCCGAGTGTTGCTCGGGAAGCATCGTCATCTCTCCACGCCCGCGTTTTGTTCCCCGTACAGAATTTACAGCTTACGCAATGTGCCAGCCCGGACGCGCTACCTCCCCGCTTGGACGCGCTGCCTCTCCGCCTGGACGCGCGACTTCTCCGCCGGGACGCGCGACCTCTCCGTCAAACAGTCCCGCGACCGCGTCGAGCAGCAACACCCGCAATGCGCTGCTGCAGAACATGCTGCTGCTCCGCGAAGACCTGCACAGCGCGTGGGCGGACTACGAGTTCGGGATCAACCCAGATGTACGCGGGCCTGCCATGCGCACTTCTTTCTGCGCGGTGCACTCACCTGTGGAGGCAGGACGGGTACCGCATCACGCCGTTCGTCTCCGGGCACGCCGACCTCGCCGGCCTCGTGCTGCAGGTGGACGACATCTCGGACCCCGCGACGCGCCCGCTCGACGAGCCGCTGCGGAACCACTTCCTGCAGGGCCTGCTCAAGCACGTCAAGGGCCACGGCGAGCGCCACTGGGACTTTGGCATCGGCGCGCTCGATCTGTCCGACAAGAAGGTGTGGGGCACCGATGCGGGCAAGGAACGCCTGGAGCTCGAGATGGAAAACCGGCTCTTCGACCGTCGGAAGGAGGATGCGTAGGCGGGTGCCGCGGCGCGGTTCCCAGAAGCTCTAGTAGCAGATGTGGTTCGATGGTTTTCTCTTGCTTTACTTTCATGCTTCGAGCTTCACTCTCGTGGCCAGTATACACGATTTGGAGGTGTACTTCAGGGTTGACTTCTGTGCAACTGGCTAGTTGCAATATTACCTTTCTTTTCTTTCAAAACGGTGCCTCTGTTGCAGCTGTGGTCACGCCGCGGTTCGATCCTGCGTGCTTCTCCTGACCTGGGCAGTTGGGGCAGTTCTTACGAAGGTGACATGCCATCCAAAGGAGACGTATATATGCCGTTGGAAACGGTCGTACGCGCAATTCAAGTTCGCCAACGTCGCGAACTGCCTTTTAGACGCCCGCTCAACAAACTCTCCGGCTCTCTACGCGCGGTCTCTTGCAAATTACAACGAACTCGCCTCTATCATGAGACTCCCAGAGCAGTCTCAGTTATTTATGCGTACCGTACGGTCTGGCTGGCTGGAGAACGCGTCGAGCACCGGTCGAAGTTCCCAGTGGTCCGTGGATATATGGGAGCCCGGCTACGTCATGGTCGCATGGCAATTATGGCCATTGGCGGGCTCCCATTTCGCCCAGGCAAAAGTTCGCCCCTCTGTTCTTTTCAGTCGTTTTTCTGACCGTTCCGTTTGACCGACCTGTCGGCGTGGCACTGTGACGTAGAGGTGTAGTCGTTGTGCCATATCTACATATACTACAAGAAGCTGGGTTAGTGCCAGTCCCTTCCATGCCCCATCGCCACACATCCCACTGTCACTAACTTGCTCTCGATCTCCTTCTTCAGAGACTCTCTGCAGGTTGTCCATGCTTCTGCGCTTGCTTTGCAATGAGGAAGACGAGCTCCCCGGCGAATCAAGCCAGCAGGGCGATTTGAAGCGCCTGCCAGTGGTGTGGAGGTCACCGGAGTCTCTTCACTCCGTCCTTTCTGCATGGCATACAAATGAGTGCTTTCGCATTTGATCATGAGCTCGAGCTAACTGCAATGCGCCGATATAGTTGTGAGCATTATGCGGAAATCTTTGGTACTAGTGCACAAAATACTGACTGCTTGCTAGTACAGTAGCTCTTGAGGCACATCACGTCTCTCGACTAGGGCTTCGCAGCCCTCGATGACCGTGCCTGGCTTGCCGAATTCTGGCTCCTCACAAGACTTGCGCTCAGATGCCGAAGGCGCGCCGAATAGAAAGCGCGTCGCCTCGAGGCTCCCGCCGCGCCGGTGGCCAACCCGTCGGGCTCCCTGCTACCTTGGTCGGCCGACCTCCCACGTTGGTTCCTTAGACGCTGCGCATCACGCAACGATCCTGAGCCTCGATGAGCCCGCCAACTCTCGTAACCTTCGCTACGCGGTATATAAGTTCGAAGTTGCCTTTTCAGCCCTTCTCCCCCCCTTTCCTCAACTCAACATGCCATCTCGCGTTTCTACCCAGCGCAACGTCGTGCTCAGAGACTCCCTCGGGGGTATCCTCGCAGGCACGTTAGTCAACTGCCAGGGTCTTTCTACCGGTTCATTCGAACTAACGTCCTTCAACAGGCTTCTACCAGTACGGCTCGGTTTCTTGGAAGACGTTTTTCGGCTGGCTCGATCTGCTCCTCGACACTACCGATCCTTGGATCATCGTTGGCGTTGATAGTGCAAACTCAGAACAATTCCTCTCCACGAATGCAGTCGTGATGCCCGGGAGATACATGCTCCTCGCTCCAGGCAAGTCTCATCTTTCGTCGCCATCTCCCTCTGAAGTTTACGGCTAGCACTAGATCATTCGCCCCTTCGTGTCAACCTTGTCCCCGCACACGCTCACCGCCGGCAGGGCGTCTCTTACCGCGTCAAGAAAGGCGAAATCAACCTGCAGCACGCCCGTGACAGGGATCAACAGTGCATGTCGGCGGGCACAGAGATGTCTTGGAGCAGATTGCAGGCAGCGCACGTCTTCTCGAGCCCGCATCTCAAGAAGGTGCGCATCGTGTTTTGGCCACATGCCTTGCGTGTACAGAACTAGCCTGCGATGGATCAGCTCTCCCAAGATTGTGCCTCAGCACTTAGTGCTGAGCTTCCTCGCGGCCCGAGAGCAGTGCAGGCAGTGTCCCTTCCCCACGCGCGGGTTTGGTGCTCGCATGAGTTAATTAACGTCATTCTACACAGTCCGGACACGATCAGCGACCCTCCCTCCGTGCGCACGCATCGTCGGCCACGTCGAGCGGCAATGTCCGGAATCTCGCACTGCTGCAGAACATGCTGCTTCTCCGCGAAGACCTCCATAGCGCATGGGCGGATTATGAATTTGGCATCGACCCAGACGTGCGTATGACTAGTACTCGTCCCTTCTCCCCCTTGTGGCTCACTCATTGCACTGATAGGATGAATACCGCATTACGCCTTTTGTCTCCGGACATACCGATCTCGCGGGCCTCGTATTGCAGGTCGACGACATCTCGGACCCTACTCTCCGCCCGCTCGACGAGCCGCTGCGAAACCATTTCCTGCAAGGCCTGCTCAAGCACGTCAAGGGCTGCGGCGAACGCCACTGGGACTTTGGCATCGGCGCGCTGGACCTCTCTGACAAGAAGGTGTGGGGCACCGACGAGGGCAAGGAACGCCTGGAGATCGAGCTGGAGAACAGGCTCTTCGAACGTCGGCTGGAGCAGGCCTAGGGCCCGGCCCAGTGCGATTCTGCGAGCATCCCCGGCGATTAGGCGGTCGGGCGGATAGGCTAGTGAGTGTGCTTCCATGGGTCTCTTCTTCTTCCTTCCAGGTACGGGGTTCCGGAGTTGGCTAGCGCGGCTTCGCCTACACGTTGGTGCGCGCGTTTGGGATGTTTTTGATGCAATTGGCTAGTTGCAATGTAAACTTCGTCTGACAGTGACAGTTGGCCAGGACGTGCGAGACCGCCACCCGACCCGTTGGCGGTGCGTGTGATACGAGACCGCAGGCGACAGAAGTACGTGTCCGTGTGACATTACAGCGGCTTTCGAAGAGGCGTTGTGGGGCATGCGGCGATTGCGTCCGTATGCAGCATCGTTGTGCTGCGACGGCCATTTCTTCTGCCGCCATCTCCCAGTCGGTCCGTTGGATCCTGGTATACCACCATAGTGGGTAATCATGTACGCACTGGCCCGATACCTCCACGGCACCTGCCTAGCGCATAGGAACGTTCTTCGTTGACGAAAGTTTCTCAGGTAGCCAACGCTCCCCTCAACATGAAGCGACGTTGTATGTTCAGCGATCACCGCGAAGTGTCGGTGAGTATACTAGGTTTTGTTTGACGTCCGCTATACCTCGGACACGGCTCAATATAACGTGATTCACGCAGGCGCTCTCCCTCCGAGGACACCATGTGGCGGCCATTGTGGAGGGCTGTTATACAAGCGCCACAACAAGACTGCAAGGCCCGTTGGTGCACTGGTGGAGGGCATGTCGGGGCTCAGCGCTCATCTTTCGCGGCGGCGTGCAGTGGAGCTGCATTTTCTCTCGCCTCTCCGCGGAACAACACTTGGACGCGGATGGGCGTGCTGATCGATATCCCGGTCAGTCACGGAGCCCTCGACGGAGCAACGCCTCAATGTTGTGAATCTCGGGCCGCGCGGCGTTGCACTCTTACTCACCGACCGGACAACCGCAGCTGGTATGTGTACTTCCGCTTGAAGCTTGGAAAATACTTGCGTCCGTATTCTGTTGATGAGGACCTCTCTTAAGGCTATCGCCGCCCTCCGCTGGAGTCGCATCTCCGCGGTAGTCGGTATTGTGTGCGCCCGCCAGTCGCCGGAATACTAACGTACCCGAGAGTCAGCTGCGACCACATGCGATGTATTCGTCTCCGAGGTCGGCAGGACTCCGAGTAATATCAAGCGTTAAGGTGCGTACAAGCCGTCCTCCTCGTACTGCTTGCGAGTTGTGCTCACAGATTGAATGCCGGCGCATCGGGCAGTGTCACGCACGTATCGGGCAGTGGTCGGGTCGGCTAGCCCCGCGGTTTGATGGACGACCATGCCACGGGTGACAAACGACATACACGTCTTTGGTGCGCGACACAACTCTCTTCCACCGCCGCACCATGTCGGACTTTGGGCTTAGCCTCGGGCCACGGAGGGCGTTCCCTTGTAGACTTCACCACGCCCTCTTTCCTCCGGGTCGCGACGTATATAACATAACGGCGTCTTCGAGGGTAATACAGTGCACCTTCACCAGCATCGACACCCTCCTCAGGCCTCAATCCTCAACCCCTCTCACCACCAGCAGTACCCAAAAATGAGCCCCGTTCGTGTCCAGCCAAAGTTCCCGTCGTCGTATACCGCATACGCCTTCCTCGAACCCGGTGGCCGCCTGCAGAAGGTCACCGTCCCGTGGCGGTTCCCGAAGGCCGGCGAGATCGTAATCAAGGTGCTCGCGTGTGGTGTCTGCGGAACGTATGCCATCTCCCATCTCTGAGCGTCTTAGGCCAATTCCGCTGACCATGACTATCGCGCACAGTGACGAGATCTGCCCGTCCCAGGTCATGCCGGTGAAATTGCCACGCGTCCCGGGTCACGAAGTCGTGGGCGACGTCGTTGCCGTCGCAGGCCGCGAGCGTTTGTGGAAGGTCGGGCAACGCGTCGGCGCAGGGTGGCACGGTGGTCACTGCACGACCTGCGCCCGGTGTCGGGCGGGCGATTACTTGACGTGCGAGAACCAGGATATCAACGGTATGTCGCCCCGTCACATCACACCCGCTGATTGCTGTCCTAAGACGGTATGTGTTAGGTGCTATCAGGGACGGAGGATATGCAGAATACGTCACGCTTAGGTCCGAGGCAGTCGTCGCCGTCCCAGAGGATATGGACCCCGCCGAGGCCGCCCCGATGTTGTGCGCCGGAATCACCACTTTCAGTGCGTATGCTATGATGTGCTGCTGGACTTCCGACATGTGCTAAAATTATTCCCAGATGCGCTGCGAAACATGAACGTGTCTCCTCCAGACTATGTCGCGGTTCAAGGGATCGGGTGCGCGCCGATTTACCTCTCGAGTGTCATATGCATTGGGTGCTCACCACCACGGACCCGCAGCGGCCTCGGCCATCTCGCAATACAGTTTGCGTCCGCAATGGGCTTCCGGACGATCGCGCTCTCCTTCGACTCTGAGAAGGAGGAGCTCGCACGTCGGCTGGGCGCGGACGAGTTCATTGACGGAACGAAGGTGGATCAAACCGAGGCGCTGCAGAAGCTCGGCGGGGTGAAGGTCATCATGTCCACCGCACCGAACGCGGCCGTCACGGAAAGCCTCATTGACGCGCTCTGTGTGGACGGCACGCTCCTGGTGCTTGCAGTCGAGCCTGAGCCGATGCGGATCCCGCCGTGTAAGTGCTGCTATGGGCTGCGTCCGGTCGAGGATACTATTTCTGACCGCATGTCCTGCAGTGGCCTTGCTCTTGAAACGTCTCTCCATTCGTGGCTGGCCTTGCGGCTCCCCGAAGGACGCGGAGGATTGCCTGAAGTTCGCGCAGGCAAAGAACATCAAGTGCATGGTTGAGCGCTTCCCACTTCACAAGGCTCAAGAGGCTTTCGACCGCAGGGAAACGGCACGGTTCAGGGCAGTCATCACACCGTGAAACACCTTCAATCCTCTCCTTGACCCCCGCGCATATATGCGGTACCTCAGGTCAACTAATCCCCTTGCCTCGTACGTCTACGCTCGCAATAGTGTTTCTTGGCATCATTCATACGGATAACTTAGTCTCTACTCCCCTCAATCACCACTAGCATATGTGATTTCTACCCCTACCCCGTTCCATATCACAGGATCTGTATGTCATATGATCTGCACACTCCAGTAGAGCATTTGAGTGCGACGCATCTCGTTGGGTGCCTGGTCTCCCCAGGCTCCTGCCAGCTCGGCTTGGATGACGACCTTATCCGCAAAGTCCTCACCCTCGACTTCGGCAAAGACCCGTTTCCACAGACGTGCCCAGGACGACTCGGAATGGCCGTAGCGCTTTCTGCTCATGGACATGTCAGCTTGCAACGCGATGACGCGATGTCTCAACCTGATGGCGTTACCGTCCGAGATGATCATCAATGTATCCCTCCTCCGTCAAGCCTTGGTGTCGCCCAAACACAATCGCGCCTGGGCGGCGCTTCAAGAGCGTGACGAGCCGCACTGCCAGGCCGTACTGAGTCTCCTCGTCAAACAGATGGAATAGGGCCCCGGTATAGATATGCGTAAGCGAGCCGCGCAACTGCGATAGGTCGGTGACCGAAGCTAGATCCGGCGGGGGTGTATCCGCGCTGGAAGGCGCTACGGAGATAGGCAGATCGAAAACGTTGGAGGTGAAGAAGTGGATAGGGCAGTGGTCGGCGTCGCCGAAGAGCTCGTGGCCAAGCTGGATGTACTCAGGGCGTAGATCGCATCCGAGCACCTGGGACGCGGGGTAACCGTCATAGACGAGCTTCCGCACGTCGGTCCCCACTGACATCAGAGTGCTGACGTTCAACGTCTGGAAAGTTGTTTGAAGAGGTAGAGATTGCACGTACTGCAGCATCCAAGGTCCAGGAAGAGACTCGTGTTGTCTCGCTTTCCCGCTTCGAGCACACTAGGGTAAACGGCGTTCTTCCCCATCATGAGGTTGACGAAATGAAAGGCGCAGATGCACGGGTATGGGTATTTGTCGCTAAACGTGCGAAATCATCAGCGTTGATGATTTGCAGTCTGAAAGAACGCTCCTACTATGCGCTAGGCGGATATCATCAGGACAATTTTGTACACGAAACACGCGGCCGGACCTACCGCTTCTGGACGTCGTAGATGCGTGCTTTGAGTTGTTCGTCATCCTCTGTTATCGTAACGCGGAGGAAGGCGTGCTCTACGTCCGAGAGGTGCAGCAAATTCGGATCGAGTGGCGGCACAACAGACGGCTCGACTTGTCCCTCAGGGTTAACCATGGTATCGGCCACTGCTCAGAGACGGAGAGTAAGGGCATAACAAAAGTTCAAGAGCGCGGACGGATGTCGTCCTTGATAAGCCTGTGAAATTCTCGTGTCAGACTCATTGCTAATTCCAAGCAGCCATGGCACCATTGAACTCTCACCGGTCACCGCGATGCGATGGAGAAGCTGCTCCACGCATCAGGGAGTTGGACTGGCTGTTTTTCTCTTCATACTTTATACACAGATGTCTCGAAGTTGCGTTGGTCGATGTCGGTTGCTGGAGAGAAGAACTTGAACGTCCACTCGCGAGCGCTGAATCAAGCGGCTGCTTTCGGCGCTTAACGTGCTACACCTGGTTGTCTCTTCGCCACGACGACATTCACACGCGACACTGTAGCGTAGGTTCGTAGTATCGACAGTAGGTGTGTTCTGAAGCTTTACTGAAGATCTTGTTACTGGACAGGAATTGCAGTACGTCCGATAGGATGTATGCTGTTCGTCCCAACCGGCGCGTACAATGAATCAATGGCCGGGGCGGTCCCTGTTACTACGTTTGACTTGGCGAACCACAGCCATTTGTCGTTCGTGGCGCGGACTCACAGCTGCTTATACTGGAACGATGTCCACACTAACGCCGCACAGAAATAGCATACATCTGGTTCGCTCACTCTCAAAGTGCATGCGACAGGAATAACAGCCGTAGTATTCTTGGAATTGCCGCCGCCCAAACCGCAGCTTCTCTCTCCAGGTGCGACCACATGCTCGTCCTTCGCTATGAAATTAAGCGGGAACTTTGCACGACAGCGCTGTTTCCCCCAGGATGGCACGATTCTGCCGGCTGGCGCATAAGTCGAAAGCACGTCTTGGTACCCACGAACGTGCGCGGTACCGCACGTCTCACATCAAAGGCTTTAGCTACCGGCTGCATCTGGCCGTCAACCAGATGGAGTGTTCTGTATATAAGTCGGCGCTGTGAGAAGGGCTAGGGCGCCGACTCCCCGGACAAGGATGTTGGCAGACATGCGTGCGCTCACCTTCGCGGTATTTCTCGTGCAGACAGGGATCTCCGTAGCGCGCCCGCTCGGACAGCATTCACCTCGCGCGGAGCCCGACCCGTCCTTTGCGGTCACGGTTGAGCTGAACGGCAAGCAGTACATCAATAAGGTGAGTCCGAAAGGATGGTTGGAGATCTTCGGCGATACTGATGTTCTGTCGATCCAGGGTCTGGTCGCTTTCGGCCTGATACCATCGAACGCCAGAGAGTCAACAGGTGCGTGATCACTACATGAACTGCCTTGACGCTTAGTTTAACAGTATATCAGGTGATACGATTGGAGGCATAGGCAGTGCTATCGCCCTCAAGAGAGGGTCGTTCAGTCAGCTGTCGAACGGTTCATTCGCGGGGACAATCGTGGCTCAGCCTGATAGGGGCTTCAATATGTAAGGCCACAACTGAGGTCCACACATATCAACTACTCACGCTACCTCCTGCAGCGACGGGACAATTGACTACCAAGCGCGACAGCACCAGATCGACTTTGTGCTGTCCCCATACTATGATGCGGATAAGCTTGCCTTCGACGATGCGCTGAATACGCTCCAGCTCACCTATCGTAACACCCTGCTTTATACGGAACGAGAATCGCAAAAGACAACGGGCCTGGATGCATTGGCCGTTCGCCCAGGACAGTTGCTTGAGCGGCTGATCACGATCGAAGATCCTCCTCTCCCAATCGCACCGTCTGACAAACATCTCGCTGTGGATACGGAGGGCATCGCCTTGACTGCGGATGGGACGTACGTATGAACCACAGCAAATGCTTCATGCATTACTCACCGGGGGATGAACATACAGCTTTTGGGTTAGCGACGAATACGGGCCGTACATCTACTTGATGTCTCCAGAGGGCCAGCTCATCGAGACGATACAACCACCCCAGGCGATCCTCCCGTTTATCCATGGCACGTTGAACTTCACATCGGTTGTGGACCCCACTACTGGACGTGCCGGAAATCAAGGTCAGTACTCGCGGAACGACTTGAATGAATGAGCATGGCAGCTGACTGTATGCGCGCAGGTTTTGAAGGACTGACATTGGATTCGTCCGGGAAGACGCTCTACGCACTTCTTCAGTCCGCGACGATCCAAGACGGCGGCACGGACAAGTCGACGTCTCGCTTTACGCGTCTGCTGGCCTACGACGTCTCGAACGCGCTTCTCGTACGCCCGCCGCTGATCGGCGAGTTCGTCGTACCTCTGCCGCAGAACAAGAAGGGCAACACTCTCGCCGCCAGCGAGGTGCATTTTGTGAGCGAGGGCGTGTTCCTTGTCTTGTCACGGGATGGCGACGGTCATGGTGGAGATGACGACAAGTCATCATTCAAGTAAGCCTCACGCTCAGATGCTCGTCTTACGATGTCCGTCCACTGACCTGTGGACTAGACAAGCGGATCTCCTCGACATTACAAACGCGACGGACATCCACGGGACTAAGTTCGACGACCCGAGCAACCCCATTGCCACAAACGGGAAGCTGAACAAGAACATCACGCCGGGGACATACGTGTCCTTCGTCGACTTCATCGACGACACCCAATTGGCTCGATTTGGAGTCCACAACGGTACGCTCTTCGTCTCCACTCCCTGCCGTCTCGGTACGACTCACGCATGACTCAGGTAAACCTGCGGATCAGACCCTCATCGACGCAAAGTGGGAGTCGCTCGCTCTCGCACCATGCTTGGACCCCGCCTTCCCTGACGACTTCTTCCTCTTCACCGCGGTACGTTGCCCTCCCGTGCCGTCTTTCTGGTCTCTGATGTGCTCCTCCCTGCTAGGCGGACAACGACTTTATCAGCACGCAAGGCATCGCTCTGGGTGTGCCGTTCAACGCCGGGCTGGATAACGACAATCAGTTTATGGTGTTCCGTCTGACCCTTCCCGGCGCATCGGCTGATGCTGTTCTACAACGTCTCCCTGTGTAATGTGTGTTCGATTGGGATCAGCACTAAGCCGCGGAAAGGAATTTCAATATTGAAAGACGATGTCTAGAGTGAATCCGGAGCGAATCAGTGACATGGTTGTACTAGGACGCCCCAGTCCAAGGGAATCTGAAGCAAACAAAAGCAGAAAGGCATTCTCGAATCGAGCGAACCAGATGACGGTGGTCGGAAGAAGGATCAAAAATATCCTTCGAGCCGGGATCGAACCAGCGACCGCAGGATGACCGGGTTTCCCATTACAGTCCTGCGCTCTTCCAACTGAGCTATCGAAGGCTTGTTTCAAATATCTTAAAAGCTAACATGATGGCTGTAGCTCCTTGTCACTCAGAGGGACACCGTCCAAGTCGCGCGGCGAGCGGGAGGGTGCAGCTGCAGGTTGAACACAGCCGCGACCCGGAGAGATGCTCTGGCGCTCACTCGTATTCGTGTCGTGTGCAGCTCTCGTCTACTCATCTCTGCCCCCTGCGAACGAACAGGTGCCGTTGGAGCCTGTTGAAAGAGCATCCCAAGGGATTGTGACGCGATATGCTCTCTCGGGGCTCCAGGGAATGAGCCCTCACGATCTCATGGAACATGTGGGGGTAAGCACTCTCGTTGTCGAAATCATAGACTTGACACACGCTGAATGTACCGTGTTCAATAGACATCATATGCCGACGTGTGGGCAGTAGGACCGTCTCACGTAGACGTGCTTTTCCGACACCCTGGTCAGCAGTCGGACCTTCCCATCCCGGCGGTAGGGTCGGTCCCGTTCAATGGCCTCGAGGACCTACACCGCTATACGGCAGGATGGGACCTCGGTACCCTGTCCAACTCGACATACCACGCTGTCTACCATCCTCTGTACGAAGTAGAGGAGTTCATGGAGACTCTAGCGAGGACGCATCCGCACCTCGTCAAAATCGTCAACTTGGGACACTCCGCCGAAGGGAGGGAGATGCTCGCGATGCGCATCTCAACGACTGAGGACGAGTTGCGGAAGCTTGACGGGCGCTCGAACAGACAGAAGGCTGGCTTCGTTCTGACCGGCGCCCAACATGCTCGCGAGGTCAGCAAATCAGCCTGTGCCAGATGATGTGCCGCGCTCATCTGAATTCGCTCGTTGTGTGCGTCTGTAGTGGATTGCCACGTCTACGGCGCTGTTCCTGACGCACGCATTGCTTGCCGATGAGTCCGAAGACTTTGCGCTGTCTTCATGGCTGGATTACTTCGTGAGCATCTCCGCCACTTGAGTAGTTCGGGGTGGTTCATCGCTGCTATGTAGGATTTTTATGTCATTCCGGTACCCAACCCGGACGGTTATGTTCATACCTGGGAGCATGACCGCCTTTGGTAAGCGAGTCACTGTACTACAGCTCATTTCGAACATGGCTCAAGAGGATCCGCCTAGGTACAAGAACAGACAGATCGTGGGCCCCGCAGAGAAGTGCGTTGGGGTCGATATGAACAGGTACGTACGCCCATCCTATCGTTTGTCAATGTCAATGAACAGTTTCCCTCTACAGGAACTGGGTACGTCTCAGCCCCACCTAGTACACCGGTTACCTTCCAACCGCCTTTCCAGGGCTACAAGTGGAAGGCCAAATCGCATCTCCCCTCCCTCACAGAAGACACCAACTCGACCGTCTCCTCCAGCGGCGCCGAAGCGGACCCGTGCTCGCCGTGGTACCCCGGCCACCGCCCGTTTGAGGCTCCGGAGGTGAACAACATCGCGAACTTCATCACGACGCTCCCCGCGCTCAGGGCGTACGTCGACCTTCGGAGCTACGGCCAGATGCGTGCGTGCTTCTCCCGCTTCGTGCTCGTGTAACGCAGGCAGGCAGAGTGACGACGTGCGATGTGTGTGCGTGCGGGTAGTGTCGACGCCGTTCTCGTGGTCATGCAAGAAGGTCCCGAAGGACGCGGAAGACCTGCTCGAGGCCGCCCTGGGCGCCGCGAACGCGATCAAGCAGATACACGGGACCCACTTCACCGTGCGTGGTCCTCGTTATCGTGTCAAGAAGACCTTACTGAACCGCATCGCAGACCGGGAGCCTGTGCGAGCAGCTGTACAAGTCCGTTCCCCCGCCCTTCCCACTCGTTTGTGCTCTTGGAACTGACAACCACCGGATCCGCAGGGCGTCCGGGAACGTCGTTGACTACATGTACCGTAAGGCGGGCATCAAGTTCGCGTACTCCGTCCACCTCCGCGACACCGGCACGGTGAGCACCCCTGTCCCCTCCGAGCTACGTCGTGCGTAGAGCTCAGACGTGTGCATGTCTTGCGCAGTACGGCTTCTCTCTGCCTGCGGAGTGGATCAGGCCGGTGGGCGAGGAGACCGCGAGCATGATCCGCTTCCTTGCGGGCTTCATCTCTGGCCGCAAGAAAGGTGCGGCGTCCTCCATTCCGGGACCATACGCTCGTCAACTCATCCTCATCTTTCGCCAGGGTGAAAAGGAGGGTTTCTTTGTGTAACTTGTGTTCTCGTATGCTCTCCGACACCGTTTCGATCCGTGTACGGCCGCGTAAATGTACGAATACCAGTAGTGTTACTCCGGATGCTCCGGAACGAGCGCAGAGGATTCGTTTCGTCCAGAGAGAGGTGTTGGTATATTCGGTCAACTGTACAACTGGCACGATCTATGCGAACACAGCACGTATCGACAAGTATAACGGGGGATCTGGATGGGGAGGGATGGCGGGATGGCGGGAAGATGGTGGGGAGGGAGGCAGGGATGAGTATATGCGTAGGCTAATAATGCAACAAGTGCGGGGCGGGGACCCGTCCGAACGTCCGTGGAAAGTGGTAGATGCATGCTACATAGTAGGAAAGATAGTCACAGGAAAGAGAAGAGGACAGGGGACGCAGCAGCGTAAGCATGGGACGCGACTGCGACTGGCGTACGCGGATAGATAGGCCCACTCACGCATCGCATCGCGTCGCGCGTCGTGGTGCGTCAGAAAACAGCCTTCACGAGTACTCGCGCCCGAGCGCGCTCCGCCGCCGCTCGTCGCTCGAGGAGCCAATCTCGGGATCCATCCGCCCGATGACCTCCTCCGACGCGATACTGAACCCGCTCCTTGCGCTCGCGGTCGAACCCACGCGCTGGCGCACATAGTTCGGCGGCATTCCCGACTCGTCTGGTGGCGTGTGCAGCGCCAAAGGGCGTGTGCTCAACGGGCCATCGCGACGTGCGGCGCCGCCAGCGAATGCCAGGGGATCGAGGGGCGGACGACGCACACTGGTCCCGCGGTCAGCGGTGGTAGTTGTTGGACTCCTGCTCCCACTCCCGCTACCGCGCCGCCCGCTTTCGAACGTCTGCAATGATGCGAGGAAGTTCTCGTTTAGCTCGCGGAGGCGTTCGTCGACTGCCGCCTCCGTCGCGAGCATCGGGAACGGCGCAGGTCCTGACCCTGAGCGAGAAGCGACCGCGGCGTCGCGGTCGCTCGACTCGGACTCCTCGCGGATGGTGCGCTCGCGCGCGTGACGCGGGGGACTGCTGGGGGCGGGCGCGGGCGACGCGGAGCCCTCGCGCCTGCTCGCGAGCGGCCTGCGCGCGTCGATGTCCTGCACGAACGCCGAGATGTCGTCATCGTCCGTGTGCGTGCTGAGGTATGACGTGCCCTGTGCGCGCGCCCATTCAGTTTCGCGAGGTCTATACGCGTCAGGCATGAGCAAAGGCTTACCGGGACCTTGTCCAACTCCTTCCCGGCGGTCTTGGGGCTGCCCCGCGGGCTGGCGTCTCGACTGCCGGGAGCGCCGGCAACGCGAGGACCGAAGCTGGACGTGTATCTACGTCCTTGCTGTCTGGGCGAGCCCTGCAGACCCCCTGAGGCGGGACTTGCAGGCACACCCTCCCCTGAGGCTGGCGAGCGTCCAGAACCCAAGCTGGATGGTGCAAATGTCGGAGAAGGTCGGAAGGGGGTGACAGGGGAAGATGCAAAGTTGCTCCCAGCACCTATCGGCGACGGTGGCACACGGGAGGCCGTGGGCGACTGCGCTGGGCGGGACGGGAGCGACGGGCCGCCGGTGGAAAGGGGAGACTGCTGCCGGAGGGACGTCGACGCCGAATGCAGCGAAGGGGAGGAAGAGATGGTCGACGTCTTGAACGGGTTCGGCGTCGGGATAGGCGTGCGGCGGATCGGTACGCCCCCCGCTGTCGTGCCGTCCTGCTTTAGGGGCATCAATAATCGCATACACCCACATTATGACGCTACATACCGAGCTCCTGCCTTGCAGGCTCTCGCGTCGTACGCGAGCGGCCAGCGCGGACATGTCCTCTCGCGAGCCTAGAGAAGTTGCGCCCTGCCTCGATGAGGACGAGTCGGATACCCCAGATGTGCCCATACCCGCGCCGGATAGGTTACGTGTAACGGGGAGCGGAATGTTGCCCAGCCGCGGGCTTCCTCCCGGGCTGCCTCGCACACCTTGTGTCGAGGAGAACGACGTCGTGCGAGTGTGTGTAGATGGCGGGATCACGAATCTCTCCGCGACAGACCGCGGTGGCGAGCGGGGGAGCGACGTACGCAGGGCCAAACTACCAGGCGAGCCCGATATACTGTCGCGCTGTTGGTTCTTGACCAGAGTAGGGGTGAAGTCAGGGCCTTCCGAAAGGAACCGCGAGGAGAGTAGTGACTCCTTCGTGTCGAGCTGGAAGTTGGGGTGGATCAAGTACGTCGCCGACACGCCCAGGTCGCCCATGGGGTGCGTGACGGGGGGCAACACATGCCTCTCCCTCTTCAATACCGCTGCAGCAGACGCTGGGGTGGTATCTGGTTTTCGAAGCCTCGGTTAGCGGCCATTGTTCTCGCGCACCCGCGATGCATCCAAATGCGCACGAGTGACTCACCGAAGGTCATAATGTCATCTGGACGGATGCTCGCATCCACGCTGTCCACCCGCAAACGAATGCTGAAGTTGCCATTCCGGCCACCTCCCCCTCCCACCCTCCTGCGGAGCCGCCTAGCAAGCTTCCAGGCGGGGAGCACGCGGAGCAGCGTGAAGATACTGCGAAAGAGCGGGATGCCGTGCTTGTAGATCGTCGAGGGCGCGACGTCGATGCGGTCGTCGCTGTCCTGGGGCCCACCGCGGTTCGGGACGAACTCGAGATCCCAGGACTCGAGCACGATGAAGCGCGGGGTGGGGTCGATGCGCACGCGTGACGAGTCCGGGGCAACGTAGACGAGGACCTGGTTCGTGGCTAGCTCGGGGATGCATAGGAGGACCTGGAGCTGGAAGAGGGGGACGGAGGGGGCGGACGAGATAGAGCGATAGATACGAGTGGGCTCCTTGAAGAGCTCGGGGTCTGGGGTCTCGAGATTGAACTGCCGCGCAGCGGGCACGTCAGCGGGGCCTGCGAAGGCTGCACGCGGGGGACACTCACCCACTTGTCGACCTTCGCGTTGGGCGGCGGCTCGACGGTGGCTCTGGCATGGTTGACGACTAGGGCGAGTTTAGAGTACAAGCGGTGAGCTATCTGGTCGGCCCTCTGGGTGTCATTGGACATGGCAGGGCGCGGGCGTGACGACGTGGGGCAGACTAGCGAGACATTAGGGCGTATATGTACGGCTCGTGGGTGTGCGTGTGCGGAGGGGAGGTGGTGGGTGGAAGGAAAGGAGGACGAGTCGAGGCTGCCGCCGCGCGCGCGTGCCAGGACTGCAACCGCGAGTGAGCCCTCTCGATCCGGCGCCCCGGGGCGCAGAACCCCCGCACCCGCAAGGCGCCCGTCCCCCCTGCCATATCCAGTCTCTCCCTCCTCCGCGCGAGTCACTCTCTGAGACAAAGAACCGTCTCGTTCCACAGACGACATTCTACACATACAGCCTGCATGCAGCGAGGCACGCCCACATTCAATCTCACTCGCAATATCCGCCGATCCGCCCCAGTGACCAGTCATCCTTGCGTGGCTGCGAAATCGATTGCTCCTGTACCAGTGCTCGACACGTTCCCCCATCGACAGAGCACGCCTTCGCTCCCCTGTGCCCCGCATCGTGGTGGCTCGTAGCCTCGTACCGTCCTGCCTTGAGGCACTGAGGCGGCCGGGCCTGCGACGCAGATCGCACGGACAACCTCGCCTAGGGACGCATGCGTACGCGCGCCTACGAAACAACCTTCAGCAAACAGAGTTCCCAGAAGCACCCCGCGCGACCTGCGTACCTACGCGTGCCGGGTCACCACGCCCTCTCGTAAATGAAGCCCGCAAGCGAGCGTGGCCTGCCGTCTTCCGTCAAGAATTCCGCGGCAGAAACCACCAGCCAACGCCCGCTGTCCAGCCTGTCGTTGTCGCCGTTGCAGGGTTGGTAACCGAGTCTTGCCCGAGCCGGACGTTCTCGACGCGATGCCACCACTTGCGAGGCACGAAGAGCGTGTCGCCCTCGCGCAGGATGCAGCTCAGCGCCGCGCCAGATTCGGCGAGCGCGTTCCTCGTATTCACTGGGGCTGTGGTCGGATCGATCGCGACCTCGAAGCCATTCTCCGAGGCCGACGCCGCCTTCCTGAGATGTAGGTCCACCGGGGAGGTGTTACGCAGCACAGACCCGTCCGCGCGTGACACGTACTCCGAGAGAGCGGGCGGGAGCAGCACGAAATGCTTCGCGTGCACCTCCGGGTCTGAGGACGCGTATACGTTGTACAGGTTGAAGTACGGATCGTAGTGCAATGGTGTCACCTGTGCACCGCGGCCGCGCTATCAATGCACGAAACATGCTAGAGCACAGACGGACTCACCGTAGCAGAGGGCCCGACAAAGAAGCTCGTCTGGTACAGGTCCACCGCCCTGCTCTCTAGCAGCGGCGCAAGGAGAGACGGGGCCTGCACAACCTCCGCAAGCTCAGGAACCTATGTATGCACCCCACGCACAATCAACCTCCCATTGCAGCACCTCCCTGCACCACAATTGTACAGCACGCACCTCATCGCGCGCCCTCCACTGCGCCAGGTACAACTGCATGCGCTCCGCCTCGCCCTCACTCCCTGCCAACGCGCCGGTCAGCCAGTCGAGGTATACGCCCAGCGGCACGTCCACGCGCTCCGCCGCCCGGTCGTACCGCCCGACCTCGACCTCGACGAGCCGGTCGCCCGCCGCGCGCAGCGTGCGCAGGAGTGTCTCGGCCCTATTGCTATTGGAGGCAGAAAAGGAGGAGGAGGAGCGCAGGAGAAAAGGCGCGGCGGTGGGCGAGCGGAGGTACTCGAGGAAGGCGGCGGGAGAGGCAGCGATCGCGGGCGGGGCTTCGGGGACGGGGCGCGTGTTCAGCAGAGGGTAGTCATTGTGAGAGGGAGCGGGGGTGCTTGCGAGAGCACGCAAAAACGTCCTAAGTCTGTGGTGGTGGTTGTCACAGTTCCGCGAGCTGAGTATATGCGGGCGCGCTCTCAGAAAGGTCATGGACGCGGTGAAAGCGGAACGGCGTGCGCGCTCGATCGCTTCGTCTCTCAGACCAAGTTCACACTCACGCTTAGCAACTCAGTGTTTGAACGGTTCGGGATGCATTACTCGCACATTAGCTACTACGGAAGGCCCTACCGACTACCAATATAAGAGACAGCAAACAGCCATAAAGATCTGCTCTACAACACGTCGCGTGTGGAGGGTGGGGGGATATCATCGACATCGACTGGTCATCATCATCAAGACATGAGCACGAACAGCGCGCACGCGCGGGGTGTGCCGTACCATACCCGCGGGCGGAATATACACGTACACGGTCCAAGGAGAACAACGACATCACAAGAGGGTGCTAGGCACGAGGGGAGAAGGATCCGGGACACCAACGGAGGGGAATGTAGGGTTCGCAAGGCGGAAGAGGGAGGGGCGGGGAAGCGGGGGGTAGATGGTGGGCGGATCTACTTCGCCTCGTAGTGGCCCTCGGCGATGTCGTTCAGCTCGTCCTCCTGCGCGTCGAGTGTGCGGTACTGGAACCAGAAGATCGTGCCGGCGATGGCCGCGAGCACACCCATGACGCCGTAGTTCCACACGAGGAGCGGGTCGCTGGCGAGCGACACGAACGCCTCGCCGATCGCGGCCGAGATCGCCTGCATGAACAGGAACACGCCCATGACGAGCGAGCGCATGTTCTTCGGCGCCTTCGTAAACGCGTACTCAAGGCCCGTGATAGACGCGAAGATCTCCGAGAACGCGAGCAGCACGTACGAGCCCGTCTGGATCCACACGTTCAGGTCGGACGTGATCGGCTCCTGCGTGACCGGGTCCGTGCACGTTGCGACGTAGTACCCGCACGGGTTGCGCTTGTAGATGTAGTGCTGCACGACCGCCGCCCAGCACATCGCGGCAGCACCGAGGAAGAAGCCGAGGGTGATGCGCTTCAGTGGCGAGAAGTTGATGCCGAAGCGGAGCAGGGCGGGGTAGACGATGCGGTCGACGATGGGGATGAAGATGATGAGCGCGAAGGGGTCGAGGTTGGACAGAACATCGTTGGGGATGCCGTTCGTAACCATCGTCGCGGCCTGCGACGTCAGGTTGTTGTTCAACTGGTTGTACGTAAGCCCTGATAACAGACAGAGTATGTCAGAACCTTGTAGCACGGGAGATATGGAGGAGACCTACAGTAAATGGGGTACCACATGAACACACTGCACGCCTTGAAGCCACGCTTGACCTCCTCGACCCAGACGTCATCGAAGGTCATCCAGGCGGGGCGGTTCTCGCCCTTGAAGTTGCTGGGCTTCACGTTCTCCCAGAAATCAGGAGCGCTGAGGTTGCGGTATGCCTGTACAGGGTTCCACGACCAGCGCCCCTTGGCGGCGTAACGCCAGAGCCGGAGAGACTTGCCCAGAACGGAGCCCTGAGGAGGCGACCGGACGTACATGTTGCGGCCGAAGTACAGCACGAACGGGCAAAGGCCGAAGACAATCGTAGGGAGCGTGTACGAGAGCCAGAAGCCGACGTACTGGAGATTTTGGTCAGCATCCCAATACGGATGAGGCAAAACATCGTAACGTACCTTCTCAGAGTAGGCCATAGAGATCTGGCCGATGAGCGCACCGACGTTGATGAACAGGTAGAAGTACATGTAGATGCGCGAAGTGGTCATCTTGGGGTCGACGATGACGCGCTCGCCAGACTTCGTGTGCCCGATGAAGAGTTTGGAGCGCTTGTACTGCTCAGCCACGAGCGGGGAGACGTTGGCCTTGAAACCACCGGTACCGACACCCATGATGACGATAGCGATGATGAAGCATGCAAGTGCGCCGTTGGAGTGCTCGATGACACCAGGGACGGCGGAGATGATCAGGAGGACATGGCCGACGAGTGCGATCGCGACAGCGATGCAGGTAGTCTTGAACCGACCCCAGCGTGTGTCGGCGATGTACGCGCCGAAGAGGGGGATGATGTACACCCAGAAGGTGTTGAAGGTACCGATACCAGTGGAGGCCCGTTGGCCGAGGCCGAGAGCGCCCGCCTGCTTGACATTTGCACCAGTCTTCGAATTCGGGGGGAGAGGTTGTTGGATGAAGTTGGTCTGCAAACGCGTACAACAGTCAGTCACAAAGCTATGCCACCGATCGTGGACGGGCACGTACGAAGACGACGGTGGAACCGTAGTACGAGAACCGCTCCGCCAACTCGCAGAAAGCAATCACTGCAAAGCGCCATCAGAAGACAATCAGAGGCGCTGTGATTGGTCTGACTTACGGTAGGCGGCCCAGGGAACGTCGTCGGAGACGCGCCGGAGGGTGTGACGCTCCTCAGCGGTGGGGAACTCGAGGCCGTCGTGGATGCCATCGAGCTCGTGCTCTTGGTCGGTGGTGGACTCAGCGCCGCGCTTCTCATCGTAGACGGCCTCGACGCGCTTTGCCTCGGCAAGGCCGGCGATGATGTCTGTATCAGCCTGCAGACCAGCCATGTCGCTCAGTGAAGAGTGTGGTGGGGAGGGGGTCGTGCAGGGGCGACGGGGACTGTCAGGGACAGAAAAGGGACCGTGGCCTGGGGAGGATCGGAGGGGGAGCCTTCTCGGAGAAGACAGGCGGGTGGGAGGGTTTATATGAGCACATGGCCCCGACGTCCATATGGTTCTGCCCTCCTCCCGGCCATCACTGGGGCCAGCTATTGATCCAGGCACGGCGTCCTCCTCCCCCCGGCTCTCCAATCTCCCCCGCACTCCCACTCCTCCCGAGGCGGTCGTGTGCCCGCCAGCCACCCGCTCCGCATCGCTCACTCAGCGTCCATTCCGCGCTGCCTGCCGCACCGCGTCCTGCGGGTGCGCTCGGAGGGGCGAACGCGCTCGAACGTGCTCGACAAATGTGCAACGGCGGTGGCGGGGCACTGGCGGCGCCGTTGTGGCTGG
This sequence comes from Trametes sp. AH28-2, assembly GCA_001304625.1. NCBI lineage: Eukaryota > Fungi > Basidiomycota > Agaricomycetes > Polyporales > Polyporaceae > Trametes > Trametes sp. AH28-2. The sequence goes on along the minus strand of KQ464077.1, from coordinate 551,413 downwards.
CGTCGGGCGTACAGTAGACGCGTCCACAAAAAAATTGTGTACTCGATCGCGGCAGATGGGTCACGCCGCGTTACGCAGCGCTCCCGCCCGATGCTTGCCAATTCCAGCCCGATCCCGACAACGGCGCAAATCCGACTCGCTCCTCCTGCGATAACGCCATTGCGACGCCCTCCAGCAGATAGGCAAATTTCCCTCCCGCGTCTCAAAATACAGCGCTGGCCAGCGCCATCCAGCGAGCCACCCGCGGCCCATCCAGTCCGACACCAGTTCGCTCGCTCCAGATGTGCCTAGTCGTGCTGCCCACTTTTGATTCGCATCGCTGACGCCAGCCGCCACTCAGCTTGCGTACTTGCAGGAGCAGCCGGTTGTGATGCCATACGCGGACGACACCCGCCGCTAACTTGGCAGGATTCGCCGGTCCGCCGCCTCCCTCTGCCTTGTCATGCGTTTCAATCGTTCCGACGAGCACGCGCTTGGATCCTCCCGGATTCAGAGGACGCCACCGTCGCACGTCTCACGCTACCGCCAGCGTTCAGGTCAGATGGCGTTTCTGCGCGGAACGCAGTCTATTGCCGTCCTGCATGGTGCACCCTCTTGGCCGGGGTGTTCCTCCTGCAGCGGCCTGTGTTGCCCTTGGCGAACCTGATGCATCTGAGCTTCGTGATGGCGCTGCTCGTATATCGCGCCGCTGTTCATGTGTCCCGGAGTCGCTACCTCCGTGTGATTTCGTCGTATCGACGCGCCTCATCGCGAGCGCTTCAGCAATGCAGTCATGGTGCCAGCTGCATCGAAACTCTCTCATGTCCGCTGGAGATGCCACCTCTTCGCCACCTTCTCGCACCCTGTTCCTGGACCGCGCTACCCGTCTAGCAAGTCTTATCGATTATCTCTCCTTTGGCTTCGAGCAGCCCCTGGGCAGTTTTCTCGAACGCTGCGATGTCGTCGTGCTGTGCTCTCTGATGGTCGCGCCAGGCCCGCAATCGCGAATCGTGCTTCGCGGAGCCAAGCGCGTTCCTTCGCCGTCTCCAACACTCGACGCCGGCTGGAGAGTATATCGCGGCACGGGTATGGAGATCGCAGAGATCCCGCCAAGGGTGCAGCTATCGCGCAAGCTCCGGGAGGACTCTCGCGCAATCTGTGCCGTTCCTCGATAACGACTACGGACCCGCATGAGACCTCTGTCTCGACTCTCGACCTGCGCTGGAGGAGTCGGAGCGCTCATAAGAAATTGCACGGCGAGCCTGCGGCGGCCTACCTTCTTCCTCCCCGCCCCAGTCCTATTACGAGAGCGTCAGGCTGACCGCGGTCAAAGGCTGCTGCTCATCCTATACGAACTCGTCGATTTCAACGTAAACTTCCTCCGTAAGTACCGGACCTCAGGGTTTCCAAAGTTAGCGCACCACCCGGATCGATCCTCCTGCGACGGCGCAACGTCATTCGGCGCTCGCTCGCCGCACAACGCCAACAGGTGAGCCAACTCTCGTCATGCAGACTCGCGAACGCCGCAGAAGGGGCCGCTGAAGCAGCTCGATCCTCGTCGAACTCGACGTCGACGGCGGAGACCTGCCGACGTACCAGGACCCATATGACGTCGGCGGCGCGCCTCCCGGTCCTCTCACCGCCACCACCAAGCCCAGCCACCACCTCCGGTCAACTACCTATGTACCAGCGACAAACAAGTGCCTACGACAAACAAGTACTCGATCACCGGCAAGCTATTGACAGTGACAGGTGCGTACCTGCGAGGCTATCGAAAGGCTGCTAGGACGTGCGCTGCTCGCACAGGCCGACGTCGGGCGCGCGAACCTCGCACGTACTACAACACCTGGGGCGCGGCGCGGCGGGTGACTCGGCGGCCTGCATGCAGCGGCCTCGCGTGGCTCGCACGAGGCCTCGACAGGTGCGCGGAAACAGATTTTGGACAGGTCGTGCGCCGTGCGGGATTTACAGTTTACTGTATCTGACCATGCCGACTCTCCGAGTGTCTTGACTCGTCGAGAGGACTTGGCGCGATCGCAAAGCATCCCTCGGGGGTTCGCGATCGGACGACGGAGGCTCGCGTGCGCCGAGCCCTTCGGACTCCGATTACATCGCAGTCAGCGGGAGGCGGTCAGCGAGAGAGCGTGCTTGGTGAGTGTCCTGGGCGTTGAGCTTTGACTCACGTAACACATCGTATCGATTCGGCTCGCCGTTGGTCGTGTTATGAAAATTTGCGGTATTTTCCATGCTTCTCGGGACTTCCTTGAATGCGTGCGGAAGCGCATTGCGCGGCATACGGTTGTCGCACGACCTTGGTCCTTGGACCACCGTCTCATTGATGTACAGTAGGGCCGGCCACCGTCATTAACCTTCGGGGCATAGGCGTCCGTGAATGTGATAGTGCAGACCGCCCGAACCGCAATACAGGCCCTTTGCAAGATGAGCAATATATACAGTTGCTGTAAGTTAGTCAATACGTGTGCTCCACCCGCGACGAGATAGTAGCAGCGAGCCAAGACCCCGCGAGAGGCTTATACGAGGGCATGGGCGCGGTCGTACTCCTCCCTCCACCGCTCGAACCCCTCCAGCGGGACCTCCCCACATAGGCGCGCCACGACATTCCGCGCCTCGTTCAAAGACTGCCACATACCCCTCCATCAGCATACCTTCACAAGAGCGAAGGGGAGAGAAAGCAGCACTCACGTTGACGACCTGGAGCACCGCGACGACGGCGGTCGCGTAGAACATGTACTCGTAGCTCGTGAGCGACTGTTTGTGGTGCGCCTTGCGCGCCGCGGCGTTCGACCCCGGCCCGTTTGCGGCGTTCCCGCCGTGGTAGTGCAGCCGGTCGGCGAGGTTTTTGTACTGCGCTTGATGCAGCGGCTCCCCGGTGCGGAGCGACTGCGAGATGAGGAAGAACATCGACACGACGTCGCTAATCTGCAATTGTGCTGTCAGCCGCTGGGACGCAAAGACTTGCGGGTGGAGGCGACGTACGAAGTGCGGATTGAGGACGTGCGTGTACGGCAGTGTAGTCTTCCGGAGCTCGGGGTCGAGGTTGGCGAGTGCGCCTCCCATCTGCACTGCCGTCAGCGTGTGCTCATGTATGCGGATAGAGGCACTCGTACCAACACAAGGCTCGAGAGCATGTCGCTCTCAACCTCCAGGAGTTGATTGTACTCCGCGACCGGCCACGCGCCCCGGATGTTCCCCTCCCACTTCGACATCGCGGTTCTGAGCCGCAGGTCCTGTATCTGCTCGGCAAGCGCGATGAACTTCGCCCGGAGCTCCGTGGACCAGCGCTGGTTCGCTCCGACCAACGAGCCCTCCGAGGGGTTCAGCCAGAGGGACGTGAGATGCGAGTAGAGATAGGACAGCCCGGAGAGGACCGAGGCGTTCCGCAGCCGGACAGCTTTCCGTCCAGACTTGGGCGGGAGCATCATGAGGATGAAGGAAGCCGCGGACCCTGCCAGAGCGACGGATGAGCAGTGTTGCAGAAGGCGAAGGCGAACATAGGGCACTGACCGATCATGACGAGCACCCATCGCCTCCATGCCACGTCCCAGCCGATCCCGACGTTCTGGAAGATGCCGGGCAAGTTGCCGTCGATCCAGGAGTAGCCCACGACCAGCACGAAAGTGGCCTGTCGAACAGCGTCAGCTTAGCTTCGGCGTCTGGACAGGCATGCCCGACTTACCCCGCTCATAAGGACGGCGATCAGGTACTGGGGAGGAGCGAAGATGCGGAGGAAGACTAGAGGCAGCAGGAAGACGGCGACGATCGCAGCCATACCGTAGGGATTTCCGGTGCCATGACCAGCACCTATATAGCGATCAGGATCAGCCATCGGCGACCATCCTTCACCCCCTGTTGCAATAGACTTGCCTATGTACCAGCAGACCATACCCAATACAGCTCCGATGAACGTTCCACCCAAACGCATAGCATAGCTGTCATGTACGTCACAAGCTGTCTTCGCGAAGTGTCGTCAGAGGGACTCACTTGAAGACTTGGTCAGATGCGTAGATGTTCAGCGTCGTTTGTGCCATAATCAAGGCCCTATCCAATTGGTGTTCAGCACCAGCTGCAGCGGCAATTGGCGATCACCTTCAACTCACCATACGCTCCGCTCAGAGTAGGCAAAGTCTGAAAAAGACATTAGCGACCGACAAGGACCAATTGTAGGTGCTATACTCACGGGCACTGGACTTGATGACAGACGGTAACCAAAGAGCGATTGTGACTACCACGTATCGGAATGCGAACTGCATCGCTGTCAGATACACCATTCAGCTGTACTCGGGAACCAAACGTACTAATGCCTCCGGAGTCTTCGCCCACCGGAACAGTGAGTGGAAGATGCTAGCAAACCTCTGCAGGAAGTTGGCAGGCGGCCTGCTATCCGGATCCAGCTCTGGAATGCTGGAGTTAGCATCTCATCCTCGCCAGTGCACTCTCGTACTTACTATATTCCCTCCTCTCTTCGGTCTCGACCGCCTGTTCCGGCTGCGTATCCTCACCCACCGCACCTTCTCCCGCCCCCTCCGACGACCGCAACAGCTTCCCGATTGCCCTGAGCCCCTTCGGCGCCCACAGCCGCGCCCTTGTCCTCTTCGCCGCCGTCTCGCTCACCAGCTCCGCGAGCTGCACGATCCCGTTGCACACCACCACCAAATTCGACGCGAACACGTACGACTGGTACAGCGCCCGGAGCGGAATCTTGCTCACCGCGCCCGAGTCGAGCTTCGCGAACACCGCCTGGTACGGCTGCAGGAGCACGAAGCGCCGGTCGGCCTTGAAGTCGTCGATCGCAGCGCGGAGGACGTTGAGGGACTTGTCGAGCTCGGCGAGGCGCGCGTCCTGCAGCGCGTGCCCGCGCTTGTAGCGGTTGGTATTGACGGCGATGATGAGGGCTTGGAGCGAGGAGAGCGCGGCGACGCCCGCAGCGCGGAGGTCTGCGGTCGCTTCCCGGATGTTTGGCAGGACGTCGATGAGGCGGACGCCGTGTTCGGTTTCGGCGGCAAGGTTGCGCTCCCGGAATTGGCGGAGGAGGAAGGTGTCGTCTACGGTTGGCCCGCTCGCTTCAGACCCGGATGTGGACTCGTTTTCGTCGTGCTTGTGGTCTGCCAAGGAGAGCGGGTGGCCCATGATTTTGGCAAAACCGTTCAGCGCAGCTAACAGCTTCCGTCAGCATGTGTAACGTATTACTGAGCGTAAGTATCGAACAAACCGAGTCGCGTTGTCACGATCTGCATCGGTTCAAGCATATCCTTGATATCGTCACCATTCCACCTGCCAAAGCTGAACTCGAGGTTGAGGAATTGTTTCTGAGCCATCACTATCCCATTGTTTAGCTGAATGTGCCAATATATGCGTCCAAAACACTTACACCCTTGTAGCTGCTGGATCATCCCTCCACGCGCCATGGCAGTCCGGGTGGCAAGAGGGCTACCAGCGACGATGTCATGCGGGTCCGTCCTCAACACCTCTTCCTGCATCGCGAGCACGCCCTTGAACTTCTCAATCAGCTCTGCCGCAGAAGCCAAGTAGGAGTGATTGAGCGACTCCGGGAACGCGAAGGTGATGAACACCAGGGCGATCGCGATGTAGCATGCCACCGCAGTCAGCATGGAGTTCAGGAGCGTGTATTGTGACACGGGGAATAGCGGTCCGAAACTCTGTCACGTCGCGTATGTGAGAGGAGAATCTTCCACTGGTAGGGAATGTGCTCACGCAGAATATGTCAATAGCGATCGTGCCGAAGACACTCATGATGGTAAGCTTCGGGGCGTACGCCCTAACGAGGGCGAACAAGAAGCAGCCGAAGCCCATGAAGACTCCGAAGATGACTGTAGACCTGGGAGACATCAGCAGCAGTTCAGAACGAATACTGAGGAGCACAAACCTGGTGTCCAAGAAGTCTCCGTTGAATATGCCGTTTCGGAACAGAGCGTCGGGGTTGGCGAGACCGGCCGCGCTAGATGGGATTGAGCACTCGAGAGAATACAATCAGACCAAACGTACGCACCTCTGCGACTCTTTCTGGAGCGTAGCCTTGACCAGTGTCTGGTCCCTCACAGCAAGGGCGGCAGCCATACCCGCACACGAAATGGCCCATCCTAGGGCGATACCTAGCACTATGGTCGTAATCGCCTGCCCAGCGTGACGGGTCAGCGCTTTCGCAAAAACGCGAAACATAACGTCACTTACAAACATAAACAGTTGGAACGGCATGTTCGGCGGAACCATGATACTCAGCAGCAGCGCGAAGAACGCGCTGGCATGGGTTTCTCCTTCAGTCATGCCGTCCTCACTCATCAAGTAGTGCACTCACGTATTTCCTAGGGTCGCCAGAGACTTGTTGGGCAGCATAATCAGGAAACACACCCACGCCGCCACCCAACACCTCAGCAGCAGCTTCCAGGACTTCCACGAGCGCAGGTGTTTGGATGCCCACGGCGGCAACTTGTCCCATAGACTTGCGCTGCTTTTCGGCGGGGTTGGCACGGCTGGCTGCGAGGGCTTCTCGGAGGCAAAGCCATTCTGTTTCTCCTGCACAGACATGCCTGGGAGGCGGGAGACGCGCACGAGAGCTCACGGGGAGGATGGTAGAGGCGTAGGAGTCGCGTTTTCAACCACTGGTCGAGCGCGGGCTCAGGACCACAGCTCGGAAGCGGCGGTGGATGCGAACAAGACGTTAGCCGCAAACACGCCGGCGATAGTGTGAGCGCTGCGGTGCGTCCAGGGTCCTACAAATAAGCTTCGATGTGCGTCTCAGATAGATGGAGAGTCAAGCCAGACGACGCCGAGACACTCGAGACCGCAGTGAGAGTAGGAGGGAATGTGGGTGCTTGGAGGACGGCGTACGCTTCATATTGAATGTCACTGTGGCGGATGAATGTACGGTGCGTTCGCATCGGTCGCGGATGTCGCGGGCCATCCAGCGCCTCCTCCGCGCGCGTCATCGCTCGGAGTCGCCGGCCTCCGAACGAGGTCTATACACACGCCGGTACTCCGAGTACTTGTATATGTAGGTCATGGATGTCTCTGGCTCAGGCAGGTTCATTGGTCATGAAAAGTCTATATGCTGGGAAATCCATGCTACGTTTTACACATGTACAGACGTCTTCTTCCTAGTACTCCTTCCCAACAAGCCGCGCGCAGCATCTCCAGGATTAAGCCGCCGAGAGCTTCTCGCGGAGGACCTTCTTCAGGGCCTCGCCGTCCTGCGCGAACTTCCGGATGCCCTCGTGGAGCTTGTCGTTCGCCATCTCGTCCTCGCACAGAGCCCAGCGGAACTCGGCCTCGTTGTCGACGTACGAGACCTTGGGGATGGGTTGGCCTTGGGCGGCTGCGATGCATGCAGTGTGAGCTTCACGCGTGCCGCAAAGTAAGGCCGACAAACACTTACCAGCGTTGGAGTCGAGCTTCTTGGGGACAGGAGAGGTGTCGTTCTTGAGCTCCTCGAGGAGACTGGGAGAGATCGTGAGGAAGTCAACACCAGCAAGAGCCTTGATCTCGCCGGTCTATGTCGAACACACAGTCAGCTAGGTTGGCCGTATGGTATTCATGACATTTACGCACGTTACGGAAGGAAGCACCCATGACGATGGTCTTGTAGTGGTGCTGCTTGTAGTAGTTGAAGATCTTCTTCACGGACTGGACACCGGGGTCCTCGTCGCCGACGTAGTCCTTGCCCGGCTTGTTCTTCTTGTACCAGTCAAGGATCTGTGTCGTTGATCAGCATACAGGTGTTGAGTATTTGCGAGGCAAAACACGTACACGGCCGACGAAGGGCGAGATGAGCGTGACGCCCGCCTCGGCGCAAGCAACAGCCTGGCCGAAGCCGAAAAGCAGAGTGAGGTTGCAGTGGATGCCGTCGTCGCGCTCAAGCTCGCGCGCAGCCTGGATACCCTCCCAGGTCGACGCGATCTTGATGAGGATGCGCTCCTTCTTGATGCCGAGCGACTCGTAGAGCGCGATGAGCTCCTTCGCCTTCTTCTTCGTGGCCTCCTTGTCGAAGGACAGGCGGGCGTCGACCTCGGTGGAGACACGGCCGGGGATGATCTTCAGGATCTCCTTGCCGAACTCGACGAGCTGCAAGACGCGTACGCGTCACCAATCAGATGGGGAGCTGCAATGTGAGCTGTGAGTGCACCTACGAGGCGATCAATGGCAGCGTTCGCCTGGTCGTCAATGGAGCCACCCTTGCTCTTGCCGTACTCGATGGCAGCGTCGATCAGACGCTTGTACGCGGGCTTGTTGGCCGCGGCAAGGATGAGCGACGGGTTGGTCGTGGCATCCTGCGGCTTGTAGACATCGATAGCTAACGATGAGCATCCCCGGTCAGTCCCCGCACCCCAATCTAAGCGAGCCGCAGCGCGGGACGGCACTCACACTCGAAGTCGCCCGAGTCGGAGACGACGACGGTGCCGGTCTGCTTGAGTGCGTCAAGAGCTGTGGTCATGGTGGATGTGGTGGTGGTGGTGGTTGCTGTGGAAGAGTGTGCGGCTTTCTGGCGGGTAAAGTAGGACGGGCTTTGGGGCTGAGTGAGCCTGGGGTGATCTCATCGTGATCACGGGCGGGCGCCTATGCGCGGTCCGGCCTCCGCAATCCTCGGAAAGTCGGAGCCCTCGTCAGGTTTACGCCGGTGGTGGTGCGAAGGGCCGAAGGCAAGCCGCTCTTCTGTCGCACACACGCCGCAACCGTCGCGATGTCCTTGTCAACCCGCCGCATATCGCTATGATACTATGGGAGCTATGTAGGTCAAACCCAGAATTCATCTATTTCTCTAAACTCTGCCGCTGTTATGAGCCAAATCACGAAGGACTGGTACTCTGGAAGTTGCGCGACTGTAGACCTCCGATTTTCGAGGAAGACTGACTATGGGTTATGGCGGGCCCGGACGCTCCTTGCCATGAACGCTTGTCTCCGGAAACATCGTATGCGGCGACTTGTTCCCCAGAGCCGCTGTCGGCCGATGCATCTTCTGACATTAGGTCGCGTACTGCCGGTCGCACCGTGACAAACGCAACGCCAAGCGCATCCCATAGCAGCCAGGGCCCGGGAGAGGAGAGCGTTGAGATAGTCCAAAGAAGGTCATGGAAGCCCACGCACAGTTGTGCGGGTTATCTACTACCCTGCTGGTACCATGTGCGGGCTTCAGGGCGCCGGTATTAGCAAGGGTCGGAGTTCCCAGCGGTGCACATACGATTCTCTCGTCTTCTATCGGCGCGCCCAACCGTGCGCCGCCGCTCGCAAACGTGCGTGCCGAATAATTGACGGGGCGAGAGAGGTGGGCAATAGAAGTGCTGAGAGTCGGGCAGTGGCATCCGGATTCGCAGCTACGGGTATACCCGTCGGACGCCACCTACATCGGAGCAAAGAGTGTCAGATGTACCGCGGCTGCCACTCGTCGTGATCCATACGCACCTGTTGGGCGGTGGGGGCGGTGCCTCCAAGCCATGTGAAATCTGAACAGGGACTTTCCGCGTACATAATTGTCCAAGGTTCACGAAGACTCCGGAAGCCGTGTATCGAGCGTTGATAGTCGTGAGGGCCCAAAGGGTCTATGCATCGGTTGAGGTCCTATGTGAAGTGACAAGCTTCATAGACAAAGGTGTACTTACGAAGAACAAGGTCGATCATGATCTATCAGGACGTAAGTAGGAGTACTGTGTACTCCGGTGCGATGGGGATAGCCCTCCCGGAGTGTGGCGAATGGCCCCTCAGGCGTCAGAAGCTATCATCCGTGCCACGTTGCTCCGTGTTGGGCGGCCGAGGACAGGTCGACCGGTGATATCCACTCGTTCTGGCAATCTTTCGATGAAGATACACTAGACCTCGGTTCCAGGGAGTGTTGCGTTCGCGAGTGCCTCTGTTGCGCCAGCAGAACCCTTGTTGCAGCCGATGTCCGAGGTGTCCAGGATCGAGTCATTGGAAGTGCTATGTCGAACTGCCTCAGAACATTGAGCTGCCGGAGAACGCAATCGCTGACCTCAGCGTACGTGTAGTACGGCGGTTGGCAGACAGATCTACAGGTGTTCCATCAGTTCAAGGAGGCTTTCTGTGCTATTATTTCGAGGACCAACCTGTGTCTGAGGCGGTTCGAGCGTAGAGACAAGAAGGTACGTGGGAAAATGTGACCACACGCCTCGCCCAAAAGGGTTAATGCTGTGTTCGTTGCTTGCGCCTCGAGGCATCGTACGAACGACTCCGTGAACAGTACCGCGTTCACTCTGCACTACCCTTTTCCTTGGGTTCATTCCGAACATCATGCAGACAAGTATATCTCTGACCTCTGATGATGCATATCCGGATGCTATGGTATGTATTGGAGCTGCTCCGACTATGTCTACTGCGCCGTCATATTCTGTCCAGCTTGCTGAGCCCAGCTTTGATCTAGTGGAGGCTGTCCGTCTAGGTCCATTTGTGACTCAAAGGCAGCTATCGGAACCGTTGCACTCTGATTGACCGGTCAAATGTCAACTCCTGGGGGACCTGGACTCTCTGACGTAGGGCAAGAGCTTTCCCTGGATCCCGCGAGGCTTGAAACGTAAACATACGCTCCGGAATCTATCACTCCGCCTCAGCGCGGGCGTTGATATTAGAGTCCGGCTTTTTACACCTCGGAGCAAGCTGTCCCTTGCCGCAAATCTCCGTTGGGTCCCTGTTGCCGCGGCATCCCACTCGTCCCGCTACTGCGCCCATAGCTCTCCGCACACAGATAAAGGATGAGTACCTGCAGGCGAAGATGCCTCTCAGCAGCCATGCCTCACTCTGTCATTACGCTCTACGATATTCAGTCCACAATTCCCCAACCGTGGGCCCCTAATATTTGGCGCATCCGGTGAGTCTCTCGTCCCACCGACCACGCAACCGGGCGCGCTAACCGCTATGTAGACTTATCCTGAACTACAAACGCCTCCCTCACCGCACTGTATGGATCGAGCTCGCCGAGGTCGAGGCGACCCTGCGCTCAATCGGCGCCTCGCCATCCGCCCAAAAGTCTGACGGCCGTCCCGTATACACCCTCCCCGTAATCGTCGACAGCCTCCGGTCCAAATCCGCCCCCATTGTGCTGTCCAACGCCAACCTCATCGCTGAGTACCTTGAGGCGACGTACCCCGCTCGGCCCATCTTCCCCGAGGGCTCGCGCGCGATGCAGGCGCTCTTTGTGCACTACGTCCAGGAGATCTTCGCCAAGCCACTCCTCCCGATCCTCGTGCCGCTCACGCACCAGTGCCTCCCGGAGCGGAGCCAGGCGCATTTCCGGCGCGGCGGCCTCAGCTCGACTACGTCTGGCGCGCTCCTCGGCGGCCCGCAGCACGACCAGGCGTGGTTTGCGGTGAAGGAACAGTTCAACTTCCTCGCCTCAGTCCTGGACAAGAATTACAGCGACAGGAACTGTGTCGTCGTCATGGGACAGGATATCACCTATGCAGATTTTGCGCTGTGCGCCGTTCTGTGAGTGCTATGTTTGCGCGCGTTGTACTCTCATGATCTGATGCGAACGCCGGTGCAGTATCTGGGTTGAGAAGGTCTCCCCTCACGACTGCTGGGCCCGGATCCGCGAGTGGAACGGCGGGAGATGGGCGCGACTCTACAGCCAGTGCCGGGAGTATATGGATGTATGCTGAGCCTTGTACCTGATCTACCCCTAATTCTTGTAGCCTAGACTCCGCCACCGGTATAATCTTGTATGCTCTCTTGTAACCGTGAATATCATCATCTAGAAGAATACCAGACATCAAGGAGATTCAGAAGGAACTTCAGCTGAAACGCGGCGGATCCATATCGAAGCTGACCGGCGGGGAAGTTGCTGTCTCATGTACGATATAGAGCAAGCCTGCAGCTCCTGAGTTGCCTGAGATCAATCGCCGGCAGTTCGTGTGGCGTTGTCCTGCGCGTGGGCTTGATTTTGCTGCACTGGAGAAGCATCCATGCTGGTGAGCTATCACCTCACGGGTATTAAAGTTCGTTCCGGCATGCACTGCGTTTCGGACATGGCCAGTGTACACCCATAGCTGCTGTACGTTCACGTCAGTACTGCACCCAGCCAAAGTGATGGTGTGATCGTGAGGAATGCCTGCGAGTAAGTACTGTATAAGTTGTTGTCGCAGGAGTTCATCGTGATTATTAGTACGTGCCTGAGCGCTAGTGCGTGCTGTGCCTTCCACGTGGCGGCGGTTGTTCAAAGCTGCTTCAACCTGTCCTAACACGCTCTAACCCATGTCTAAGACAGATCATCAGTCGACTTACTGCAGTAAGGCAGCGCTGCTTATCCGTCGGCTTATCTTGCTACAAACTCTATCCTAGTCTCCACTAATCGACTGTAACGCCAGTGCTTACCGGATCTCTTGGCGGAACACTTTCTGGGGCGGCAACACTTCCCGCTCTGGTCATCGTCCGGCGAGCCCTCCTCTGTGTTCATCCATCTGAGATGCAGCCATGTTGTCGCCCTCTGCATCGTCTTCTGCAGTGACTATTCCAACGCCGGGCAAATCCATCTTGAAGCGTCCCCCTCCGCCTCAGCCCTCGTTCTTCGCGCGCATCTCCAAGATCCTGCCTAGCCAGAGTCAACAGCCCGATGCTACCAAGGATGAAGCCAGCACGCTTAAGCGTGCACACTTCGTTTTACCGGAGATGACCACGGTCTACCCTATTATGTCGACCAACCCGCCCTCTACGCCGTCACTCAAGGAGGAGAAACGCTCGATCGAGGAGCGCGAGGCGGAACGCAGACGGAGGGTCGTCAGAGGCACCTCGTCCAGCCCTGACGCCAATGCTGGAGATGACTGGTGGAGCATGGACAAGGTCGAGTCCTTCTACCGCGAATGTTGCGCGGGGCGAGAAGAGACCCCCGACCCCGCCATCTCTGCTGCGTTCAAGGTATGTCCTTGATGACTGCTTTGCGGTGGCTGCATCATGGATGATGCATCTGTCTGTTTAGCGTGCTGCAAATGCGACCCCGCGCACAGTGGACCTCTCCGGGATTCAACTCAGCATCGGTTCCGCGTCCGTTCTGTCTGACGTGTTCACAATCGAGTGGGGGCTCCGGAAACTAGTGTTCAAGGAATGTGACCTGGACGAATACGTGAGTCCGACTCAGACGTGTTTGCGCGTTCGTATTGACTGTTTGGAAGACCTTGAAACCGATGCTACACGCGCTGCTCATCCCGGGCACGCTCACGTTCCTGTCTCTATCATCCAATCGACGGTTAAAGGTCCCAGCCTTCCGGTTAATCGGCGCATACGTAACGAAGGTGGGTTATATTCTGCGGGGTGGCTGGGACGCGTCTCATTGCTCCTCCAGGCGAAGAGCTTGCAATTCTTGGACCTGTCCCAGAACGCGATGGATAAGAAGGCCGTCGAGTACATTGCAGCGGCGTTACCTGCAGCGCCTACACCCGGACTGGTTTCTCTTCGTCTGGATGACTGTTCGCTCAAACCGCAGGCACTCGATGCGCTGGGTAAGCATCTCGCGTGACTCGCGAAAGAGCAACTCTGACCCTGCTGTAGCGCATTCTGTACGGGTATCGTCCTTGCGGAATATCTCGCTGCGACATAATCGTATCAGCGCGACGGGTGCCGTCGCGATCGCGCTCATGATCAAAGACTACCCCGACCGCTTCCCTGCCACCTCGACCGATGGAGCATCCGTACCACCTTCCCCCGTCACGTCTATATCCAGTCTCGCATCACTCACGCCTCCTGCCACGCCATCCACTCCTCACCAGTCTCTCCCGCCAACCGCTAACAACGGCACCGCACTACCACCACCACCGCCCTCCCGGACTGGACCGGTCCTTCCCCCACCCCGACACCCGTCTACGATGCCACAGACGACATATACGCCTTATATACCCCGTTCTAAACGTGGGGCGGGAGTGCCTACGCCTGGCAACACCAACCCGCTTTCTCCCTCCGGCCGCCCAGTACCGATCATAACCTCTTCTGCTCAGGGCGGGGTGACCGCTCGTCTGCCACCACCGCCTCCCGCCCACCCGTCCCAGTCGAATGGCCATGCACGAGGAATGGACACGCCGCTCAAGCACGGGCCCAGTGCTGCCTTGTTGGAGCAGGTCAGAGCGCTGGACAACCTACCACGCCTGGGCGCGCTCCGCACGCTAGACTTGAAAGGGAACGATATCCGGGTGAGTATGTGTCTGGGGATGGTCGTCCGTTTCTGACCTTCCATCAGAACGGTATCACCTATATTGCGCAAGTCTTGAAGCGCAACCGGACGCTGAAGGTGCTCAACCTCAGCGAGAACAAGCTCGACGTTCTCGGTCTTGTTGCGATCGCGGAGGCACTGGTGAGCGCTACGAAGTCATTGGGGCTTTCAACATCAACTGAACGGGAACGGCAGAAATACAACTCATGTCTAGAAACGCTCGACTTGAGCAAGAACCCTTGTTGTGGGCCAGGACTGGAAGGGGTACATCCCACGAGCACGCTTTTCAGACCTATTAGCTTACTTTTTTTTTTGACAGATCCAGTCGTTGAGGACGGCATTCACGCTGAATGCCGCCCTGAAGCGGCTGTTCCTTTCGTCGACCAACATGACATCTGCCGGAGCCATCGCGCTGGCGGAGTTCTTGCCGGAGTCCGCCTCCCTCCTCCACCTCGATCTGACGATGAACAACCTCGACCTCGCCGGTGTCATGGCACTGAGCTCCGGGCTCAAGTCTAATCACGTCATGCGATGCATGGACCTCAACATCCCGCCAACGGACGAGGAGATGGCCAGGTGAGTAAGCACTACTTCTTGGGCAGGTGCAGTCGCTCAAGTAGCACAGGATGTGCCGCGAGATCCTCGAGACATGCATTCGCAACACGGAGGAAGCCGAGCGGGCGAGCCTGGGTGACGCCGCGAGCGTCCAAAGCGGGCGCGGAGAGGCGAAGGGCGTGTGGGGCATGATCGAGCAGAGCGAGCTCGCGAAATCCATCCGGGAGGACGACAAGAAAAAGGTCGATGAGCACACTGAAATTCTGCCTTCTGCGTCTGGGGACCCGACTGACATCCTTTCCGCCGCGCAGACCGAGTCTGACGTTGTTACGCAGGCTCGTTCTCGGAAGAGCGAGCTCGAAGACCTGATCGCGCACTCGTCCTCTTCCTCGTCTGCGCCCGCGCCCGTGACGCTTCAGCCTGACTCCGAGCTGGTCAAGTCTACCCGGGAAATCGTGAAGTCCATCGTAGCGCTGATCGAGACGACGACGGAACCTGCGCGCCTGGAGACACTGCTATCTCTCAACGACGACCTCATGATGCTCCTCGGCCGTCTAGAGCCTAAGCCAGAGCCTCTCCGGATAGAAGGGCTCGGGATCACGTTTGGGAATGGCGACGCGGTAGGGAATGGACACTCGGGACATACCACGCCAAACGGGTCCGCACCGTCGGAAGAGGTAGAGCCTGAAGAAGACGAGGACGACTTGCCGATCACTCCTCGAATTGACAAGGGCAAAGGCCGCGCAGAGCCTGAACCGGAGCCGCTGGAGAGCGTCCTCAGTCCCACGTTCTTGATCACGGAATCCGACGACGAGGACAGCGAGGCCCCAGCTTTAAGTCCGGCGACGGAAGAGAACGTGGTCTCCCCTGTAGATCTGTAAGTAGTATGGAGGCCCTGCCAATGAGGTGACGCAGTATGCTTACTACAGACACAGCTCGAGGCGGCTCGTTGAAGAGGAGGGAGAAGTCTTCAGAAAGGGCGCAGTGCTCCTGGGGCCAGAAGAGATGGAAGGCGAGTACGACGGCGAAGAGCTGCGAAAGGAGGTGTGTAAATGCACTTCATATCTCCAAGGCGTTTGTTGATATGGCTGGCTACGCAGCTCCTTGAAGCGATGGTCGAGCGCCCTCCACCTCGTCTGGTGGAAGAGTACGGTTCGGATAGTGCCCCACCCGACCGTGAACGTGGTTCCCCCGTCGCGACCTCGCCGCAAGAGCCGCAGAAACTCCCCCCACGCCCATACATCCGTCGGACGCGCTCATCTAGCTCTGCGGTGTCCGTCGATACCCAGAACATAGCGTCACCGATTGAACGATCACTGAGCGGTGGTTTCACTCCTACTTCTGCGACTGCGAGCCCCATATCTCCCTCAGCATCGGCATCAAGACCATCGACGCTTTCGCGGACCTCATCTGCCAGCTCCACGAAGGAAGCCGGCTCAGGTGCCTCTTCGTGATGGTAAGTCGCGCAACGTTGCTTCAAGTGGGATGCGCCCGCTAAAAGCACGCAGATTCGACACATTGCCTTGTGCGAGCCACGGCTGGACCGCTACTCTAGTCTTTGTATATGCACCACCGCGGATATCCCACTTCAATCGTTACCCCGTCGCTCTGATCATATTGCATGCTGTCCTTTGTGAGACACTCTTGCATACGTCTATCCCGCTCACCCCTTCGTTTCGCGGCGCATGACACCCTACTATAGAGAGCTGTAGTCTGTTAAGTACCAGCAATAGTACCCTTCGCATCGATGCCGAACATCAGCTCCAGAGGCCTACCCGCGTTATTGCAGTACGACATGTAGTTATTAATCCTAAGCATGGTGTCCCGGAGCAGACCGTCGAGTAACTGAGCGTGTAGAGCGCGCCTGGGTGCGCTCAATCGCGTGGTTGAGCGCTCTAGCAACTTGTTGTTGGTCTCGAACCACCACTGCCACGCAGTGAACACGAGCAACTCGGGCGGCAGGCTCGTAGAAATCTTGTCCAGATGTCGCTTCGTCTACGGAACGATGGCGTGAGCGTGTGTCACCGGGACTCGCAGGAAGCGCAAGACGCCGCACGCTAGCAGCTCTGGCGGAGGTCACGGTATATAATCAAGCGGTCTTCGACCACGACGGTACCCAGGCTCCCCCCGCTCTCTTCGCATCACCCCCACCATGGCCCCGCGTGCGAAAGCTTCCTCGGAGTCCGTCGAGCCTGCCAGAAGGTCAACGAGGATCTCTGCTCAGCCCAAGGTCGAAGCGGTCAAGGAGGCAGTCAAGAAGGCGGTGACGAAGGCCTCCACTGGCAAGAAGAGGGCAGCCGATAAAGATGAAGGCGACGACGCGCCCAACGTGAAAAAGGTGAGATCGGCCGTTTCGACCGCATATATCTGGACTAGTTGCTGAAGTAGCGATCACGATGTCTTCTTTCGTTTCTGCGAGTAGAGCAAGGCTGAGAAAGCGGGGTCTGAGGAGTCCGGAGAGGCTTCCAACGATGAGGCCGGAGGCATGGGGACAATCCCTGTCTGAGGTACAACCAAATGGCTGATTCAAGAACTTTTCAGCTGCTCCTGCTTTATCTCCTATCGATATTGGAGACGTACTGCCATCATACACTCTCAAAAACGAGAAGGATGAGGACGTCGACGTGGCGACCTTGGCGACTGAGAAGGGTGTAATCTTCTTCCTGGTCCCCAAAGCTGATACTCGTGAGTATGCACATTGGGAGGGACAGGAGGGCCTCTAACAGGAGATACTTGCAGCCGGCTGTACCACGCAAGCTTGTGGTTTCCGTGACATCTATCCTGATTTTACGGCGCTTGGCTTTGATGTCTATTGCCTCAGCGCAGACAAGCCGTCCGCGCAAGCTAAGTGGCAGGCTAAGGTCGGTCCTTTAACGTATATCGTTTGTGAGACAACGGAGACCGATGCGCTGATACGTGGTTGTATTGTCTACAGAAAGAGCTACCCTATCCGCTTCTCTCCGACCCGAAGCGGGTGCTCATCACGGCACTGGGTGCGGGAGAAGGAGGCAAGACGAAACGCAGCCACTTCATATTCGCTAAAGGCGGGAAGCTCGTCGACAAGAAGGTTCCGGTAAAACCTGCGGATAGGTGCGTGACCGCATTCATTTGTCACCCCGCCCGACTGACTGATATATACGACGTTAGCCCGAAATTGGCGTTGGAATTTGCCAAGTTGCATGCCGCGGATTCGTAGAGCCGCCGTCTACTCCGAATATCTCGCTGTTCTCTCAAAACCTGTGATCTTGCTCTGTGCGCTTTCGCTTTCATTGTTGTAACGCTGCTGTACCTAGCTGGAACAACCTGTGATGCTCGCGGTGAACCACTTTCGTGAGGGTCATAGGGTTGTCAATCGGCAGAGCTGCTCAACACATGCAAATCGGCATTGCTCTAGACGAAGTTGCATGCGAGGCGGTACGTGTACCGCTCTACCTTGTCACCCCTCTACTGACACGCACGCCTAGGTTGGTATGCTGGCTAGACTGGGCAGACTGCAAACTATCGTGCATTGCACTGAGACCGCCCTCTCCCGCAAGTGTACCATCCCAGCGGACGCTCGCCGCACATACAAGCCGAGTCAGCTGGTTCGCATCAAGCCGCACAGCACACGGCCTTAACAATGAGTTCAATAGCTCGGCGTCAAGCAGACGTGCACAACAGGAGGTGCACATATCGTGATCGCCATGAATGCTGATACAGTTGCCATCTGCGGGGAGCCCCTCGGGCTTTTCCTACATGCACCGATGCGCAAAATGCCCGAGCGATACGGCCACGATGGTGGAGCGTTTGTGGGGTTACCAGTGCAGCACGGCGTTGACTTCAAATCGCTCGGCACCGGTGAGTTCTACCCCCGACTAGCGTTCACATGTTCTACCGTCTCTCGTGTTCGTATGGCTGAGTTGTCTATGCGACCAGTAGCTGCGTTTCGTGGGCTGAATTGCGTTGAGACATCCCCAGCCTCCGGGATCTTGTAAGCGCGGGTCCCGGAGGTTGGCGTCGCAGGCATGACTCGTTGCGCCGCTGCCATCTTCCGGGCTGTTCGTTTAGCCAGGAAGACCCATCGCAGGATCACTCGGGACGCAGCATGATGCGTCAAGTGCAGAGGCTGCGAAATCGGACACGGAGGCTGCGCGTTGTGTCAAAGCGGAGTAGCGACCGCGCGGTAAGTACTCCCCAATGTGCCACCTTCATACTTCCACGTCCTCAGCTATCTGTTTAGGACGACTGCGTCGAGCCCGGAGCCATCGTGGCGGCGCATCCGAGCTTGGAGTGATCACGGCGGTATTCGTGCAGTGTTCTACAGCCACTGCGGACAACCTGTATAAACGTGACGTCGTAACCCCCGCCAGTTTCACCCCGAAACCCACCATTCTAGACTCTCTTGCCTCTCCAAGAAGAGACTGTCGATCATGGAAACCATGTACGTGACGGAAGTCATCGGAAGCATTGACGTTCAGAGTCTCAAGTGAGTGGTAGCAACTAGTCTGCTAGGCAGTCCGAGCTAAAACCAGGATACCGCGTCTCCTTGAATCCAGCATGACAGTCAGATACTGCGCCGTTGCTGCCTCCGGTGCGCCATCCACCTCGCCTTTTCTCGTGTGTGTGACTCTATCCTTACGCCTTCTGCAGCTCTCCTCATATGGCACCACCTTCTGACACTCGAGAAAGAGGTGACGTTCTTCTGGAAACGAAGGCCATCGGGCGCATGCGCTCTATTCTTCGCAAACCGCTATCTTGCGCTTGCCTTCTCCATGTACGATCTGTTTCGAGAACCTCGAATTGGACCCGGTACAGTCAGTCTCCGCCGTCTTCCTTTGTGCCGGCCTGTTGCTGACTGGGTGCATGTTTGAAGGAGTGAGTGTGTGATATTTCGAGACGGCTCCGGGACGCTCTTCAACGTTCACTGATCTCCTGAACTGGAACGCCCGCTAGGTGTACGGCCTCGGACACGTCTGTGCAAATCGGTGTTTATCTCTTACAGTATGTCATTTGGACCGGTGAGCACCTATCATACGCTACATTGTATGCACCGCCTGCCTGCTAACTTCGGCTACAGCATTTTCCTGCCTCCGAGTGTATGCATTACGGAGACGACGTGTCTGGGCGATCCTCGTCCTGGTGCTTTCGCTCGTCCCGTCTGCGATATACGCCGTGAGTTCTGCCTGTGCGCTCCTTGCCACGACATGGCTAACACGATAACCAAAAGATCCAGTACCACTACGGGGACAGTACGCTTGTCCCGTTTGTAGGCTGTATGGCAGGGAGCACCACCCCGCTTGCTATCCGCTTGAGGTGTGTACCTCCCGCCCTGTGTTCAACCCCGCCTCGTGATGACTTACAAGGAACGACAGCTGTGAGTTCTGCGTGCAGTATCATTGAGGGGATGTGCTCGTAACACCCTTGTACCGCAGTGTCGATCGTGGCTCGCACTTCCATCATCATCGCCGACATCATCGTAGTAGCATTCACCTGGGCAACTACACATCGCCACCACAAGTCCCGAGTCCTCGGTGTGGCTTCAACGCTTGCGAGCGTCTTATACAAGAACGGTGGGTCTTCATATAGTCTCGTTGCACTGTTGAGGTTGCTTGAATCCCCGCTGAAATCTCTGCACCTGTCGTAGGTGCAATGTACTTCATGTACGCATAGTGTCTCCCGCAGAAGTCCATGAAGTTGCTTATCAGTGGTACGATCAGCGTGCTGACCACGATCAACGTGCTCTACATGGTCTCATACACCCTCGCGGTATGCACATTGGCTTTGCACTCTGCGAGGCCGTTACATCTGATGACGTTCGGCCGTAGCTGGCCTCAGGGACAACCGCCGTTCGCGCGTCGTTCTTCTACAGTGTTATCAATGACACGTTCACTAGACTCACGGCCATCCTCATGACGCACTTCCTTATCGAGCTTCAAGAGGCGGCGACAAATTCTACCCAAAGCTCCGCCCACTCGACGCTTGGCGCGTCTCAAGGCTCACTCGGGATACTGCAGTTCGCGCGTGCGGATGTTGATCACTGGATCCAAGAGCAGGTTCAATCACGTTCGGCGATTGATGTCGCCACGAACGAAGAGATGCCACAGTTACCGAGGGATATGGAGACGGCTGGAGGAGTACAGCTCGGCTCTTCACTAGCGTTGGGCAGCGGAGCGAAGCGGTAGATCAAGACGCTCCGAGGACATGAGCGGAGATGCTTGACCATGAATGCTGCTACTGCTTGACTTTCTTGTACCAGACGGTTTGTTAGGATGGCCTACGTTCTATCAGATTTGGTTCGTCTCGGAGTGGTTTGGTAGACACGTTGCAAACCGGGTCAATGCCGAGTTTGGCTGTTTGGGTCAAAACATCTTGCGGCTCGGTGTTTCTGACCGAAAGTGATAAGGTCGCTTACGGCGAACTGAGCGCGTCATTCGATCTGGCATCCGGACAACTCATCCTCTTTCCTGTCCAACTCACCCCTCCAAGGGTGCAGTGCGACTGCGCTCCGTCACGCTCACCCATCTCCTCACTACCAGCTATACACCCAAGTCGCTAGCCACAATTCCATCGAATGCCCGCTCAATCGACGCTCTCGAGCGAGGAGAAGACCAAGGTCAAGGCCGCGGTCAACGCCCCCGCCAACAAGATATTCACGGCCGCCCTCGCCCGCATCTACTACGCATACCCCAAGCCGGACGAATGGTCGTACACGGGCCTCCAGGGCGCGCTCACGTTTGTCCGGGATACCCAAGGCGTCCTGAACCTGAAGCTCGTGGATCTCGTGGGGACGCGGGGCATTATCTGGGAGCATGAGCTGTACGAGGGGTTCGAGTACTACTCGGATCGCCCGTACTTCCACTCGTTCGCTGGCGATGTATGTGGCTCCTTTGCTGAAAGGCGGCGATATGCTGATTCTTGAAATCTGGCAGGACTGCATGATTGGTATCGTGTTCGCTGATGAAGGCGAGGCGAAGACATTCCACAAGAAAGTGACCTCCAAGAAGGTCGATGGTGGTACGTCACGCCACTCAATCATATAGCGTATCATTTGCTTAGTTATCCACTACCCAGGAAAAGCGAAGTCGGGATCTACGAAGAAGAAAGCCGCGAAACCGAGCAAGGGCGGCAAGATTGACAAGTCGATGATCTCAGGACCGACGGCGGGCTCGTTCAAACATGTGGCACATATGGGCTACGACGCGGACCAAGGCTTCACGTCGACGAACGTCGACCCATCTTGGGAGGCGTTCTTGGGCAACCTCGAGGGACAAGGCGTATCGCGCAAGGTCCTCGAGGAAAACATGGACTTCATAAAAGACTTTGTGCGGGACGCGCAGAAGGCGGAAGCGAAGCCGGCCGCCGGGGCGGGAGGCGCGAAGAAGAAGCCTCCGCCGCCGCCGGTACGACCTCGCGGGTCGCATGTCCCACCAGAGATCACCAATACACCCCCGTCTCCCCCTCCGGCGCCCCCTTCGCGGCCTGCACGAAACCCACCCCCTCCGGCAGCTCCTCCCGCGGTGGTGCACCACCTCCGCCCCCGCCGCCCCCTCCTCCTCCAATGGGCGGCGCTGCGCCCCCGCCACCACCTCCACCCCCTCCTGCTGGTGGGCCAAGCGTAGCATCACAGCTACCCACCCCTCCTCCGGGAAGAGATGCCCTTCTGGCGTCCATCCAGGGCGCAGGTGTGCATGTACTGAAGAAGACGTCCACGGCGCCGCGGTCTACGCCTCCCCCAGAAGAGCCTGCAGCGAGCGGCGGCGGAGGCGGAGGAGACCTGACGTCAGCCTTGGCCGCTGCATTGCTGGAGCGAAACAAGAGGATGGGCGACAGCGACGACGATGAGGACGATGACGAGGACGAATGGGACTACTGTTAGGGTTCTGTGAAAAAGTCCCGGCCGAGTTATTCACAAATGTTACTAACATTGGTCTCGCTTGGGTGTTTTTCACGCGTGTTTCTAACGTGTTTCTAACAAATTGTGATAATATGTTATTAACGTGTGAATAAAGCATTAGTAACAAAGTGAAATAGTTCAGAAGAGTGAGAAAAGCGACCAGACGCCGTCGGGTTTGTTTGAAGAAGTCAGAAATCAATGAAAACATCTGCATCTGCATCGGGGAGGGTTGCAGGTGGCGGAGGTACTGGCATGGCAGCCGGGAGTGTGTCTGAAAGCAGGTCGAGTAGGACGGGCGAGGAGAGATTGATATCTGAGCCGAACAGTAGCCGTTGTGAAGCTGCCAGAACGTCATCAGTCCGAGACGGCGTGGACGGCGTGGATGGACGTCCGCTCGCTGAAGCGGCGGTAGGGCGTTGAGGTGCTCGAGCAGCGACAGATCGCGGCTGTGCACCGCTGTCCTCCGAGTCAGAACCGGACTCGGACGCGGACTCGGCGTCCGACTCATCGCGAGGACCCCAGCACGAGTCCTGAGCGGCCATCATAATGTCCGTCTTGATGTCGCGAAACTTCACCATGGGCGACATCTTGGGAGGACGCTCTTTAGCGCTTTGTTGGTCCTGTAATCAAGATGTCATTCAAAGGAGGCACGCGCTCGGACAGAAAGGACGTACTGTACTCGCCCGGGAATAGTACTGGCCTATCTGGACCATGTCGACGAGAGTCTGAGCATGCTGGTTGCCACGGAGGGCCGAGTTGAACCACGTGAATTTTGAGCCTGTTCGTTCATCTGGCATCGAGTTGACGAGGGCGGAGAAAATCTTGACACATACAGCCTGCGGTAGCAGCACGATCAGATCATGAGATGGGCGACTTAAGCACTACATACCGCAAGCACTCGGGCGTCCGGGTGCTCCTTGAAGGAAGTCCAATAGGCGAGTGTCGTCTGACCGGGAGTAAGAGGGCGATTGAAGGGATGCTCGTGGCGCCAGTACGCCTCGAGCTGGCCCTTCAGCTCCTGCGACGCCTGCTTCGCACCGAGCTTGCTGAGCATTGGATACAGCTTCTTGACCGCTGGGTCGGCACGCATGTGGTCGAAGACATCCTTCAGCACCTTCTTGACAAACTCCTTGGTCCTGTCGTAGGCGCGAGGATGGTCACAGTCGAGGTTTGCCCCTTGACGAGGAACGGTGATCGTAGGGGGAGCAGTCGGGGCGAAGAGGAAGAAGTCAGCGATTGGGTACCCTTCATAGTGCAACAATTAGTCAGGCGATCAGAGAAGACAGCAAACGTGCACGTACGGGGGTCCAGGATGAATGCAGGCAAATAAACGTCGTTATGGAAGAAGAACTCATCGTAGCGTTCATTGAAGATGTCGACGATCTCCTGAGCGATCTCCTCTGGAATGCCAGTCGCCTGTGCCCCCGACGCGAATAACTCGCGAAGAGATGCCGCACATGCTGTGAAGAAAATGAAGACGTCGGACGCGTTGGCCGTCGAAGCCTCCAAGGCCAAGAGAGAGCGTATCAGTGGGTCGACGATCGTAGTATACTGATGCAGAGCGAGCTCCAGCATGGTATACTCGAGCGAGATGCGGTCTGCAAAGAGCGCTTGGACCCGTTTTTGCTGTTGGAGTGTTCGCTCAATCAGCACAATGATACCAGTTGTCGTCGCTTACGTACCTTAAACTTAATCTCCTTGTCCTGGACAAGCTTGCGTATTCTGGGCATCGCTGGCAGAAGCGACTTCGCGGCTGACCAGTGGGAGCCGAACCGTGTTTTCCCGATCTTCTGAAGTGCGAGTAGCCTGGTGCCGTTCTCGTCCTCCTGCTGTAGCATTGTACGCCCGAACGTCGACTTGCTGAAGTGTGCGATGATTTTCTTCAGGTTGCTGATTGGCTACGGGAACGTCTATTGTGTGAGTTGCTAGACAAACACCATATCCGCTTACATACCTCCTTGAAGACCGGAAGGCCTGTTATATCCCCGATGATGTTGTGGAGGTGATGGCAGCAGTCACGCAGGTCAAAAATCGTCGGGATCGCCAGGCTGATCTCCGCGCGGGTGTTGAGGGTCACGGTAGTACTATCCGAGCATGCCGCGGCGATACGAGCAACACCGATTTCATGTATGCTCTCCAGAGTTTGTCAGTAGCCCCTTCAAGCACGAGGGAAGCGACTGGATAACATACCTGAAGCACCTTATCCTTCACCCATGCTACCGTATGATGAGCATCTGACCCGATGTGGCCGGTGATGAAGTAGTGGACACGGGTTGGCGTGGTCGCATGGACGAAGTAGATCGAGTCGCGGCGTGTATTGTTACCGTCAAAGGTGATCGTGATGTTCATGTGCCGCCTGAGCTCCTTGAGCTGCTGCTCGCGCACATAAGCAGCCTCCTTCGGGATGTAGTCGGACTGGAACCTCTCTGCAGACGGAGGCGAGTAGTCGTGATTGAGGCGACTCATGAGCTCCCGCCACTCAGGAGAGTCGAGGATCGCCGGAACGAGGCCGCGGACACAGATGAGCCGCAGGATTATGTGATTGACGTCCTCCTGTAGCCGCTCCTTTGCGGCCTTCTTCTGAGCCTTCGTGGCCTCCGAGAAGTAGCTGCGAACAGTATGGCCGCCCACCTTCACCTTCTTCTGAGGCAGACACGGAGTCATGTCGGAGTCGGCCCACTGCTCGGACGGCGGAGGGGACTCCTCGGGTGAACGAGCTACGGCTGCTCCGAGCGACGCCTGCGACTGCGACCTGATGATTTCCTGAGCCACATCTGCGTGCGTCTTCCTGAGATGGGGGCAGGTCGACGCGTGTTTGAAGACGCGGGTCTCCATCGGATTGCCAGCTGCGCGGTAGCTGCAATCGGGCGAGATGCACTCCCAGAAGTTCTTCGTCTTGCTACTCGTCTTGCCGGGTGCCGTTGTGCCCTTCTTGATCGCCCGGTTCATGAGCTCCTTTGAAGGGCGACCTTTGGGAGTGACGTGCTGTAGGATATCAGACTCATTCACGTCGCGCAACTGGATAGCTCGTACGGAAGTGCTTTGTCTGGGCCCGTCCGTTATGGCGACGTCAGAGTCGCTATTGCCGACATTGATGACTTCAGGCTGTCCTGAAGATGCTGCACTCGATGCTCTGCGGCGTTTCTGAGCTGCACTTGACGGAAGAACGGGGTCGGCCTGAGAGGGGACCTCGGGGATCTATGGCGAGTTGAATTGAATACAGTCCTGCAAATCTTGAAATAGTCGACCTGACTCACCGGCGTATTATGAGCAGCATAGATATGCTCTGCAGCGGCGACCAGATCGTATCCCCACTTCATGAGGACCGCGTCATTGGGGTACTTATAGTGGTACTGCTCAAGGACGTCGGCCACGGCGAGTAGCCCTTGTCCCCGCTCTTCGAGACGGATGATTCCATCTCCTGTACTCCGGGTTTTCCATCCAAAGACCCCTTTGAATTGCTCGCTGATAGTCGCAACCTCGCCCTCGGTTTTCTCGAAGATGTCGGGGTCAAGCGCGAAGTTCAAGAAGGCGCCATATCGAGAGTCGGGACCATCACGAAGCGGGAGCTGTGTGGGAAGATGTCCCGGATCGAGCAGAGCGCGCAAGCGAGTGAGCACAGTAGCAAAGTTCTCGAGCATCACACCGGCCATTGGAGTGTAATTGTCGAAGTACCAGTACCTGGGTGCACCCAGTGAGTCGTCGTGTTGTTCGTCGAGCAAATCTCTTCCCGGCACGACCTGCACGACCGCCAGTTAGGACCCCGCGGCGAATGGCACCGCGGAGGCCCGGACCGGACACCCAGGACTGGCAAGGACTGGCACTCTCGCGCGCGCACTTCCTCCTCCACTGGAATCTTTTTCACACTTTCTCACATGGCAAATGTGGCCCTCCCTTGGACCCATGTTAATAACATGTTATTAACGCTGTTTATAACACTACTTATTCACAATGTGTATTAATGGCGCCTTTTTCACAGAACCCTAACTACTGTACCATTTCGACCTAATGTTCTCGTCACAGGTCACAGGGGGTCCTGAACTTTGTGTGTCACAGGTCGGGTCCTGAACTTTGTGTGTCTTTGTGTGTCACAGGTCACAGGGGGGTCTGAACTTTGGCGTCCCAGAATGTCACAAAGCGCATTAACGGCTTTTCTAGCCCGAATTCAGGCTCCTGACAACGTTTTTCGGCCTCCTGGTGATCATATCTATCCATGTACACCTTCAGAACGATCACTGCATGATTTCTGCTACCACAACTTGAGTTTTTTGTTTCTTGGCTGCGAGATCGACTCAGTTCCCGCATTGGGGGCCGGAAGCGCCGAGATTACGCGCGAGAGCGCTCTCAGCGACCTGCGCATCGGCGTCGAACAAGCCTCTCCTAGTGACACCCTCGTCCTATTCATCTTTATGCACGTCCTAGACAATATCCAGTCCCGTCTAGGCGACGTCTGGGCCAGCTGGGTAGCCATACCACAGAGTGCAGCTCAGACAGCCTCGCAAATGTGCATATTTGCAATTGCCGGTGTATAGTCACGACAACGCTGCTCCAACTCACCCAAACTAGTTCATTTATCGGATTTCTCGCCCAAAAGTGCATATCCGGGGTCACAATTTGGTGCGAGGCTCAGGCGCCTAATGCCCTGTCTAAGGCTATTGAACTTTGCGTCCGTCACACGGGTCGCTGAACTGAACTTTGCGTCCGGTCACAGGTCACCAGGGGGTCTGAACTTTCCGGCCGGTGGTTCATCCATGTCACAGGTCACAATGGCTGAACATTAGGTCGAAATGGTACAGTACGATGGATGCTGCCAATCGTGCATGATTGGATCGCGTGTTCTGCAGCACTTCTTCCACAGCTTACTGTGCATAATATATCGTATCTATTCCTCCGCCGTGAGGGCTGTCCTGTGCGATGCGGACACAGCGTCCGAATGTGAGCGTAGGAGGTCAATGCATGAGGATATACATAGGCCACAGCGGTGCCGGACGGAGCGATAAGACTGAACCAGTGCGCCTGTACAGGCTGGCGATTGCCGAGATCGTTGCGGCCATCAGAGAGCCACAGTCAAAGGACTTGAACTGTACGCTCGCCCCGCCGTATCCCCCGCACCTCTCTACCCGTTCTCCACCCCATCCCACCACTTTCTCTCCTTTCTACCCGAAACACATCATGGCCGACCAGCTGGTGAGTCGCGTCGACGCGTTCACGCGTGCATGACTCGCTGATTGTCCTCGCGCTGCCTATTGTATAGTCTGAGGGTATGCGTGCCTTTCGCCGTGAGAGCACCCAGTGCGGATTTTGCTGACTTCTTCCGCCTCCGCCGTGCAGAGCAGATCTCTGGTACGCAGATCGCTCGCTGCTGGATGCGCCCGCGTGCGGCGTCGCTCACTCGTTCTGCCCGCAGAGTTCAAGGAGGCGTTCTCGCTCTTCGACAAGGGTGAGTGCGCACGTCCATCAGCCATCATCCCTTCGCGACCACACCCTCCGCACGTCCCCGTAACCCTCTGCCCCATGCCCTGCCCCACCCCCGCGCGCTCCCCGCCGTGTTGACAGATCGCTGACGGGGATTGCTCGCGCAGACGGTGATGGCACGATCACGACGAAGGAGCTCGGGACGGTGATGCGCTCGCTCGGGCAAAACCCGACCGAGGCGGAGCTGCAGGACATGATCAACGAGGTCGACGCGGACGGGAACGGGACGATCGACTTCCCCGAGTTCCTGACGATGATGGCGCGCAAGATGCGCGACACGGACAGCGAGGAGGAGATCAAGGAGGCGTTCAAGGTGTTCGACAAGGACGGGAACGGCTACATCTCCGCGGCTGAGCTGCGGCACGTCATGACCAACCTCGGTGTGTCTTTTACTTGTTGTGGGATGTGGATGAAGTGCTGATGGGTGTGGGTTGTAGGCGAGAAGCTCTCGGACTCCGAGGTCGACGAGATGATTCGTGAAGCCGACGTCGACGGTGATGGCCAGATCAACTACGAGGGTGAGTTGCTCGTCTTCTGACGGACAAGAATGCAATGCTGATTTTCCACCCTCTAGAGTTCGTCAAGGTATGCCCCTTCGTTCCAACGGACCCGGTCGTGTCCCTCATCCCTCGATTTGCAGATGATGCTGTCGAAGTAAAGGATTGTGCCTCATGTGCCTCTCTCCCCCGTTTGCGTTTGTACGGTATCTATTCCCAGCCCGCGATATGCCTGCGTATACGAGTAGCGAAGAATTCCAACAATTCAAAGACGATTGGTTTCGTTTGTATATCTCCCTTGCAGAGGACAAGGGCGACCGCTCAGGTCGCCGCAGTCCGAAAGGGGACTGGACGATCGCGCAAGATCCGGAGCACCGACGTCATGACAAAGGCCCCTGCGCATCCACCGCCTTTGCTCCATAAACGTCATCTAGCCCTCGGACTGCGCCTGCGAAAACATACATATACGACTTCCGTAGCACTTGCTGCGCACTCTAACAACCACTCTCCTCTCATATCATACAAACCACACCACCGATCCTCGCACATTCGCGCATCATGTCTTCTATTGTCAACAGCATCAAGGACAAGGTCTCGGGCAAGCACGACGACAAGCCCAACCAGAACGAGGATGAGCAGACGTTCACCATCCAGCCTCATCCGGCTGTGAGTGCACCCCGTACTATTCATTTCTAGTGACCGGCGATCGCTGACAGGTATCCTTGAGCAGAAGACGAACGATCCTCGCGACCTCCAGCCCTCGCTCGGCGGTGGCTTGAACACCAACCCCGAAGTCGGCGCGTTCCATGCACGCGACCCGCACGTCCCGTCGCAGCAGATCCTCGACAACCTGCCTCCTGCTCAGGCAAGTTTATAATTCGTAGAGGCTTGGAGGATAGTGCTGACTCTCTTGCAGAGTCGCGAAGAGCTGCGTGCTCGGGCGGCGGAGCTGAACAAGGAGTGATTCTTTGACGATGCGGACGCGGTGTAACATCTGTATGATTGTAATATAGGCTGGACATGGAACTTTGATGGCAAGATGTATTCGGAGGATCTGGCTAGGGGCTGCAAGGCTGTCGGCCCTGCGGCTCAGCAGCTTCGAGGTCGTAGTCGTGATACCAGGACAAAACACTTCCCTTCATGAATTTCTCGTGGTTGGACACATCAACATCATGATCAGTACTTCCATGACCGCAGGGTATTCCCTGAGTCTGCCACAGTTGGCACTCTCGGAAGGCCTGTATGCAGGAGACCTCGACCACTACGGCGAGGAGTATGGGCATATGTCAAGAACGTTTCTACAGGGTCATGCACGTCCCGCGAGTTTAAGTATATGATTCATCAAAGAACCTAAGTGCAGTGTTTCCCATCTCAATGAGAGAGCTGAAATTTAAGCATACAGCTGATGGACATCGCAAGCGACAAGGACTCGAGGTGTGGAGGTTAGCGCGACTAGACGCCGGGAGGTCGCGATTATGTGACCCAATGTGACAGAGGTAGTCACAGCACGCGTGACCGACACTGACGCGTACGGCGTACGCGTCCAATGCGTCCGCTGCTGCAGTTGTCCTCGACCTCCCTCGCCTTGCCCTTCCTCGCTCTCGATCTTCCACGCCTTCTACCTGCTCGCCCTGAATAGTTTTTCAACATGGTAAGCTAGCTTGCCCATGCGAATTTGAGCCAACCGACTCACCGGTGCGGCAGTCGATTATGGAATATAACGGTGGCTCCGTGATCGCCATGGTGGGCAAGGAGTGTGTCGCCATTGCCTCCGATCTGCGACTAGGAAACCAGGCGCTGGGTATCTCGTCCAACTTCCAGAAGGTCCGTATGGGTGTCCGATCTGCGGTACCCGTCGCTCACCCCTGCATAGATCTTCCCCATGAGCGACCGGATATACTTGGGTCTCCCTGGGCTTGCAACAGATGTAACAACATTGTGCGACCGCATCCCATACCCTGTGCTCGTGCTCCACTGAAATAGGGCACCTTCCAGGAAGGAGGTCTTCCGATACCGCGTAAACATGTACACCATCAAGGAGGAGCGCGAGATCGAGCCCGAGACGTTCGCGCACCTCGTCTCCTCAACACTCTACGAGAAGCGCTTCGGGCCGTACTTCATCGAGCCCGTCATGGCGGGGCTCGAGAAGACCGCGTCGGGCGGGTACAAGCCGTTCATCGCCGCGACGGACCTCATCGGCTGCCTCAACTTCGCAAAGGACTTCGTCGTCGCGGGCACCGCGAGCACGAAGCTGTACGGTGTCGCCGAGGGCCTGTGGGAGCCCGACCTGGAGCCGGAGGACCTGTTCGAGACGTGCGCGCAGACGCTGCTGAACGCCGTCGACCGCGATGCGTATTCGGGTTGGGGCGCGGAGGTGTATCTGATGTACGTGTGCTTTCGCGCTCTGCGCTTCCTTTACCGAAGGCCGGGCGGTGCCCTCGGAGCTACAGCGTGATACCCTCGAGGAGATGTGGTGCGGTAAGCCGAGCGTAGGCCGGCGTACCGAATATGCATGCCGAGTATCTCGGCGCACTCGAAAATCGGCTGCGTCGCTGATACCGCCACCGTCACCTTGCTGTTTTTTTTTCGCCAGCTAGGGAATAGACGGGCTTCTGTGAGAAGAGGTCAGAGAAGTATGATGTGAGTACTGGCCGC
Organism: Trametes sp. AH28-2; assembly: GCA_001304625.1. NCBI lineage: Eukaryota > Fungi > Basidiomycota > Agaricomycetes > Polyporales > Polyporaceae > Trametes > Trametes sp. AH28-2. Next base: position 520,203 of record KQ464077.1, on the reverse strand, counting down.
GCGCCCATGCGTTCGACGGGGCGCAGCACGAGCGTATGCTACCTGGTGCGTTTGCCTCGATCTCTACATGTCGTATGCTGGGTTGACATCATGGCAGTTCGCAGGCAAACTGCGCCCGCCACCAGTGTGGTGGCACACGAAACGTGTGCCATACTAGCTTTGGAGTGCGGGGGGCGTGTGGCGTGGCCGAGCCGTGCAAGATCCCCGCCTCTCATTCGAGGATTCTCCATGACAGGCACGCGCTACACCGGGCCTCAACGCGCGATGACAATCATCCAGCCCCTCTCGTTCCGCAGCGCAAATCCAATATTGCGCCTGAGCAACTTCAAAATGACAACTTCCCGCCCGGGGTCGGTGGGAGCGTCGACTGCGTGCGCGGCTCCGGCGTTTCCCTCTGCAATGCAACGCGCGCGGCCACGCGCGCGTCGAAGCCGCCACGGGGACGATCGGACGGGGACGGCGTGACGGTGGCGCGGCCAATCGGGCGCGATTTGCCAATGGAACCCGATTGCGGCGATCGAGCACGGCCAGAGCGAATGCGCGCGTTATTTGCCTTTTCTGGGTGAGTAGAATCGATGTGCTCTGCCTCTCGGGTCCCGCGACATTTGGAGCTCACCCCCACGTCCCCCGTGCGAGAAATTCGCGCGATATATTCCGCTGGCCGGCCGACTTCACCGGGGGCCCGGGGTGCGGTGACAGAGAGCGTGAAGGCCGCGACAGCGCGGGTTCGCGTTCGCTGGGCTTCTGTCAAGGAACGAAACATTCAACGCGGACCCGGTTTCAGAAGGCGTGCAGTAGCCTGTTCGAGTCGCCCGGCGCGCGTCATCCAGCATGACAGTCATCGCCAGCACGGTCCCGTACGGGACCGTTCCAGCCTGCTTCACCCTGGGAGCTCGGAAGCCCCGCAGAGCCGCCTGCATCGCACGATGCACGCCCCAGCGGCCAGCCTCGTCGAACACAGCAGGGCCCGCGCCGACAGTGTCACCGGATATTCCAGCTCCCAGCGCTCGCATGGATTCTCACGACACCATCGCGACATGTGCTGGCGCAAGCCCGTGCCCTGTCGAGGGCGCCTTTGCCCCCGACATGTATTGGCGGACGAAATAGCCTGATAGCGCTGCCGACGCGCTCCCCGGCGTCCTCGACAAGCTGTCGGACTGTCGGAAGCAGCGTCGAGTAATCTAGATCGACGAGTTGTTCAGTATTCAATATTCGCTGGCCTGATCCGCAGAGGCGATCGGCAAGGGCCGAGGAGTGGTTAAGGGACCGGAGGGCGGGCACGGGGACTCGGGGAACGCTTGATTACTGTACCATTTCGACCTAATGTTCTCGTCACAGGTCACAGGGGGTCCTGAACTTTGTGTGTCACAGGTCACAGGGGGGTCTGAACTTTGGCGTCCCAGAATGTCACAAAGCGCATTAACGACTTTTCTAGCCCGAATTCAGGCTCCTAACAACGTTTTTCGGCCTCCTGGTGATCATATCTATCCATGTACACCTTCAGAGCGATCACGGCATGATTTTTGCTACCACAACTTGAGTTTTTTGTTTCTTGGCTGCGAGATCGACTCAGTTCCCGCATTGGGGGCCGGAAGCGCCGAGATTACGCGCGAGAGCGCTCTCAGCGACCTGCGCATCGGCGTCGAACAAGCCTCTCCTAGTGACACCCTCGTCCTATTCATCTTTATGCACGTCCTAGACAATATCCAGTCCCGTCTAGGCGACGTCTGGGCCAGCTGGGTAGCCATACCACAGAGTGCAGCTCAGACAGCCTCGCAAATGTGCATATTTGCCGGTGTATAGTCACGGCAACGCTGCTCCAAGTCACTCAAACTAGTTCATTTATCGGATTTCTCGCCCGAAAGTGCATATCCGGGGTCACAATTTGGTGCGAGGTTCAGGCGCCTAATGCCCTGCCTAAGGCTATTGAACTTTGCGTCCGTCACATGGGTCGCTGAACTGAACTTTGCGTCCGGTCACAGGTCACCAGGGGGTCTGAACTTTCCCGCCGGTGGTTCATCCATGTCACAGGTCACAATGGCTGAACATTAGGTCGAAATGGTACAGTAGGATGGATGCTGCCAATCGTGCATGATTGGATCGCGTGTTCTGCAGCACTTCTTCCACAGCTTACTGTGCATAATATATCGTATCTATTCCTCCGCCGTGAGGGCTGTCCTGTGCGATGCGGACACAGCGTCCGAATGTGAGCGTAGGAGGTCAATGCATGAGGATATACATAGGCCACAGCGGTGCCGGACGGAGCGATAAGACTGAACCAGTGCGCCTGTACAGGCTGGCGATTGCCGAGATCGTTGCGGCCATCAGAGAGCCACAGTCAAAGGACTTGAACTGTACGCTCGCCCCGCCGTATCCCCCGCACCTCTCTACCCGTTCTCCACCCCATCCCACCACTTTCTCTCCTTTCTACCCGAAACACATCATGGCCGACCAGCTGGTGAGTCGCGTCGACGCGTTCACGCGTGCATGACTCGCTGATTGTCCTCGCGCTGCCTATTGTATAGTCTGAGGGTATGCGTGCCTTTCGCCGTGAGAGCACCCAGTGCGGATTTTGCTGACTTCTTCCGCCTCCGCCGTGCAGAGCAGATCTCTGGTACGCAGATCGCTCGCTGCTGGATGCGCCCGCGTGCGGCGTCGCTCACTCGTTCTGCCCGCAGAGTTCAAGGAGGCGTTCTCGCTCTTCGACAAGGGTGAGTGCGCACGTCCATCAGCCATCATCCCTTCGCGACCACACCCTCCGCACGTCCCCGTAACCCTCTGCCCCATGCCCTGCCCCACCCCCGCGCGCTCCCCGCCGTGTTGACAGATCGCTGACGGGGATTGCTCGCGCAGACGGTGATGGCACGATCACGACGAAGGAGCTCGGGACGGTGATGCGCTCGCTCGGGCAAAACCCGACCGAGGCGGAGCTGCAGGACATGATCAACGAGGTCGACGCGGACGGGAACGGGACGATCGACTTCCCCGAGTTCCTGACGATGATGGCGCGCAAGATGCGCGACACGGACAGCGAGGAGGAGATCAAGGAGGCGTTCAAGGTGTTCGACAAGGACGGGAACGGCTACATCTCCGCGGCTGAGCTGCGGCACGTCATGACCAACCTCGGTGTGTCTTTTACTTGTTGTGGGATGTGGATGAAGTGCTGATGGGTGTGGGTTGTAGGCGAGAAGCTCTCGGACTCCGAGGTCGACGAGATGATTCGTGAAGCCGACGTCGACGGTGATGGCCAGATCAACTACGAGGGTGAGTTGCTCGTCTTCTGACGGACAAGAATGCAATGCTGATTTTCCACCCTCTAGAGTTCGTCAAGGTATGCCCCTTCGTTCCAACGGACCCGGTCGTGTCCCTCATCCCTCGATTTGCAGATGATGCTGTCGAAGTAAAGGATTGTGCCTCATGTGCCTCTCTCCCCCGTTTGCGTTTGTACGGTATCTATTCCCAGCCCGCGATATGCCTGCGTATACGAGTAGCGAAGAATTCCAACAATTCAAAGACGATTGGTTTCGTTTGTATATCTCCCTTGCAGAGGACAAGGGCGACCGCTCAGGTCGCCGCAGTCCGAAAGGGGACTGGACGATCGCGCAAGATCCGGAGCACCGACGTCATGACAAAGGCCCCTGCGCATCCACCGCCTTTGCTCCATAAACGTCATCTAGCCCTCGGACTGCGCCTGCGAAAACATACATATACGACTTCCGTAGCACTTGCTGCGCACTCTAACAACCACTCTCCTCTCATATCATACAAACCACACCACCGATCCTCGCACATTCGCGCATCATGTCTTCTATTGTCAACAGCATCAAGGACAAGGTCTCGGGCAAGCACGACGACAAGCCCAACCAGAACGAGGATGAGCAGACGTTCACCATCCAGCCTCATCCGGCTGTGAGTGCACCCCGTACTATTCATTTCTAGTGACCGGCGATCGCTGACAGGTATCCTTGAGCAGAAGACGAACGATCCTCGCGACCTCCAGCCCTCGCTCGGCGGTGGCTTGAACACCAACCCCGAAGTCGGCGCGTTCCATGCACGCGACCCGCACGTCCCGTCGCAGCAGATCCTCGACAACCTGCCTCCTGCTCAGGCAAGTTTATAATTCGTAGAGGCTTGGAGGATAGTGCTGACTCTCTTGCAGAGTCGCGAAGAGCTGCGTGCTCGGGCGGCGGAGCTGAACAAGGAGTGATTCTTTGACGATGCGGACGCGGTGTAACATCTGTATGATTGTAATATAGGCTGGACATGGAACTTTGATGGCAAGATGTATTCGGAGGATCTGGCTAGGGGCTGCAAGGCTGTCGGCCCTGCGGCTCAGCAGCTTCGAGGTCGTAGTCGTGATACCAGGACAAAACACTTCCCTTCATGAATTTCTCGTGGTTGGACACATCAACATCATGATCAGTACTTCCATGACCGCAGGGTATTCCCTGAGTCTGCCACAGTTGGCACTCTCGGAAGGCCTGTATGCAGGAGACCTCGACCACTACGGCGAGGAGTATGGGCATATGTCAAGAACGTTTCTACAGGGTCATGCACGTCCCGCGAGTTTAAGTATATGATTCATCAAAGAACCTAAGTGCAGTGTTTCCCATCTCAATGAGAGAGCTGAAATTTAAGCATACAGCTGATGGACATCGCAAGCGACAAGGACTCGAGGTGTGGAGGTTAGCGCGACTAGACGCCGGGAGGTCGCGATTATGTGACCCAATGTGACAGAGGTAGTCACAGCACGCGTGACCGACACTGACGCGTACGGCGTACGCGTCCAATGCGTCCGCTGCTGCAGTTGTCCTCGACCTCCCTCGCCTTGCCCTTCCTCGCTCTCGATCTTCCACGCCTTCTACCTGCTCGCCCTGAATAGTTTTTCAACATGGTAAGCTAGCTTGCCCATGCGAATTTGAGCCAACCGACTCACCGGTGCGGCAGTCGATTATGGAATATAACGGTGGCTCCGTGATCGCCATGGTGGGCAAGGAGTGTGTCGCCATTGCCTCCGATCTGCGACTAGGAAACCAGGCGCTGGGTATCTCGTCCAACTTCCAGAAGGTCCGTATGGGTGTCCGATCTGCGGTACCCGTCGCTCACCCCTGCATAGATCTTCCCCATGAGCGACCGGATATACTTGGGTCTCCCTGGGCTTGCAACAGATGTAACAACATTGTGCGACCGCATCCCATACCCTGTGCTCGTGCTCCACTGAAATAGGGCACCTTCCAGGAAGGAGGTCTTCCGATACCGCGTAAACATGTACACCATCAAGGAGGAGCGCGAGATCGAGCCCGAGACGTTCGCGCACCTCGTCTCCTCAACACTCTACGAGAAGCGCTTCGGGCCGTACTTCATCGAGCCCGTCATGGCGGGGCTCGAGAAGACCGCGTCGGGCGGGTACAAGCCGTTCATCGCCGCGACGGACCTCATCGGCTGCCTCAACTTCGCAAAGGACTTCGTCGTCGCGGGCACCGCGAGCACGAAGCTGTACGGTGTCGCCGAGGGCCTGTGGGAGCCCGACCTGGAGCCGGAGGACCTGTTCGAGACGTGCGCGCAGACGCTGCTGAACGCCGTCGACCGCGATGCGTATTCGGGTTGGGGCGCGGAGGTGTATCTGATGTACGTGTGCTTTCGCGCTCTGCGCTTGCTGACTGCAGTGTGCGCGAACTGACGATCTGTTGCAGTACCAAGGACAAGGTGGTCAAGCGCACGCTGAAGGGAAGGATGGACTAGGCTCATACTGTGTTTGTACATTGGCATCTCATCTCATACTCTCGTTCTGCATGCATCGTACTTGCTGACTGCCTGACACACCACATACGCACCGCGACACAACACCGCGGGAGCGCCATATACATGAGATGCTCACCGACCTGATCTACTTACTCGCAGCTGAGAATCGCAAATCTCAGTGCCGATCTACAGGTGCAGCGCCAGGATAGCCTGATGCCCGTTTCCGATGCTGACGCTTCGATGGCTACGTCTATGCGACTGTGAGCTCAGTACGTAGCGGTGTCTCGCCATTTGCAATCGGCCACTTAAAGCTCACCAATCATATCCTCAGCTACATCCCGCCATGCAGTGGCGTGCCTGCGTAGCCCGGCATACGCCCCCAATGAAACTTCATGCACCCTGGACACTCATAAATCTTCGTACGGATGATGCCCATGCAGTAGCGCTGTAAACGTGCCGCTACTCGAGGGCGACAAGCAGACGCTCTATCTGGGGACGGTGGCCCTCGGCCATCTCACAGACTCGAACTGCAGCTTCGTTTGTATGGTGCGAGTGCTCAGTGGGCGCGCGGTCTCCGCCCTCGTACTGCGGAGACTATCTAAATGACGTTGTTTCTGGATGCGCTGGGAGATAGCCAATTGCTCGCGGATGGAGTCCCGCTCGTGTGTATGGCGGTGCTGGTCGTCGTTCCCGGCGGCGAACAACCACTCCAGTATGTGTGTTGATCTGCTGTCTGCTTCGCAACCAATGAAGGCTGAGACGACCTTTGGCGTAGTCAACAAGTCGAGCAACCTGGGCGGGCTGTTCACCAGCGAGAACCCGAAGGACCGTCAGGGAACGGGCGCCGTGCCATCCTCGCTCTCTGTCTGAACCCTGCGGTTTTCGACATCGGGAGGTTACACTCCGACCTCGACTGTGTCAACCACCTCTGCGACGGCAGCGAGCGGTTCCCAGGCCCCAGGCGCGATCACCTGTGCACCCACCTCGACGGCAATTGCATCTGCACCCTCCTATGCGCCCGGATCTCCCAGCGGTGCATAGCATGGTTGACCAGAACACCGAATGGCGCGATGCAAGTGGCCAGGCCCGCAGAAGGATTGCTTGTGCTGGGTCTATCCCTCACCGCGCCGGTATGGTGCTGCGACTCGAATTGGGCGTACGTCTCCTACTTGTAATACATATACGCCGTCAAACCTGAGTACAGCTGCCGTCTCTCTCGGACTGTTGCTGTGCCATAGGTACAACTCACGCGCGCAATGAGCGCTTTGCGTTGGAGTCGGGCAGCGCACCAAAAAGAGTGACGTCATGCCGTCTCGTACTACGCCGACGTCATGTCGCAGTGTAAGGCTGCTTGCAGCCATCGCCCACGGATCCAGCAAGTGGCAGAAACGCGTCATCTCTCCAACCCTCGCGCTCGTCATGTTATTCTTAGCACCCAGCATTATAAGGACACGCTCTCCGAGTGTATGAACCTCACAGTCAACCCGTCTAAACCACGCACGCATCCCTACACTCTCCCCGTTCATACACAAATACTACCCAACATGTCCAGCATCAACGATTCCCCCGCGAACTCCCCCGCACCCTCCAACGACGAACAACGTTTTTCGGCCTCCTGGTGATCATATCTATCCATGTACACCTTCAGAGCGATCACGGCATGATTTTTGCTACCACAACTTGAGTTTTTTGTTTCTTGGCTGCGAGATCGACTCAGTTCCCGCATTGGGGGCCGGAAGCGCCGAGATTACGCGCGAGAGCGCTCTCAGCGACCTGCGCATCGGCGTCGAACAAGCCTCTCCTAGTGACACCCTCGTCCTATTCATCTTTATGCACGTCCTAGACAATATCCAGTCCCGTCTAGGCGACGTCTGGGCCAGCTGGGTAGCCATACCACAGAGTGCAGCTCAGACAGCCTCGCAAATGTGCATATTTGCCGGTGTATAGTCACGGCAACGCTGCTCCAAGTCACTCAAACTAGTTCATTTATCGGATTTCTCGCCCGAAAGTGCATATCCGGGGTCACAATTTGGTGCGAGGTTCAGGCGCCTAATGCCCTGCCTAAGGCTATTGAACTTTGCGTCCGTCACATGGGTCGCTGAACTGAACTTTGCGTCCGGTCACAGGTCACCAGGGGGTCTGAACTTTCCCGCCGGTGGTTCATCCATGTCACAGGTCACAATGGCTGAACATTAGGTCGAAATGGTACAGTAGGATGGATGCTGCCAATCGTGCATGATTGGATCGCGTGTTCTGCAGCACTTCTTCCACAGCTTACTGTGCATAATATATCGTATCTATTCCTCCGCCGTGAGGGCTGTCCTGTGCGATGCGGACACAGCGTCCGAATGTGAGCGTAGGAGGTCAATGCATGAGGATATACATAGGCCACAGCGGTGCCGGACGGAGCGATAAGACTGAACCAGTGCGCCTGTACAGGCTGGCGATTGCCGAGATCGTTGCGGCCATCAGAGAGCCACAGTCAAAGGACTTGAACTGTACGCTCGCCCCGCCGTATCCCCCGCACCTCTCTACCCGTTCTCCACCCCATCCCACCACTTTCTCTCCTTTCTACCCGAAACACATCATGGCCGACCAGCTGGTGAGTCGCGTCGACGCGTTCACGCGTGCATGACTCGCTGATTGTCCTCGCGCTGCCTATTGTATAGTCTGAGGGTATGCGTGCCTTTCGCCGTGAGAGCACCCAGTGCGGATTTTGCTGACTTCTTCCGCCTCCGCCGTGCAGAGCAGATCTCTGGTACGCAGATCGCTCGCTGCTGGATGCGCCCGCGTGCGGCGTCGCTCACTCGTTCTGCCCGCAGAGTTCAAGGAGGCGTTCTCGCTCTTCGACAAGGGTGAGTGCGCACGTCCATCAGCCATCATCCCTTCGCGACCACACCCTCCGCACGTCCCCGTAACCCTCTGCCCCATGCCCTGCCCCACCCCCGCGCGCTCCCCGCCGTGTTGACAGATCGCTGACGGGGATTGCTCGCGCAGACGGTGATGGCACGATCACGACGAAGGAGCTCGGGACGGTGATGCGCTCGCTCGGGCAAAACCCGACCGAGGCGGAGCTGCAGGACATGATCAACGAGGTCGACGCGGACGGGAACGGGACGATCGACTTCCCCGAGTTCCTGACGATGATGGCGCGCAAGATGCGCGACACGGACAGCGAGGAGGAGATCAAGGAGGCGTTCAAGGTGTTCGACAAGGACGGGAACGGCTACATCTCCGCGGCTGAGCTGCGGCACGTCATGACCAACCTCGGTGTGTCTTTTACTTGTTGTGGGATGTGGATGAAGTGCTGATGGGTGTGGGTTGTAGGCGAGAAGCTCTCGGACTCCGAGGTCGACGAGATGATTCGTGAAGCCGACGTCGACGGTGATGGCCAGATCAACTACGAGGGTGAGTTGCTCGTCTTCTGACGGACAAGAATGCAATGCTGATTTTCCACCCTCTAGAGTTCGTCAAGGTATGCCCCTTCGTTCCAACGGACCCGGTCGTGTCCCTCATCCCTCGATTTGCAGATGATGCTGTCGAAGTAAAGGATTGTGCCTCATGTGCCTCTCTCCCCCGTTTGCGTTTGTACGGTATCTATTCCCAGCCCGCGATATGCCTGCGTATACGAGTAGCGAAGAATTCCAACAATTCAAAGACGATTGGTTTCGTTTGTATATCTCCCTTGCAGAGGACAAGGGCGACCGCTCAGGTCGCCGCAGTCCGAAAGGGGACTGGACGATCGCGCAAGATCCGGAGCACCGACGTCATGACAAAGGCCCCTGCGCATCCACCGCCTTTGCTCCATAAACGTCATCTAGCCCTCGGACTGCGCCTGCGAAAACATACATATACGACTTCCGTAGCACTTGCTGCGCACTCTAACAACCACTCTCCTCTCATATCATACAAACCACACCACCGATCCTCGCACATTCGCGCATCATGTCTTCTATTGTCAACAGCATCAAGGACAAGGTCTCGGGCAAGCACGACGACAAGCCCAACCAGAACGAGGATGAGCAGACGTTCACCATCCAGCCTCATCCGGCTGTGAGTGCACCCCGTACTATTCATTTCTAGTGACCGGCGATCGCTGACAGGTATCCTTGAGCAGAAGACGAACGATCCTCGCGACCTCCAGCCCTCGCTCGGCGGTGGCTTGAACACCAACCCCGAAGTCGGCGCGTTCCATGCACGCGACCCGCACGTCCCGTCGCAGCAGATCCTCGACAACCTGCCTCCTGCTCAGGCAAGTTTATAATTCGTAGAGGCTTGGAGGATAGTGCTGACTCTCTTGCAGAGTCGCGAAGAGCTGCGTGCTCGGGCGGCGGAGCTGAACAAGGAGTGATTCTTTGACGATGCGGACGCGGTGTAACATCTGTATGATTGTAATATAGGCTGGACATGGAACTTTGATGGCAAGATGTATTCGGAGGATCTGGCTAGGGGCTGCAAGGCTGTCGGCCCTGCGGCTCAGCAGCTTCGAGGTCGTAGTCGTGATACCAGGACAAAACACTTCCCTTCATGAATTTCTCGTGGTTGGACACATCAACATCATGATCAGTACTTCCATGACCGCAGGGTATTCCCTGAGTCTGCCACAGTTGGCACTCTCGGAAGGCCTGTATGCAGGAGACCTCGACCACTACGGCGAGGAGTATGGGCATATGTCAAGAACGTTTCTACAGGGTCATGCACGTCCCGCGAGTTTAAGTATATGATTCATCAAAGAACCTAAGTGCAGTGTTTCCCATCTCAATGAGAGAGCTGAAATTTAAGCATACAGCTGATGGACATCGCAAGCGACAAGGACTCGAGGTGTGGAGGTTAGCGCGACTAGACGCCGGGAGGTCGCGATTATGTGACCCAATGTGACAGAGGTAGTCACAGCACGCGTGACCGACACTGACGCGTACGGCGTACGCGTCCAATGCGTCCGCTGCTGCAGTTGTCCTCGACCTCCCTCGCCTTGCCCTTCCTCGCTCTCGATCTTCCACGCCTTCTACCTGCTCGCCCTGAATAGTTTTTCAACATGGTAAGCTAGCTTGCCCATGCGAATTTGAGCCAACCGACTCACCGGTGCGGCAGTCGATTATGGAATATAACGGTGGCTCCGTGATCGCCATGGTGGGCAAGGAGTGTGTCGCCATTGCCTCCGATCTGCGACTAGGAAACCAGGCGCTGGGTATCTCGTCCAACTTCCAGAAGGTCCGTATGGGTGTCCGATCTGCGGTACCCGTCGCTCACCCCTGCATAGATCTTCCCCATGAGCGACCGGATATACTTGGGTCTCCCTGGGCTTGCAACAGATGTAACAACATTGTGCGACCGCATCCCATACCCTGTGCTCGTGCTCCACTGAAATAGGGCACCTTCCAGGAAGGAGGTCTTCCGATACCGCGTAAACATGTACACCATCAAGGAGGAGCGCGAGATCGAGCCCGAGACGTTCGCGCACCTCGTCTCCTCAACACTCTACGAGAAGCGCTTCGGGCCGTACTTCATCGAGCCCGTCATGGCGGGGCTCGAGAAGACCGCGTCGGGCGGGTACAAGCCGTTCATCGCCGCGACGGACCTCATCGGCTGCCTCAACTTCGCAAAGGACTTCGTCGTCGCGGGCACCGCGAGCACGAAGCTGTACGGTGTCGCCGAGGGCCTGTGGGAGCCCGACCTGGAGCCGGAGGACCTGTTCGAGACGTGCGCGCAGACGCTGCTGAACGCCGTCGACCGCGATGCGTATTCGGGTTGGGGCGCGGAGGTGTATCTGATGTACGTGTGCTTTCGCGCTCTGCGCTTGCTGACTGCAGTGTGCGCGAACTGACGATCTGTTGCAGTACCAAGGACAAGGTGGTCAAGCGCACGCTGAAGGGAAGGATGGACTAGGCTCATACTGTGTTTGTACATTGGCATCTCATCTCATACTCTCGTTCTGCATGCATCGTACTTGCTGACTGCCTGACACACCACATACGCACCGCGACACAACACCGCGGGAGCGCCATATACATGAGATGCTCACCGACCTGATCTACTTACTCGCAGCTGAGAATCGCAAATCTCAGTGCCGATCTACAGGTGCAGCGCCAGGATAGCCTGATGCCCGTTTCCGATGCTGACGCTTCGATGGCTACGTCTATGCGACTGTGAGCTCAGTACGTAGCGGTGTCTCGCCATTTGCAATCGGCCACTTAAAGCTCACCAATCATATCCTCAGCTACATCCCGCCATGCAGTGGCGTGCCTGCGTAGCCCGGCATACGCCCCCAATGAAACTTCATGCACCCTGGACACTCATAAATCTTCGTACGGATGATGCCCATGCAGTAGCGCTGTAAACGTGCCGCTACTCGAGGGCGACAAGCAGACGCTCTATCTGGGGACGGTGGCCCTCGGCCATCTCACAGACTCGAACTGCAGCTTCGTTTGTATGGTGCGAGTGCTCAGTGGGCGCGCGGTCTCCGCCCTCGTACTGCGGAGACTATCTAAATGACGTTGTTTCTGGATGCGCTGGGAGATAGCCAATTGCTCGCGGATGGAGTCCCGCTCGTGTGTATGGCGGTGCTGGTCGTCGTTCCCGGCGGCGAACAACCACTCCAGTATGTGTGTTGATCTGCTGTCTGCTTCGCAACCAATGAAGGCTGAGACGACCTTTGGCGTAGTCAACAAGTCGAGCAACCTGGGCGGGCTGTTCACCAGCGAGAACCCGAAGGACCGTCAGGGAACGGGCGCCGTGCCATCCTCGCTCTCTGTCTGAACCCTGCGGTTTTCGACATCGGGAGGTTACACTCCGACCTCGACTGTGTCAACCACCTCTGCGACGGCAGCGAGCGGTTCCCAGGCCCCAGGCGCGATCACCTGTGCACCCACCTCGACGGCAATTGCATCTGCACCCTCCTATGCGCCCGGATCTCCCAGCGGTGCATAGCATGGTTGACCAGAACACCGAATGGCGCGATGCAAGTGGCCAGGCCCGCAGAAGGATTGCTTGTGCTGGGTCTATCCCTCACCGCGCCGGTATGGTGCTGCGACTCGAATTGGGCGTACGTCTCCTACTTGTAATACATATACGCCGTCAAACCTGAGTACAGCTGCCGTCTCTCTCGGACTGTTGCTGTGCCATAGGTACAACTCACGCGCGCAATGAGCGCTTTGCGTTGGAGTCGGGCAGCGCACCAAAAAGAGTGACGTCATGCCGTCTCGTACTACGCCGACGTCATGTCGCAGTGTAAGGCTGCTTGCAGCCATCGCCCACGGATCCAGCAAGTGGCAGAAACGCGTCATCTCTCCAACCCTCGCGCTCGTCATGTTATTCTTAGCACCCAGCATTATAAGGACACGCTCTCCGAGTGTATGAACCTCACAGTCAACCCGTCTAAACCACGCACGCATCCCTACACTCTCCCCGTTCATACACAAATACTACCCAACATGTCCAGCATCAACGATTCCCCCGCGAACTCCCCCGCACCCTCCAACGACGACGGCTACCCCGAGCAGAGGCACGCTGGCGCCGTCGGCTATGGACCAGAATACGGCAAGGGAGCGGTGAGTGCTTCACGCTACGCCTCAGCATCAACCTTCGTCTGACATGCGTGCGTCCAGACAACGGGCGACAAGCTCGCAGGCTACAAGGACGAGCTGAAGGGCAAGATCCTGCGCAAGCCCGACGTCGTCGAGCACGGGCGCGAGCTGCGCACCGGCGAGCTCAAGAAGAAGCAGCAGGAGGACGACGTGCGTAAACCCCCTCTTCTCCCCTCCTCCTCCCGTACCCCAGACTGACCGCGATTGCTTGCGCGCACAGGCGAACCCGTTCGCGACTGCGAAAGAGGACGACAGCGAGAAGCCGGGCGCGCAACGCCCGGCGAGCGGCGCGGCGGGCTCGCCCGCGCCGTCGCAGCAGCCCGACCGGGCGAACCCGAACTCGTCGTTCCCGGACACGGCGCACCCGACGGACAAGGGCGCGCGCGAGCAGGCCGCGTCGACCGCGCCCGAGGGCACCGAGAAGGCGCAGCGCCAGAAGACGCAGGGCAACACGGACAACGTGTCGTACATCGGCTGAGCTCGAGTTCGAGTACCGACAGAGGGCGCAGGAGTCAGGACTGGCTATGGACGCTTTGGATATCGAATCTTTGCTGTAATGTGTACACCATTGTATAGTGCTTGTATCATGGAACATGGATCTGGTTGTAAACGTACCTTCACACAAACCACCTGCACAACGTATTCTCGCGCTGGTAACTTCGTCAAGACAAACGTCACACTCAACGGCTCTTCTTCTGTACGGAGGTTCACGCGCACGCATGGATGTGACCCGAAACAAGATGTAGATATATGGTATGGGGAATCGAAGGTCCGTTCAAGGGATACAGTGTGATAGATAGTGCAAAGGAACTGAAGAGCATCGAACAGCGTGCATCGCGCGCCCGCCACCACCGCCATCGCCATCGCCAGCATCTCTCCGTCTCGCATACGAATCAGATGCGCCTTCAGCCATTAGCGCAGCCCCCGGGCCCGAGCCCGAGCCTCAGCCCGAGCACCCCGGCCGGGCGCGCGCACGAAGTATGATACACGGTCATCACGAACGAACAGCCCACCATCGCCAGTGCGTGTCCACCACGGACGCCGCACACAGGCACGCGATCGCCCGAGGGCGGCTTACGCGTGGCTGCCGAAGCGGTTCTGCGCGTCGGTGTACGGGTACGCGCCCTGGGTCGCGAGGAGGCCCTCCTTCGCCTCGTACGTGCCGCCCGCGGTGGGGTTCAGGCGGAAGTCGTTGCGGTACTCGCGCTCCTCCTCGAGCTGCTGGTAGTACCGGCGGATGATCGTGACGATGTCTGTGCAGGGTTTTGGTCAGCGTCAGGCATCTCGACAGGAGGGGACGTTGGGCGGCACGTATCACCCGCCCGGCGTCGCGCGGGCGGTCTCATCAGTCAAAATGCGGATTGCGAATGTGATGAAATGCGGGGGCGCCGCCATCACGAAAGGTGCGACACAACGCCCGGGATCGCCGGGCGCGTCTGTCTTTGCGCGCACTGCATCTCGCGCGCCCAAGACGCGTGCAGGGGAGAAGCGGGACAGAGGATGGTGGGAGACGAGATGAGACGGGCACTCACAGAGCTGGATGAGCCACTGGACGACGGTGCCGATCGTGAAGCCGACCTTCTGCGCGGTGTTGAGGTGGTTGTTCGTGCAGTGCTGCACGCTGTCGATCGTGACGCAGAACGGCTTGTGGCTCCACGCGGCGTAGAGGAGGAAGCCGGACGCGAGCGAGCCGAGGAAGAAGGAGAGCACGGTCATGAACGAGTACGCCTTCACCATGCGGCGGTTGCGCACGATCGAGCCGACAAAGCTGTGGGGGAATCCTGTCAGCATGGAACGCGCGCTCGGTTGGGTAGGAGGGACGCGTACCCGAAGAAGGCGACGAGCGAGACGAAGGTGAAGATGAGCGAGCCGACGATGACGGCCCACTTGTATTTGTGCAGGGACGCCTCGAACGCGGCCTTGTCCTCGTCCTTCATGTCCGTCTCAATCTTTGAGAGCTGGTTCGAGTCGATCACTGCAATGCATTTCAGTTAGCTTCGTAACATTTTAGCACAAGTTTTCAGGGACGTACAGTGAAGGAGGAACCATCCCAGAGCCGCGGAGATCCCGGACAGCGCGAAGGAGAGGAACGAGAAGATGAAGACACCCAGGCGGACGGGGATGCAGAAGCAGAAGTGCTTGGACATGGCTGCTCGAGTTGCGCGTCGGGCGTGCGGCGGGTCGTCGGCGGGCGCGGGCGCGAAGAAGAGGAAAGGAGGTCGTGAGGCGGGGGGAGGAAAGAAACGCAAGCAGAAACCTCGACGACGGAAAAGGGACGAGGAGGAGGAAGAGGGGTGAGGACAGGGCGCGGCGGGCGCGGTATCTTATGTACTGGGTGCATGGCTGATGGCGATGAGAAGCCTGAGACGCGCCGTGCGCGGGCTGTGCGGGTGAAGCGCAGGCGCGTGGCCGTGGCGGCAGGCGTAGCGCGGGCGCGCCCTCGCACCTTGCCGTTTCTGGACGCACCGCCGACGGCCACGACCTGTGCACCCCCGAGCTCTGTGCCTGCTCGCCATCTGCGAACGCTGCACGCAACACTGCAATTTCAGCCTGCACGAACAACGAAAAGACAACGCTGCGACCTCCTATCGTCCTCCAGCCAGTACGGCGAAAAGAAGACACCGGAACGATGGCTCCCAAGTACTTTTTGTCATCCCGGGAATAGAATCACCCCCACAAACTAGTGGCGGGCGGTGCGGCAGAGGTACTGAGGTGCCACGCTCTTCGCATGCTGCCCACGAGAACTGGAAGGCTGTTGCGCAGCTCGTGCTGCCCCACAGCCTGACAGAACCTGCGCAGTACCTACTGTAAGCGTTTCCTGCCATGTTCGCATATCCTGAAAGCTTTAGCCCAGCTCGGCGTTGCACCGGAGACCCCATCCTCTTTGCCAAAATCATATTTGCATTCCTGCACTCACCGCAAGCGATGCGTATGCCTTGTACTTTGGAGCTGGTGAAACCGGGGGGTACCTGTTGGGCCAACTCCGGGGAGACGCGGCTTGGTCCCGCGATCGCCAAAACACGCGAGCGACGCCCCGCTGCAGGACTCTCCGGCATTCTCGGAGGCATCAGTGCGCTGTTGCGGTGCTGGAGCTCGCAACTAGCTTGCCGCGACTCTGTCATGATGCACCTCTCTCTTCTGGCTGGTAGACCTCGACTTGTGGGCCCTTTGCAGAGGATCGTTCCTGCGGTGGTCGCGCACTCTTGCATGCTCTTGGCCGCAGTCTACCGCGGACGATCGTGCCGGCGTATGCATCGCTTCACGGGAGAACGAAGGTTGTGTCTGCGTCTCTTGCTGCGGTCTGTCCCAGGCCAAGTCAAAGCTCCGTGCACTTCAAGCTGCGGTAGCAGGGCGCGGTGGGAGGATGTCGCGCGCGGGGAGAGTACCCCGCATGCAAGGATGGAAGAGGAGGAGAACAAGCTGTACGCCATGCATGCGCGTAGACTTGGGCTAGGATGGTATGACGACGTCTGGCGTCTACAAACCTATGGTTCTCATTCTGACGCTTGCAATATAACCGTTACCGTCGTAGGATGCGATATTCCTCCCGAATTCCACACCCATTCGTGCTGAATGGTAAAGGGATTCTAACTGTTGAGGGGTATGTATGTTCCCCAAGTCGTGACGACGCGACTGACTCTCATCTGCCCAATTTGCCTTCACCAGTTGCGATACGCTGATTGTGCTTGCAATGGCCCACAATCCCTCCTTCCGAACAAACTCCTCTATGAACCCAGCGACGCCAGCCTCATGAGGAGAGCTCCATCACGGAGTCGGGGCATGGGGTCCTACAGGGTGCAATCACTGCAATGCAAGGATGCGACGTTCCGGCCGGGCCGCCCTTGCAATAGCCTGGCGGTCGGTATGACCACCGCGACCCGCGCCGACGAGGGCATGTTCATCAAGTCTCTAGGATCTGCCGGCGGGAGCACATGGTTCCCTAACCAGCAATGACCACGCCTGTGGCGACTGTCGCCATCTGCGCCTGATGCCCCTCATTCTCGTCGGTCCCGCGCGTTCTGTCCCTTCCTATATGCGGTGATCGGGATCACACATACAACGACCTCTGCGCGGCGCGGCCCCTTCTAATAACTCCGGATGGCTCGCTATATCCTAACGTGCGACCCCGCGCCAGGTCATGCTCGTAGGCCGGACCCGCGACGCGTGCAACAGGGTGCGAAGAAAACGCGTACGTTTATCCGGATATCTTCTTTCGAAGGTCGACATATGCTCATGACATCGGTGCGGTAGTTCGCACTTCATTTACCCTTGCAGCTCCGCCGCATATAAGACCACAGGATGCGTATCTCAAGGTGCCCTCGGACAGCTCTCCACCGAGACCCTAACTAGGTGCACGTCCTCGTTCACAACACCACCATGTTCGCCAAAGGTTTCGCCTACCTCCTCCTCGCGCTCCCCCTCCTGGCCTCGGCCGTGCCCACCGAGCTCGACTCCCGCGCGACCATCGACACCTCCTCGCACTGCGGCCAGTGGGACACCGTGACCGCGGGCCCGTACTCGCTCCTGCTCGACCAGTGGGGCAAGGACGGCGCGACGTCCGGCTCGCAGTGCGCGAACCTCGTCAGCCTGAGCGGCAGCACCGTCGCATGGAAGACGACCTGGCAGTGGACCGGCGGCTCCGGCGTGAAGAGCTTCACGAACATCCAGCTCAACGAGGGCCTCAACAAGCAGCTCAGCGCGATCAAGAGCATCCCCGTACGTCTTCTCCCGTGACACCGTGCTCTTGTGGTGCCCCGCCCCTCCTCCATGGTCACTGCTGACTGCGCATCGCACAGACGACGTGGAAGTGGTCGCAGAGCGCGTCCGGGTCGATCGTCGCGGACGTCGCGTACGACCTCTTCACCGCGAACACCGCCGGGGGCTCGAACGTGAACGAGATCATGATCTGGCTCGCGAACTTCAACGCGGGCCCGATCTCGTTCCAGTACGGCGCGGACGGCAAGCCCGTGCCCGTCGCGTCGAACCTGAGCCTCGCGGGCCACACCTGGAACCTGTACAGCGGCTCGAACGGCGCGAACGCCGTGTTCTCGTTCCTGCCCACGAGCGGCACGATCACGAGCTTCAGCGGGGACGTGAATGTCTTCCTCCAGGTGAGTGCGAGCGCAGGAATGTTTGCTGGGATGTGGACACGTGCTGACGACGGGGCTCTTTCTGCGTTGCTAGTACTTGACGCAGCACCAGGGCGTCAGCACCTCGCAGTTCCTCGTCACTGCGCAGGCGGGGACGGAGCCTACGTCCGGCTCTGCGACGCTCACGACGTGAGGATCCTTCATATCAGCCCGCACGACGCTTATGACTTACCTGCTTGTACAGGTCTGCCTACAGCTTGGCTATCAACTAGGGAGACGAACCATGTACATTCAGAACTTGTGCCGACACAAATCGCAGTGCTTGCTACTTCCCTCATTCCATGCATGACTGGGATGCGTCACCAGGCATGGTGTCTCAGTGGGAACACCACGCAGCTCTTGCGTGGTCGTATCGTCTAGCAGCACGCAATGCCCAAGGGCTAAGTCGTCATCCGCTCTCTTATAAGGCCGGTTGCAGAGTGCGATGATCCTCCTGCTCTCCCTGCAGCACACGAAGCACACAGCGGACTAGAGGCGAACAACGATGCATTCATCCCGAAACATTACCCATGTCATACGCTAACCCCTCCTCCTACTCAGAACCAACTCGTCCCCAACGAGAGCTCAGAGCTCAACGGGCACGCAGCCGATGGAGATCAGGCCACCCTGGGGAACATCGTCAACACAACGGACGAGCTGCAAGAGCACAGAGGGGTACTCACGACGTTGTTGTTTTCGCAGCAGACCGGGCTGGCGGAGCACGCGTCCTGGCCGGCGCCGACGACGGAGATTGGCGAGCACCCGAGACCGATGGTCGCGGTGACGCCCTCGAGGACGACGCCGAGGAGGGTGAGGAGCGCGGAGCCCGCAGCGGTGTCAGCCTGGTACGGCAAGGTGAGTATCCTGCGAAGAACTGCTCGGCGACGGAGAGGAGACTCACGCTCTCGACGCTGTTGCAGCACTGGATGGGGCCGGTGCTGCAGGACTGGGCGGCAGCAAGGATCGGGAGGGCGAGCACAGAGGCGACAGCGACGCGAGCGAACATCGTGAAGGACTGGTGAGGAGAAGGGGGGCTGAGAGGAGTGTTCGGGATGTTGGGCTGCGTGAGGTAGCTGAAGCAACTGCTGTTGTTCGGACTGGGGAGCCACGGCCCTCTGCTGGGGGGTTTATATCGCAGGCGACCCCCCGCAGGCGGCCCTCCCGACGCCGTGCCCTGCGCGAGCCGTGCTTCGTGCTTCGTGCTCCGTGCTTCGAGGCCCGTGCACGGCGACACCGTCGCAGTCTGACTCTGCCTGTCCGGCCGTTTCACCCCTTCACGCTCACCTTCTGAATCTCGCACCATGCCGGCAGATCGTGTTCGTTGGGGAGGGCGCGGGGTTCCCTTGCATGCTTCGTGCTTCGCGAGCCCTCGTGCCCCTGCCCGCCGGCGGCGAGAATGCTTGGGCTCTTTCCCGACCGCACCGTCCGGGCGGGGCAGGGGTGCGCCTGAGCTTGAGTCCGCACGCATGCATCGTCGACGGGGCGCCCGCGGACTCGGTCGCTTGGGTGGACTCAATTTAGCCCAGCATTAAGCGTTTTCGCTTATTTTGGGCTGGACCCCGCGCCCGCGCGGCCGTCGGCAAGGTTCCATGGCGCTCCGTCCGAGGCTGTCTCAGACCCACAAACGTCGGTGGTCTCTGCTGAACGCGGGACCGCGAATACTGCCAATCGGGGCCGCCGAAGGTTGCTATGTATGTATGGTGCAAGGTATGTCCTGCGCACCTTCACGCGCACGGTCGTCCTGGTCTCACCTTGCATGCAAGCATCCAGGACGTGACGCGCTATAACAATTCGTATTACGGGCTAGGCGAGGTGCCTGACGATGGCATACGCTGCGTCGGCAAATGCGGTCGAGGCGACTCGAGTCGGCGGTGCGGATGCACGAGGCGGCCTCGGGAGTCGGCGCAGTCCTTCACTTCGCAGGGTCGAAGGACGGAGCTCGTCCACCAGTGAGCTCTCGACACGAGCACGGCGGGCGAAGTGGATTATGCTCACGTATGCGCGGTTAGTCTTGCAGATGCCTTTTTGGCGACGTCTTCCTCCTCACCGGCCGTAGTACACATGGCCATTCCCGCCAATCGCTGTGCGTGCTCCACAACCAAGGTGGTTGACCCCTACGGAATCTTCCATTCCGTGCTGGTAATTAAGGGTGAGGTCTCAGACGCTCCGCAGATGAGCCTCGGCGGGGATGGTGGTCTGATATTCGAAGGTAAGCTTCCCGTAAGCAGTATGCGCGTCAATCACAAGTATACCCCCGACTGACGAAGATTCTGACCTCCAGCTTCAGCCCCGTGTTGTGAAGACGAGCCCGATGTAATTCATCTTCCCACCGGCCTCGCGCCGGCCTTTGAGATTCCGAGCCCTCACCGAGGCGCGTCTGGCGGCGTCTTGCTCTGAACGCGAGGACGCGAGGACAAGACGCTCAAGCGCGTCGCGTTGTAGCGCGTCTCGTCACATGACCGTGTCGGGCCAGAAGCACGAGCTCGCGGAAGCCCGCTCCGCCGAGCACGCGTCCATGTCGAGACCGCGGTCGCACCTCCGTAGCACTCGTCCACGACGGTCGCAGGTGCGTACTGTTCTGTATCTGAGGGTAGACACGCCGACGAATCGTGCGGGCGGTCAGTCAGACTACACGCGTTATTGGTCTCCATCTGCAACATCTGGACGTTTACTGATGTTCGATTCAGTAGGAAATGAACGGCTCTTGCTTCTGCGGCGCGGTCTCGTACACCGTCGCTGGTAACCCGGTTCTCAGTGCCTTCTGCCACTGCACAAATTGCCAGCGGCTCTCCGGTACGTCCCGCGCCGCGAACAGTCTTCCATTCGCCGCTCGCCGCTCAGTGCTCACCGCTCCACCGCCTTGCGCGCATCAGGCTGCCCCTTTGTTCACACCATTCATTTCCCGGCGGCAGCGTTCTCTTGGACGCACCCATCGCCGCACGAAGATTTCTTGGACGCGTTCGTGATCCCGAGCAAGCCGTGGAAGACGCGCTTTCGCTGCAAGAACTGCGGCGCCTGCGTGATGTCCGCGAACTCGAAGGCGGGCAAGTGCAGTGTATGGGGCGCGCATCTCGCGCGGGACAAGGCCGGAAAGATCATTGATTGGGACAAGGTCAGGCCAAGCGCGCACATCTTCTACGACACCCGGATGCTCGACGTGAACGACGGGCTGGGTAAGTGGGAGGGCTACGAGGGTAGCTCGAAGCAACTGGCGTAGTTGTACGTCGCATGTAGCTCTCTCTCCCGGTCCGGCGTCGCACTCACGCACACTAACTAGGTATGTACATCGCTCCCTTCGCGTGTACGAGCATATCGATGGATTGTACGATTTCATTAGAACTTCGAAGCGGCCTCACGAAAGGCAATAGCTACTACCACTGTGTCCCGCCCCTCGAGCGTCGACTTCTGGTCTAGGCGAAGCGCTTCCTTCCTCCCTCGGCGTTCCTGAGCACTGCGCAGATGCACCGTTTGCAAGAACCAAGCCTCACAGCCCGCGCGAAGACAGTCCTAATGCCCCCATCGGGCTTCTCAGTCGGAGTTCGCGAGACACCCGTCGTATCTCCCTTCGCGCGCGCGGATGTCCGAGGCACATTAGCTGCTGCGCGGCAGGAGCGTCGAGAGCGGGCTACCGAGTGGGACGCAGCGCCCCGAGACGGTGTCTTCGCGCATCCGCGCGGGAGCGGCGTACGTTACCCTTCCTTCTAGTCTGTGTATGTGGACCCGAATAGATCGCTGCTATGGCGCTGTCCTTGACCATCTGGAGAAGACCATCGCGGGTCGCCCAGCCTGACTGATACAAGCTGTCAGCAGTGCGACAGCTGGGCGCGAAGGCCCAAGATGTGATTGGGCTGCTTCGTCCGGACGCCTGTGTCGGCGCTGCCAACGTACGTACGCGTGCATAGCGTCCCCGTTGCGCATTCCGGGACATGCGGGTATCGCGTTCACCGGGGCGATTGAGCGGCGTCCACGTTCGTGCAGGAGGTTGCAACGTCTCTGAGACGATTGGCCCAACTCCGCTGCTCACGCTGCAAGTATGTCTCACATGTTCAGCGACAGCCGCGGCTGCGCGCAGTCTTGGCGGCATATCGCACTGGCATTAACGAGCAGAGACAGACTAAGTTAGAGTGACAGCGGGGGCGATCCCGCGTGTCTGAATAAACGAGCGTGGGACAAGCAACGAACGCCCGATCGCATTCGAGGCGGGCAAGGGTCAGAGTACGATAGCGATGCAGCCAATGGAGATGAGACCGCCCTGTGAGTCGAGACAGCGTCGGTTAGCAGGAACGTCCGCTGCGCGATCCAACGAGAGGTCGTGGAGATAGAGGGCGGTGCGTGCTCACAACGTTGTTATTCTCGCAGCACACGACGTTGGCGTCGCATGCCGGGTTCGCGCCGAGGCCGACGATCTTGAGCGGGGAGCACTGCAGGCCGAGTACCACGTCGACGGCGTCGACGACGACCCCGAGGAGACCCAGGATCAAACCGAGGACAGGGTCATCGGCCTGCAGGAACGCATGTATCAATGTCGAGCAAACGTGTCAAGCGAGCGTAACGGTACGTACACCGCCGATGCTCTGGCAGCACTGGATAGAGCCGGTACTGCAGAGATCGCCAGTCGATGCCGGGGGCGTCGCGGTGATCGTCGTGGTCGGAGGCGGGGGCGAGCCCCCGGGCAAGGCGACCGCAAGGAGTGCGAGAGACAGGACGAAGTAGAACGTTGCGACGGCGCGGGAGAACATGTCTGCAGTTCGGCTTACTGGCTGCGCGGTATAGTACCTTGCCCTCGCCGGCGTGCACACGTCTTTATACGGGCGATAGGAAGACAGGTGCTGCACGCCGCAGAGATTCGACGCGTCACAGTGTGTTTGCCGGGGGTGTCAGGAACGACGCCGAGCGAAAAGCCAATGCTCGTGCCGACGCGAGACGGAGTGTACGACACAGACTCAGTACGCACTTGTCAGAGGCCTGACGCGTTCGTCGTAGTCTACGGGCCCGGATGGACCGAGGTGGGCTGCTGACGCTATCAACTTACGAGTAGAATGTCTCGCGGCGACATGGGATGAGAGGTAGGAATGGATGTTGGGAGGAGTGCACCCGGTCCCGCCCCACCCACAAGACACACCCGACTCCGGATGACGGGCACGAGCTCACCGGGGGACGGCGAAACGAGGCGACAAGACAAGCCTGCCTGCTCCGCGCGGTTTGCGCGTCCCTCGCTTAGGGAGGAGGTGTGGGCCAGGCTTGTCGCGTAAGGAAGAGCAGGGAGATCGGAGTTGTCTAGGCTGAGACATAGACGCGGGCCGCAGGTGCTACAACAAGGATGCCGTCAATTCCGGGATGTGCGCGTGCAGGCTGTAAAATGAAAATACATACCTCGGGAGATCTGTCCTCGATCAATCTGATCACCAGCAGCCGCGTCCTCCCGCTAAGCAATCCCGGCGGCTGGAAGAGACAGAGGGTGTACGCCGCTGGAGTCACAGTGGACGGCAGAGCGTGGGTCGCGGTCAGCGGGGCAGAGCAGGTTCTCGCTTCGGGCGACGACAAGTCTGCGCGCACGGGGAGACGGCGTAGGTGGCTCGAACCTCGAGGACGGGAGGAGTGGGACGCGCGCCCCGACCAAACTTCCGGCCGCATTTGGCCCGCCTTCTTGACCCTTCACGATGGTGCGGAGGTAAAGAGCTTACCGGATGCTGTGGAGATCCATCTCCCACCGCCGGTTCTCGCAGTGGGATCCTGATTGGCGTGCCTGAGGACCAGGAGCACGGCGTCCTGGGCACTTTGTCCACGGCGGCGCGGAGATGCCTGTGCTCTATTACGCCTAGACGCTATCGGGATTCCGCAGAAAATATGGGGTGCGCGACTCACCGACGACGGGCTCTTTGCACAGGTGCACAGAAAATTGGAACACTGAGCTGGAGGCGCGGCATGGGACGTCTGATCAGCTCTCTCTCTCCTGCGACGGAACACGCCGCGGCGCCGTTCAGGCCGCGCTGCGACCCGTTCGTTTCATTACCGAGATCTTGCCGGCCAATAACAACGCCCGCCGTGAACATCTCCCCACGACGACAACGCCGAGGAGGCATGAGGGCGAGCCTTCATTCGCGCCCCAGAAAGTGTATTCCATCAACCCAAGACGCTCGACGTCGCGTCCATCTGTCGCGCTGTACCCCCGGCCGGTATTGGCACCGTTGAGAGATGAATGCTGGGGCTCGGCATATGAGATGCCGCTGCACTGGCCTGCACGAAAACGTCCAGGATGTGAGCAGGACCGGAGGCTCTGAGCGTCAGGTGGACAAACATACTTGGCTCCGTGCGAGATGAACGCAGGAAAGGCGGACTTGGAGACGAGTTCCCTCGGTGTCTGGCCAACAGTGATTCCAATGCGGCGCCGCACGTACTCCCGCCATGCTATGCGCCTAGACAATCGGCTGTAAAGACACGAGACCCGCTGAATAGATCGTCGTTCTCATGTCCCGCAATAGTCAGGAATTCCTGAAGAGACGATTGATTCGGCGTACACCGTTCAGTTTACGCCTCCGCATGGACCGCAAGTCCACTCCAAGTCGCGGAGGCGGCTCTCCAACGTCTATCTCGATGACCTGTCCGACCACCGGAAATGATTGGACAGGCCGCCGGAAAGTGAACTCGAGCCGTAGAGCCGCGAACGTATTCCACTGGCAGGGAAGCTGTGGGATCAGCAAAGGCTGGGCATGCACCACGAGGTCCTAGACCATCTGCAGTCTGGAGCGTCAACAGACCTGAACGGGTGGGAGCATAGACGTACCAGCAGCTTCTTCCACTCCAGCCAATGGCTCACGGAAAGGCCTCGCGCGCAGTTCCACAGAATAGAACGTGTCACTCTGGACGCTGACTGGCACTGCCGCATGGACGTGGATCTACACGCTCCGAGGAGATACATCCATCTCTCGGCAGACCTGGGTGCCGAGTGAGTACGAGGGGGAGAGGGGCTGCGTCGCGCACCTATAAAGCCCAGGGCGACGAGCTCTACAAACGTCAGATCACCAACCCGGTCTACCACCAGTCACTCGAGCCCTCCCAGCCAACCAAGCAACTCACAATGTTCGCCCGCGTCGCCGCCTTCACCGCTCTTGCCCTCCCCCTTCTTGCGGTCGCCACGCCCGTTGAGCTCGAGGCTCGCCAGACGTGCAGCACCGGCGCCATTCAGTGCTGCAACACCGTCGAGAGCGTAAGCGCAACCGTCCTCATACCGAAGGAGGAAGCTCACCTTGCATTGTCAACAGTCCGCCTCCGCGTCGGGCAACTTCCTGCTGGGCCTGCTCGGCATCGTCCTCGGGGACGTCACTGGTCTCATTGGGCTCAACTGCTCGCCCCTCAGCGTCGTCGGCGTCGGCTCCGGCAACGCGTGCTCGGCCAACGCCGTCTGCTGCACCAACAACAACGTCGTAAGTCCTCGTCCGCATCGCCGCCATGTCTCACGATTCGCTGATCGCGGATTGGCACTAGGGCGGCCTGATCTCCATCGGTTGCCTCCCGATCGAGCTCTAAACCTGTGGGAGAGCGCGCCTTAGAGAGGACGGGTGGATAGGGTCGGAAATGGCTTACCATTGATCGTTGTATGGGTTGTGTATGCGTCTGAGAATGCCGGACGGCCGAAATTGTCCCAGAGAACGGGAGTGTGCCGGAGAACCCCCAAGAAGCTCTTCTAACGGCGACTCTATCAGAACGTACGAGCGCGGTCTGGACGAGCTCGAGCCTGGGATTCTACGTGAGTTTCGGCCGTAGCAACGCGATGTTCAATTCCGCTACGCACCAATATAGATTTTTCGGAAGCCTTACGTCCGACATCAAGCCACGAACAGAGAAGACGTTTGAGAATGCGTGAAAGGGTTTCAGAGCGGTGCAGAACTCTATGTCAGTTAAATGAGTCCTCTGGGGAACCCGTCGCCAGTGCGCCCTGCTCGTTCGTTCAAGCTTGCACGCACGGTGCGTACCGCGCATACATTTGCCGCCACCGTGCTCGAAATCACCGACTAAGGTCTTCGCACCTGCGCACTGGGCGCACGAGAGCGCACGAGAGCGCGTATGAGGACCAGTACCTCTTGAATCATAGTCGTACTGTATTGACGGCGTTGAAAGCGGAGAAGACGCGTCTATTGCGGTCCAGAAGGCGGGTATCCAGCCAACTCCAGACAGATATGACGGCGAACCGCGTCGAGGGAGTTCTCCGACCGGGGGATCTGGAAAGGGGCGTCAATATTCGATATGGCCCTGCATGGAAGGACAGAACGCTGACTCACCGAACGCTTCCAACCCTCCGAACCTCTACAATGCCGTACGTGCACTGTTATTCGCAGAACTTTGTCGCGTGCATACGTTCACGACACACAAGTACGCCTGTAACGTCAAATCCTCGTTTAGAGAACAAGGAAAGGCCTGTCCGGGGAAGAGGATGAAGTCTTCGCCCGAATATCGCTACGAGCGGCGATCATTCGTCTGACAGCGCAAACTGCTTGCGCAGATGGGCGCAAAGGCGCGGATGGGGTTCACCGTGCACGAGGTCCGCGATCAAATGAGAGAAGGCGCGCCGCAGTGGTCCGCCAGGGTCCGCCGTGTCCCCGTCGGCGCCTAACGTTACGCGAAGCAGGCTACGCGTCGGGTAGCGTTCTCAGACACAGATCTGGTGGCCGAGAGCCACCAACCCAGAGTGACGAGACGAAATGGCAGCGCGCAGGACGCGAGGGCAGACACTGTACCCGGCCGAGCCAGCGCGCACGGGCCGACCGTTCGCTGTATAAATATTGCAGCGTCCGCGGTGGGTGCTCCCCATTGCAATCGTCCGACGATCAGCAGTTCTCTCTCAGTTCTCCAGACACTCACTCACCCCACACTCCTTCGACTCCCAACCCTCACATTCACTATGTTCGCCCGCGTCGCTGCCTTCTCTCTCCTCGCCCTCCCCGTCTTTGCGGCCGCTACACCCGTCCGCCGCGGGGACTGCAACACTGGTTCCATCCAGTGCTGCAACTCCGTCCGTGAGGTACGTACCCCTTGCTCAAGCCTTCGCGTACTCTCAATGGACTGACGGTGGTCTTCCGCCCAGTCTCACGAGGACGTCGTTTCGGCCCTCTTGGGTCTCCTTGGCCTCGACGTCGGCAGCATCACCGGCCAGGTTGGTCTCGGGTGCTCCGGCATCTCCGGCGTCGGCGTCGGCCAGAGCTCTTGCTCTGCCAGCCCCGTCTGCTGCGAGAACAACAACGTCGTGAGTATTTGTGGACAGTTGTCTGGGGATTGGGACTTACAGTTGATTTTCTGTAGGGTGGCCTCATCTCCATCGGCTGTGTCCCCATCATCCTCTAGGCTAGTAGAAGATGCATGAGGGTAGTAGGAGGAGCGCGACACAGTGAATCGAGGATAGAGTAATATCACATAATACGATGGCCATCGTTTTCTGGGACTGTTGCGTGTGATCTTGCGTGAAACTGTACAATTCGCTGTTCCTGCATGTGCATCGAACACATGGGATGCCGATGAATCTACGTCGGCGGTCGGTAGCTAGAGGTGGGTTATAGCCGTCCTAGTGAAGTGTAGCTTGTAGCAGGAAATGGTAGCGCTGTTGTACTTGCTTCCGTCCGAAGGGTCCGAATAAGTTGAATCAGGGGATAGCGGGCCAAGCTGCTCCATAAAACAACCAGAACCTGTTTTTCACGGCCTGGTGGTCTAGTAGTATGATTCCTTCTTAGGGTCGAGCGCCTTGCGCTGCTCTTATCTGGAGGAGGTCCCGGGTTCAATTCCCGGCCAGGCCCTTTTTGCGCGGTCATCGTTGAAGATCCTCCTCTTCGCCGATGAATCGCCATCGCCCTGCCCACGATCTTGTAGAAGTAGTGACGAGGTAACGAGATTATAAATTGTGGAGGTCTGCACATAGGATGACAGTCATGGCATTCCACTCAAGGCTCACGTATACTCGGAAGACAAACCAGAGCCTCAGGTCATCACTAACCCGGAATGCGCGTCCCGCCAGCGCAACAGTCACCCGGCATGTATCGCAAATTCGAGTCCTTCCCATCTTCCGAACGCGACGTCCCCACGGCCGCTGTCCGCCTCCGCGAGCTCCTCGGAGTAGGCATCAACGTTCCTAGCGCAGTCTTCCTCAAGCTTCTTCTCGGAGCGGGTGCTATGCTTGTGCCAATGATAGAGGCATGCGCGGTGCGGGGTCGTTCTTGAGTATAGATTGTACCTGGGGCGAGGGATCTATCCGGAAGCATCTCTTTCCGCGAAGCGCGCCGGCGGGTGCCGGACGGTGTCGCGGTTGACGGGGAAGGTTGCGACCGCGGTCGGCGAGCCCTTGATTCATCCAGCGTCGTCGCCATTGCGGATCGTACAGTAGGCGGAGGTTGCGCAGGCCCCGGCATTGCTGGTGTTGCATTCGGCTGGTACTAGCGGGGCATTCTCCTCCGCTGCGAGGCCTTCCCCTGTAGACGCAAGGCCACTCGCACCGTGGTCGTCAGCCCATGTCGACACAGTCTTCAGGTCCGTTGTTTCAATCCGTTGTGTGTCAGTAATCTTCCAAACTTGTCAGCATGCGTCAACATCCGTTCGGCGACGCATCTGCTCACCGTCCCGCCAGCGGCGCCGGTTGAATGGCCAAAGAAGGGCTTGAGGTTGGTATATCACACATCTTGGAGTTCTTCGATGTCTGCACGGACTTCTGGCACGAGACCGCCGCCGTTGGTATCGGTGCAGAGGTAAGCTCTCCGATCGCGGCTCAAGGGTTACCGTCCGTATAGAACCCGTCGGTTCGTCTCGAGATGAGTCCGCCGATAGAGAGACAACGAGCTTCGCGGAGCGGGGAAGTCGGCTGTCAATGACAGCGAGTCTCAACTGAAGACGAGTGCCCATCTCGTCGCAATGGTCCCAACGAAGGGCGCGCTCCTTACCTGCTCGCTTGATCGCAGGGAATGCGGGATGATTTGTGAACAGCAGGGGACGCAGACGTGCGGCTGTTCAGTGTTCACGTAGGACATCTGCTGCACGAGGGGTCCATAGATGCGCGACACTTTCGCGAGATTCCCTGCCAGTATTTCAGCTGCGGAAAGAGAGCGTAGGCGAGAATGCACGATGCTCACCTCGGCAAACGGGTAGCATCCAGCCCCAATATGGGCGTATGTTGGGGCGAGTATACCATTGCCTCCGGTGGCAATCGGACGATCTCACCGCGTCCAGGCGGCGCGTCCCTCAATCTCGGGAACGAGGGGGCATGCCGTGAACCCGAGACCATAGTGCAAACGAAGGAGATGGTGTTCTTGCTGCGTGCGCCCCATCACGATAGCATACCGGGACTAGGTCATCGCCGGCGCGTAGCTTTGCGAGATTACTTCGCCTGGACTCGGAGGCTGGCGCATATCCCGTTTTGAGTCAATCTTTACGGATCGAAAGCTCCCGCATTAGCAGGGAAATGGCCCACTGGACTGGGCGAGCTCTCAAACGCATAATCCTTGGGTATTCAAGTTGGCGGGACGACTGGAGACACAACCCAGGTGATGAACGAGCTGGTTTGATTCAGAGTCACGCCTGCCTCGGTGCGGAGTGGAAGAGAACGGTACATGGACGACGCAACGATGAGACGATGTCTTGAGAGCCGGAGGACAAGCACATTTGAGAAATACAGTGAGTTTCTTGGAGCGGCAACGCCGGCCCAGCCCGACGCGCTGACTGCGGAGTGCGCGACACCGCCGACCCGCTTCCCGAACGGGCGCTCCGCCACAACCTCTCTTGTGTTCTGCCACAATTCACTTTGTCCACGAGCTTCTCTCTACACTCTTAGTGCAATCCAGGAGCTCATGCATTCTCTGTCTACGCGAACCATGCACCTACACATGAATGTGTCCTGGAAGTCAGGCACGCTTGCCCACCCGGTCCCACCGCGACGCCGCCGCACGCTCCTGGTCATGACAGGACGCCTGTTGACTCGGACTCGATTCCGCTCACGCTGAGTATCCATGAAGTAATCAGCTATATTGGATATACGGGGTTTTTGAAGGTAAAGTGACAACGTAGACGGAAATGAACTTCGAGAGAGATGAACACCACTCTTGCGAGTCTACGTCGGTGGAGTACGCGTGCCTCATGTCGTGCTGCTCATCTGGCCGACCTGTCAAGACACACATGTGTTCAATGTGAGTGGAGCCTTCAGAATACCATGGGGTCAGTATCAGATTATCCAGGCTCTCAAAATCCGCGAAGTACAACCCCGAGGAAGGATGAGCGCAGTCGACGCCACAATGGCGTCGACTGCGAATCTCACCCATCAACCTTGGCTGCACATACCGCGACGCGAGTGCTGGAACGCTTCTACGCACAACCCTCCCTCTACCAGCCTCTATCGCGTCCTCGTTAGCTCCATAAGCTTGCTACAACTTATCAGGCTCCATGCATTCCGTCCATATAAACTCGACCGTGACCACCTCGTAGCTGTATACCTCACTCAATACTTCTTAATGCCCTGAAGTAGGCTAGGAGTGTACTTATTGCCGATGTGACACGCATGTTGCTCTGATGCCATATCCACGCTCTCGCAGACACACCCAGATTCCAACTCTCAAGTCGACAAATATCATTCGCAAGAATACGATACTACTCCACTCCGAGGACAATCACTGACTCAACCATCTACTTCAGACCAAACGCGTCCGAGACCAACGTATTCCCCTCGAATCGAGCGTCCCGATGAGGGATTTCCAAGATGCCGTGTTCGTTTGGAGCCACTTCCAGCGCCAGAGCTTTGGCCTAGAGCGTGACCGGGGCGCAGCCGATAGAGATCAAGCCACCCTACATGATATGGTCAATATATGTTCATTATTGGACGAAATGGCGATACTTACAACATTGTTGTTGGTGCAGCAGACCGCGTTGGCCGAGCACGCGTTGCCGGAGCCGACGCCGACGACGCTGAGGGGCGAGCAGTCGAGCCCGATGAGACCGGTGACGTCCCCGAGGACGATGCCGAGCAGGCCCAGCAGGAAGTTGCCCGACGCGGAGTTGGCCTAGAGGAACGTTGGTGAGCTTGTTCATGAAGTAGCAATGGAGAGGTGTGCTTACTGCCTGCGTGCTTTGACAGCACTGGATGGGACCGGTGTCGCAGCTGCCCGCACCACTGCCGCCGCTGCCGCCACGAACCTCGAGGGGGGTGGCGACCGCAAGAATGGGGAGTGCGCCGAGGGCGAAGGTAGCAACGCGAGAGAACATCATGTTGACGAGGATGAAGGAGGGTAGGGAGGGGAGCTCGAGTGCTGGTGAGTGGATGTGCGTTTGACCTGTGGCCTGAGGTTCATCGCCGTCCTGACCCGCCTCTTTATACCTCCAGGACGACCGCGCGCGTTCCTAACAAGTCGGCGGCAACTCCGCCTAGCAGCCCAACTGGGAAACCGGATTGAATGTTGAACGTTGGCGGGCACGCGGCCGCGCCGATGCCATGGGTTTGCCTGGTACGCGCCCACCCCGTGTGCTCCCGCCGTGTCATGGATGACTGGGACGAATGTCACCAGTCCCCCGCAACCCAGCGCCCCAGCGCCATCGCGTGCGTCGCGCGCGAAAGCCCGCATCACGGCTGATGACATCCGCCGTCCCAGCGACGGCATACAGTCTCCCAGAATGGACTTTTGCCATCCTCACTGTAGCGGGCGTACCCACCGCCGACATGCGCGACCGCTGTCTTTGGGCTATCTGGGTTAGTCTGCGAAGTGGGCGAACGGGCTGTGTGGCCGAAGTGGCGTGCGGTGTGTCCCTTGTTCGCGTCCGCACTCAACGCGCCGTGTCCCTCGAGTTTCATCTTCGCCTTTGCCCTGGCGCGCAGCCGGCATTCGCGAAGCTCGACTCGGAGACCTGCCGGCGTAGAACAACGTCCACTCCGGTATCTTCCAGATCGCAGCTCGGGTATCGCCTCACTTCAATTCGCAGCGGGATGGCATTCGAGACCTCTCATTCAGTACCCAGGAAGTTGTAAGTCTTCGAGCCGCCTTCCAAACGCGTCGACGTCCTTTATCGCCCAGTGTTACAGTTCAGTTCAGAGGTGTGCGCCTTGGCAGTTCATCACCGCTCCCGGATTTCGTCGCTGATGTCATGTTGCTGCAGGGACGATGTCGTCGACGCTGTTCATGGGTGGGGGCACAGTTCAGCAAGTCAGCGCGCTGCCAGTGGCGTTGCGGATCATCTCCGTCCTGTCCTCCCGCTTTAGCTTTCGAACCTCGAGCTCCGAGGGCGGCGCAGGCATAGAGTGCGCGGCAGCTTTGGGGCGCGCCTCCGCACGGGTGCTGTACGTCACCGCGACATCTCCGCCGTACGTTCTCCACCACCCATCCAACGCGCGCGCGCAGAGCGAACAGGAACAAGCTTGCGGCGATTACACTCGTCGCTCAGACAAGCTCGCGCGCGGTTACCGAATCCACAGAAGGCGCGGATGTACGTTGGGATGGCATAACCGCGAGGCGCCCTATCGAAGCACACTCCATCTCCAACCAAACGCGTAGAGCCTTTCCCCCGCCGGCGTGGCTCGAGAACCCAGCAGGCACATCGGGGAAGAGGCGTCGGAAGCTCCTCCCGATGCCGTTGAGGGAGCATACGCGCTTCCTGAAGGGAGGCGGGAGAACGCGAGGCGAGTTCTCTCCACCCTCCGTCCCTAGCGTTCAGCGCGTATGGCCGCTCCACAACGCCCTGACTCGTGATCTTCCAGGAAAAGAGCCAAAATCACCATAGAGAGAGTCGATGGTCATGAATAGCAGAGCGAAGACATAGTATTGAATTGACCTCGATACCATCGGTGGACGCCGTAATGCGTCAGGGCGCTTCCACGAAAGGTAAGCACACCGCCCGCCATTCGCGACGCGCTCTGTCGGGGGCGATGTTCTCGTGACACGAGACACTGAAAGAATGTTCACAGCCTGCATGGTCACGGACGGGAAGCGCCGGCCGCTGAGCTATACCTACGTGGAGGCGATGATGATGACGCGAATATGAGGGACGCGCTCCCAGTGCCTAGAGCGCGGGCGCACGACTTCAGCGTGCGTGCGTGGATAATTGAGTCATTGAGCTTAACTGCCAAGCAGGAATACCGCAACAACGTCTGCAAAGTCACTGGGCAAGTATGCGGGGGTACCTTGAGCCCGACCCAGGTCGCGCTGCCCCAAGGCGCGTAGGCAGCGGCGGTCGAGAGCGCGACGGGGCCTACGGAAACGGGAGCGTAAACTCCGCGTCCAGCGAGCACGAGAAGCCTCAGCGCGTAAGGATCGCCGGTACGGGAGACCGCTGGACCAAGAAGGCAATGCGCGTGCCGCAGAGAGCTTGGACGCTTCCGTGGCCGACCGCGTCCTGCGCCTCGACGACTCTGGGTCGGTCGCGTGGGCGGCGTTACCAGCTCTCCGCGCCGCGCGCTGCGTCTGTTTGACGGCCCGTCGGAAATGAGATATCACAAAACGGTGCGTGCATTTCCTGCAGAGAGGATGATCAGAACACGAGCGCGGGTAGGAGAGGGGAGAAAAGTCGATGCAGCGCCGCGGTTGAGACCCCAGATCGCGAGGCATGTTGCCTGTGCATGTTCGAGCACGGGTTGCCGTACCCGGCGTACCGGAGACATGGCAGTGCGATCCTGCAGCTCTTAGACGTACAGCGGAGGAAGTAGTGGTGTCACAGCTGTGAGCGCGCCGTCGCAGACACAAAGGAGCCAATTGCATGCGAGTGGAGGAGCGGTACAAGGCGATATGTTGTGACGCCGGGCGTCACGAACATAGTGCGCATCTGAAGGAGGAAAGGCGCCTGTACGTATGGCCACCGTAAAAGCGTTGCCGGAGGCTGCCGTGTGCTAACGCCTTGTTTTCTCCGCCCACGCAGCGACGACGACGTCCGAACGACAGACGCCGATCGTTCACATTCATCTCCCGGGGTTAGCTCCACGACACACATGCACAGCGGCGGAAGAGTGGTCGCGCAGTTTCTTCTCCCTAGCATCGGCGGCTAGCTCTCGCCCTCGTTCTCGCTCTCGGCTTTCGGCGCTGAGAGCATCCCGCCTGGAGCCTCTAGGGATACCTCTTCACATAACGGAAAATGTGCGGCCTCAGGAATAGGTGATTGGCTACCTCTCAGGCTGCGGTCTAGACGGCCAAAGCCGGTGCTTCCTCCGGTCATACTCAGGCTGCGGTACGCGCACATGTGCCGACGCGGCCTCTGTGGGGCAGGTCCTCGCTGCCTCTGGGCGAGCCCGCTGGAAGGAGCCACTCACCGCCATGAGAAGGCATCACCGACGACTGCAGCCGGTTACGTCCCTGGCGTCCTTGTCTAGGCATCCCCAGCTCTGACCTTCTTTTGCTCTATTCGAGGCTTGAGCTAGATGTGCAGCGCTGTCAATGCGACCCCGACATACGGAGGCTCCCACTCCCGAGTCTCCATTGGCCCATTCACTCGACCTCGTTTCTGGCTGCTGAGCTCCGGGCGCATCTATCAGATGAGCAGATGAACGCGGCATACCGTCTGACACGGCAGGCGAACGGATTGTTTACTGATCGTGATTCAGTAGCGGCAGGCACTGGGGAGCCCCGCGACCGTCACGTCCGCGGACGTCTCACGGCTGCAGCAAATAGAGCCTCACGTATTCCAGCGGAACAGGCCGTCGCGACCTCGTGCCGTCTGCGCGTTGTCTTGGCTCTGTGCGGCGAATAGGACGTCTCCGTATGTCGCGTACCACTGAGTGAGTATTCACCACTTGTTAGGTCCTCCCAGATTAACGGCCATTCCTCCAGCGATTGGAGCCCCGCCAGGACGGCATCCATGTCGCCGCACAGCCTTTGCGCTCGGAGTTTGCTCCAGTGGCACGCGTCGCGCGCCCCTCACACACGGCCATTTCGCGTTCATTTGCAGCCCCGCCCGGCGCGACAAGAACATATCCGCCTGTTCTTTGGCCTCGTACAACGTCTCTGCTCCAGCAGCATCACGCGCCGCCGACCCTTCTGCGTATAAAAGACGCGTCACACTCGCCCTACCATCCCCAGCTCAGCCAGCCCTACAGCAGCCTCAGCTACCCGTCGCCCACCCAGCAGCAGCACCAGTCCCCCAACAGCCCCAGCCAGCCAAGATGTTCGCCCGCGCCATCACGTTCTTCTACTTTGTGCTCTCCCTCGCGATCCTTGCTGCCGCCGCGCCCGGTGGTGCGCCCCCGCCGACGACCCCCGCGGCCCCCGCGCCCACCGGCGGTGCGCCCAGCTGCAGCACGGGCCCCATCCAGTGCTGCAACTCCGTCACGGAGGTGAGCACCGCGCTCGACACTACAGAACTCTCAGCGCTGACCGTATCCCTCAGTCTAACTCTGCGTCGGGCAACCTGCTCCTTGGCCTGCTCGGCATCGTCCTCGGGGACATCACCGGCCTCATCGGGCTGAACTGCTCCCCGCTGAGCGTCATCGGCGTCGGCTCTGGCAATGCTTGCTCGGCCAACGCGGTCTGCTGCACCAACAACAACGTCGTAAGTCCTCGCCGCGTCGCCTGTATGCCCTACATATCGCTGATCACGGGTATATACCAGGGCGGCCTGATCTCCATCGGGTGCCTCCCGATCATCCTCTAGGGCTCCTGAGCCAACGAACAACAAGCTACACACGCCTTAACGGTGCCGACGAGGAGACGCGGTCCGGAGCGGACCCTTAGAGTACCTTCTGTAGCTTCCCCGGAACGGAGAATCGACCCAGCCCTGAGTTCCTGCGAGTGATCGTTCTGCGTGTCCCGGCCAGGCCTTCATATGAGTGCAGCGCTTGTAAGCTTTCATATCCGTCCTCCGTTGCAGCGATGCGGTCCCGAGACCATACTTTCCTGGACACCGAAGCGGAGATGAACTGGAAGCGAATCGCGCAGACATGCGCATGCCAACTGAGGGCCAGCTACCCACGTGCCTTGCGCTAGCGATGCAACGCGCACTGGACCACTCTGCTCACCGTGCGCACATGACGGTACATTGCGGGCACAGTCCAGTTACGAAAGTCCGATAGGTTCCAAAGGATACATACATGACAGGCTATGGATATTGCCTTGAGATGCAATCATCGTAACGCAGGTATCAGGTTCTTCCAGCTGTAACTTTAACTCGTAGTTGTAACTCATGCTTGGCTGAGAAGTATGCGCAAGGCATCGCACATGAACGGCAGTTGTGATCAATGCGATGAAGCGCTTCAAAGGATTGACGATTAAACTGATGAATGAGTACGATAGCAACAATTGGTAGCAGGATTGTTCGAAACTAGACTACGCCCTCGACCATTTCCCGAGAGACTCCGGTCATCGTAGCATTTGTGCGCGCCCCTCAAAGCACGCTGGACGCGTCAACGGGCACACAGCCGATGTTGATGATGCCGCCCTGCAAACGTATACCTGCCTCAGCGCTAGCATGAGTGATGGACACTGAACCACACTCACCCAGCTGTTGTTGTCGCAGCAGACGGCGTGCGCGCTGCAGCCGTTGCCCGACGCACCGATGACGGTGACGGCCGAGCAGTCCAAACCGATCAGACCGTTCACCTGACCGACTGCAGCGGTGAGACCAAGGGCAGAGAGGAGGTCGCTCGCAGAATGAGCCTAAGAAGAGACGTGTCAGTATGAGCCGAACACCGCATGAGGCCTGAAAGTACTGCTGACCGTCTGGACAGTGTTGCAGCACTGGACGGGGCCGGTGTTGCACTGGCCCTTGGAGTAGCCGCGGGGAACGGCAGAGGCACCAGTGGCAGTGGCGGCAGCAAGGGCGACGAAGATGGCGGTGATGGGGGCGAACATGGTGATGATGTGCGGAAAAAGAGCGACGAAAGAGTGGAGGAGTGAGAGTGAGAGCTGGTAAGGGAGCGGAAGTCGACGTTGAGTTGACTGGAGAATGGTGGTCGTCGACGAGGGCTCTTATACCCCGCTGGGGCCCCACGCCCGCGCCCATGAGCCCGACGACGCCGACGCTGTTCGGGAGGTCCCCGGCTTTGGGGGAGTAAATTGCGTGCTGGGCGGAGGCGAGGAGGGCGGGCCGACTACACTTACGCTCTTGCAGCGCACGCACAAGGCGTGCGATCGCCTTCCCTAACCGGCGTTCAGAGCGTCGCGGTGCCAATATGGAAGGTGATGCGCCCTCCCGGAGCGAGCGCGGCGGCCGATGAGCACGGAGCGAGTAGCGGGTGGCGGGAAGCGAGGGGAACACGCAGCCCCAATTGAGTGCGGGCGGGGCGCATCGAAGGTCGGGGACGTCGCTTCGCCCGATATCGCGAATGCTGCAGGCTAGAAGGTCGAAGGGCGGCGGGCACGTTCGCGGGAGCGAGCTGCGGGCGGTGTCGATCCGCCAGACATGGAACCGCAGTCGCCAAAGCTCGCGTTGGGTGGTCGTCCTTCCACAGCGGGCTCGTGATCGCCAGACTGCGCGTAGTGGGGTAGGAGCATCTCCACAGGTTTTCCAGAGCGAACGGGCAAGGGGTTCGCCGTCCTACGCCTCCAGGAGGAGTGCAGCCCAGTCCCCAGGTGTTAGAGCGGACGACTTGTTCTTCCTCGCCGGCATGCTATGCACACGAGCCGATACGCCCTGTGCACCAAGAGTTCATGCCCACCCGAAGAGAACACGGTGGCTGCCGATGCCAAAGAAGTGTCGGGTATGACCCGATAAAAAAACAGGGTGGAATCATAGAGAGGTTGGCGTGACGTGGGAGTCTATATAATTCAAGGACCTGGGATAAGTATAAGGGTCTCCAAATCCTGAGCTGGTGCCACAAACGCGTGCATGGGTGTCGTTTTAGCTGTATGTGCTGGAGAGTTTGCGCCGTCTGCATCCGAACACGCGAGCGCTGCGGCCAGCACGGTGTGGCATTGTATAGATCACCGTGACCCGGGGTTGCGACGGCATCGAGGTCAGCGTTCGTACGGCGACACCTGTTCGTTCCAATGCAGGCAAAGAGAAAGCGTCAGAACCATCCAGCGCAAGGACCCTTATACGACAGAGACTCACGTTACGATGAACCTTGCTGCTGTGCATATGCACCGTGGAGTACAGTGGCATAGCACCCGCGCACAGACGAGCGCTCATAGGGACAGCTTGAGAAACAGTTGCCGGAGACTTGGCCAGCAAACCCTGCTTGAAGCAGGGAAGGATGTCGAGTTCATGGTTTGTGCCTATCCTTGCGCATGTGTCGTGCCGTGCGGGAATGCCGTCTGCAAGCGTGCGCAGGAAGAGTCAAGAAGCCCGCCTTGGAGACCAGCCGACGAGTTGAATGTCGGACATTCAACATCGCTGAAGAGGACTGAGCGCCCGCCGCGGTCGCCGACCGGTGACGCGCACCCAGGTGTTGGTGCAACAACCGCCGGGTGCGCATAAACAGTTGGCTTGGCCAAGAAGAGACATATTATGGGCGCAGATCAGGACGACGAAGACTGCGCTGTAGGTCATAGGCCATGCCGTGCCCTCCGATTCTGGCAGGAACGTTCAGACAGGCTATACAGAGCGTAAAGAAAGACATCCGAGCCTAACCTTGCTGCTATCGGTAGCACGTCTCGCTACAGTCTAGGCCCGTGCACTGACAAATGCACAAGGTCTCCCGATACGAACGTCCTACTGAGCGATTGATCTGCGGTGCCAGACAAGTGCCAGACAAGATATAAGGTGAGTTTATCTGAAGGGTAAAGTGATGGATGATGCGTGGTACATACCTGGCGCGCTACGAGCCGTAGTCGGGGTTCAGTGACGATATACATGATGCGTTTCATGAACCGGGGTGCTGTCGGAGAGCTTGCGCGGTGTGATCATCGCTGAGATGCCAGCTGTCTGCCACAAGAGGGGGTTGTTCAGGGCCACTAGGAGAGCGCTGTTCAAAGCAAAGAACGCACTCCGGGCATTGTCAGGCGCCGAATAAGTCTCACCTGGTCCGACTCTTTACGCAGCTCGATGGGATGAATACCATGTCCGACATTCACTTCGTCTGTCTTGAGCTGGACGTCCGGGCGTCGGAGTACGAGAGACGCTTAGCGTGCATCAGACCAAATCGACTCATCGAGACGGCGTCCCCCTCGCGGCGTGTATCACGTACCGCTCGCGATACTCGCGTGCGGTCTGAGAGTTCATGCCCGAGAGGTTGGCTTGCAAGATGCGAATTGCATTCACCTCTGCGAGAGCAGTAGCTAGCCTTGGGACAATGATGGAGCAAGGGGCCGCAGCGACCAGCCAGCCCCCTGTAGGCGCCGAGTATGCGTCACACAACCTTTCCAGGTATTTATCAGACAATTTACAAGAGAGAATATGACCTTGGAGTGCGTACCAGCTGCAGGAAAATGACGAGTCTGCTCGTGACTTCAGCATATAGAGACCGGAATCGGAGAGCATCTCTCATCAGTAGTCTCCAGCAGTTGACGCGTTCGATGCGGACAGGTTTGGAATATCGGTACATTATGCATCCGTGTTATACCGGTGGATCGAGGCCTGAAGCGGTGAAGTATACCCTATAGCTAGCAAGGCGAGATATGCTTGAGAACCGTGGCGTTGAGTACTTAGGCGTCTGTTGGGCATGTTCTCGGAGAATGCCGAGTTCCCCTTTCGGCAGGTACAGTCGTCAACGCGTCAACTCCAGCGACCGTCGCCGGTTGACCAGGGCTCTCGAGTCTCTTCGTGTCCGCTTCAATATCTGCTCAAGAACCCACATCGGCTACTGAGTATCAAAACAAGAAAAACGGCTCTCAAGCTCGTGCTCAGCTGCTGCCGACACTGGCCATGCATGAAATGGATAAGCATCTGTGAGTGCGGCATGCGACCGTGACATCTCCCCGACAAACCGGGTGAGGTCCCTTCAATTCGCGTGTGAACTTAGAAACTGATTCTACCTGTTCTTTTTAGTAGCGTACGCGATGGACCTAGGAACCTGATGACGAATTGCCAGAACCTCTGACCGTGGCATGGCCCAGCCGGGGTTGATTTGAAGGTATGTTTGTCGGTAACAGCGTTCATCTGCGCGAATTATCCAAGAAATGTATGGAACACTTCTTCCGGGACCATGCGTGCCTTGTTTCTGTTGTTTGCCAGAAGAAGATGAGTGTCATCAAGAGGCGGTACCGCTCCTGTCCTTCTTCGCCGCTGGAAGGACACTGTTGACACCTGCCGCTGGACAGGACAGGACGATGCGTTCCTGCCCGCATGATGGCCTTGCAGCTCCACTCGTACACCTATCTGTCCGGCTTTTTGACAGCTGCCTTCGCTTCATTTGCGTCAAGATATACGGGAGATTGGCTCTACTCAGGGCTGTGCGCCTTTCGAATCGGACCATGGCGCGTGTCATGCCCCGTCCCTAGACTTACAGTGAGTTGGATATCGACCTAACCGCGCGTGAGGATATAAAAGCCCTACTTCTCATTAATTTCTACCAAGCAGCAGTCTCTTACTTCCGCTTACACCTCAGCACCTTCAGCAAATCTTTCAGCTCAAACCATGTTCGCCCGTCTCTCGATCACCGTCTCCATCGTTTCCATCGCAGTCCTTGTTGCCGCCACCCCCAATGGGAAGCGATGGAACAGCCCGACCACGACGAGCACCTACGGCCACACCACGACGAGCAAGGCCCCCACCACGACGGTGACCGTCACCGCGCCGGCAGCGAGCCCCACCGCCGGATCGTGCAACACCGGCCCCGTTCAGTGCTGCAACAGTGTTTCCAAGGTTCGCCCCATGTCACCGTCCCGCAGCCCGGATGTGGCTCTAATAGTTCATTGTCTGTGTAGGCCTCAGACCCCGCGACTAGCGCCGTTTTGGGTCTCCTCGGCATCGTCGTAGAGGGTGTCGATGCCCTCGTAGGGCTCGGCTGCTCGCCCATCAGCGTTATCGGTGTCGGTAGCAGCTCTTGCGCTGCCAACGTTGTGTGCTGCCAGAACAACGCCGTCGTGAGTTCACCATTCGCGCTTCGCAGGTGCTCGAACTCATCAGTACATTACAGGGCGGCTTGGTGTCCATTGGCTGTATCCCGGTTACCCTCTAAGTAGCAGCGCAGTGTAGCGAAGCGCCCCGAGAGAGGCCCTGCTAGGGATGGAGATCGTACACCTTGATCAGTACTTGCGACTTTGATGTGAACCTTACTTTGTTACTCAGATGTGTCCGCGTTTGTACCATAATATGACGCATATGTGCTCGCGTTCAATCCCCTAGTGACGTATGCCGTCGCAAGACGTGAAAAAGAGCGGAAAATAGCAAAGCTTATGGAATGATCTCTCGCCGCCGGTGAAAGTATGAGTATACCCGGTTCAAGTCGCACGATCACATGCGTATATATTCTCAGACGGTTAAAGTTCATACTGATGGTTCAGGCTGCTCCCCGATGTTCGCCGTGCCACCCCCTCGATGTAGTAGGACGTAGTATAGGGGTCAGATGGCGCTGATACAGTACTTGACGGGTGTCGACCCACGGC
The DNA here is from genome assembly GCA_001304625.1 of Trametes sp. AH28-2. Taxonomy (NCBI): domain Eukaryota; kingdom Fungi; phylum Basidiomycota; class Agaricomycetes; order Polyporales; family Polyporaceae; genus Trametes; species Trametes sp. AH28-2. The sequence continues at coordinate 478,329 of KQ464077.1, read as the reverse complement.
CCGGAGCGTAGGGAGCCCGAGCGGGAAAATCTCTTCTACAGGTCAGCTCGACAGGTACCATGCGCTACCAGTACCATGCGCTACCAAGTGCAACCGGATGCACGTCGTGCTGACTACGCTCAATGCAGCATCAGGAAGCCCTTGCTGCCCCAAACCTCTGCGGCTGCGTCAGTCGAGGCGCGCGGTGATGATGTGGTCTCCATCGTCCCACAACTCGCTTTACGGCGGGAATGTGCGAGGTACAGAGTGCACGTCGGGCATCGTACCGGCATCCTTCCATGGTGGATAGACTCACATTGGAACGCGGTTTCCTACCTATACACAGCAGTTGGATTATCAGACCACCTCTCTGCACTATCCAGCAGCGCCAGCCACAACCCTAAGAGGCCGTGTCAGACTCGGATTCAAGGGAAGACCATCGTACATGACACATACCTACCAGTTCGTCCATTGTGCTGTCCCGTGCAGGGACGCGGTCTGCTACTCGTGGCGCGTGAGATGGAAAAAGCCCGAAGCACTCGGCTGCCCACCGTGCCGCGGTATAGGGAAAAGCGCAGGCGGTCGTATGTGCAGGCACATGTTAGAACGTGTGTTGTGATCTGCCAGCCGCGCGAGCACAGTCGCCACGGCCGGCAGGAACCACTTGACAGTTCAGCGCAGATCACGGAGGGCAAGCGCACCTGTAAGGTCACGCGTGCCCTCCGGCAGTATTTTCATATAGGCTACATACATTGCACATACCGGTGCGTCTCTCCGAGTCTAACCTTGCAGCTGTTCCTCGGTCTTCCCTGCTACAGGCTAGTGCACGAACGGGTGCGCACGGCTTCTCATGTCACTCGAAGGAGGGAGCGCTACTCAGCCATCACCGGGATCAATCTGCCCTGTAATCCAAGAGAATCAGGGTGACCTTTCCACCAGACGACAGCGGCATGCGAAGGCCTACGTACCGGGTTGCATCAGGGGGCTACGAACCGGAAGCGGTGCGGCGATTGCAATGACGACAAACGTCTACGTTGAGAAAGAGCGGCCCAATCTACACCAGATATCTGTTCGAAACGCAGAGCAGTCAATGCGCCCTCCACGGAGTGTTAGACGAGGTACGGCCCGGGCGACATGCGCTCATGAGTATCTGCCTGTGGTCAGCCTACAACTGTCGAGGGAGCATACGGCGGAGACATCGTACCGCTGTTGACATATGCAAAATAAATGATATAACGAATCCACCCAGCGATGGGGCCTGGGTAGCTACATGTCCGAGTCGATGAATTTATGCGCCCGTCCTCGGCCAAGCGTCGCCGTGGACGAAACCAACAGGAACAGTGTGCATCGGAGCTCACGAAAACTGAGGGACAGTCAGAAGATACTTCATATTATTTTACAAAGCGGATGGGGAGCATGCTGGGTACGTACCAGTGTCAGGATGGTGGAGGTTTGGATTGACTGAACTTGCCAACTCGCACGATCGAGGCGGCGAGAGGCGCTCTCGGGATATGCCGAATTTTGTGTTCTCGAGCGCCCAGCGAGGCAGACGTGCACCAAGCTTTCCTTGACGTACTTACCTCTAACTCTCCACTAGTGTCTGTATCTTCCGTATCGAGCTCTGGCACTATGGCAAGCACAAGCTAATATCTCCAGTAGTAGCCGATGTGAGTAGTAATAGGCCGCAGTGTGTGATAGCTGAACGAGTTTCGTATCCATGCGCGGGCCCCAGTGTGCGCTATGTGGACTCTACCGGGCCCATCGCATCACCGCGGTCACACCAGCTAAGAGAAGAAGACCACGCGGTGTCGGAGTGTGCGTATGGATTTTCACGTTTGTATGCGAGACCAAGCTCTTAGCTGAGTACGTCTATGGCCGGTATTGAGTTCTATTATTGATGTCCTCAACCCAGCAGGAACCAGCCCAGCCTCGGCCCTCTTTGCCGCAGTCAACAGTGGCTCTGCGTACGTACTTCCCTTCATGTCCGCAAAATCTGCTCCAGCTCGCATGAACACCGCCTGTCGTCAGCGGTGGATCGCATACGCGGACAACAGCGGAAGGGTTTCCATACCGATCTACTCATGTCGAGTGACGTCTTTGAAGTCTGACATAGGACGCCTCCGAAGTTGAGTTCGCGGTATGTCCGCCTGCCAATATTGCAGTTCAGTCCTAACTTGATTTCCTGCGATACCCTTGATGTCTAGCTCGCGTGCCTACTACGATGAACGCTCAGAATGACGTCTCTAGCGGTTTGCATCGCGCCGCCGATATTTCTATGGCGATGACGCGGACGGTTTGCCCACCAGCCAGGGTCGACAGCACTTTGTCCGTCTGCGGCGTTCATTCGTGTGAGCCCGAGGAGCGTCTCGTCGCTCTTCCGCAAGGTCCGGGCCTGGCCATCCTATAGAGTTCCGATGAAGACATGGGACGTCAAGCGACGGTACCGCCCCCTGTTCCGCTTCTTTGCTGGCAGAACCTCAGCACCTACCGCCGAATCGCACGGACGAGCGGCTCCACTCGTACAGCTGTCCCGGCGCATGCGCGGCGTTTGTACCTCTGCGTTCACCATCTTCGCATCTTGACATACGAGAGGTTGGCTCTGCTCAGAACTGGGTGCCATGGGGCCAAGACGCGTCATGTCCTTGCATGATATTCCAGCTCTGACATAGACGTATTGCCGCCCGCCATGGTATATAACACGTCCTGCTCATTGTATTCTCTCCAAGCAGCAGTTCCTCACCTCCGCTTACATCCCAACTACCAGCACATCGTTCAATTCTCCCAAACACCGTCTACAGCAATGTTCGCCCGTCTGCCCATCACCCTTTCCGTCGCCTCCCTCGCACTCCTTGCTGTCGCCACCCCTAACGGGAAGCGATGGAACAACCCCACCACGACGAGCACCCACGGCCACACCACAACGAGCAAGGCCCACACCACCGCCCCGGCCCACACCACGACGGTGACGGTCACCGCGCCGGCAGCGAGCCCCACCGGAGCCGGATCGTGCAACACCGGCCCCGTCCAGTGCTGCAACTCCCTTGAGAGCGTAAGCAGGCTCTCTCGCAGAAGCGCAGGAATAACACTGACATCGTGCTTTTGGTATAGGCTGGCTCTCCCGCTGGCAGCCTGCTCCTGGGCCTGCTCGGCATTGTCGTCCAAGGTGTTGACGTCGCCCTGGGCCTGGGCTGCTCGCCCATCAGTGTCATCGGCGTCGGGGGCAGCTCGTGCTCTTCGAACGTGGTATGCTGCCAGAACAACGCTGTCGTGAGTACCGTTACCCGTCGCGCTCAGTATCATCACAAGCTCACCTACTATCGCAGGGCGGCTTGATCTCCATCGGCTGTGTTCCGATTAGCCTCTAAGTAGGAGAGGAGAGTAGCACCGCGTACTACGCAGACAGGCCCGGAGAGGATCGATGGTGTGGGGATGAAGATGGAATATCCCGAGTGGTGCTTCTGACTCCGTCGTGTTCCAGGACTCGTTTCATTGTACATTACTACTGCTATGAGTGTCTGCCCCGCTTTCCTGCACATGATATAGGAAGGCTCGAATAGTTCTACTTCAAGTTCTCTTTGCGTGCACATCGCCGGTCCGCAGATCAGCGTGGTATTGAGTATTGAGCCCGAGCACACAACATCGCCGCGCTAGTCGCGCAACACAAGTCTGAACAAAAGGGAGCCCAAGTCGACATGCATAGTATCTCCTCAGCTTGCTGCAGAGGGGCGTGTCTAGGGAACCATGTCGTGTTATTGTGCTCACTAGCACCACAGTCGGCCAGAGCCCAAAGGGCGGACTTGATGCGGTGGATGCGGTGATTATGATGACGACCATCGTCTGTGACGAGGCCAACGAATCCAGTGGACAGGAGTGCCGCTCAAGCTATAGACGGGCGAACGTGCGCTCTCCACAGAACGATCGGGGAGGATCGTCGTGGCGCGGAGTATGCACTATGTGATCCTCCCGCGTGCGAGCGCATGATTTCCACCTTGAGCCCGCACATTCAGTGGACTTTCGAGCCTGCGCCGGTGTCCGAGGAACGTGGATGGACATGAGTTTGATAGTACTCATGCACAGGACGTCACCCCAGCATGCTCCTCTCTCTGCATGGAGAGCAAGGTATAGCAAGGTCCTTCTTGTTCCTGACCCGGAAAACCGAATGGCGACCACGACTCACGAGGAGCGCGACTTGTTCAGGCTTCCGTTAGACTAAATTGCCAACAGGACATGCGACGGAGATGTCATACGGAGAGTCACGGAACCTGACCTGTCGGGAGTCCGACGTCCGTGGAGCCAGGATACGCGCACTATACGCACATGCGACGCAGAAATCTGTGATCTCGGGGCAAGGATGCACCCGTACCTGGCGGAGTGCTCCCGTCACGGATCCATGGACCGCCCGGACGGTGAGCGGGCGTACGCTTTCTTGCTCTTGGTCTTCGATGAGCGCCGAGGTATTGAACAAGATTGGTGAAGACGATGTAGGATTGCGCTTCACATCTGAGGCGGTAGAGAGTTCGCTCGGGCTTGGGATAATAGGAAATAGGAATATACCTACGTGGTTGGCGAGAAGAGAAGAGCGGCTGAAGCATAGTGGCTGTATACATACGACCGTCGGACTCCGGAGTATGCCGAGTGCCTGTTCGGTATGCAGCCTCGAATTTGACGCCAAAGCCAAAATCGGTCCTTGAACGCAACCTCGACGATGCCGCCTCGACGTATCTTTCCGTGAATCGCTCCTGGTTCTGTTCTCCCCCTTATTGCTGCAATATATTGCAAGTTGCACAGAAGCGGTATATCTCAGCGTATCACGTCGCCAATGACTATTATAGCTTCTACTCCTGCGCAGGCGGGACTCCGTACAGTACACATATCTGCTGATGCCACTGGTACGTCTGCACGTCATCACACTTCAGGACTTCACTTATCATCCGAATTTTACTGTAGCTACGCCACTGGCAGTGCCTGTTGCCCCTAAGATCAGCCCCAGAAAATGACGTCTATGCAGACTTTCATCACGCCCTGGTCATCGCGCGGAAGCCATATCCAAAGGATAGGTTCAATAGGACTTCGCCTGTCTGCGGCGTTCATCTGCCAGTGTACGATCACGAAGGGCCATCTCATGGCCAAATGTCCGCCAGGTTCGGTTCTATCTCTATAGAGTTTGGAAGAAGAGACGCATCAACAACCACAGCGACGGCGGCACTGGTTTATGTCCGCTGGTGGGACCTCGACGCCGTTGGATGGAAAAGCTCCTCGAGCGGGTACCTGGAAGCCTGTTGTCGCTGCAGCCCCGCTCGCACAACTCTTGCGGCTCAAATCTGGCATTCATACATCCACATTTGCTCATTTTACCTCAGGTCATACGGTAGATTGGCTTAGGCCAGGGCCGCGCGCCCGCCAGGACCAAAAAACGCGTCACCGGCGCGTCCTACCTTGCACCGACGTACCTGATCTGTCTGCTCTGCCGCCCGCAACTTGAAGAGTATAAAAGCCCTGCTGCTCGCCGCCATTCTCTCCAAGCAACCTGCTCACAGTCCACGAATCCTCGCTATTCCCAGCCTGAACGCTCCCCACAAACTCTTCGCAAACATGTTCGCCCGTCTTTCCGCCACCGCCACGATCGCCTCCCTCGCAATCCTCGCTGCCGCCATTCCCCACGGGAAGCCCAGCAAGACCGTCACCGTCACCGCGAAGGGATCCGCCCCTACCGGGGGCTCCTGCTCGACCGGCCCCGTGCAATGCTGCAACTCCGTACAGAGCGTGAGCCGTCTACTCTATGATGTGTCGCGCAGAGAGGGCTGACTCCCGATCTCCCGTGCAGGCCTCCTCTCCCGCCGGCAGCCTGCTCTTGGGCCTGCTTGGGATCGTCGTCCAGGGCGTCGACGTTCTCATCGGCCTCGACTGCTCCCCCATCAGCGTCATCGGCGTTGGCTCGGGCAGCTCGTGCTCCTCGAACGTCGTCTGCTGCCAGAACAATGCCTACGTGAGTTCCACTCGTCGCGCTTCGGAGCTCGCGTCCACATATACTCATCCTTCGTCACGCAGGGTGGCCTGGTTTCAATCGGCTGTGTCCCTGTCAGCCTCTGAGCGTGCAGGAAGGGGCGGTATAGCGGCATATCTAGAGCGGAGAAGTGGCCCGCTGGGGGTGGTTTGCGGGGGATGAAGACTGAATATCCCCGATAGTGCTTACCACTTCAATGTACTCTTCGACGTTGTTACTCGGATGTATCTGCGACTGTACTATAGTATGACGAGTGTGTTCCCATAAACTTGCTTCCCCGCGCGTACCATCTTGTGATTTGTGAGGTCACGAAGTCCATCATGATATACATCTATGAGGAGAACCATTGCTAGAACGAGCGACTATCTCAAGTACAAACAAGGAAGACCTACTTCCACATCCTGACCGGCAAACGGCACCGAATCCGTACTTGCTGGCGTTGCTCCGGGGAGCGATGAGCGTCGTCCGGGAGTTCAGGCGCTTCGCCTGCAGCCATGTGCAGACGCACGATTATCCTGGCGCGGGTGCGGACCATCGTATAGAACCCGGGCGGAGAAACCTGGTCCACAGTTCAGCTCGACAGGTACCATGCGCTACCAGACGCATGCTGGCGAGCGTTGCGCCCACCGCGCTCGATGCAATTTGCTGCTCCACCGGCGCCGCGGCGGCGGCGGTGCCGAACTTGGCGCACGATGGTCAAGAATCGTCCCCCGTCCTGCACCTCGCGTTACGAGGCGCGAGCGATGGAATATGCGCCGGGCATCTTACCGGCATCTTTCCGCGGTGGACGGACTCACGTTGTGGCGCATCTGGGTAGCCCTATTCGCCGCGCACAGTGATTCGATGAACAGACGTGCCATACGTGCAATCATACCGGATACGAGTACTCTCCAGCACCGCCAGCGACAGTCCTGAGAAGCCGTGTCAGAACAGAGTCGATTTTGGGGGAGGGAAGGACGTCATGCATGACACTACGTGGCTATCATCGTGTGCACATCATTGCTGTTCCGTGACCGTGCGGGGAAGACGCCTCCCGCCTGAGGCGTACGAGCGCGGGACATGGGGAAGAGGCCCGAGGCACGCGGGACCGTCTACCGTCCCACCGTCCCGTATGGTGGTGCATACCGCGGGGGGCGGTATGCCGCAGGCGCACATGTTGACGTCTCCGAGTGGTGTGAGCAGCCGGCCGCGCGAGAGCACAGCTCGCGCGGCTGGGCAACACTCGATGGTCCAATGCAGATCACACCGACGAAGGCCAAGCGCACCTGGGAGGTCACGCTTGCCCTCCGGCAGTATCTTTCATATAGGCTACATTGCGCATACCTGTGCAACAACTCGCCGAGTCTAACCTTCTGCGATGCGTCGGTCTCTTTTGCTATAGGCTCGCGCACTTGGCTTCCCATGTCAGGAGAGGAAGCGCCGCCCAGCCATTGCATCGGCGGGATCAATCTGCCCTGTCAGACAAGAGAATTAAGGGTGAGATTTTCTGCGGACAGCATGGACAGCGGCAGACAGAGACCATGCTGCACGTACCGCGGTGCGTCAGAGGGCTGCGAGGCGGGAGCGTTGCGGCGATTGTGATGACGACAAATTGCCGGGTCGAGACAAGGCGGCCCAGTCATCAGGGAGACGTCTGTTCAAAACGCGGACCAGTCAGTGCGTCCTCCACGGAACGTTCGACGGGGGTTGTCGTCGGACGCCGGGCAAGCAGGTGTGCGCTCGGCAGCGCGGGAGGGACAAAGCCATGTCCAATTATCGACTCTGTTGAACCGCCGGTGGAGCCCGAGGCACGCTCATCACAAGCCAAACTCAACGGACCTCATCCCGAAAGGTTGTCATCCATACATATGCGCAATTATGTCCCCGGCTAGACCGAATGCGGCTCGAGGCATCTCAGTGAATTGGCTAGGCCTCGGGTAGCGCAGGGCTATGTTGCGTACGGCCAGAACGCGTTCGAGTTTGGAGGCTGACCGCCAAGATCCCGAAGTACGAACAACACGACCTGATTTGATTTGATTCCAGCAGTCAGTCTGCAACTGTCAAGTGGATATACGGCGGAGATGGCCTGGAGATGGCGCACCAAGCGAGTCGCAACGAGCAGATGCACGAGGCCCGGAATACACCCGCATCGTAGGCAATACAATGAACAGAACTCAGCGTCGGTGACAGGTAGGCAGGGATGTGTCACGACGGGGACTCCGCTGTTGTCGTCCGCCAAAAGACAGCAGAAAAGTATTCACTGGAAAACGGGAGCAATCGAAGAATAGGCAACCACTTGCCTCTTCTTCACCTTTTCCATCATGGGGAATCGCCGTCGTGCGTGCCCCGTTCCTGACAAAGGGTCGTGCACAGCTGACGGCAGGTGTGCGGACGTTGAGAGAAGGTGCGCGATTGGGCAGAAGGTGAGCAGACGTGCGCAGGGCGGGGTATTCCTCCGTAATGGTTGATTGCTATTGGAGGGAAACGTATGGCTAGCAAGAATTTCAAACTGTGCAGATGACGGTCAGCGGATAGTTGGGATGCTGTCATAGCGGACAAAGAGTAGGCACGCACCAGCACGACGGTCGCGGTGAATTAATTGAGCGTCGGTGGCGGCGAGAGACGCTCTCGGAAGATGCCGATATCCCGTTCGGGTATACGGAGTCCTCGACCCGTTCGGCGTTCGAGGATCCAGCTCAGCCTCGCCGATGTCGATTTCTTCTGTCCCTTCATATCCGCAAAACGCTGGTCTGGTCCTCATAAGCACAATGCTCTATTATTGGCCGTTTGTATGGTGCATCACACTGGCTCGGAGTCGTAGAGTCGCCGAATTCCAGTGCTAGGTACCGTCTGTTTCTGCCACGTCTTCACACAAACAACTGGAGCTCACATTCGCTTCTCCTCGCCGCAGCCTCCGTGCTCACCGCGATCCCACTCTGAGGTGACGTGCCCGGTCACCTGCATCACCCGGAGTTGCGTCAACGCGGAGGTTATCCCCAGCAACCACCGACAAGGTCGATGGTGCTGTCCAACGAAAGGCACATGCGGCGTTCATCTGTGTGAACGGGGGACGTTGCACGGCGATTCCACCAGATCCGAACACATCTGCATCAACTTTCCGTAAGAAGAGAGGTGATATCAGCCAGCGGTACCGCCCTGCCATCCTTCTCTGCAGAACCCTGTACACAGCTCGACGTCCGGTTCTCGCGGTCGCGCGGGTACCTGCCCGGAATGTCTGGTTGCTCCACTGGCGCGGTCGACACATTCTCTCTTACGGAACCCATCTTCGCTGCCCGCACGTCAAACGCAGCCTTCTTCTCGCCCAGAGACCAGGCGCGATGTGATCGCCACAAACCGTCACGTTCGATCCCCAACCGTGAATTGACACAATTCTTTCTGTCAGAGTTTTTCCGTGCGCCCGACGAGGTATAAAAGCCCACCTGCTCGCAGCTCACCTCTCCAAGCAGCAGGCCCACTCTCCCGTTCGCTCCGCTACATCTTTCCTAGCTTTCAGCTCTCCCAGCTCTCTCTTCGCAGCCATGTTCGCCCGCCTGCCCGCCGTCGCCACATTCGCCTCCCTCGCAGTCCTTGCGGTCGCCACCCCCGCCAAGCGCTGGAACGAGCCGACTTCAACGGTGACGGTCACCGTCACTGCGTCGCCGCCCGCCTCCACCCCGGCTTCAACGTGCTCGACTGGCCCCATCCAGTGCTGCAACACCCTTCAGACCGTAAGCGGTGACTTTCTCCTTAGCTCAGAGACGAGTTTGACCTTGCTTTGTCCGTACAGTCCTCGGACCCTGTCACCAGCGTGCTTTTGGGCCTGCTCGGTATTGTCGTGCAGGGCGTCGATGCTGTCATCGGCATCGACTGCTCTCCCATCTCCGTCGTCGGTGTCGGAGGAGGCGAGTGCAGCGCGAATGCTGTGTGCTGCCAGAACAACAACGTCGTGCGTATCTCGCTACACATTTGGTGTAGCCTGTCTCACCAAATATATTCATATAGGGCGGCCTGATCTCCATTGGCTGCATCCCGATCATCCTCTAGATAATCGCAGGTGGGCGGCGCTAGTATCCATGCGAGTGGTCCGCGATTTGGGGTGCGGGGATAGAACGTCTTGGACCGTGTTCACGTCATTTGTGGTCGAGTTGCATTTCGATATCACCTATCATGCATTTCGTCATTATCGGCGGTCGGTTTCTAGCCCGCAGAAGTTAGTTGAAGTCAACCCCAGCCGCCGTGAATATGGCGTACGCCTCCCTGTGCAAGTCTCAGGCTCTGGCTCTTGGTATGCTCGCATGAAAGCGCGACTCGAGTGAATGCTATATATTGCGGTATTCGCGTCAACCGTTAGGACTCAAAGTACAAGTCTAGATTGCATCTAATATATACGATATTACCCATCGTGTCGCCTGCGGGTCCGACGGCGCTGTGAGGGAGTTTTCGACAGGCGCCCACGGTGAATGTTGTACTTCATCTTCGCTCCCACGACCACCATGATACAACAAGTGCACCACCTCCCAGTTCCTGCGTATATAATTCATGATTGTGTAACAGGCAAGTTTTGTTTGAGATATCTTCAGCTGTCAATCGAACCGAGAAGAGAAGATGCAGCTCCAGGGTGCCAACGTAAAAGCACGACACATGCCAACCCGGTTCAGCCTGGGCAACGATCTGCTCGCCACCGTTGCTACATTCGGACAACGTTGCATCCATAACGTTGTACCATGTGCATCACTCCTCCGGGGAATGCTCCCCAGATCTTCTCTGGCCAAGGACTGATTGCCTATGCGTCTTTTGCTAAGAGAATGCTCAAGCGCCCCCACGGAGCACCTCTCTTGAAAACCAGGTGAGCCTCGTGACAACTTGAAATTTTAGCCACTTAATTCTGTTGCAGACCGGGTTTGCACCAATACCTGCCATCGCCTGAGCTCACGGCGCAGATGAGAGCAATGATTTCCATCTGCCCCGCCTGGGGCATCGTTGAGCAGGGCCATCTCCAACTGGATTCGATGACGCTGCTGCCAGTGGCGATGGGAGGGCTCACTGCTATCCAGGGGGGGATGCAGTATTTCGAAGAGGGTAAGGCGATTGCGGAGAAGATCGTGGTCACTTCTTTTTAAAGCGCTACATGACCTACGACGAGTTTGGAGTCCCACCGGCTAATCCGAGCTTCGTGAGCAATCGTACCATTCGAAGCTTCACGTACTGATGCGATTCTTTCGAGTACAGAGTCACTACGATTTGTCGTCCGCCCCGTTCGTCTTCGATCCCCAAGCTGCCAGAGGCGTGTCGAAGGCGCTCCGGTTCTCCGGCGGTATCCTCACTTGGTCGGGCCAACCTGCACCCTGCTCACCTACATTCTCAGGTGCGCTTCCGGGGATACCCTGGGCCTACACGAAGCGTCCCGAGGCTATTCCCATGGATGCTATCGGTGATTGGCTCGCGGATTCCCCAAGGGCGCGATGGAAGTAGAGGACGCCCGGTAAGTGGGCGCCACCATGCTGCGCCCCTCCCATTTCGCTCAACGCTGACAGATCATTCGCTCGAACTGTATGCACTTGCGCGCGAGAAATCCGCCGCGGATCCTCGTGAACGTCACCAAGCTCACGTTCTCGCAGCCGCGAGCTTGCGCGGCCTCCCGACGCGCGCCCCAACCGGCCTCAGGCCTGTAACCTCGCATGAAGATCCCCAACCATCGTTGGCAGGTGCAGACATGACTCACTAGTCGACCTAGGCAGTGACTGGACCACTCACGTTTCCAACACCTTCCGTATGCAGCTGAGGCTGTGGGCCTACATATATCAACTGTTCTCCGGTACGTCAAGTTCAAGCCCCCTCGACCCAACGGAAACTCAACTTTGACCCACAATGACTGCTCTTGCCGTGCCGAAGTATATGAACGCCCTTGTGGTTCAATCAGTATGTCTCATCGTCATTGTTACATTTGTCTCTCTATTCCAGGACGTGCGGAGCATCTGACGTTTTCTGGTAGTACAAATCGACCGCTGTTCAAGCCCATCCCGTTCCTACCATACGCGACGACGAGGTCCTCATCCGTAACGTCGCCGTCGCTCTAGGCCCTCCCGATCTGATAGGTGAGCTTCGTCCACATGCCCCGCACTTCGCCTCCACTAACATGACCCGCGCATGTAGCCCTTGAGTCCACCCCCACGGCGGGGACAGTCCTCGGCTGCGACCTGGCTGGGGTGATAGTGCAGGTCGGCAAGAATGTCACTACGCGCATGGTCGGCGAGCGCGTCGCGGCGTTCGTGCATGGGGGAAACGATCCCGAGCACGGGGCGTTCGCCGAGTACTCGAAGAGCCGGGCGAACTTGGTCTGGCGGATTCCGGAAGGCATGTCGTTTGAGCAGGCCGCAACTATGAGTATCGGGTTAGTATCATGAGAAGCTCAGTCTCGCGGATGAGTCGTGCTGATGATAGAATGACAGGACATACACCATCGCGCAGGCGTTCTATCATACCGACAGACTTGAGTTGCCCGAGCCGGGAGCTCTGGTATTCGAGAAGGACGAGTGGGTCTTTGTGTACGGTGGAAGCTGTTAGTGTCCCAACTTCATCTCCTACGGTCGTGCATACTACTGATATCTGCTCCCTCTACAGCCTCATGCGGCCAATACGCCATCCAACTCGCCCGCGCCTCGGGGTTCAAGGTCGTCACCACGTCCTCCCCGCACAACTTCGACCTGCTCAAGTCCCTGGGCGCCACGGCCGTCTTCGACTACCACGACCCCAAGGTCGTAGAACGCATCAAGGCTGCCACCGGGGACTCCATCCAATACGGGCTAGACGCGATCGGCCTGCCAGAAACGCAGGAGCTCTCGCAGCGGGTCTTCGGGCCAGCCGGAGGAAAGCTGATCACTCTCCTCTGGGCAAACAAGACTAGGGTCCGGGAGGACGTAGATCTATCCTGTAAGCATGCACACACGCCTTACGCTCCCCTTTGCGTGTCGGAACATTGCTGATCGAACCTCGCCTCTCCCGGTCATAGTCACCTTGGTATGCACGGGGCTCGGGCAGGCCTTCGACAAACCCGGCGTGCACTTCCCGGCGTCGGCGGAGGATGCAGCGCAGATGGCTGTGTCTGTGGCCATGATACAGCGCCTCGTCGAGCAGGGGAAGCTTAGGCCGAACCCGGTGAAGCTCTTGGATGCTAGAGGGCTCGCTGCAATTCCGGAGGGTCTGAAGCTCCTGGAGGAGGGCAGGGTTAGCGGCGAGAAGATCGTGGTCGTCCTCTGAGGTGGGAGCGGTATGGACAAATTGGATGTCCGTCTATGTTTGGTGCGGGGTAGTTTGCGTATGCGGTGAGTATATTAGAGTATGTATAGTCTATGCGTGATTCGAGCGAGAGGGATGCAAAGCCTGAATGGATCTTGTAAGGACCGTGAAACCAAACACTAGATGAATGAACGTGATGAGTACGCGGCGTCAGACTATGTCCAGGAATGCGAGAAGCCCGTCAAATCTATCATGTAACTACAGCGTACGTCTATGGGGGTAAACCGATGTGGTCAATCTATGAGGTGCCTTGCACCGAATGTCCCGAGTCCATGAAAGCTATATTACGCGCGCTTCTTGCGCTCCTTAGAGTAGCCATTCGAAGAACTGGTAGGAGGAGCGAGACATTATTGTAGTGCTACTCACGAAGTTAAGGTCGCTAATGATACCAGTAACGCCGCGAGGAGAGCATAGTGAAAGCCGCAAAGAAGGCGGTGTGCACTCGACTCCACCAAGGGACGGGCCATCCTGGGCGATAGTGTAGCTGTTGACGTCGGCACGTTGGACGACTCTGCTGACGCCGACACGCTGGATGATTCCGCCGACGTCGCGGTGTGGTTCGTCGATGAAGTTGGGGCCAGCGGAGAAGGCGAGGGAAGGGACACGGTGACCGAAATCGGAGGGGCAGTCGTCACGTCAAGCGTCCGGGGAGGCACTCCAGAACCTGTAGGATCGTCTGGGTTGAAGATGGTGATGGTGCCGCTGCAACTTGACCGGTCGTCATGCGCGCTCACTACAGCCATTCGGACGCTAAGTTGGGTCGATTGCAGAGGAATGGTAACATGTACGCACGGAAGATTGCATAGTCGCTCCTTGTTGGAACTGCGGGGACGATGACGTTCGCCATCTGGTCCGTGATAGGGATCCAGTCGGTCAAGGGTTCGTCTGCAAGATTCTTTCAATCAGCCTGGGCTTGTTATATCGGGCATGCACAGCGCACTTACGTCGGAGGAGAGCCGGCTCGTTCGTCTGCGTCCAATATGCGAGAATCAAAAGCGCCAAGACTGGCTTTCCCGAAGAGTTTGTGGTCGGGATTCCGTCCACGTTCCTACGATACGAAACGAATAAGTTTCGACCAATCAAGCAATACATGCTTTACGAGTGATGGCAAGATGAGCACTCACCACTGTACCGTGTGCATCTCACCAACATGCCACACATCCCCTTGCCTCGGGATGAGGATGGGAGGATTGGGGTCGTACGACGGGTACGACCCGCCCCACGCCACGATGAACAGCAGCACCAGCGCCATGAACGCGCTCGCGATGCCGATGACTTTGACACCGAGCTTCCCGAGCCGCGACGACGAGAGGTCGAGCTTCATCGCGCACAGTCGCTTTCAGCGTACATCGACAGTCTCAAAGGTTCAGGCCGAGTTCGACAGGATGACGTCGGGGGAATGGTGAATGTTGTTGCACTCGTGGCCGCGGCGACTGAGCTGAGACAACGCCCGAGGGTACTCACCGCCGGGTCCATGCTTGCGGTCGAGTTCCGCGTTGGCTATCGAGCTCGCCTTCTAGCGGGGTGGAGCTATCAGGAAGAACGGCGGTCGGGCGTTTTGGCGGTGATCTACGCGAGCAAGCGGGGGCGGCTTGCCATCCCGAGCGTGAAGAGACGAGCGTCGGCGCATTCGAAGCAGCACCGCCACCCGTATATCTGTTCGAGACCCCGCTGCGCAGGTTTATGCGCGACGCGCTACGCCTCCCCGACATGATGCATGAACGCTCGGTTTGGCGAGGGCCTATTGCAAAAAGGATATCTGCAACTAGCTATCAGTACATAGTTCACCATTCGTAGATCGTACACTTTGTTTCCGGCCCTCTTATGCTCCTTCCCTCCTTCCTATCACCAGTCGCAGGCCCTCGCATGCCGCATACTGTACCGCACCCTATTGATACCCCATGTTCAGAACGCCGCCTGCGCAGCCTCCCTCTCCGCCAAACTGCCCCTTGGCGCCCACGCCTTTACATGCTCATGCCCACACCCCTGCGCATGCGTGCCGTCGTCCTTGTCCGG
This sequence comes from Trametes sp. AH28-2, assembly GCA_001304625.1. Classification (NCBI taxonomy): domain Eukaryota; kingdom Fungi; phylum Basidiomycota; class Agaricomycetes; order Polyporales; family Polyporaceae; genus Trametes; species Trametes sp. AH28-2. The sequence continues at coordinate 463,055 of KQ464077.1, read as the reverse complement.
GGGCGCGCCCCACGCGCCCGCCCCCGGCGTCTCGATGAGCAGGCGGTCGCCCTTGCCCATGAACACGGTGGCCTTGCCTCCGATGTTGATCTTGCGCGGCTTGAGGGGCGCGCTCGCGTCCGCGTCGTCGGGCAGGTCGCCGTCCGCCTCGCGCGGCTGCTTGACCCAGGTGTTGCGCCCGAGCGCGCCCGGCTCGCCGCCCTCGACGCCGTACGGCTGTCTCGTCCGCCGCTGCCGGGCTGTCAGACACCACGAGCGTACAGTATAATGGAGGGAATGGTACTCACTTCAGAGAGGATCGAGACCTGCAGCGGCTCGAGGAACTCGAGCTCGCGCACGACACCGTCGCCGCCGCGCCACTGGCCCTTGCCGCCCGAGCCCTCGCGGAGCCCGAACTGGTGCACGATGACCGGGTAGCGCCGCTCGAGGATCTCTACGTCGCCGATGCGCGTGTTCGTAATGTGGGTATGCACACCAGACGTACCGTGCCAGCCTGGGCCGGCGCCAGAACCGCCCGCAATCGTCTGTAGATGATAAATGTCAGAGAACTGAACGATGGATGTATGCGCGAGGCTTACCTCGTAGTATCCCCACCCAGTGATGTTGTTCCCATCCTTGTCCTTTCCACCTGCGCCGAACGTCAAGTTGCTGGAAACTTGGTCAGAGAAAGGCACAGGGCTACAAATCATAGATGATGCTCACTTTGTGCAGCCCTGGCTAGCGGCACACGCATGGAACGCCTTGAGGACCACATCAACGATGCGCTGAGACGTGAGTACGTTTCCTCCGCATACAGCCGCGGTGCGCGAGGGTGCAAGCAATGAGCCCTCAGGGAGCTTCACTGGGGGGCATTGTCAGTCATCCCGCCGTGGGTATGGACTCGAGCGACATACCAGTGATAGGTACGAGGCACCCAGCATTGAGAGGAATATCCATATCGAGCATCGCGCGCATGCAGTATATGACGGCAGAGTGGACGACCGAGATCGGCGCGTTCAGGTTCCCGCGGACTTCGCAGCCTGTCCCTTCGAAGTCGAGTACGGCCGAACCGTTCTTCTCGTCGATCTCGACTTTCAGGTTGATCTGCGCGGATATGCTTGTTCATGAATATTGAGCGATTGAATGTAGGATGTACGTACTGGAGAGCCATCGTCGAGATAGTCGACAGCTTCGAGGATGTTGCTGCCTGCGCGCTTGGCGACGTCCCGGAGCAGATTGCGGACGGAGGATTCGGCGTTTGCACGGATGTGGTACATGTACTCTTGCACGGTCTCGAGCCCGTAGTCGTCCACGACTGTATATGACGTGCCATCAGCACGAGTTCAGACAACTGGACGTAACGTGCTCACTCTGCTGGATGAGTTGTATGCCCTTGTGGTTCGCCGCAACTTGCTGCACAAGCAAAAGCTCAGCATACATACGCACTCGCCATCCGCACGCAAAGACACCTACCGCCTTCAAGTCGCTCTCCACATCTCTCAGGTTTCTGCACCCCGAGCTGCCGGGGTACTGCGCGGGCCGCGTGACCATGTGGTCCACGAGGCCGTCGTGGTCGAACACGCCTTCGCTGACGAGCTTGAAGCTGAGGATGTTCGCGCCCTCCTCGAAGATGCTCGTCGACGTCGGCGGCATCGACCCGGGCAGGATCCCGCCGATGTCCGCGTGGTGCCCGCGCGACGCGGTGAAGAAGATGATCTTCTCCGCCTTTGCGTCGAACACCGGGGAGATGATCGTGATGTCGGGCAGGTGTCTGCGTGCGGTTAGGTATGCGGAGGTGGTGTGGCAGAACTGGGACTGGGACATACGAGCCGCCGGCGTGCGGGGAGTTCGTCATGAGGACGTCTCCGGGCTTCAGGGTCTTCCCGTGCAGCTGCATCTGGTACTTGACCGCGCTGCAGTCGACCGCGCGCGCGCATCAGCTGCCGTTCAGTACGCAGCTGCTGCAAGGTGTACTTACAAGCTCATGGATCCCAGATGAATCGGGATGAACGGCGCATTCGCGACGAGGTCGCCGTCAGGCGCAAACAGGGCGCACGAGAAGTCGAGCCGCTCCTTGATGTTCGTGCTAATCGCGGTCTGCTGGAGGGAGCGGCCCATCGCCTCCGCGACGCTCATGAAGCGGTTCGCGAAGAGCGTGAGCAGGATCGGGTCCGGCGGGCTGTACTTTGGCTGGTCCGACATGGTGCGCGAGTTTGGCGTCGAGGAGGTCGATGCTTTCAGAGCTCAGGACGCGATATCCTAGGGACTCTGTGTATGCAGCAGGTGAGAGCAGCGCTAGCCTGAGCTGCTATCGGGGTTCCGGAGCGGTGGCTTCCGCGTGGTCGTCGGGCGAGCGATTGCGACTGTCTTTCTACACGCCGCTTGCTCTGTCCCTAGCTTCGATAACCCGGATAATCTGCAGACAGGGCGAAGAGAAAGTCGGACGACGAGCCCGAGCAGCGTGCGAGAGCTCGAGCATGACGATCATGGAGGTCACATGCAGAGAAGACATGGCGCGCGTCGCCCCTTCCCCGCCTCCCAGACGCGGTTTCTCCTCGACCCTCACCTCTCTTCCCTCCACGACCATCAACGACAACGATGAGCGACTCCGCGACGCTCACAGCCGTGCTCGAGTCGCAGGCGACGCTCCTGCAAGAAGCCGCGCTCGCGCTCCCGCACCAGTTCTCCCAATGTACCTACTCGCTCGGGCACATCCGCCAGGCCGTCTACCTGTGCCTCACCTGCGCCCGCGCCGCCGAGTCGTCCTCGCCGCGTGGCATCTGCTCCGCGTGCTCAATCGCGTGCCACACCGACCACGAGCAGCTGGAGCTGTTCCCCAAACGCGGCTTCCGCTGCGACTGCCCGACGCGCGCGCTCGCGCACCCGTGCACCCTGCATAATACCCTCGAGGAGCCGAACGAGAAGAACGTGTACGGGCGGAACTTTGAGGGCGTGTTCTGCAGGTGCGGAAGGCCGTATGACGCAGAGAAGGAAAGGGAGACGATGATCCAGTGTCTTGCCTGTGAGGTGCGCCCGTTCGCTTGTCGCGATATCTGTGCTCACCGAGACATCGTGCGCGTCGTAGGACTGGTTCCATGAATCGTGCCTGAACCTCCGCGAACGGCCGATATCTCGCGAGCCAACCCCCGCCGCGGAACCCGCGGGAGACGACGGCGCGTCGGACGCGTCGTCCTCTGGACTACCCCCTCCGCTCATCCGCGCGGACGACTACGACGTGCTCGTGTGCGGGGCGTGCGTACGCAGCATCGACGCTGTGCGACGTATTGCGGGAACCCCTGGAGCCATGATGGTCGTACGCTCTTCCGAAGACGAACCGTGGCGCGTCTTTGGCCAAGAAGAGCCCAAAGAGACCACTGAGGTCGATATAGAGAGCAAAGCTGCGGACGTCGGAGATACCACCAGTGCCCCCGCCGCAGGAGAGAAGCGTGAACGGTCACCCACGAAGGACGGCGAGCCGCAAGCAAAGAGGGCGCGCGTGTCTCCAGAAGCGGAGGGTGCACAATCGGCGCCATGCCTAGCACCTCCTCAGGACCCTCGAATCACCCGCATACTGTCCGACCATCCGGAGAGCACATCTGCCAGTGATGCGCCGGAAGCTGCTTCTCGTAGCTCTGAGAAACTGTTCGGCTCCGGAGACGTCTTCCTCACTGAAGGCTGGCGAGAACGGTGGTGCCGTTGTAAGACGGTGAGCTGCGCCTTGTATATTCGCGTGGGCTGCCTGACCATATATTGTGCAGTGTCTTCCCTCTCTGCAGTCTCATCCGTTCTTGCTGGAAGAAGAAGAGACATACGAACCACCGGAAGATCCTGACTCCGGTGAGTTTTTCCAATACTTTGTTTTGCGCATGGGGGCTCATATGGTTTCTCAGGCCTGTCACTGGAGGAACTGGGGATGCGCGCGTTGCAACGACTTCCCCGCGAGAAGGCATTGGACGGCATCATGGCGTTCAACGCGATGCGGTACGTGTGCTTCCTCCCTACGACCGGGTATCACACATTCAACAGGATCCCACAGCGACGACCTGATGAAGCATCTGCGTCCGTTCGCAGAGAGGGGCGAGGAGGTCAAGGAGGCGGATATCAGGGCCTTCTTCGACGCGCGCATCCAGGACATCCGGTCGAAGCGCCAGTAGCTCCTCCTGCAAGCCCGTCCGTATCCATCCCCCGTCCGCTCGTGTATACTCGTGTCAAGTCGTCCTGTACTGTAGAAGGCAATTGCACCGCGCTGTTTGGAACGCCTCCCGCAACGCACCAGGGCCAAATACCTGGTGCTTCATGTATCTATTTACGGCCAGCGTCGGCGGACCCTCGTACACCGCCAACTTGGGGACATGCGTGCTCCAGACAAGCGCCGCAGGCGGCAGCGGTCTGGGCGCTCAGCCGTGCCACCGCCCAGGAGCAGGTGGCAGCCAGCTGCATTTCTGGCTGCACAAGTCAGGTAGATCCTGGCTGGCGAGTATGTGGATACCAGCTGACATTCTCAGGCGTCTTCTAGCCCGGCTTCCCGGCCAGCAACTACATATGTACAGGCTTGGAACCGTCTGGTAAACTAGCATGTACGTGCCCCGTGTGCGAGCCTGGGATGCGTTGTCGACCGCCTGTAGCCCTGATGTCAGGTCAGATGAGACACGCCATTCGCACCAGGTAACCGCGGGATAAACGGCTACCTGTGCGTGTCCAGCCGTCTGTATTTTCATGCACGAACATGATCCCGACATTGGGCGCGGACAGCCCAGGTTGCTCTTCCCGGCACGAAGCACACTGAGGGAAATCCGAATCAATTGACCAAATATAAACTACTCGTACCGAGTTATGAGGATGTGTCCACCCGACGGCGCTTCTGGCGCGACGTGTGGCTGGCAGAGCCGGAATCGCCGCCTCGCGGTTGCCTGTCTACATTATGCTCGACGTCCTGTGGCGGCGGCGCCAAGTTGATTTCGCCGCCTCGACTCGCGTCACGTCTTGAGCTCTCGGTAGCTCCCGCTGCTGGGTCTATGTGCGAATGGCCTGAGGGAGCGGTCTTGCTAGCCTTGCGCGCCGCAATGGCGACTTGCTTCTGTCTCTGGGAGTCCCGCAACACGCCTGCAAGCCTATAATGCTCCTGCTGACGGTTTTCGGGTTTGAAGTGTGGAATCGGGGCGACAAGCTCGCGCGGGAGGACTGATCGGATAAGATGTGGGTTATGAAGGGAGTGCATGTTGATGATAAACCGCTGAACGTCCACACGATGTTCAATGAACTTTTCGCGTACTGAGGAAGCGACACGCTCCTGGCGAGCATCGCGTTCGCCGGTAGCTGCGCATCCGGCGGCAGAACAATCGTGCTGTGCATTGAACGCGAAGTCGACATTCTGCAAAACAGTAAACATCACCGTGAGCTAACTCCGAGTCATGGCTGACAACTCAGACTGACCTTGAGCTCGATAATGGCGTAGGATGGCTCATCTTGCCGTCGCACGAGCCATGGCATGCTGAGGCGGGGATGCCGGGTGGATGCCACCTCGAAGACGTCGAGGATGACGATCACCTTCCCGGATTCATCTGCCATGAGGTCGTCAATCCGGCCCATAATATAAGCCGTGTCCTGTAGGATAAATAACAATTGTCGCTGTGTAGCGTAGTAAGCAACACAGAGAGCAGCTGGAACTCACCTGGAAAGGCGATCGTGCACAAATCCAAGTGCCCTTGACGCAATCGTCGAGAGCGCTGGAAACTGCGCTCCTGCAGCGCGTCCATACGGACTCCATCTGGTATCCAGAAGCATTGAGGGCATCTTGAGCGCGTGTATCTCGGAGACGCACAGTCGGACGTGACTTATGCCCCACAGGAATCGAGATGAGCTTGAAGGACGCGGGCGCAGGCGGTTGTGTTGCTGACCAGCCAAGAAGGCGTCTGAGCACTGGATGATGATCCAAGAAGTCTCGGATGCGTGTGCCGGCTTGAACCCAGTGCCCGCAGTTAGTATCTCGCCAGAGGCCGCCCATTAGCCGGTGTTTGTGCGCCTCATGATCCGCGAGTTGCTGTCCAATGTCGCGGCTGGGGGCGAGGTGGTTGGAGTGAATGGAAGCGTTACGGAAAACTCCGTTGAACGACTCGAAACCTTCCGTGCACATGCCGATGAGGGGACCAAAGCGGGAGACATCCTCGATCCCATGTGCGAGGATGTGCAACTTGATTTTTTCGACCATTTTGGACGGATCGATCTCCGCAAAAATGTCGAGGACATTCGCAATCGCAGTGGTAAGGTCGGCCTGTAAACGTGACGGGAATTGTTAGTGCGCTGTGCGCTCAACCTCCGATAATATATATGTATCATCGTACCTGGTAGGCGTCCTTGTCGTGAATCTCTGGGAACCATATCAGTGCTGTCATCTCGCCGATCGCGAGCCAGAGCTTGTACTGCAGAGGTGGCAACATGTCGTGGACGTGAAAGGCCGTCGTCTGTGCTACCGTCTTGAGCTGCCGTCCAATGAGCGAATTGGCATACTGAATGATATAGTTAGCACGAATAGCGTGAATCGAGAGACCATCAGTGGCAGTCGCTTGGAGGCGATGCGCATAGACCGCCTTTTGAGCCGGCGTCCAGGATGTATGTGTCCAGTGCCATGCGTACTTGATGACCCCAAGCAGCACGGTGTGCAGGATCTCGACAGGTGTATCATGTGTTGGATCGAGGCCTGCTCAAGCGAGAGTATGAGTTAGCTGATGCAGAGCAGCACCCCATAGGTCGGCAGTGACGTACCGGGCATAGTGAGGAATGGGTTGTAGACGGCGTCGGAGTTCGCCTCAACCCACTGCAGAAGCTCCTGCTGAATATCTTCGCGTGTCCGCGAAGGCGTACTCTTCTTCTCCTCTCGCGCACGCTTGATGAGCTCGCAGATCGCATGTTCCGTAAATGGATCCTTGACTCCAGTCTCTGTTTGCTTAGCGCGGACCTTGTTCTCGATTCCGAGACAAGCCAGCTTGACTTGCTCCTGAAGAGCGTCGAGAACTGCTTGCTTGTTGCGATGTTTCCCCGGCTTTTATGTATCTGTCATCAGCTGTCGGGGCCCAGATGGTCCGGATCCAGACATATCACTTACCGTGAATAAGGAGTGAAAACCTTCGTCTGTCGCCTTGAATGCGGTAGTACCGCCGGCTTCGCATTTTCGACAGAATAGGTTTCCGTTACCACCAATGTGGCCGGATAGCTCACTTTGCATGGGGTTGTCTGAAGGCTCGGCGTGTACGAAAATGCGAAGTCGCGCTGCAGATCGCGTGGCTGCATCAAGCACACGAACGGGAGCATTGTGGGTAGACCTGTTGGTGTACGGGATTTGGAGTGAGTCAGGACACTCAGGGAAGCATATGCCTTACGTTGCAACACGCTTAAACTCGCAGAACTGTTCGGCGGCCGTCGCATGCGGCGATGTGCTGACAAAGTGGATGTGAGCTTCCTGCTGCAGTAGCTTTCGTGGCAGGTTCGCGTGCGTGATATAGGTATTGATGTGCTTATTCCACGACTTCGAACGGTTCCCAGATACGTCGTCGACGAAGTGGTTGACGAAGGCGGAGTACAACGGCTCGCCTTCGGCGATATCCCGCAGAGGATTCGGCATCATCGGTGGTGGCGCTGGAGGTCATGCAAAGCTTTGGTCAGACACTGATGCAACAAGAGAAGAAAGACACTTACTTGTCCACTTAGGGAGTTGTCCCTCAGCCTCGAGGTCGAAATAGTTCGCTTCAAGAAAACGCGCCGGAATCATATCCGTCCTGCCAGGGTCAAATCGAGCGTTTCCCTGTGTATACGCACTATTCGTGATCCTGTGCACACAAGAAGAAAGGAGGAACCCACGTACAGATGTGTCAAGGGTCACTGTGTGCATGTCAGCATGGAGCTCGCCGTGGTATACGACCCAGCGCCGCGGAATGACCAGTCGGTTGTCGATAAGGCGTGCAAGCTCATTGACGTAGTAGTGGCGTTCTCCGGCATCGAACATGGGGCTCAGAATGGACAGATCAAGCCCTGAGTGCCATTTCTCGGTGTGCCAGACCTCCGAGATGGGACCATCAGGAATCTCGGGATAGACGTGTATATGCGGCCGGACTGCTGGGTTTGCCCAGTCCTGATCATGCACAGGTCCATCAGAATGGTATACTAATGTGCTGGATTAGTACTCACCTGCGCTATCAATTTACGAGGGTCGACCATCCAGAAGACATTTCCTCTCGCTGACTTGCAAGGGATAGTGGGTACACCGCACTTATCCCGTAACCTTGCTTGCATCTTCCGGAACATTTCAAAAGAGGGTATGCCCTTAACACCAGACTCCTTGAGGACATACAGAAAAAGTCTCATCAGGGAGTCGGGTATTGGAATGCGGGGCAAATGGTCAAGCGTATCCACAAGAAAAGTCTGCCATGACAATGGTTAAACCCGAACGACCGTTCATAAAATCAGACACTTACTGGATAGTTTGGATAAGGATAATTCTCAGATGTCGGGTCAGTACTCAGGAGCTGGTCAGCATCCAGGGGAACATCTCGGTGCAGGCCCTGGCCCTCTTGTTGGCGAGAGGCAGCGTCTGCATCAGAATCCTGGAGATCTGGGTTTCCGGGTCGGTATGTAATGCAGTACGGCGGACTTGTAATTGGGAAGAGCACGCACTGGCATGACTTGCAAGAAGGTCAGCGAGGAATGCGTCCTCCTCAGCAATGGCACCAAGGGAGGGCACGTCGTCTCCCTGCAAAGTCTCCGTCCCAAAAAGGAAACCGAGATCGCGAGCGGCTGTCTGGGCGTCCCAGATGCCAAACGTCTCCTCTTCAGCGCGTATACGCTTGCATTCTGTGTCTTCCTTGTCTTGCTGGCTGCTATTGAATGTAAAGTCTGCCCCGTTTTGGATGAACTCGTTCCAGATAGCTTCGTGCTCGTGATCAACTCCACCTCTGGTGGCTGCTTCGGCCACTGCACTTTGCTGCTGAGGACGGTCCACGGGTGCGCCACTCGCTCTCGCATGCAGCTGAGCGTACTCAATCCTTTCTCTTTGCAGTTCTTCTTCTTCTGCATGTTTTCTTGACTGTGCATTCTCCGCTATGGACACCTTGCGGCGTTCCAAGGAGTTCTTGTGGTTGAGCGACCGCAGGTGACCGTTTATGCTCTCGCGCTTAAGCCTGATTTGACACGCTTCGCAAAACAGGTGGCCATTCCCAGAGTTCTTGAGGCCTGGTTTAACATTTAAATATTAACACCTCGCTGGCCTGGGCACCCGGATATCTCACGCACACGGTGGTAAGGTTTTCGGAGGGCGACCCATCTTCGGTGCTATGGCTGATGTTGAGGAAGGTCGTTGCGGTGATTCGTTGGGTTGAAGTGTCTGCGTTTACATTGGATAATTGGTATGTGTTCTTCTGTTGACAGCTCACTTGGATCTGGCTGACAACAATGAGTGTTCGGTCAGATAGCGAATAATTTAGCCACCTTGAAGAACAATGCGAGCTCCACAGCCTCGGAGACCACAAAAAGGCATGTTGCTGTTCACTTCAACATCGCTCCCTTCTCTTCCAATCACCCCTCCCACGCTTGATCCCAAAACATGTCAGACAGATCCGGCAGCGACGACGAGTTTTGGAACAACCTTGACGACGTCGCTGACGGCGCCAGCTCGCCTATCCAACCAGCCACACCTGCTCCGGGGCCTCGCCGCGGTCAGAAACGGACTGCAACTCAGGCAGGGCTCTTCGACGATCCTGATGACAACATGGAAGGCTCGCCCGCCCAAACGCTCAACCCTGGAACCATGTTCCCATCCTACGCCGCAGGCACCCCGGGCCCCCGTGTTACCAATCAAAACCTGACCGCAGTTGCCCGTCGATTCGCGTCAAACAAGAAGCTTCGCTCGGAGCAGACCCGTGAGCTCGAGGAGTTCGCTTCGGTGAGGATTCTTTACGGCATTCACCCTAACCATGATGCACTTAATCTGTGGCGTTCAGGACTCGCTGAGTGTGCAGAACATCAAGATATACGGACGTATGCTCGCTATCGAACAGAAGCTCGAAAAGATCATTGTTGCTCAACCCCCATTCGAGATTTCTAAAAGTCTTGCGGCACGTCGGGGACATCTACCTCGTCCACAAGAAGCCCGGACTGACTCTACCTCTTGCAGACAAACATCGCGTCCTACTCCAATGCTGTCTTCTTCTCAAGTCAACTGGCTGCGTACCGCGGCGACGTCGCCCATAACCACATGCAGGCGAGCTGACGGTTTCTCGGACTCTCGCTTGGCGTGAAATACTCATACTATATCTACACCTGCAGGCTATCGTAAAGCGCATGCGATGGGTTCCAGCGGGTCTTGAGCACAACACCGCGGACTGGAACAAGGTCAAGACTGCGATCCAGGACTGCATCACGCAAGTGCGCGGCGCGGCGAAGAAACTGGTACGTCACTGTTCCTTGTGTTTCCTGTGCCGTGATCGGTGGGATGAACCATCTACCACAGGTCAAAGCGAGTGTCGCAAGCCCAGACCCATTGAAGCATATGAATATATTCAAGCTCACGCAGAAACTGCTCAACGGCACGGGCTGCAAGATGACAGTCCCGGTCATGGCGCGTGTGGCTCTATGGGTGCGTCCTGGGTGTATCTATCATCACATCGCCTCTTCTTCACTGACGAGCCTACAAATACTGCAGCGCGACGTGTTCCTTAAGCATCCAGGAGACGAGTTCTGGCTTGAGGTCGATAAGAAGCTGCTCAAGCTGCGCAAGAAGGGGACTACACCCGAGAAGCTCACGCGGTATGTAGCACACAATGCGCTACGATTTATGGCTAATCTAACCATTCCATATTCCGCGAGAAGGCTCTTCAAAGCTATCCTCAAGCGTGACCGTCAGAAACATGGCGAAGACTTCGAGCTTGCCGACGTCGTGAACGAGTTCGACGGCGGCTCTGCAGTACAACAAGAGGTCGACCTCGGGATAGAAGCGACCAGTCGGCAGATCGTCAGCGTCGACGTTGATGATGGTCCAAACCGTGACGACACGGCACAGATGCCACCGGCTGAAGAGTCGACTGAAGAGGGGAATGCGGAGCCGGAGTCGCCATCGCAGCGGTCACTGTCAGCAGGAGACAAGCAGTAAGCGGCGCGTCGTGGTAGTGCTAGTGTATCAATCATATCCCGGGAATATACTTCGTACATTTGAGTTCACAATCCATCGAGTTTCGCCATACTGGTATGCACAACGAGCGGATGTAACACGAGGGCGACATGACCTCTCCAGGGGGACCGCTCAAAGCTGATGAACAGCACAGTATTGCGACGCCATCACAGACGAGAACAGGTCGTTGTGCTACACCATTTTTGCCATCAGTTACATCGTGAATTGAGCCTCTGCGACGGATAGAATGAGTCTGGGTGCCCTTCTGGGTACGGTACAGAGCCCGAGGTTGAGACAACCTGGAAATCGATCTATATACTATTTGAAGTTACAGGCGGTGCCAGGGTACAAACACCAGCTGATCGCCAGCCAGAGCTGGACCCAGTGCCGGAGCGATTCTAGTTCTCAGGCGAATCCCAGCCTCGTCTCAGGCTGCGGCGGGCTGCATCCGTCACCCGGACCGGATGCCCCTCCCAGCGATTGTGCGCCTGGCGCCAAGTTGGCGGTGTACGGCACGCCGGGAACGGGTCGGACCCTCCGCTGTCCCATGCCAGGTCCAAAGCTCGCTCGAGTTGCCTCCACGCCGCAGGCCCTATGTCGCCCACCGCACACAGACCCCGAGCTCGCACCTGTGCCGTGGAGCCGAGGAGAGAGCGCCGACTTGCGCGCAGAGGAGGCCCGAGCGCGCGAAAGTGGCGAAACACGCGGATGTCACGGGACCAGAGAGCACGTGCGGGGAGTTGTTGATCGTGAATAGGCAGAGGGTTCAGTTGCAGCCACGGCCAGTCGCCTCTTGTCCCCCGACCGCTACCATCCCCGCCCTATCCGTCCCCCGCCCCCGCACGCCCTCGACCATGCCCCGAAAGGCTGCCGCCCCCGCCGACGCTGGTGAGCCCCGCCGCTCGTCCCGCATCAAGGACCAGCCCAAGCCCGAGCCCGCCCCGAAGAAGGCCCCCGCGAAGCCGCGCTCCACGAAGAAGGCCAAGGAGCCCGCCGCCGAGGGCGACGAGAAGCCGAAGAGCACCAAGGGCCGCAAGCGCACTGCCGCCGAGAAGGACGCCGAGGACGGCGCCCCCGCCGCGAACGGCGAGGAGCCCCCCGCGAAGAAGGTGCCGCCCTCCGCCGTCGTTGTATTTTTGCGGCACTGACCTTATATGTGGCAGGCCAAGCCTGCTTCCAAGGCTGCGAGCAAGCCTGCTAGCAAGGCCGCGGGCACCGCATCCAAGCCCGCGTCCAAGGCGTCGCGCGCGGGCTCCGCGAAGCCCGCGTCTCGCGCGGCCAGTGCTAAGCCCGCCTCGCGCGCGTCCGCGAAGCCCCCATCATCGGCGGCCAAGAAGCCTGCTTCTCGTGCTGGGTCCAAGAAGCCCGCGTCCAAGGTACCACCTCTCGCGATCCTCGCGGACGACCCCGGAGTGCTTATCGACCCCCGCTCTAGGTTGGCGCCGCAGAGAAGGAGAATGACGCTGCTCCTGCGCCGGAGACGATCGCCGAGGAGCCTGAGGCCGAGGAGGCCGCCGAGGCTGCCACCGAAGACGCGGCGACCAAGGACGACGCATAGGCGTCGTAGTTCCGGTCAGTCGTGTGCCCAACCCTCCATGTTGTGCACACCAGGGCTCATGACGTGGCCCGAAGACGCGAACAAGAGCCTGCGGGCCATTATGCAATCCCTGACACATCTCTCCTGCTGTCGCCGCCACCTCGCTTTTTATCTCTTCTATTTAACCCGCCCGCCCCGACCAGAACCCTCCCCTCCCTGCCCATGCGATCCCACCCGATCCCTCCTCCCTCCTGCTCTCGCTACCTGGCGTTCCACGGACTGTTCTCTGCCCCTTGCGCTGCCAGGCTCGGTCGGCGCAGCGCTGTCGCCTGTACATACGTCCTTTCTGCGCGCCCTGTATTCTTCTGTTTGTGTCCCGGCCCTTCACTCTGCGTCTGTGCGTCGTCCTGTCGTCGAATGCTGCCGCGTGTCTCAGCTGCTCTCGTCCGGCTCGTTTGCATGTACCAGCGCTGTTAGATTACTAGTGTTGTTTTACTTTTCTGTGTGTACGAATGAAGCAGTTTTCCCTCTTGACCGAGACATCGTTCCATCATGTTCTGTTCTCAGCGGAGGGGGAAGGCGAGCACCTCTATTGTGGGGATTGATGTGTCAAATCGTGAAAGTGAAACATACAGTCGCAGTTGTGTTGTGAACGTCTAGCCGTTCGTCAAAGTTTGGCAATCCACGCGCTTCAACTTTTGCGCACTACAGTCATGGCGTAAGGATCCGTGATGAGATCAGGTCTATTAAAAACAACGTGGGGGTCCATGGGATGTACAAATACAACATGCAAAACGGTCGTGCAAAGTCGTGAAGAGATAACAGCCTGAGGTACATGCTACGAAAGCGGTGTGCAGAGCGATGGTCCGGACTTGGATGCAATGGTGCGCAAGGTTTGGCGTTGTCCGTGTATGCGGACGCCTACCAGTTGTTGAAAAGCGTCTGGGCGACCTCCTAGAAAGCCACACGTCAGATGAAGCCTCTCGACCGGCGCTGCCGAACACGCACCTTCAGCCGACCCATGTTGTGCGCGAGCGCGACGTTCACGATCGTCCGCAGCCTCCGCTTCACCTCCGCCTTGTTTATCGTGAGCTGGTAGTTGCCCGAGCACCCGCAGTGCTTCGACACGTTGTCCGCGCGCACCTGCGCGCAGCGCCCGCACCGCAGGTCCTGCTGCGCGAAGCGCCGCTCGTAGTCGCCCACCATGCGCACGAGCGCGAACTCGATCGCCGTCCGGTCGTACTCGCACGCGCACCGCGCGCACAGCCAGCGCGCGCCCGCGGCGGGGTCGCGCGGCGACGGCAGCAGCGCGGGGTCGCGGCAGAAGTCGAAGTCCTTCATCGCGTCGCAGTGCTGGCACGGCACGCTCGCGAGCTTGAGCGGCTCGCACGGGTTCTGGAACGCCGCCTCGGGCGCGAACTCGCGCACGCCGACGAGCTCGAGCAGGTTGCGCTTCAGGAGGCCGACCTCGAGCGTGTACTCCTTCGCGAGCGCGAAGACCGCGCACGCGAACTTGGCGAACTCGAGCCCAGGGTTCGTCAGGTGCAGGTGCGAACCGGGCAGGACGGGGAAGTCCCACTGGGCGAGCGCGCTGTGGTCTTCGCTCGTGAGCGCATCGCGGTGCCGGTCCAGGATCGCGCCTAGCATGCGCAGTGAGCGTCGGATGAGCTTGCGTGAGATGAACTCGCGGCCCGCAGAGATCTCGTTGGCCTTCGTGACGTCCGGCTGCGTTGCATCCGGTGCGGCGTTCTGGAGTGCCCGTAGGGGTACGCGAGCGGCGCCCTTGCATTTCTGGGAAGTGCGGAAGAACTCGACGAGGAAGTAGCGCACGAGGGCTCGGAGGTCGGATTGGATTGCGGGAGGGAGGAAAGATTGGATGTTCCAGCGCATCTCGATAGCGAGCTCTTCCGGGGGTTCGATGGCGAGTGGGTTCTCGCAGACGACTGCACCGTAGTTGGCCTCGTCCATGAAGATGAGGAAGTCGTAGAACCGTTCTGTGTGGAGATAGACGTGTTGGAAGAGCTCATGAGAGGTGACAGCGGTGGTGATATACGTCGCGTAGGCGTGCGCGGTTCCAGGTGGTTTGGACGTGACGAGGAGGATGCGGCTGAGGTCGGCGTAGACGACGTGAGATCCTAGACGCTTGAACTCTGCAAGCATCTGAATGAATGTCTTGCGCATGAGGCCGTGTACGAAGCGATGTATGCTGGTGTCATACATGTGGGACGACGTCGAGCTGATCCATCGCCAGAAGTGGTCGAGCACGGTCGTCGCCGGGCTCTGGAAGTTGCCCTTGATCTTGTCCAGCATCCACGTCTTCACGAGTGACTTGAGGATACTGAAGGCTAGCGGAGAGACGTTGGACTCGCCCAGAGTAAGGTCTTGCATAGCGTCGCCCTTCGAGTACTCGTCCAGGGTACGTGACGCATCGAAGGCCGTTGCACCTCCGCTGCCTTCGAGCTCGTTGACGATGACGGAGTGTAGGACGGCGTCGACTGCGAGGTTCCGGACCGTGACCTCCAAACAAACGTTGGAATAGCAGCCGGGAGACATGAACTCAGTCTTGGCCAACTCCTCCAGCGGACGATTATCCTCCTCGATACCACCAAGGTCGGGTCGATCACCAGGGGACCACCACAGAACAACATCCTGGCTCGTGAGCCTACGAGCGAACTCGATGTCGGCCAGAAGCAGTGGTTTGTCGCCTTCGATATGGCCAACGGGGACGTCATAGTAGTCGGCCTGCGCCATAGCGGCGTCCAGCCACTTTCCGAGAGACAAGTAACGACTGATGAGCTTCTGCGCGACGCTGGTCTGCCACGGGAAGACGTCCAGAGAGTGAGCAGACTTGCTCTTGTTCATCGAAAGCACCGGGAACTTCGACATCTTCGGCGTGTGCATGTCGAAGTAGCTCTGGTCCTTGCTCGAGGAGACAACCATGATGAAGGAGCGGTTCTCGACGAGACCTAGCTCGCGTGATATCGCCTTGAGCGCGGTCGCGTCGTTTCCGTGGTAGGTTGAGTTGAACTCGAGCTCCTCGGGATACGTATAGGAGATGTATGGGCCTGCCTTCGACTGTCCCAGGAGCTTCTCGTAGGCCTCGCTGAGGCGGGGGATTGGTTGTCGGCGAGTGGCAGGGTCGACGATGTGCAGCTTCACAGTTTCGCCCGGAATGAACAGCGCGAAAACGTGGACAGGGGCGTTCTGAGCACAAGCGTGGTACAGGAAGATATACTTCCCATCACTGCCTTGGTCGAGGTACTTCCTCTTCGACTCCGACGGCTTGGAGCGGCTCAGTTGCTGGAGGTCGAACCCGACAGTTTCCGCGCGGCTCAGGGTGACGGTCTTGTCCTCGTTGAAGCACGTCTTCCCAAGCTTCAGGATGGCGCGCATGACGAGAGGCAACTACCCATGTGTTAGTGATGATGCATGCATGATCTATGAGTGCGATGGCCTACCTGAAGCTCGTAAACGCCGTCAACATTGGGGTCGTTCGTGATGTCGATGAAGTGCTCTTGACCGTCCACGTAGAGATCTTCACGGACGGTGATCTTGTACAGGTTGACACATTGTCGGTCGCGCGGCAAGCTCCGGACAACCTTCTCGCACTGGTACATCTCGTGGTTGAATTGGTCCTCCTTCGGCGGTGTCCGCAGGTGCATGTAGAACTCGCGCGGGATGCGCAGCGGCACGGCAGAGAGCGTTCCATCCACCGAAAGCCACAGGGTAAATCGCCCCGGGATCCTGTTCGGACGTATCTGCACGACGTCCCAGTGTGTGCTTTGCCTCGTCCGGACGCCACGGAATATCGATGGCATGTTGGTCCCGTCGCCGGATACGTCCCCACGCCTGTGCTTCCAGCGCCGCTTCATGACCTTGAGCCATGCGCGGTAGTCCGTGCTCACGTCCGGCAGGGGCTCCGCGAGCAGCCTGTCCTCTGCACTCTCCTCCGGGGTCCCCTGTCGCCGTTGTGGTTTGCGGTACACGGCCGCGACACGCGGGCCCTGGTCTTGTGTCCCTTGTGTCCGCTGGGACATCGTGTCTTCGATGTCCATGCTGTCGCTCGCCGCCGGCTTCGGGGCGGGCGCCTTGAAGAAGTCCGTGACTTTGCGTTGGTGGAACTTGTCCTCCAGCGCGGCGACGCGGCGGAAGAGCCAGTCCGGATGGCGGATGCGCGGGACGGGGTTCGACACTTTCTGCATCGCGGCGGGGATGGTGATGAGCTTCTGGATGACGGAGCCGAGGCGCTCGATGTAGTAGTCCCAGTCGAGGATCGAGCGCAGGTCGAAGTTCGTCAGGCTGTTGTCCTTCAGCCACTTGCGCAGATACGTCCGCTTCACGCTCTCCTCGGCCGAAAAGATCGCGACGGGGACGGCGCGCTCGGTGACGGGCGCGCCCATCGGCTTCGCGGAGATGATGAACTTGCACGCAAGACCCTTGTCCTTGACCATCTGGTCGCCGAGGAACTCGGCGAGGCGGCGGGCGGTGCTGATCGACGTCGACTTCTGGCCGCCGTACTCAGCGAGCGTCTTGGACATGCTGCGGTTCTCGGCGATGAGCTCGACAAGCTCCTCGTCAGCGAGGTCGTCTGCGTGGCTGAAGAGCACGTCCAGCCAGCGGTCTGCGATCTGCGCGACCGCCGCGTAGCACTCCTCGAGCGTCGTCCCGAGCAGGAACTTCTCGAAGATCTGGCTCTGGAAGATCTTGATGAGCTGCAACTCTCCCCGACGCTTGACCTCGAAGCCCTTCAGCTCGGCGAGTGAACCGTCGTCGTTGAAGACCGCGTATCGCTTCTTCAACAACTTGTCCTCTTCCTTAGACGAAGGCAGGATCATCGCCTTGTATGGCCCGTCGAGCTCGAAGAAGATCGAGTTCTCGCTGTGCACGACGTACTCGCCGGTCTCGGGGTCGAGCTCGTGGTACTGGTGGTTCGTGAACTCGGCGTGGACGAGGTGGTTGAGCATCGTGCACGGGTACGAGAACGCGAGCGTCTTCCCGTTCGCGAGCTTGAACTTGAAGTTCTCCGGGAAGACTCCGGGCAGCATGCACCAGATTCCGTCCGTGTCGAGCTCGAGCGGCCGGCCGATCTGCTCGACGAGCTGGCGCGCCATCTGGATGATCTTCGCGCCCGTGAGGCAGGTGATGCCCGCCATCTCCATCGAGTGCCAGCGCGCGCCCTTGCGCATGACGTACCCGTAGAACGAGTTCAGGATGCACTTGTGCGCGAGCTGCAGCGAGTCGTACAGCACGATCATCTTCTTCGCCTCGTCGACCTCCGCGATCGAGCGGTGCTCGCACAGCACGGCGTCCAGGTTCTTCTTCCACGTCTTGTGCAGGCCCTTGTACTCGTACCGCCGGTCGCGGAACCGCCGCACCGTGTCGATGTAGAACGGGTTCTCGCGCTGGCAGATGATCGCCTCCCGCGTCTCGATCTTCGTGTCCTTGATCTTCTTGTACACCCGCCGCGAGTAGTCGCCCAGCCGCTTGTGCAGGAGAGCAGTCTGCTCCGCCTGGGGCAGGTCCGCGAACTTGCGCTGCGGTCCTCCGGGCTTCTTCGGCGGGAATGTCTCTTGGTTCAGCGCGTGCTTGATCATGTTGAACTCGTCCCGCCGCGCGGGGAAGAACTCGCCACGCCACGCCCACTGCAGCTTGCGGTCGCACTCCTTCCCGGGGCGGTTGAAGTCGCAGACCGCGCACGTCGCCTCGTCAACGACCGAGTCCGGCTGCAGCCGGTTCGACAACATGATGTTCGGGTACATGGCGGCGACGTCCAAGTGGTAGATGAGCGGGTGGTCCATGCGCTGCGGGTTGTCTCGCATCTCCTCGAGCTTGTCCTGGACTTGGGCCTTCACCTCGTCGTAATTCGTGACTGCCTCGAGTGAAGACTTGGACTCTTCGACAATGCAGAACGTCAGCGCGGCATCGAGGTCGTCGATGAGCTGGAAGGAAGTTAGACGGATGGTCAGCAGCGTCGTACTGGCGACGCACCTTCTGTACCGCCGATGGCTCTATCTTGAAGTGCGTCTCGATGTCACTCCGGAAGACGCCAGCCTCGAGTGCCTCGACGTGACCACCGACGTAGGTCTCCGACGCAAGCAGATGCCCGTCGTACATGTTTCCGTGGGATTCCTCATGTCGGTTCGGCATGATTATCTCCCCGCGGAAAGCTTCCACCTACAAAACAATGACTCGGTCAGAGACTTTGCGGCGTTCATATGCAACGGGCGTACCATGAGCAGGGTCTCGCACAGCGTGCCAGTACCCTTGCGCAACACCTCATCTGGGCAGAGCGGGATGATGTTGCACAGCGAGAAGATGAACGGGTGGACGTATTTCATGTAGAGGTAGTACGTTGCCACCGCATCGGAAACGGAGTACTGCGCGAGCACCTGCGGGTGTTCAACGGCATACCTGTAGGTGCGTCAGTACAAAAACCCGTGCGCAGGAGCTGGATACACACGGTGTCATCAGCTCCGGGTCGAGTTCGATAGGGTCATAGCCCAGCTTCGCCGTCGTCACAGCCTTCAAACCCTGACTACCTTGGGGCAGGTACGAGTCGCGCTTCACCCAGCGGAAGCAATCCATGTGGACGCATGACCGACTCTTGTACTCGTCCTCGGAGTCTATGGAGAACCCGGTCTCGAGGAACATGTCGATCCCATGGACCTTCGCGCGGGCATTGATGAAAGGGAAATCGAAGAAGTCTCCGTTGAACGTCGCCATGACCGTCGGCTTGACGTCTTGGATGTGCGAGAACCACCGCCGGATGGTAGCGGCCTGCCTCATATAAGCATTCTTGCTGGAACAGTGAGGAAATGAACGCGACAGACCTCGTCTGGCTCGTTGAAGACCGTGAACGGCCCTTCGTAGCCCTCCTTCGGTGTGTACTCGAAGTCCTCGATGTCTTCACTGACGATCTCGCGGTTGGTGATGAGGAATCCCTGCCCGTCGATCATGTACGAGATCATCATGACCTGGTCGATAGCTTGGTCGGGGAACTTGAGCGGCGCCTTCGTCGTCTCGATATCGTAGGCCATGACGACCGGGTCCGCACGTTTAACACGTTCCGTGAGCTGCTTAAACGCGGGCTGGCCTGCGGTGAAGGAGACCGCATACCACAGACCGACGCGCAAGTCGTTATCGATGGCGACACGCAAGTAATAGGGGACGTCGTATTCGCGGATGTCGATGATTCCCTCACGGGGGTCTTTGTCGTGGCCTCCGGTGCGTCGGGAGGGGCCGACATCACCGTCCGCAGCCCATTCGCCCTCAAGCTCGATGTTCGTCGCGGCGGCAGCAGTCGCATTGACGACTTCCGCATATGCGTCGACCGCATCGAGCTTCGCGCTGTTTGCTAGAGCAAGAGGCATTATGTCCCGACGAACCGTGAGGAGGTCCGAGACATTCCGGAAATGCAGTTGGAGGTAGAGGCGGCGGTGACCCATGAGATGGTTCGGCATCTGCAGGTCCTCTTTCCTCTCGCGGGTTATGCGACAGATAGCGCCTTCGTATCGCTTCATGAGCCATTCTTCGATGACGGTCTCCATACCGCTCTGCCATTAACGTCAGCGAGGTTCACTTCTCAGGAACAACGTAGAGGATTGAGAGTCGCCGCCAAGTCTTGATGGCATCTCACTGTCGGAGCATCTGGAGCCGGTGGTGACGAGACTACCGGAAGACAGTGTTCTCCCCATAGGCAGAATTATATATCAATATGGTGGAAGTGGAAGGGCGCCGATAGGCGCGGACGTATACGCAGTGGCAGTAGAAGCGGTACGAGTGGAATGCTCTGCAGCTCCACTGGGCTGCACGGCACTTCCACTCGTACTGGGCTTGTATGTTGCCCTCACTCTATGGGGACCAACCAAGATAGTGGCAGTGGAAGTCGCGGCACAGCGGTAGGAGCGCACTCCGATATGTCGGAATTCCATTCAATTCCCAGCCAGACTGCCACTTCCACTGTGTTCTAGCCACATCGCGTTGACTTTCACTCGCGTACGGTTCGCATGACTGTACGCGAGACATAGCGTGAGTGAACGCACTTTCGCATACCCGCTATGCTCGAGCCTCTGCAGAGGCGTCTAGATGCCAGAGCTGAAGTCCGGAAGTGAGAGGCTCGGAAAGGTATGCAGGCAGGAGAGCGACTTATATTGTCAGATAGATAAACGAGGCTTTTGTACCACGTAAATCGCACGTAACAATTCGGAAAAACACAAGCTCACTACGAGCGGAAGTGCTGCAGAGCATACGCCGCGGCACCACTTCCACTCGTACCACTTCTACTTCCACTGCACGTACTTCCACTTCCATCGGCACACTTCCACTTCCACCATGGTGGTTGGTCCCCGCCTGAACGTCCACAACAGACAGGGGTGCGCAAGTCCAGAACGACAGATACGGCGCGGGCTGTGACGTACCTTGCAAGCAATGTAGAAGTACGGCTCATACTGCATCGTGCTCTTGAACATGCCGCCGTCGTCTTGGATGAAGTAGAAGTCGACAGCAGCTTTCCCTCCAGGCCAGTCGGCGTCCTTCATGAGTGTCTGAATACGCGGTCAGCCGCGTCGCGACACCGAGACCGTCGCGTATACTACTCACCGGATGCATGTTAATTAGCCACCCTTCCCGCACGGGGCCCTCCTGCACGCGTGCGAAGCCCAGCTTCTCGTCGACCTCATCGTTAGTCTTTACTTGCTCGAAGCGTTCAGTGAGCTGGTTGCCCTCTTCGTCGCGTTGTAGTTGCGCGTCGGTGGGTGCGGCTCCGCCTCCGCGACCGCGTCCTCGTCCTCGGCCGCCACGAAATGAAGTATTGTTGCCTCTGTATCCGCGAGAGCCTCCGCGTCCTCCTCCTCCGCGTCTAAAAGAGCCGGATGAGCCTCTAGCCATGGCGGAAGTGTGTGGAGGCTAGAAGCAGGAAGATGGTGGAAGGAACGCGCGAGCGAGCGGAGCCTGGTCGCGTCCTCAGACGAGCGCTTGGCAGGAAGTAGTTGTGACGCGTCGCGTCGCTCCGTGACCGTCTCCGTTTCGAGAGAGCGCGACGGCCGATGACGTCGTCTCGCTCTCGCGCTCGACCCTCGAGTCCTCGTCGCTCGAGGTTTGGCACTGGCACTGGCAGAGAGAGAGCCCGCGTCGAGCGCCTCTTTCCTCGATCTCGCCCCGGTCGCGGCCTGCGCGACTCTGCCAATCTCCCTCTTTCCGCTCGATCGCCTGCCGCTCTTGTGCCCTCTTGTGCCCTCTCGTCTCCCTCTCTTGCCGCCTCTTGCACGCTCAATCCCGCGGCCGTCTTCGTCATCCAGCTGCCCTTCCCCTGCCAGTGGGTCTGCCCCCACCTGTGCACCACGCCGTTGCCGTGCAGTTGCTCACCCCGGCTGCGCGAATCGGTGCGTCCTGCGCGCGTTTCTTCGTCTTGCCTTGTTGCTCATGCGCGCGAACAGATGTCTTGCGTAGGCTCCCCACGTGCACGCCGTGGACGTCGGACGCTCATTCTCTACCGTCTCCGCGCGGCGCTGAGCGGAGGAGCCGCGGGCGGGCCCCATGCCGCGTGGGCCATGCTCCCGCCCTCCCCGATTCGACGCACACTCCGGCACACTCGACGCCCCGACGTACGTCGATGGAACAGCGCTTTCACATCCCAGGAGACGCTGTCTGTGCAGTGGCACCGCCGCCGCTTTCGATCTGCGCCCGGAAATACGGTTGGGGCCTATCCGCCGCCTACCGCCCTTCCGCCGTCTCCCGCATCGCCCCTCGCCGGTCTTCGCTTGCGCGCACTGCGGCATACGATACTTTGCACCTCCGAATCGCTGCCGGTACGTTCGCAGCGCGCGCCGACACGACCTGAACTCACCACTTGGCTTTTTCAGGGGCACCGCGCGCAGAACCGTCGAAAACACGCGCATCCACGCGTTCATCACCCTGAAAATGCCCTCTATCCCCGAGTCAAGTCGTCCCGAGCCACGCAGGCGCGCACGCCAAGACGCCCGTCGCGCGGAACGACGGCGACGCGGCGGGCTCTCTCCCCGGCAAGATATCGAACACCTCGGCGTGCACTGCGCTGTGCAGCCCTCCCACACGCCGTTTTACGCATCCACAGTGTGTATTCCACCTCTTTCCATCACAAGAGAACGCACAGCCTCCGTCCTGCACAGCACACATCGCCCAACGAGAGTCCATGGGCCGAGAACTTAAGCGCTCCCGCCCACCGCGACAACGCTCCCACAGCGCTTGCGAATGCGACAAATAGCATGCATCAACCCCGCGGTACGGCCACAGCGAGTTTCACGCTCTGCGGAGCGATTCGAAATTCTCACATTTTCGGTCGATTTCATGGGTGTCTACAAAGACGTCACCGCCCCGCCGCGTGCACGGCCGCTATCGCGCCGCCAACTGTTCCGTCAACTATCCTGCACTTGCAGCGACCCCCACGCGATGTCTCGAGCCGTCGGGAGGCGTTTTGAAAATCGGCGACTCGGGCGGCCTGTGGTGGGCAGGCATGGCCTGCGGACGCCTGCCGCCGTGGGGCCGCTCCGCATCGCGTCCGACGGGATTCCGGCGGTCTAAGCATGCAAGCCACAAGCGGGGAGGCGTGCGGCGTCGTGAACAGTGGCGGAGGTGACATCCCAGGACGCACTGGCAGGACGGGAGCAGCGCAGGGCATGCGAGCCTACCAAGTACGTCTCGTCCGCCAGGCCCGCCCCAGCCTCGCCCCAGCCTCTCTGTCCCTAGTCCCGCGAGCAGCGCTGACTCCTCCGCTGTGTGCAGCAGCTGCAGCTCACTGTTCGCGCTCCTGAGGTCATGCGATGCGAGGTGAAACACACGGGGCGCGTGCTGGCGTCCCAGAAGCGCGTCTACGGCGCAGTGGACGGTCTCGACGACGTCCCCTCCGTCCGCGAAGACCATCAGCCCGTGGCACATGGGCCCCGCACCGTCCCCCGCACCTCAAGGACGTCGCGGCGCCGTCGTGCCGGCGCATACCGATCTCCCAGCGTCTTCCCCACAGGAGGTCGCATGTACGTACGGTGTTCTACTCTAGCTAGTATCGGCCCCGCAACGCGCGTACCTGGGCCGTAGACGGTGCGGGCACGCCAACGAGGTGAGCGCGCTCCCGCATTGGCCGGCGGCGCGGTCCTTGACGTATGCACCGTGTATGTCGCTGACGCGGCCAATCAGGACTTCGGGGCGCTTGGCGGGAGGATCACGCCGGGCCCTGCACAGAGCCCGACGGCGCCCACGTCGGCGCCGCTCCCATGCGTGCGTGCACCGCGGCAGCTTCGACGACGCTTCCCCTCTCGCAGCACGACCTACAAGGTCGCCGCCGCCCACCCGCCCGTCAGGCTCGCGCCGTCCCCCCCGTCTGCGCCCGCTCTCCTTCCGGACGCAGCGCTGCCGACCGGCAGCCCCGCTTTCCCCGGGGAACGAACGGCACTACTACGCCGTCCACGACGTCCGGCAAGGCTCCGACCGTGTACCTAAGGGTGGGGAGCCGGTGAGCATGCGGTGTTGCCGCGCCCGGAGTATGCTGACGTACAGTACCACCTCGGGCGACGCCAAGACGCGTTGCCGGTTTGGGGGCGTGGAGGGCGCACAGGACGCGGCCTATGGGCGAGATCTGAGGACCGAGAGAGAGGATGAGTGTCTGCGCATGCGAGGACGTCGGTATGCTACGGCGTACCTGGCGACCGGCCCCGCGGGGAGTAGTCAGGGTGGACGAATCGGGAAGTGGTAAGTGGCCGGGGAGCTGCGTGGGGCGAAGGTTGGCAGGGCTCACCTGCGAACCGGAGCCGGACATCTCGCGGTCTTCATCGGTCGCCCAAAAACGCATCGTGGGGCCTGTAAGAAGCGGTCAGCACACGATACAGGGTACGCCAACGCACGTACCTGGTGCCCGCGTACGCGGACGTTAGTACGACGCCCCCAGCTAGGAGGACCGCAGCACGGAAAGAGACAGGATGATGGTGGGCGGACGACCGCGTGTGTGGCAGGGCAGGGCTGGCAGGAGAAGGTGAGTGAGCGTGTGGCGGCCGTTTGCGCATGGTATATATCCCCGCCAGCGGACTCACCTCGCGTAGCACGCCCGGGAGATCGCGATCGGCGCTCCGCCGCGGAGTCTCCGTCAGTGCCCCGTCGTTCCGTACGGTGGGGCAGGGCCAGGGCGCGTACGTCAGTGGATTGCCGGTGGGACGGATGTGCGCGTCCTCATCGCCTGCTCGTCTGTGGGAGAACGGTCAGTAGGAGAGGGGCGGCGCAGCGGGGCAGGATGGATGTACCAGGCAGATGGCGCATCTCCGGCTCCGGAGACGAGCGCGGTGAGCGGGAGGAGAGGTGGAGGAGAGGGCGGGGAACTTGATACAGCTCTCGCCTTCCGCCCCCTCGTACTTATCCTGCCCCTGCTTCAGGGCCGTTCCGTCCGTCTCCTTGCGAGCCGCCGAGCCCACGCACGGACCCTCTCCCGCTGCCCTCCCCACCCGCCTGGCATCCGCCGCCGTCGGACGCCCCAGCCCTCCGCCTCTTGCCCGCTCTCGTAACGCGTCCCCCGCAACTATCCACCCGTCCGCGCCCAGACTCCACCCTCCACGGGTACCGCCAACAAGCGTGCGCCACCGCGCGCACGCTCGGGCGCGGCCCATCGAAGGCGCAGATGCGCAGAGACGGGCCCCGGCGACGGACGTGTTTCAGCGGGGCCCGGGCAATTGGGAGTGGGCGACGCGTGCGAGGCGTCGCGTACGAAGGACGGGTGATGTGGGCGCTCGCTCGCATACCACTCGTTCACGCTTGGCCCGCTGTCATCCGGCAGACTCACGGTTCGGCGGCGATGCGGAGGTGAGTGGATCGAGTTCATTCCACGTTTGTCTGGCTGTCCCGCAGGAGTGCCACGCCGGGACGTCTTGGCTGGGAACTCTGTGTGTCGCGCGGGGACGTGCTCGTCCAGTACTACTACGCTCGGGCAGTCTCGAGTGGTACGCTTCCGCACATCTCATGGAATGTTCACCCCGCGAGACAGTTCGCGGGGGAACCTGCCGTGTAGACGTGCAGATTCGTGCCGAGCCATTTTTTCCAGCCCACGCGCATGCATTGCAGGTACGCGACCGGCATCATGGGTTCATTTTCAGGCGGGCGGCGCGACGGCACGCAGGGTGGACAGTCCTTCGAGCGAGGGAACCGGGACTCGTGCTCAGCTCGATTCGCGCCGCGCACCGCGCGCCCATGCCCGCCCTGCGTTCTTCCGGTGCTGCTGACCAGCGTGCAGGGTCTGCGTTTTGACGGGCTTACTCCCGAGGTTCGCCGTGCAGCATACCAGCATTTCCCGCTCGGAAATGCGCCCTTCATGTAGATTTTTTCGAATATATTTCTTCGCCTCTCCTGCCTCGCACCCGCACCCGTCCGCTCGGCCAAGTTCCTATCCGCCGACACCCCGAATTTGTATTGCCGCGGATCTGTGTCCTCGTGCATACGCAACGGCGCATGGTGCCAGTCGAGCGGTGTGCAGGACACGCCGGCCCACGCCATCCTACCTCGACGTCGCAATATACTGGCGCATTCGCATGCTCCCAACGATGAATCTTCTGCTGAGTTTTATTGACAGTCCCGCCGGTCTTCACAGCTCCACAGTATCGTACTGAACCCGCGCAGATTCGCCGGGCATTGCACCAGTATATTCCTGTGCACGCGGATCTGCCAGTGGAGAGGGCAGCTTAGATACAACAATGCATTGTGGCTTCCCCGGCTACGGCCTCAAATGTGTCCACTTCCCCGGGTACAGAAATCATATCTCGTAGGATACCGTGAAACGTAAGCTGGATATTTGCATGCTACATATCCGGGTGGCTTGCCCTCTTGCGCGCAATAGCACATGTTACCTTAGTCACGGCAAAGTTCATACTCGTGTACAACCGTAACTTGAATAATTCAACGAGACCTCACAGAATACAGCAGTGTCGCCGAGCAGATAAATATTGGCTGAGCACGGGGTACAGCGCGGCGTGAGAAGACTCAGTTCACGAGTGTTGCGGGAACTACTCCGACTATTGTGTCCGACCTCTGCCACGCACTCGTACATTCTTCCGTCACTTGGACCCCATCGCGCATGGCTCGGGAATACATGAGCGTAGTAGCCGTACTGTTGTACACATCGTACAACGTTCCGAGAAGGGGAGAGACGTTGCAGGCGGGAGATAGATCCCATCCGAGTCCTTGCATGCAAGTCAACATGTTGGCTTCGTATCCTCACATTGCGGCGGGTGCGCAGTCAGATCCCTCAATGACCATCTAAGAGGCCTTCAAGAGTTTGTAATGTGCATGGCTCAGTGCTCGAGGCTCACCGAGAACGCAGTGACAAAGGATGTTCACGCAGAACAGGGCTCACACCAGAGCTTACGTAGGATCAATGCACTCAGAGGTCAGATCTTGAGGCAAATATCTTCAGATAAAATGAAAGATCTATAGAGAAATGGGAGAGTGAGTACACTTGGACGGATTAGGGATCAGTATTCTACAGATGCTGAGAATATCCAGAATCGACAGAAAGTCGGCGCCGAATATCCTCAGCATCTGCAGACTGTCCCTGAACGAGGGCGGGCCTGACATCCTGCTGCCGACCCTGCACGCCGGAGGAGTGCTGGATGAGAAGGCGGCGACTGCCCATCGGAAAACGGGGCGGCAGAGAATATCATGACTCACCTTACCGAGCCTATCCGCAGGCTGGTAACCCGTCCCCTGCATCATGCTCGCTTACCGCCTGTCATCCTGTTCACCCTGACCGCCGCCCGCCCCAACAACCACCCCGATGGGTGCCCGGAGCCCATGTCCGTTCGGCACTCACCTCTGTGCCCAGACGCTGCACAGCCAGAGCCTTACCCCCACGTCGTCTTCCGACTGGCCGCTGCATCCTCGCCTCACTCTGCACCCTGCCTTGCATACCGCTTCTCCCACAACTCCGCTCTCCGCACCGCACTCACCTCTGAACGCTCTCGACATGCGTAGTCCCCGGGCCCGACACACTCTATCTCTGTCGCCCCGCCTTCCTTGAATTCCGTGCGACATCTCGCTGCCGAGCATCCACCCGACACCCCCACAAGCCACCGCTCATTCCGGAGGACATGCGTCGGACGAAGGTTTATGGTGAGTTCATGTCTCGATTCTTCTTTGCACGACAGTACTGACCTGACGCCATCCAGGAGCTCCTCATTGGCACACGTGTCCCAGTCGCGCGTCCGGAGATCGTCATGAGTGGCTTCAACGGGCTTGCTCGTCATGCAGCCGCTCGAGTGTGCATCGCTCCGGTGAGTCTCCCGATCTCACGGAACGTGGGCTAGGAACTCACCACTTTGAACCTCCGACAGACTTCCAATCAGGGCACCCTCGCCCGACACGTCCAGCACTCGAGCGACCTACACGAGACCGTAGTCGGCACTGGTGCGGACTGTCACTGCGCTCAAATGCATCAGTACTTATGCTCGCCTACAATATAGATTCATCTCTACCTCTGGTTCAATACCCCTGTACCACCGCTGGCGTGACGCCGTGGAAGACTGTCGTTCGTGGTGAGCACCGCATCGCAATTTATACTCGGGAGTACACGTACCGATGTGGACAGATCCATCCGCCATGTACACGGACGTCCATCTCGCCGTGTGCTCTTGGGAGATGCACACACGGGTCGCTGGATGCGCAACAAACGCATGGGTGCTGTTACACTGTGAGCATGAGTTGTCCTAGTCCGGGGACACGACTACTCACCTTTGCCACCGGTGCCCAGGACGCCGGCTGGTAGTATGCTTCCTTACGCCTTGGACAGCTGTCGGAATATCCGTGAGATCCGTGTCCAGTGAGTTAAGCTCTCGACAGGCCGCTTGCGCCCCGTACTCCCAGGTGCGTCCAAGTGCCGACTCGTGGCTCCATGTTCACGCGCATGCCGCGGACCGATGTTCCGGAAACTCGTGGCTTATTCTGACAGCACGGGACCGGGACAGCAGCGTCCAGATGTTATGCGCGGCTTTCGTGCTCCTCAGGTCGCCGTCCGGATAGAACGAAATAGTGAGTGGACGTTCCCAGCGTCCGGGTGCATGTTGACTGATCTGTACATGCTCTCGTCAGCGAAGAGGCAAGCATGGCGAGGTACGCTCGTCCGGCATACACTGTGGCCGGCGGCACGCCGACGGTGAGCCTCTCTGCGATCTGCAGCACGTACTGCGCAATCATGTCGCGCGCACGAATGCATTCTGCTCGGTGAGCAGCCTACACCCTGCGCTACCTCACGTGTTTTCTGACAGCACTTCCCTGCCTGCAGTACGTCCTGAGAGCGGCTAGACATGTTGGACAGACGTCGATAGGTTCTCGAGAAGGTCTGATTTGTGAGTTTGACTCGCTTGGGCGTGGTGCTCCCGAACAGATCTGCACGGCTCCCGGAGGGGACGCGCAAATCTGTGAGACGGTTCCACCGATGGACGGCGGGCGACTTGTCCAGCTGGATGGGCAACACTGTGCGCAGACGTATTGACGCCGTCTTGATACCCGGCTTGCGCGCGGTCGGGCTTGATGCGCAGATCCAGTCCTCTTGTGAACGGCCACGCGCGGCAATAGTTTGGGGCGGTGGTTCGGATCACGTACCGTCTGCCCACCATGTGGCGGGAGGCGCTCTACCGTCCGAGTCGACCTAACCTTTTCCAGGATTTGGGCAGCATTTAAAAAGGCCTAGAGGCGCACATGAGTTCCGAGGGTGCCGACAGCGGCGAAAATGACTTGCGAACGAGTTCCACACGCAGTGCGCGAGTGAAAGATACCACATGCCCCCGACACCATTATGGAAACATTCGGGAGGCGTTTCCACGCACGTTTCGCACAGAGAGCGGGGCAGAACGCCACGCCCAGCGGGAGCATGCACCGGAGGAAATCCCGCCATCGTGCAAGAGCCTGACACGGTTGCGAGGGGCGGAGCGTGGCAATGGTTGGCGAATGGGGACCGCTGATTCGTGCCTCGGCTCACGCGAGTCGTCTGCGACGTGATGCAGCAGCAGAGGTCAATGCATGTCCGCGAAACCGAGCATGTGCTTCCGGTCGTGTGCATTGTCGCTCCGGACGGCTTGCACGGCCTCAGAGGCTCGAAACGTCCTAGACGTGTGTCTAAGTTCTGGTGCATCGGATGCGGTGGGCTACACTCACTGACGTTGTGCCAAGGCGGAGCTCTCCGAGATGTGAATGTGCGGCTTCCGGGGGCGTCTGGGAAGCTAGTCCGAGAGACGTTACAGTGCGCATCCAGCGAGGATGGGAGGCGAGCGACCTGGAGAGTCAGCAGGGCCAATGGCCGGTTTCCGCTCTCTCCCTCCTCTCCTCCTACTCGCTTCCCGTGATGTTCGCAAAATGGCGCAAACGGCGGCATTTCTGTGCGTTCCGGACGGGCTTCCGCGTCCAACAGAATACACTGCGTGAAACGTCCTGAGTCCGAGACGAGCGCATGAGACAGCGTCGGAGAGTGGTTAATGAACTCACTGAGTTTTTGCCGAGGCGGGAGTCTCCGAAGCGCGCTTGGAGACGAGTCCGCAAGACGTGGCTGGGCGCATTCTGCGGTGATGTTTGGCGAGATGTTTGGCGAGCCAAGGCCAAGGACGCACAGGCACCCTGTCTTACCCAGGTCGCCAACCGGCGCAGCAGCACAAAATCGTCCTGTTCGCACCGATACCAGCCGTCCTGGACGTTCCGTGCACACTTTCACGCCTTCCAGAATGCACTGAGAAGGGCTCGGTAGGTCCCACACGCGTACACGAGCTCTCAGCGCATGGGAAGCAGTGGGATCGACTTACCAGATTGTTGCCAAGGTGGGGGTCTCCGAAGCGTGTACGCACGGCTCCCGAGCACGCCTAGAATCGGAGGTGGAAGGCGCGGCTGTGCGGGCCCTACGGCTATAGCATACTGTACGAGCTGCCTGGTGTATTGATGCGCAAGGGCGCGTGAGCGCCCTCCTCCCGCGCGGGTCGCAGGCGGCGGCGGTCGCGCAAATTTGCGCCTGCGCCAACGGCGGCCTCCGGACAGTCAGAACCATGCTTTCATCTCGAAAGAACTCATCATGTCGTAAACTCGGCGTGCGTAAGTGCTGAGCGCGTCGGAAGCAGTAAAACCGACTCACTGCCATGCTGCCGAGGCGGGTGTCCCCGAGACGCGTACGCACGGCTCCCTGACGCGTCAAGGAACCGCTCTGGTGTTTGCTGATGTTCGCATCCCACGGCAATAAACGGCAAGCCGTCCCGTCGGTCGATACGAAGAGACGCCGCGCAGGTGCCCCGCCCGAGGTGCGAGCGGCTGCAGTTGCGCGGGATTGTCCTGCACCCCAAGCCACGGCCGGCGTTCTATGGTCTGCTCCTCGCATTTCCCGCGTGCTCAAATCCTTCCTGACCATCACAAATCGCCGCCGTAGAGTCAAGCCCACGAGAGTGAGCAGGAGCGGGTGCGAGTGCGAGTGCGGGTGGAAGTCCGAGTCGCCTGCGGGTGTGCCGTCGTAACATAGCCTGTGGCCGTAGAGCAATCAGTCGACCAGAGTCCGAGTCCCAGAGCACCCGGTGAGCCCGAGTCCAATTTTGCGAAAGCGAGAGCCAGTGCTGAACGGTGCCCATTCGATGAGGCAGGGCCTAACCAGTGTACATCCTCGAGCCAGTGTCAAGCCAGTCCAAGGCCAGTCCAAAACCAGTGTACATTCTCGACGCAGAGGTCGTGAATGCATCAGGGAGATCTCACAGAGCAAGCCAGATAGTCGACCAGGCGAGATTCCGCAGACGCGCCGCAACACCCGAGTCGGCGTCCACGTCCAGTCACCGTCCAAGTCCAACTTCGCCCGCAGCCGCCGCCAAACGCCTCTGCCCGCACAGCCACCGCCCTCACCGCCACCCGCGTCCACTCGTCTCGTCGCCTCTCTCTCGTCCTCGTCGTCGCGCGCGCACGGTCTCTGCGGGAAGAACAAAATATATTCCAAGGCTATGTACACCCGAACAACCTGCACGCCCAGCTCCTTCCCACCAACCCGGTGTGTGCCCTGCTCGACGATCACGCCGTCCGTGCAGCGCGTGCACGACAGGCCCGCGCGTCTTGTGCGCGAGCGGGCCGCCTCCGTTCTTCCCGATCACCTCCACGAGCTGGCGCGCCATCTGGATGATCTTCGCGCCTGTGAGGCAGGTGATGCCCGCCATCTCCATCGAGTGCCAGCGCGCGCCCTTGCGCATGACGTACCCGTAGAACGAGTTCAGGATGCACTTGTGCGCGAGCTGCAGCGAGTCGTACAGCACGATCATCTTCTTCGCCTCGTCGACCTCCGCGATCGAGCGGTGCTCGCCCAGCACGGCGTCCAGGTTCTTCTTCCACGTCTTGTGCAGGCCCTTGTACTCGTACCGCCGGTCGCGGAACCGACGCACCGTGTCGATGTAGAACGGGTTCTCGCGCTGGCAGATGATCGCCTCCCGCGTCTCGATCTTCGTGTCCTTGATCTTCTTGTACACCCGCCGCGAGTAGTCGCCCAGCCGCTTGTGCAGGAGAGCAGTCTGCTCCGCCTGGGGCAGGTCCGCGAACTTGCGCTGCGGTCCTCCGGGCTTCTTCGGCGGGAATGTCTCTTGGTTCAGCGCGTGCTTGATCATGTTGAACTCGTCCCGCCGCGCGGGGAAGAACTCGCCACGCCACGCCCACTGCAGCTTGCGGTCGCACTCCTTCCCGGGGCGGTTGAAGTCGCAGACCGCGCACGTCGCCTCGTCAACGACCGAGTCCGGCTGCAGCCGGTTCGACAACATGATGTTCGGGTACATGGCGGCGACATCCAAGTGGTAGATGAGCGGGTGGTCCATGCGCTGCGGGTTGTCGCGCATCTCCTCGAGCTTGGCCTGGACTTGGGCCTTCACCTCGTCGTAGTTCGTGACTGCCTCGAGTGAAGATTTGGACTCTTCGACAATGCAGAACGTCAGCGCGGCATCGAGGTCGTCGATGAGCTGGAAGGAAGTTAGACGGATGGTCAGCAGCGCCGTACTGGCGACGCACCTTCTGTACCGCCGATGGCTCTATCTTGAAGTGCGTCTCGATGTCACTTCGGAAGACGCCGGCCTCGAGTGCCTCGACGTGACCGCCGACGTAGGTCTCCGACGCAAGCAGATGCCCGTCGTACATGTTCCCGTGGGATTCCTCATGTCGGTTCGGCATGATAATCTCCCCGCGGAAAGCTTCCACCTACAAAACAATGACTCGGTCAGAGACTTTGCGGCGTTCATATGCAAGGGGCGTACCATGAGCAGGGTCTCGCACAGCGTACCAGTACCCTTGCGCAACACCTCATCTGGGCAGAGCGGGATGATGTTGCACAGCGAGAAGATGAACGGGTGGACGTATTTCATGTAGAGGTAGTACGTTGCCACCGCATCGGAAACGGAGTACTGCGCGAGCACTTGCGGGTGTTCAACGGCATACCTGGAGGTGTATCAGTACAAAGGCCAGTATGCAGGAGTTGGGTACACACGGTGTCATCAGCTCGGGGTCGAGCTCGATGGGGTCATAGCCCAACTTTGCCGTCGTCACAGCCTTCAAACCCTGACTACCCTGGGGCAGGTACGAGTCGCGCTTCACCCAGCGGAAGCAGTCCATGTGGACGCACGACCGGCTCTTGTACTCGTCCTCGGAGTCTATGGAGAATCCAGTCTCGAGGAACATGTCGATCCCGTGGACCTTTGCACGGGCATTGATGAATGGGAAATCGAAGAAGTCTCCGTTAAATGTTGCCATGACCGTCGGTTTGACGTCTTGGATGTGCGAGAACCACCGCCTAATGGTAGCGGCCTGCCTGATGTGAGCATCTTGTCGGAACATGAGGATGAATTTGTATGACAAACCTCGTCTGGCTCGTTGAAGACCGTGAACGGCCCTTCGTAGCCCTCCTTTGGTGTGTACTCGAAGTCCTCGATGTCTTCGCTGACGATCTCGCGGTTGGTGATGAGGAACCCCTGCCCGTCGATCATGTACGAAATCATCATGACCTGGTCGATAGCCTGGTCGGGGAACTTGAGCGGCGCCTTCGTGGTCTCGATATCGTAGGCCATGACGACCGGGTCCGCACGTTTCACGCGCTCGGTAAGCTGCTTGAACGCAGGCTGGCCTGCGGTGAAGGAGACGGCATACCACAGACCGACGCGAATGTCGTTGTCCATGGCGACACGCAGATAGTAGGGGACGTCATATTCGCGAATGTCGATGATGCCCTCGCGTGGGTCCTTGTCGTGGCCTCCAGGCCGTCGTGAGGGGCCCATGTCGCCGTCCGCAGCCCATTCGCCCTCGAGTTCGATATTCGTCGCGGCGGCGGCAGTCGCATTGACGACTTCCGCGTATGCGTCGACGGCATCGAGCTTTGCACTGTTCGCGAGAGCAAGAGGCATGATGTCCCGACGAACCGTGAGAAGGTCCGAGACGTTTCGGAAGTGCAGCTGCAGGTAGAGGCGGCGGTGACCCATGAGATGGTTCGGCATCTGGAGGTCCTCTTTCCTCTCGCGGGTTATGCGGCAGATGGCGCCTTCGTATCGCTTTATGAGCCATTCTTCAATGACGGTCTCCATACCGTTCTGCGAGGAGTGTCAGAGTTTCATGCAGGAGGAGGTAGATGGTGAGGGCTCAGGCGTACCTTGCAAGCGATGTAGAAGTAGGGCTCGTACTGCAGAGTGCTCTTGAACATGCTACCGTCGTCTTGGATGAAGTAGAAGTCCACGGCAGCCTTCCCTCCAGGCCAGTCGGCGTCCTTCATGAGTGTCTGAATACGCGGTCAGCCGCGTCGCGACACCGAGACTGTCGCGTATACTACTCACCGGATGCATGTTAATTAGCCACCCTTCCCGCACGGGGCCCTCCTGCACGCGTGCGAAGCCCAGCTTCTCGTCGACCTCATCGTTATTCTTTACTTGCTCGAAGCGTTCAGTGAGCTGGTTGCCCTCTTCGTCGCGTTGTAGTTGCGCGTCGGTGGGTGCAGCTCCGCCTCCGCGACCGCGTCCTCGTCCTCGGCCGCCACGAAATGAAGTATTGTTGCCCCTGTATCCGCGAGAGCCTCCGCGTCCTCCTCCTCCGCGTTTGAAAGAGCCGGATGAGCCTCTAGCCATGGCGGAAGTGTGTGGAGGCTAGAAGCAGGAAGATGGTGGAAGGAACGCGCGAGCCTGAGCGAGCGGAGCCTGGTCGCGTCCTCAGACGAGCGCTTGGCAGGAAGTAGTTGTGACGCGTCGCGTCGCTCTGTGACTGACGCCAACAGTCACATACCGTCGCCAGCTCTAGCGCCCAGCCATACCCTCACTGCACCCACAACCCTGCCAGTAACTCATAGAATACCAATCCCCCTTGTTGCAACGTTTCAAAACTTCAACGTTCAACCTCTGGTTTCCATAATCTGGTATTGGACACAAGCTGTGCATGCATCGTGATAATGGGGCCATTTAGAATAGGAAGCTTCGGTGGTCCCCAACCGCCCGAAGCTGTGATATGTTCCGCCTCCTGCCGCTAGGTCCTCCGCCGTGTCCTGGCTTGGCTTTCTTTGGCAATCGCACCCACGCTTCCCGCCAGAGTCGGTGCATATGCATAGGTCTGCTATTCATTCATATGCCCCGGCGGGCTGTTCTGATATCTGCCATGTCTAGATGCCCCGATACACCGTCGCGGAGAGCAACATGGCCTAGTACAAAGTCACTGCGCTGAAACGTAACAGTATGATGGGCTGGCAAGTGGGCTCCACAAGCAAGCCGCCTCGTGCCGCCTCTGACACCGGGTGTCGTCAATGCGCCTGAAGCTGACTGTGCTGAGCGACAGCTTGACCACGGCAGTCTCCCTCCAGTCGTCACGAGAGGATATAGGGGGTTGTATATTCCGTGGAGACGTCAACTCTACCGCTCGACGGCGCTGCAATTCACAACGGTGGTGCACTTCAGGTGTCCCGGCCTATAAACCACGACTGCTATAGAATATATTGATTCCACGCAGGCGTGTCGTACGCCTGCCAGAGCGCGTATTCCCCTCCAATGCATTTGCACCATGACGTCTGCGTCAAAGAATGCACCCTGGATCTTGGCAGCGCCCCACGGAGCTCTACCGTCAATCCAGAGAGTAGCGTCTTGAGTCGCGAGTTCACCATCCTGAAACGGGGCAGCCGGATGGAATCCAGGGCGGACCGCCGCAACACACTTTCATGGATTCTCGGACACACTGGCTCCGGCGAAGTATACTGCCTGAACGTTGAACGGTGATGTAAGGGAGTACACGTGTAGTCTGAGCGGGCTGGGGTACGGGTAGGCAGGGGTAGGGTAGGCGGGGGTAGGGTAGGGTAGGGGTACGAGAGCATGTACCTGTACCCTGGGGCTTGAAAACTCATCCGCAGGGTTACCGTAACACCTTGTTCACGAAATTGAGGTCGACAGCTCACAATGTCTGGCGCCAACGGCCCCCGCAAGGGCACCGGTCATCATGCAATATTCTCCTTGGTAGTCGGTTGGCTTGAACGCATGGATTCAAACCCACCGTACCCTGAGCCCGAGTTGCGGGTTCGTAAGTAGAGTAGAAATCGCGGGTCGATGAGGTAGCTCAGATTTACTCGTGCGTTACCCATTCCGCTCCCCAACAGAGTGATGCGTGTCCTGACAGAGCCAGCACCCAATTTCTTTGCTGCCTCTAGTAGTCGTCCGGCCAAGGTGACTTGTTGACGAACTTACCGCACACAACGTTAGCTTGAGCCCGCGGCCCCTGTCGTAAGCATACTTGTGTGTCGGAGACCGACACGTCTGGTTCCTTCAAGGGTTGAGCGTGGATACGAACACTAACTTTCAAGCCGGCCTATGCCGTCGACCACCGCCATGAAGAAACGACTGACGGCGGGTAATGCGGGCATCGAAGTCGTCGAGCGCAAGGCCAATGTCCGAGGGGACGAGGTCGAATGCCTTTGCGACACGCCCTCGAGCTGCATGCAAACGCTCGAGAGACATATAAAAAGAGGTCGAGGAGGGCTATCGTCTCCAGCACCAGCCCTACAGCTTCACAAGCATTCAGCACTCCCGCACTTTCCCACCAACCGAACCACTCACCCGTATGTCCTTCGGCATCCCGCTCTGCAACGTTACCCCTCTTACTGACGCTCTGCCTCATACAGACCAGCCCGCCGCAATGCAGCTCAACTTCGCCGCCCTCGCCACCCTCGCTGCCGCCCTCGCCGCGACTGCGCCCGCGGCCCTCGGCGCAACCTGCTACCCCCAGAGCGGCTGCCAGCAGTGCGAGAACCCCACGAGCCTCGAGGCCGCGCGCCAGAACTTCTGCGGCGGCAGCGGCTGGCAGCACCCGGCCTCGTTCGCCTGGGGCTGGGCGCGCATCCGGCTCGACGGCGAGTTCGCGACGCAGCAGGAGTGCTGGGACGGGTTCCAGAACGTCATCGACCAGTGCCTCGGTCGCAGTGACGGCGGGGTTTACACCTTCGACTTCGACGGGGACGCGGCCCGCCTCGACGTTGGGTTCTGCAACTGCGAGTGAGCGCGGAGAGATGGGGTGTAGCTCAGGGGTCAGCGAAGTGGAGGAGAGGAGTTGGGTCGGATTCGATGTATGCAATGGTCGTAGCAGGCGTTCAACCGCATGCAATCTAGACCTGTTTCTGTGATCCTAGCCACGTCCGCCTCCTTGAACGCCTCTTTGTCCTTTAGGGTGCCTTCGAAGATGTGTGGGAGGGAGCTGTATATGACGATGTGACGATGCATAGCTGTTTGAGCGATTGCAAGCACCCGCATATATGCACTTGTCCGGATTGATACTTGGCCTTTCTGACCCGCAAGACTAGATTTCGGCATTGTCAGCATCAGGAGGAGGACTTCTAACAACGAGCGACGACGTACCGAGCCACCTTCAAAAACTGCAGATACCGAATGTGCTTCAGAACAAACGTGGGAGGTAGCACGCATGGCACGCGTTGTGGGAAGGTACTGCTGCGAAACCTCCATACATTTCCACGTCCGACACCACGTCCGATGCCACCACAACATTGACAAGGACGCAAAATAGTAGTATTTCAAAGAGCTGTTACTTCTTTCCCCACCTCGGTTAGTTGCGATGGCATCGGTGTCGGTGTATTGCGTCCTTGCGAGACCGGCTCTCCAACCATATCATAATCTCTCTACCTTCGGTCGGGTTCGAGCCGGCCTTAATCGAAGCAAGTGCCGCCGTCGACAAGGTACTGCGAACCCCATGCCTCGTTAGTATCAGAGTTGCATATCAGCATGCAACACATCGTCCTACTCACGCTTTGCCCTGTACAGTACGCAGTTTGGATAAGTTCTCGGCCGTGCGCGAGTCAAGTGCCACTTACCAGTGATGAAGGACGCCTCGTCGGACACAAAGAAGGACACCAGATTCGAGATGTCCTCAGGGCGTGCATTGCGTTGCAGCGCATTCCCGCTGCTAAACTACAACAACCAATGTGACCGACGTGAGCGA
Source organism: Trametes sp. AH28-2 (assembly GCA_001304625.1). Lineage (NCBI taxonomy): Eukaryota > Fungi > Basidiomycota > Agaricomycetes > Polyporales > Polyporaceae > Trametes > Trametes sp. AH28-2. Next base: position 424,932 of record KQ464077.1, on the reverse strand, counting down.
AAGCCCAACAGGTGTTCCCAGAGTTGCGACTTACCTTGTGCTTGTACGTTCCGATCGGCTCCCCGTTCTTCGTCGCGAAGTATTCGTCAACCCCAGTCACTATACGAGGCTGCGCGTCAGCATCGTCACGTCGAAGTAGATACAGATGCAACATACAGAGCGAGGTCTCGCACGCGCCTGGGGCGTATGCGTTCACCGTGATGCCGTACTTTCCGTAGTCCAACGCGGCGCACTGTACTATGGCGCGGACAGCGAACTTCGCCGCGCTGTAGAGCCCGTGCTCCGCAAATCCTGCATCCATGCTCAGCACTCAGCGCTCAATCAACTTGCTCGACGTATCCAGCACGTACCTCGTTTGCCCGCGATGGACGACGCCCCGACGAGACGGCCGCCAGTACCTTGCTTCAACATTTGGATCGCGGCGTATTTGAAGCTGTAGAAGGTGCCCTTCACGTTGATGTCCAGAAGTTTGTCCGCCTCCTCCGACGTTGCTATGAAACCGGCCCAGGTCAGCACATGGCCATACGCTGCAGAACAGCGCCAGAAACCCACTCTCGTGCAAGGTCCGGTTGATGCATATTCCAGCGTTCGCGATCATCTGCGCAAACACGCATCGGCCATAACCCAGGCACCCCAGAGAAACGAGACGTTACCGCATATACACTCCCAAGTTCTTGCACGACGGTCTCCACAAGACGTTGCACGTCTTCTTCCTTCGAGACGTCCCCGTAGACGTTCACCACCCGCGCACCATGCGTAGTCCTGGCGTCTTCCGCGACCGCCTCCAACTTCTCCTGCGCGCGGGGCAGGTCGAACAGCCCGAGGTCGTACCCGTCCTTCGCAAGCCGGAGCGCTATAGCGCGGCCAATACCTTCAGCTGCCCCGGTCACGATCGCAACACGCTTCGTCGTAGATGTGGAGGAAGTCATAGTAGTGCTGTAGCAGCGCCGACGCAGAACGGTGAGGGCAGTGAGCGAAACGGCGAATTCGAGCGACTTACCTCCCGTATTTATACGCCCAGCGTGCACGCAAGCCGCCTGGCCAACCCAGTCTTGCCCAAGAACGACGAAGACGCACCCATACTCTGTGTCGGCGAATCGTCCCAGGACGTGCCCCTCCGCGCCAGCCTTGGTGCCTCCTCCGCACCTTCTGGCAGGGAGCCCTTGGCTTGGCGGGCCGATGCCCGGGCAAGCTCCCATCCGTATGCGGGTGCAGCATCGGCGTTGTGTGAATATCCTCCCTCGCGAACGCGGGTGGAAGGTGGTGTAGACGTACTGCTTACGCCCGCACTGGCGCGCGTGGCCTCTACCCGCGGAGCGCCCGTGCGGGAATTTAGGAGGATGGGCTCGGATGGGAAGGATCGCTCCCTCAGTGCCTGGTTCGGGCGAGCTTCTGGGGACGAGAAGTTGAGGGAGGGAAGCCCGCGGCAACTAGAACGTGCGGCCCACCTGGAGTTGTGGTAAGCGATATCGATTGCCTTGTGCTCGCGGCGGGTCTGGCGATGGCCGTAAAGCAGCGGGGATTAGACGATGCATCCTTTGTGGCAGAGAACAAATGCCGGACGGGTATGTAGGCGTCTTGAGATGGTGTTCAATGGCCAACGGCAAGCCAGCGAAGACACCTCCAGAGAGATGCCGACCGGATGCAGCGCACGGACATCTCGAAGGACTCTCGACGCTATCTCTCATTGACATCTGACACATGACGCATACCATCAGCTGTTCGAACCATAAGTTCTTGCAACAAGTAGTTATCGGTAGTGCTTCGCACACTTCGAAACTGCGAGGATACGCCCCCGAATGCGCATGCGACCGGCACCGATCTCCCTTGCGCGTGAGCTGTGGACAGCACCTGTCAGCCACGCGTCGGTCGTTCAGCGTCCCAAGATGTTCGAACGCACTCGCCACGGTCTGAGGAGCACCGTGATGAGGGCCAACATAGCCAAAGCGTTTGCCTATAACGAAGAGAGCGCAAGCTCTGAGACGGCCAACGGCACCAGTTGGTTTATACTCTCGGGGATATGGTCCGCATTCAATCCTGCACACGTAAATAGAGCCGCATGCAACGTAGTATGCATTCCAGGCCCTGTCTACCACAAATGTTACCAACGTCAGTCTACCAAGATCCACGAGTTGACGCACCTGAGTGGACTCTGATCAAGCTGTAGTTCTCGCTCCTCGATGCCAGGCCCAAACAGCATCGGCGCAGCGTATACTGCTAGCGGTGCGCGGGCTTCAAGTGCTGGGTGTGACCGGTAGCGAAGCGATCATGGCTGGCGACCGGCTTCAGGCTTCGATGAAAACGTACGCGACGCGATGTTCCCGCTCGACGGGGCTTGTGCAACTGTACCAGCTGCTGTTGAGTTATCGAAGCAGTTCAAGAGAAGAAACATGTCCTGATTGCATGATGGAGTGGAAGAAGCGAGAGATGGCCGTGGCCACCGCCATGGACGGGAGCGAGGACAGCCATTTTGACGACGCCGCCGCCGGGAGTCGGGCGGCGGTGTCGGTGAGAGCGGACAGCCACCGACGCGTGGCACTAGCCCCGAATAGGCAGGCGGACGCGCCGCATAATTAGCGTCGCTGTCTGTCTGCGCCCTCCCACCGTCTCACCCGTCTTCTCCTCTGCCCCACCCGCGCTCCTCGTCCCCTCCTTTCACATAGACTATCTCTACGCGTACCTCTTGCACTTCTGACGATAATCACCGCTATGCCTTTCACGCCCGACGCCCAGCTCGACCTCGCATTCGACGCGCACCTCATCCCGACCGAGGTCGCCAAACAACTCCCCGCAGAACTCCACGTACGCGCGCACGTTCTGCGTTGTGCATATAGCCGAGTACTGACGTCTGCCCCAGCTGCGCCCGCTCGCGTCCACAGACTACCACCGCGGGCACCTCTCCATCCTCTCTGTCCTGACCGTCGTCACCGACCCCGGCGAGGAGGCCTGGCGCGCGCAGTTCGAGGCGATCCGCGCCGCGCCGCGCACATACTACCCCATCGTCATCGTCGACAAGCCGTCGGACCGCATTGTCGCCGTCGGCACTGTGTTCATCGAGCGCAAGTTCCTGCGCGGGCTCGGCTGCGTCGGGCATATCGAGGACATCGCTGTCGACAAGAGCCAGCAGGGCAAGAAGCTCGGGCTGCGCATCATCCACGCCCTCACGGCCATCAGCGAGAACAGCGGGTGCTACAAGACGATCCTCAACTGCAGCGATAGCAACATCCGTAAGTGGCGATCGTCGCTCCTCTCGGGCCCTGTTGCTCGCCGTATCGCTTGCTGACCGCGCGGCACGTGTGCAGCATTCTACGAAAAGTGTGGGTTTGTCAAGAAGGAGAACGAGATGGTGAGCAGCGCATCCTTCCTCTCTTCCGGCGCGGGCTACGTGATGCTGATGCACGGTCGGCAGGCGAAGTACGCCCCCGCCGAGCGCGCGCAAACGCCGCGCTTGTAGACTGCCCCTGATACCGCATGGACTTTCGCACACGGAACCTAGACGGGCTTTCCTCTTCGGACGCACGGACTGCACATATGTATCCTGGTAGTATATTGTACCATTCCCGCCCCTACTGGGGATGAACATAGTCGTAATGATCGTCTCGAATGTTCCGTGCATTGCACGCTGGCGTACTGAAGCTCGGGTCAAAGCATGATTAGCGTAGTCTGATATGTTGCGCACGCCTCATGATTTGCAGCCCGCCGTACCTATCGCATGGAGACCGCACTGTTTCGCGCCGTGTGCGCCCTGTCGACTACGCTGGCAGCTGCGTCCAGAGACTTGACGCGGTCACATGATGCACCGTCCTGCTGGAGGACGCGGCGCGCGATGCCTCAGTGCGCGTCGATCAAAAGGGAAGTGGACTTACCGCGACTGCATAGCACATAAGGCGCGCGCCCTCAGCGCACTTCAGGTTGTGCGCGTGTACCACGCGCGTAAACTGCGTCTGGGTACATCAGCAGACTCAGAACGGGAGACAAGAGGAATTCAGGCGCATGTTGGTTTCCCTACCAGCGTGCGTCGCCGCGCGCCGGAGGTACTCATCCCGGAGACCACGAAGAGGTCTGCGCCAGGACGGACGCTGCACTGGCCAGCGCCCGCCCTCCCCCGGGACGTACCTGTTCGGCCCGTGTGTTGCGGGCTGTCGTACGTGAAGCGACCCAGCAGAGATAACCAGGCCGAGCGTCAGAACCTAGAGAAACGCAGAGACTCCCGAGAGAGAGCGCGATGGCCGGCAGCCTAGGGAAACCCAGCCAGCAGAGACCAGCAGAAGACTCCAGAGGCCCCAGAGACAGACGCCCCGAAATGAGAAACGAGAAAAAAGAAAGAGAAGGGGGGAAGGTCAAAAAGAAGAAAAGAGAAAAGGAACACGAGAAATGGGGGAGGGAATGGGGAGAGGGAGAAGAAGAGAAGAGAATCTAGAAGGATAGCGAGGTCAGAGAAGCTACGAGGTTAGCATGAGTCTACTCACAGAGAAACGGAACGGCATCGTTGTAGACGCGGAGCAGCAGAACAAAAAGAAGAAGGGACACGAAAAGGGAGAGCTGGTGATACGTTGGGTCAGACGCGGCCCCATATCACGACAAGGAGTACGAGCCTCACCAGGGAAACGCACGGGCAGACGGCCACGCGGACAAAATCAAGCAAAACCGAAACCAAAAGAAGAAATCTAGACAATGAGACGGATCAGTTATGAGACTAGGCCTAGCACTCCTGAGCATACTCACCAAGAAAACAGAATGCCAATGGCGTGGTCCGAAACTCGAAGCAGAGAAGCAAAAGTCAAGAAGGGACAAGACGGAGAATGACGCGAGGTCTACGACGTGACAAGTCAGTCTCGGACGGAGCCATACAGAAGAAAGGAAAAGAGAACTCACCAGAGACACGGAAAACATTCACGAGAGGCGAGAACAGAAAGAGAAAGGGGGGGCGGGGATGGACGGCGATAGAAGGGGGTAAAAGCGAGAAGAAAAAACCAAATCTGAAATCACGAACAAGAACACGAAACACCTACGTAGCGACTGGTTAGATCGGTAAAGGAGTGAAAAGAATTCGGTAAGACGCACCGAAACAAGAACACAGCGCGCAATATCGAGACCGGAACGAGAGATCAGATGACCGCAACCAAAAAGCACAGAAAACCTACGACGAGGGGATATGTCAGGTCATCGCCAGCATGGCCGAGCATCATCAGGTGATGAGACGTACCAAGAGCGGGAACACAGCTCGCTGATAGAAAGAGATAGAAAAGAAGCGAGAGAAATACGGAACCCAAGCACAAAAACAGAAGCAGAAATATGCAGCGAAGCTGAGGAAAGCTACTGCTCAGGTACTGGACTCGGCAGAATGACAAGAATCGAGACGCACCATGGAAACACAACGTGAACCGTGGATTCGGAACCAAAAGAAAGAGAAGAAAGAGACAGAATTTGGGAGCACGAGAAAGCTACGGATGAGGCGCATGTCAGTCAATGAGACGTGATAGAGCCTAGAGGATCAGAACACACCAGAAATGCAGAACTTGGATGCGGCATAGAAAACCAAAACCAAAAAGCGACCAAGAAACAAATTGAAACTCGAACACGAGCTATGAGACGACTGGTCAGAGCTCATCGTAGACCGGCTGAGAAAGACAAACCACACACACCAAAACGAAACACACAGAACGATAACCAGACTGAAAAACGGAACCCAAAACACAATCAAGAGCACGAGACGTCTAAAGGAAACAACAAGTCAGAGACGATATGCTGAGATGCGGGCAGGTGATACGCACCAGAACCGAAACCACAGTATCAAGCCAGACACGAAAAACGAGACAAGAAAAAAGGGGGAACAAAAAGCGCAACAAAACTTGAGAGGAGAGCAGTGAGACGTTGAGTCAAATAACTGTCGTCGTAACGGGACGTACCAGAGACTCGGCATATTGCCGCAACGCAACCGGGAAGCACAGAGAAGAAGAGGAAAGAGAAAGGGAGAAGGGACGGGGGAAGGGGGGAAGAGGGGAGAAGGGATGGGGGAGAGACAAGGGGAAGGAGAAGGAGAGAATAAAAAGAAGACAAAGTCGAACAGAGCAGCGCCAGATAGTCCCAAGGAACCGAACAGAGGCACCGCTAGACGAGCCCAGAGACCACAGTGCACCGTACCCACGACCCAGATGAAGACGGCCAGCAGCTAGAGCGATCCCAGGGCCAGCATTAGAGGAGACCAAGTACCCAAGTGCCCGACCAAGAACGTCGCCAGAGAGCACACTCACCCCGCAGCGCAGATGGACCCAAGCCAGCCGTAGAGGGAAGTCGAGACCAGAGGGGATGGTGGTGGTACGAGATGAAGCTGTCCCGCAGAGAGCAGCGGAAAGATATAGGCGTTGGCGGGGGAGGCTGACGGTCGTTGACAGCCCGGCAGCCTCCCCGCCGTCGATCGTCTGTTGTTGGTTCGTTTTGCGGTGCTGGACCCAGCCGCGATCCTGTTCGGCCGCGACTGCCAACTCGCACTCCGGCTTACAGCCAATCGCACGCCGCCGCAACGCGTGACAGCGTGCTTCTCACTACTGGCGATCGGGGAGCAGGAAGGACCGATCATTGTATCGTCAGTTGAGCCACTTGTGCGATTGCAATCCACGGGAACACGACACAGACCTCTGTTGATCGCCGCCGCCGCCGCCGCCGCCGCCCAACTGCCGCGTTGCAGTCTCATCTCTAAACGAGCAAGGCCGATAGGGATTGTTGATGCTGATGGAGCAGTGCCAGATGAAAGCAATCGACTTGCGTCGTACTACCCGACGCGATGGTTAGTGACCCGGGCACACATCGATGTGGATGCCGACTGAAGCAGGACACGCAAACATCGTAACGACAGAAAGCAGAAGTCGATTGACGCATGAAGGGGGCCACCGAGTGACTGTGCGCTTTGCATCACAAGGCGACATGGTGGTGGAAGAGAGCAACTCAAATTCTGTCACGGAGGTTGGTAGAACGTGACTACCGCGTGGTACACGCCGAAACACTCCGGTATTCCAGATACCTCCAAGCAATCGCCCTCGTTCGCGTTACAAGGTTCATCGTAACGTCCATACTTCGACAACTATACTGATGATACAAGTACAAAACTCGCGAGTGAAAAGATCATGAAAAGGCGTAACGATCGTAGCGGATAAGTAACGGAGAATACCAAGAGAGAGACCATACAGCAGCATACGAGTTCGGGTTAGATATGTTCACATAATAAATCATGGAAGCGCTCTCAATATCGAGGTGACTGGATCACGTCGAACGAGAGGGAGAGGGAGAAGAAGAGCGAAGTCTGGCCTAGCGCCAACGACGTTGCACCGATCCGAGACGCAGGCTCAGTACTCGTCTTCCTCCTTCACCGTGCCGGCGAGACCAGCCCACCGACGTCCTCCTTCTCCGAGACCGATACCAGCAGCCCAGTCCTCATCAACGCTGGGCCTCGGCTTGAAGCTCTCGCGTCGCGCGCGAGAAGCCTTCTTTGCCACCGCGGCAGCTACGCTTGACCCGGCCCCATAACCTCGACTGTACGACGACGAAGACGTTGTGGACGTATACGTCGATGATGCCGCGCGTACCGCAGGCCGGTGCGACGGGTAAGCGTGACTTGACGAGAGCTGTTGCGCCGATGGCACGCGCCCGTGACCGAGTGCGTGGTGTTGCGTGCCGGGCTTTGGTACGGGCATGGCGATGGGAACGGGTCGGGGAAGCGAGGACATGCCGACAGGCGTCTTGCCGCCCGGCAGGGGAATCTTGGTAGGCGAAGCGGCCCTGTTGTGTGCGCCGCGACTGCTACTCAGCGGCGCGCGAACGGGGCCTGCGTTGTTGTGGGTCGCTGTCGACTCGCCGAGACGTGGCCGCTTGTTCGGGACGGATTGCGAGTTGGAAAGGCTCGATGACGGGCGCACCGCCGGGGTGACAACGCCTGTCTTGCTCGATCCGCCATGTCCAGACTTCGGCGCCGTGAGGTAGTGTCCATTCGCAGGGGTAGTGGCGCGTGGTGGGACGGAGCCAGCACGTCCTCGGGCGCCCTTGTTCCCGTTCTCCTTGTCCGCTGCAGGCATTGTCTCCAGGAGCAACTGGTACATGCTGACGCCGTGCACCAGGAACACGCGGCCTGTCTCGGCCTCCCAGGACGGAATCGACGAAAGCAAGTCCTGCTCCAACTATATCCGTCGTCAGTACGAAGCAGCGAGAATATGGCCCAATGAAACTTACGCGAGGTTTCTCCTTCGTGACCCGTTTGCGCATCTTCTCTTCTCGGAGGAGTCGACCGGGATCTCGCGGACCTCTCCCGAGCAGCCGACTCTGGTCGCTCGCGGCAGCCGCTAGCTCCTTCTCGTCCTCGAGGATGTCGAAGTACTTCTTCACGCTATGTAGGAGCGGGCCCTTCATCCGACGCTCTTCCTTTAGACGCCTGATCTCTTCTTCGTGGATGATCAGCAACTCTTCGGTATGCTCATCTGTTGGGCTCATGTCAGACACCGCACATGAGAACTTAGAGGCGAATAGCTTACCGTCAGCGAAGGGTGCGAAGTCGGCTCGCTCCTCCTCACCGATCATGAGCTCATCCCAGAGTTTGATAATCTCTGCGCGAGCGTTCTCGATGAACGTGCCCATCCGTTCGCGCTTGAGCTCGAGCATCCGTTCCAGTTCCTCCTCGTACGCCTTAATGGTCTCGTCCGTCGTCCCGCATTGGGCCTCTACGAACGCGTCCATGTCGGCATCCGGTACGCCCAGTCGGCGCCACAGCGCCTCGAGTTGGTCGTACATGGCCTGGATATGCGCTTCTCGCCGCTTCTTGACGTCCTCGAGATCGGCGCGGGTTGTCTCCGCCCAGGCCATCAGGGCGGGTGTAGGCTCGACGCCTTCGAGTCCGACTATGGCATGTGAGTCTGGGAGGTCTTCCTCCGACAGCTCTTCCATGCGCGCAACGAATTTCGCGAAAACTCGCTGGTGGTCGGATTCGGTGGCTCGAGATTGCGGCTCCTCTGAGAGGAAGAGAAGGGGGGTAAGAGGCTTCTGTCGGGAGGCGGGAGTTGGGGTAGACATGGGGATGGACATGGAGGTGGATAGGAAAGGGTCGGATCCGGTCATTCTATTGCTACATGAAGAGCTTGATCGGGGCAAAGCGGGAAGTCCCAGAGTAGAGGACGATGCGGATGGGAGGTCGTCGAGCGAGGGTGGCGTGATACCGAGTTCGGTATATAGCCAGTCAATCTGTACGAAATTGGCCGAGAGCTGCTGAAGTCGCTTTGTCTGCAAGGTTGTCAGCAATGTGCGGGAACCGCAGAGAGGTACTATACTTACAACTTCGCCCTTGCCTCTTACAAGCTCCTTCTCTAGTCGGGAGAAACGCTCGGGGGTAACATCACGATGGGCACTCGAGTCGTACTCGTCTTCCCCCGATGCAGCTGTGGGCTCCAGGACGTCCGACGGGTAAAAGTCGGGGCCGAGCGTATTGGAGAGCGACGATATTCGGCTGGTCAGATTCAGCAACTGTTCCAGTTTCGTGTGATATTGCTGCACATTCGAAGTCAGCAATCAGGAACACAGATGTGAGCAAACGCAAAAGGAGTCGCCATAGTCGTGTGGCCATCTACACGGGACATGCTCATGCGGGCGCGTCGTGGACTTGTATAGCTAACGCAGAACCCTCGGAACTCTTCTCTGGAAGTCAGAGGGCGCAACTCACCTGGCGTAGCTTCTCTTGGTACTCTGAGATCATCTCAAAGCGCCGTGGTAGGACCTGCTCCTTCCTGATCTCCCCAACACTCGGCCCAGAAGACTTGAGGTGAGCGCCGAGAGCTTTCCCATATCTCAAGCACTCGTCTTCTATAACTGAGCACTTCTCCATCCATGCGTCGACCTGTTTTCGTCGCAGGTCAATCTGGCTCTCGATGCATTGAGTGAGCTGCTGCTGTAGGGAGGAGAGTTCGTCGTGTAGTGCGGTTGGAGGTAAGCCAAGTTGCGCGTGTAGAGTGGGAAGCAGCTGCGTCTGTGACTGCAGGTGTGTATGTAGCGAGTTGAGCAGGGACGTGATCGTGGTAGACATGGTGGAGTTGGCATGCGCCGGGGTCGTGAGGGTACAAGTCAACGTTCAACTTGTGGCTACAGTCGCGAACCGCGTCAGGTCACGTGATGGCGTCCAGACGCGAATTCCAGCTCCGCTCTATAGTCCCATTGCTTGCCCTCCTGACTTTGGGCTTAGCGTATTACAGTGGCATTGAGGGCAGTATGTACAAGCAATACGAGGACCCCCGATAATACACCCAGAGGCCTTTTCCGCAGCAGACCCGATTCTGGACCATTTGGTCCGGACAGTCACATGCCTCTATATGGTATGTCACGCACTTTATAAAGCAATTTTAGACGCCTGTGACAGGAGACGCCCGTCCAGATGGGCGTTTAGAGGGCGCTAACGACGTTTTGGAGCCTCCCGAGAGCCCTTTTGGTCCGGACCAGCGCAAGGCATACCCTCCCCACGACCCCCCTTTTGGTCCGGACGTGTCACGCTTTGGGAAGAGGCCTCTGTAGGTATTATCGGGGGTCCTGCAATACGTGAGTACTCTACGGACTCTCAGAATCATCCTCCTCAGATTGAGGAAATTCATGGTGAAATCCACAGCTAACGATGCGAGTGACTCAGACGTCATCCCGTGTCCTTAACCTATAGCATGTTCTTGGAATATGCAGTCAATCCACAAAGACAGGCTCCTCAGAACTTCACAGGAACAGAGCGGCCGATTTAACGGAAGAGAGTGTTGACCATCGAAATTAGCGCAGCCCTATTGCCAGTTTCACTAGCAGGAGACCTCGAGTTACTGACCGCAGACTGCCGCCAGCAGGTCACGCAGATAGAGAAAGACACGCAGAAGTATGTGTCTAAAACATAGCGATAGGAGGACCAGAAAACGTCGAGCGTTGATGATCAAGAGCGCGCAGAGACTTGGAGCGAAGCGCCGACGCAACGGATGTGCTAGCCACGTGCGTCAATTTGTACCTGCTTACATTGTGGCACACACCCAGATCTGTTAGGGGAAGCATACCAAACGCCAACGCCATACTCCCCGCCGCCGCAAATTCAAGGTGAGTAGCTCTGTCTGGACTCTGCGAGGCTGCAGAATTGCTCCATCACGCCGTACGAATAAATCGGAACACGTCGATACGCGTTAATCGACCCCTTGGACGGCTCAGGAGGATGGATGGGAGAATGAGATAGCGGATGGAGGACTGGCCTTGAAGTGTTGACGAACGCTGGTACTGACGATTTTCCCTCCCTGTTCTTTCCCTCAGATGGTACGTCCTCTGCTGTTCCTTACAGATTACAGAATGCTGAACAGCGGCGCAATGAGTACAGAAGACCGAGATCGACTCCTTCTCCGGCTACCGTATCTACCCTAGCAAGGGTCGGCTCTTCGTGCGGGGAGACAACAAGGTCCGCCTGCCTCATACACTACGCGAGGCATTCCCACCTCACACGATTCCTGCCTAGATCTTCCGCTTCGCCACCTCCAAGAATGAGTCCCTCTTCCTCCAGCGCAAGAACCCCCGCAAGATCGCCTGGACGCAGGTCTACCGTCGCATGCACAAGAAGGGTATCACGGAGGAGGTCGCCAAGAAGCGCTCGCGCCGGACCGTGAAGCACCAGCGTGGCATCGTCGGTGCCGACCTTGCCGCCATCGCTGCCCGGAGGAACCAGACCGCTGCCATCCGCACTCAGCAGCGTACCGCGGCCATCCAGAAGGCCAAGGCCGAGAAGAAGGCGAAGGAGGACAAGAAGGAGAAGAAGGTGCGGCGGACTGTTCCCACCTGCTGCATGCATCTCTCTGACATGCGACTTCGTAGCCCGCTGCCCGTGGTCCCACCTCCACCGCGCCCCGGGTATCGAAGCAGCAGATGAAGGGCGGCAAGGGTGGCCGCTAAGTGCACTCGCTTCGGTCTCCTCCCTCTGTTATGATACATGCTTTCGTCTTCCCTCCTCGCGCAAAATGTATGGGTCTAGCATGCCACCACCACGATGATACTATGCCACGGCATTCCGTTGGATCGACATGACAACTGAGTTCATCCCTGGCGAATGATCGGTCATCCCGGTCGGCGTAAACTGCTCTAGTAAGCTATACATCGTCTTAACGGGCCGCCGTGTTGCTCAGGTGAGTAAGAAAAAATAGAGCTCGACCGTCCTCGACCATGACGATGTTCGAGGAAAGCAGGACGGAGGCGTTTTCGTGAGCTATCTATATCGACCCGAGCACAACGCTTGCGAAGGTCGGTTTTTAAACTACTGATGCAAGCCGCCAAGTGCCACCAACACTTCAATTAAGATGCCGGATGAGCCTCGGTTACATCTTTCCCTATCCTCCTGCTGTCTGCACTGTTCAGCCGTCCACATCCTCGACGCGGAAAAAGTGGCACCCCGAATCAGATATAGTACCATGGGTGTTCGGCCGAGGTCATACCGCCCCGCGACTGGTGCCGTACGTCGGGCATGTGACGTATGCATCCCTCGCCACGCAGCCTTCTGCCGTTGAGAACGCTTCTTCCTTACTGCACCGGCGCACGGGCCAGCTTCGGGTGGACCATTATCGCATCACCAGGACCGCCAGTCGGGCGGGCGATGGTGCAACACCGTATGAACCGCGGACGACCGACCCGCCGGAGCGCATGGTCACGCTGCTTCGTGCGTGCAGCCGGCGGCCGTATAAGAACCGCAACATTCAGCTGAGGGCAGCCCTCCATCCCGCCCGCAGCGCCCCGCATAACTGTCCGCCGGACCGCAGACAGCAGCCATGGTCAACTTCACCATCCTCGCGGGAGGCTACACGACCTTCGTCGCGTCCTACTTGTTCAACTCGGACACGAACGCGCTCTCGCTGCTGAACCAGTCCCCGACTGGTGCGAACCCCTCGTGGATCTCGCCGCACCCTACGAACAAGAGCATCCTCTAGTGAGTTTGGGCACTATACCTGGGCGTCGTATCAGCTCCTCACCTGCGCCTACCAGTGCCGTCAATGAGAACCCGTCCGGAGGCCTACAGTCATTCCTCATCGGAAAGGACGGTCTCCTTTCGAATGCGATTGACACCATCTCCTCTGGGGGTGACAGCCCTGCGTTCACCACTCCTCTGTCTACAGGGCAGGTCGCCATCATGAATGTAAGAGGTCCTCCCTCTTACAGTTCCTCCAGTACCCTCATTCATGCCTTCCGCTGTCTAGTACAACTCCGGTAACGGCTTCATCGTACCTACCGACCCGAAAAACCCGCTGGAGTTCGAGCCCGATCACCCGCTGATCACTTTCGACGCGCCGGTCTCCCACCCGCACATGGCACTCGAGCACGGCCATGAGGTGCTTGTGCCGGACCTTGTATGTTATCTGTAGCTTCGAGGCTTCGTCTGGCTGACAGGCTGTAGGGCGCGGACAAAATCTGGCGGCTCGTCGAGGACGGGGCTCCCGGCAAGTTCAAGATCCAGGGGCAAATCGACCAGCCCAAGGGCAGCGGCCCCCGGCACATCGCCACTCGAGGTACGCAACGTCTCGTCCAAGGCATCCAGCGACGCTAACTGCCGAGTTCCTCCCTCAGGCGAGACGCTCTATACCCTGCACGAGCTCTCCAGCACGCTGACGGAGCAGCGGATCCCCCGCGCCCCGAACGGCACCGCTCCGCTCATCGCCAACTTCTCCATCCTGCCCCCGGGCCTTCCCCAGGGCGCGGCGATGGCGGGCGGGGAGATCCTCATCACCGAGCCGTCCGTGCACTTCCCGGAGCCGTTCATCTACGTGTCGAACAGGAACACGGGCGTGCAGGATCCGCGCGGGGACGCGATCGCGATCTTCCGCGTCGAGCCCAAGCTGTCTCTTGTGGGCTTCGTGTACACCGGCCTCGACCAGATCCGCGGGATGCAGCTCGGCGGGCCTGAGAAGGAGTTCCTCATCGCGGGTGGCGTGGCCGGAGAGGCTGGGGTCATCATGCTCAAGCGCACCGAGGGAGGGAGGAACTTGACGCTGCTGACGAGGAACCTCGAGCTGCCGACGCGGACGAGCTTTGTCTGGCTGTAGTAGAGAGCCTTGGGCGATCCGAGCTCATTTTACTTCTAGCTCGTTGAATGATATACCTCACTTGATACCTGCACATCGTCGTTCGACGCTACCGAAAGGATTTGACTAGCGGGTGTCTTGTAGTGGGCGCCAAATCCGTCGGCGATGTTTCGCAGAATACCGAATGAAGCCTGACGGTTTCTGCTTCGCGCCACCATCACCATCCTATATACTATCGCACAGTGCCCCCCCTTGTCGCACGTAGATCCGACAACGAGTACCAGGCATTCCGACTCATGTCATCCGAGCACACAGGAAAGTCGGACGCCAAATATTATATACCGCCATACCCAGCTATTGAGATGGCTCTCGGCAAATCGTGGTGAGCGTTGCAGCCTGATGGTGCCCATGCATACGTGATGCCTGTGTACAGCAAAGCGCGAACCATTGATCAGGCTTTGTAGAAGGCCGGCGCGCCCATTACAGTGTCGCAACGCCTGCCCCAAAAGGCTATTGTCGCGCCTTCATCACGATGCACAATAGCCTTGGGGTGATATATAGTCGCAGCCCGCTGCGCTTCGACGCCCGTCCCGGCTTTCTCGCTCTCTCCTACCTCCTGCACGACTCGCGACCTGGTGTCCCGAGCCTGACGACTAGTATAGCACGCAACGCCGCTAATCTCTCTACCACTCTTGACGAGCACCCCGGACCCGACGCAGCCACTCGTTTCCCGTTAACGACACACAATAGCCACCATGGTTAACTTCACGATCCTCGCGGGCGGATACTCGACGTTCATCGCGACATACCTCTTCAACTCGGACGCGAACACGCTCTCGCTCCTCGGCCAGTCGCCCACGGGCCAGAACCCGTCGTGGATTGACCTGCACCCGACAAACAAGAGCATCCTCTAGTGAGTCCCGCAACGCCCTCCAACGCCCTTCTGCATGCCTAACCGCCCTGGCTTGCGCAAAAAGCGCGACAAATGAGAACACAGAGGGCGCACTCCAATCCTTCTTCGTGAAGCAGGACGGCTCCCTGACCGCCGCGGTGGGCACAACAAGCTCAGGCGGGAACGGCCCCGCGTTCGCCGTCCCGCTGTCCACTGGCGAGGTCGCCGTCATGAACGTACGTCGCCCCCGCCCCGAGCCCGCCGGCAGCCTCGCAGCCCCGCAGCCAGTGCCGGTGCTAGTGCCAGCCCTAGTGCTGGTTCTAGTGCCAGTGCCTGCCCGCTAGCGGGACGCGCACGCCGCTGCTCGCGCACTCTACCCTTGCCTGACACTTTCTGTGCAGTTTGGATCGGGCAACGGCCTGATCATCCCCACGGAGGCGGACCCGCTCGAGTTCAGCGAGGGCGCGCCGCTGATCTCGTTCCCCGCGCCCGTCTCGCACCCGCACATGGCGCTCGAGGTCGGCTCGGAGGTGTTTGTCCCTGACCTGGTGCGTCCGCCACCCCCTTCCCCCCTCCGGCCCTCCTCCGCGCGCGCGCGATCCTTCCCTCTAGCATACTCACCAACTTGTCCACATTCTAGGGCGCAGACACGATCTGGCGCCTCGCGCCCACGGGCCCCCCTGGAGCGTTCAAGATCCAGGGCCAGATCGACCAGCCCAAGGGGAGCGGCCCGCGGCACATCGTCGTGCGCGACTCCCAAGTGTACACCGTGCACGAGCTCTCCTCCACGCTCACGCAGCAGGCGATTCCCGCCACGCCCGCCTCGCCCGGCCCCGCGCCGCTAGTCGCGAACTTCTCCGTAATCCCTCCCGGACTGCCCGCCGGCGCGAGCATGGCCGCGGGCGAGATCCTGCTCGCGGAGGCGTCCCGCGCGCCGGGGTCGAACTTCACGCAGCCGTTCATCTACGTCTCGAACCGGAACGTCGGCGTGCAGGACCCGCGCGGGGACGCGATCGCGATCTACGCGGTCGAGCCCGCGCTGACGTTCGTGAAGCACGTGTTCACGGGCCTCGACCAGATTCGCGGGATGGAGCTGAGCGGCGGGGACGAGAACGCGTTCCTCGTCGCGGCGGGCGTGGCGGGCGACGCGGGCGTGGTCGTGCTGAAGCGCACGCAGGGCGGCGCGGACCTGGAGATCGTCGCGACGAACAAGGACGTGCCGACGCGCTCGAGCTTCGTCTGGCTCGACTGAGTGTGCTCGGTACATATCATGTAGGACTACGTCGCGCTGTGCTGTGTGTGGCGAAATGACTCACAGTGCTTGCTCGGAATGGATTTTGCGGCGGAAACGCCAAGAGCGAACGACTGTATTGCAACGAGCGTGGGGGGTATGTATCGTGCCATGTACATCGGGTGCACAGGGTATAGGGGGTATACGACGGGCAGCGCGCCCGCCGGCGCGGGTGTTTTTGTATGGTGAGGCGGCCATCTACAGTCTACGCCAATGCAAAACGGTTCACGTCAGGCTGAGGACGCAGGAAGGCAAGAAGGGAGAAGAATGAGCGGGAAGCGAGGCGGGTGCGGCGAAAACAAGGAACGAAGAAGTGCGCACTGAATGGCGGGAAGAACGGAGTGAGCACTCAATGAGTGGCTGGCGCACAGCGGCAGAAGCCAAGGTCGCGTTGACGACGCGCCCTCCGTCGACAGGGCGACCGCGGGTATAATGAGAGTGGGCGAGCGCGAGCAGGAAGCGGGGAACTTTGCATGCCGAAATAGGAATCAGGAGTCTGGGAAGGGGTATTATCGCGCTATTATACACATGTACAGTCGTAAGTTTCGAGAGGCACGTAAAAAGGTCCGTATCCGTATCCGTATCGTCAGCGGGAAAGCATTGACAAGAAAGCGTCGTCACCGGGGGCCCAATGCGCGTTGTATCACAAGAATTCGTATGCAGTCCGTGGCTGGCCATGTACAGTTCTTCTTCCGTCGTTTGATTCTTCGTCGTCTTTTGTGAGCACCGCGTGCACTCACGACGCCGTCATGCGCCGGCTGCCCGCCGCCCTCCGCTGTGCCTGGCCACCGACGAATGCTCCAGATGCCACGGGGACCGCGCCTTGAGGGTAGTGGGCGACGTATTGGCTGCCGTGCGGGTACGAGCTCGGCTGACCCGCTGCGTACGCGTACTGCGGCGCGGGCACAGGTTGCGCATACCCGTACGCCGAGGGTGCCTGAGCCTGCGCGTAGACAGGCGGACGCCGCGCCGCTGCCGAGGACGACGAACTAGGCGGGCAGACCGGTGCAGGCACGTCGCGCTCGTAGCTCCACGTCGGCACGGGCATGGGCGACATCCCGGGCGGCACGACCGCGCTCGCCGCCCTTGCCCTAGCGTTGCCCGCGAGCGAGAACGACACCTGCTGCTGCTGCTGCGGGTGCGGCGTGGCGGGGGCGTTGCCGGCACGGATGAGGTCGACGAGGCGGGGGTGACGCTTGGCCTCGGCGAGGAAGAGGTGCGCGCCAGCGAGCTCGGGCGCCGGAGAGAGCGCGATCCGGGCGAGCGTCGGGTTCTGCGCGATCTGGAGCGGGAAAGAGAGGGGTGCGCGTCAGCGTCGGAATCGGTGCACGGGTTTCAGCATGACAGGCGGGGGGAATGGAAGCGAAGGGCGGGGGAGGAGTGAGCGGTGGGGCCAAGGACGTGATCGAAGCATGAGAAGCTTGCGAAGCACGGAGAAGACGGAGCGGCGGGAGCGTAACAGGGGCCGGGGGGAGTTACAGTACGGGTACAGTGCGACAGCGGGGGAATAGAGAGATTGGGCGAGATAGAGAGAGAAAGAGACGCACATCGAGCAAGGTCGTGTTCCACACCGCGGGCAGCTGCGTGTGCAGCGTGTGCAGGCGCGGTGCCGCGGCGAGCGCCTGCGTGAGCGCGCTCGCGGCCGGCGACGGGCTGAGGCGGAACGCGACGTTCACCGTCTCCTGCGAATCAGAGGGGACAGGCGTCAGCATAAGGGTCCATTGCACATCTATCCGAAACGGGCGTAGTATATAGGTTTGCGGCCTAAGAATTGGCATGATCGAAGGCCCGAGCATGACGGCACGGGTGGACACAGTTCGCGCGTCCCGCCCGTGCAGCTCGCTCGCGCCCGCGCGCACCGCATGCTGTCGCAGCCACGAGATAGATGCCCCGCGATGACCAAGTGATCCACCGCGGCGCACACAACAGCACCACCGACGTATCATGGCGCCAGATGAGAAGCAAGCGGGGAATGCGTGGACTCACCAGCTTGTGCCAGCGCAGGATGGCCTTCGCGAGCTGCTCGAACACATAGATGGCGTTCGGCTGCGTCAGGTACGCGTTCTTGCGGACGACGAGGTGGCGGATAGACCGCGTGCGCATGAAACCCTCGCAGAAGTCGACCACCTTGCGGTCACGACTCGTTTGCGCGGGCACGCCCTGGACCGCCGCGCTGGGCGACGGCGCGTCCCCGTTGTCGACGGTGATGTCCAGGGTGTGCAGGTACGCGCACATCGGGACGATGTCGCGCAACGCGGGAGAAGTCGCATGGAGGTGCAGGCTCCGGACGCAGAGCGCGAGATCGGGCGTGTGACGGAGCGCGCGCAGGAGCAGCTCAGCATGGCGCGGGGTGCGCAGGACGGGGTGGCGGTAGTGTATCGGCGTCGCGATGCGCAGCCAGGAGCGACAGACGAGCAGGGGCGAGATGATGTTCGCGTGGCCAGCCGCGGTGGAGGGTGTCGTGTACGGGTGCCAGGAGGGTCGGGGCGTGGACTCGGGCGACTGGACGAGGATGAGCGCGAGGATGCGCTCGAGGATCTCCTCGGGGACGTCAGCGAGCGTGAGTCTGGGCATGGCAGCTAGCGGAGAGGAGGGGCGGCGGGGGGCGGTGACGGAAGAGGTGAGGAGGGGCGGCGGAGAGTGGGGAGATTTAAGGAGAAGGAGGGTTCGCTAGCGGGAGGGAGAAGCGCGCGAGTGTTTAACCGATGAGAGCAGGGCTGGCCCGAGGCGCGGGATACGCGCTTTATGTAGTCGTAGGCGACGCGGGCGAGCGAGATGGGGCAAGGGCAGCTCGGGGAGCGCGTACGGACGAGAGCCATGCGGCTGTGCTCGCGCAAGACAAACGGGTGCGAAGCAGGACGGGAGGATGCGGTGCGCCCATTTGTGTCAGTCGTAGTGCTCAGTTACAACTAATTGTCTTGCTCAGACACGGGCTGCACTGTCGAGGTCAATTGAGGTGCATCCGCTGTGGGAGGGAATGGAGGCGGGGTGGCCGCGACATCGTGGTTGGTGATCCTCCCAGGCAGGTGCAGCCGACGTCTAGCGTGCGTGTCGAGGCGGACAGAACAGAAAGCAACGCCTTCTGCCGGCGCGCGTTCATTATGGCCTGCCTAATCAGGCACAAGCGGCCGTCGGTGGTCGAGATGCCTGCACCCCAATGCGGCAGGCGTGGCCCGGCGGGGCCGGCGATCCGGCGGAGGGAGATCGAGGAGGCCGGCGGGAAGTCTATAGCGGGCAGCGCGCTACGAGTCGCGCCCTTCGACAAATCTTCCTGGCCATTCAGTCGCGTCTCTTTCTATTCGCCTTGGCCGACGTTGTCCCCCTGATGCCGCCCTCCCTCGCAACCACAGCGCGCGATCAGCCTGGGCCGCCCCTGCCGCCCATCCCGGCCACCGTATCTGACAGCCGCACCGCCCGCCGCCCCTGTCCCACCCTGGCCCACAGCCGACGCCCCCTCCTCCGCCGACGCCCCCGCCGCTCCCGCTCGAGTCCCCGGACTGCCCGTTCAGGCCACCGGCATTGCACTCTATCCCCCGTCGTCAGGCCCGCCCGCGTGCGCATCACAGCCCGAACCAGGCCTCCCATCACATTCAACGCTAGCCATCGTAAGCAACCCGCGCACGCCGCCGCGACTGCTGTGCATTGCGCCGCCGCCGCCGCTGCCGCATCGCCCCCGTCATGCAGGCTGCAGCTGTGTCCCCCGCAGTGGCCCTCCGAGCGCAGCTTAGCCACACGGCCTGCTCGGGCACTCACTTCGCCCATTCCGGCCACCTCCCACCACCCGCTGCGGCGTGCGCACATACCACAACAACCCTGAGCGCTGCGCGGCGTTCAATGTTCCAACCCACGCCCGCATCTGATGTGAGCGACGGTCAGAATCGACGCGCCCGCTGCCGTGAAGCAACCCACGTACGACATCCAGAGATTACGGTACACGGCCGCTGCATCTGACCTGGACGTTGGAACGCCTGCCGCCGCTTGCCGCGCCATTCACCAGATACGCATTGTCGCCCTCAGATCCTCGCCGACCAGCCAAAATCCGCGTGCGTGTGCGGCTGACACTATCAGTGACGGCTGCTTCGCGTGGGCACTTCGCCGGCGATTCCGCGGCGCACGTCCGCACGACGACGGTCATAACCACCTTCGGCCGGCCACGAACCACGTTCTGCGATTCCGAGTCCAAGTTCTGATGATGCCGCCGCCCCTGCTCGCGATTGCGGCTTGGAAGTCTGGTGGATGCTGGTGGATGTCGACATCGGCGCTGGCGGCAGAACCTCAGGTGTTGCGTCCGGACTTCTGACAGGGCGCACGCAATGGGGCTTCGAGCAAGCTTCGAGTCTCCGCTGTGTGCGCCTGTGGCCGCCGTCTCCGTCGCCACCGTCGTGGGCCCGTCCAAGTTTTCCCGGGCGCGTGGCCCGCTGCATACGAAGGTTATGTCGCACACGCGCCGTTCTCGGGGGCCCGTCGTTCTGTCTGCGCCCTACGGCCCCTCCCCGTCCGCGAAGGTTAATCAGACGGTGTCGCGTGCTCCCCTCCGTCATCCTCGAGCCTCGCCCGCCGTGGATCGCCCGCCAGGTGCGGAGGATAGGAGGGAGATCGCGCCCGCCGTGAGTCATCTCGACGGCCCTGCCGCCGGGCAGCAGATTTTGCGAGCGCGGGCGCTGATGTTGACGAGAGCGGGCGTGCTTCGCGCTTCCCGCCGCCGCAGAACCCCTCCTCGACGCCCCGGAGAATGGATGGATCATGGAAAATGGGCTGCTTCTTGTCGCCTCGTGTCCCCGCGTGCCGTCGCATCGAATGGTGTAGTGCGAAGCGTGGGGCGAGAGAGCGGGGAGAAGGCGCGCGAAGTCTTGACAATTTGCCGTGTCTCCGAGGACAGAAGTTTCAAGTGCGAGTGCAAGAATTGTGGCCCCAGATGCACGACGAGGGTTGTGCTGTCGTACTTAGGTCCTGACGTACACGCGCTGCCGCTCGGCGCCGCAGGAGACATGGATTCACGAATTACCACCGACATTGCACATCAGCGGGGCGGCGACATTCTGTTGAACACGGTCACCATCAGCAGCAGCCCGTACCATCAGTCCTCCGCACGAGCACTCACCCGGCACATTGCACAATGCACAGAATACAAAGCCACATCCGCACAAGGCAATCCCCGCCCACGCCCACGGGGGCGGATCGCACCAATAATGCCGCTAGTTCGCCCTCGGGCTTCCTTCGACGCGGCGACCTCGCGAGCGGGGGATGCTTCGCGCGGAACAGGCGAACAGGCGTCCTTCCCCGGTCCCACGTGCTGCGGCGGGGCGATTAGAGCACGCTTCGGGTGCGCCCGTGGTCGCGCGAGGCCGGGGTGAACATGGGCTGCGAGACGATCTGCCTCGGGAAGGCCGACGGAGGTGCCTGCACGGGGACGTGTGCGGGAGGGAACGCCTTGAACAGTTTCTGCAGACAGGCTTCGAGGGCGGAGGGCGGGGAGGAGCAATTTTGAGAGGCCGAGACCCAGGGTGGAGGCTGCGCCGCTAGAGGCGTACGGCAGGGCGGACGCTTCGAGAGATTAGGTGCGGCCCTCGTTCCTCGCGCGGTCCCCGAGCTGGGGCCTATCCGACATGTCGACGCCGCGAAAATGTGGCGGCGAGGGAAAGCTTCAAAGTGAGTGCGACCGCTCCGTAACAACTTGTGCCGCTGACGACACCTGTCATAGAAGGGTTTGCGGTGGGGTCGCGGGGTTGTGTGATCTAGGGTGCTGTGCTCCAGTTTCTGGCCGGCATGAGGGTGAGTCTGAGCTCTCCGAAATGTCTGAACGTATTATTTACATACCTCTTCGTATAAGCTTCGGGCTGAGGTTCCACGGCGGGGTGTCTCCTCAGCGACATGCACAGCGCTGCACGAGCATGCGGTGTGCGAACACGGTGTCGACATATTCCTAGTGAGTTCTAGGGGCGGTCCTTGTAGGCGAGTACATTCCCCAGAGGAGCAGTCGCGAGTCTGTTCGACGGTTGGCCGGGCGGCATGCGCGACAGCGTGGTCGCGCGTTGTCCAATGCAGACGGATGCTGCCGCAAGTGCCGAGGAGGACTCGACGGCCCCGGCGAACGATAGCGACGGGGTTGGAAGCGAATGAAAGCTTGTTTCTTCAGGGTCGCGCCTCTTCACGAGATTATGACGTCCGTGATTTCGCGAGTCTGTGCTACGGCTTGTCCTGCTGGCTTCTCGGTTTCGCAACGGAACTGTGCATGTAGGCTTGCCGCTGCGGGTTGCGTCAATAGTGATAGCATCGGTCTCACATTTACGTGCATATATGCATGCACGCTCCGGTCCTCCGGAGTGCCTGTCGGGTCATGCTTGTGAGGAGGGTGCTCGTGCCGCGTGTGGTATTTCATCTGGGTCCTACGAAGGTATAAACAGTGTCCGACGCACGAAGAGCGAGACAGGAATAACATTACGCATACTTGTACAGAACCTCTCCAACGCCACTCCAGCGGAGTACACCCCTCCACGCTGTCGGGTATCGAGGTCCAGCCCTAGCCCAATCACCCGCCTCTCGCGGCTCGCAGCCTCAGTACTTGCTCTGTGCCTTCCCGTCGAGGCCACCGTACGAGCCGAGCAGCGAGCGCGCAAGGAGGACGAAGATGACAAAGAAGAGGATCGCGGCGAAGACTAGGAGCGCGCTGAAGCGGTACCAGTACAGCTCCGCGAGCTGCTCGAGGTAGCGGATCATGACCTTGCCGGTGAGCTTCGACTCGCCCTCGGCGCGGACGCCGAACGAGAAGGGCACCTCTGCGATCGCGTCGCCGGGGATGCCGCACTTGACGAGCAGGTCGAGCGCGATTTTGAACCCGTCCGAGTTCAGGTTACGCGCTTTCAGGAACTACAAGCGGGCAGCGCGTGTCAGCGGTCAACGGGGGCGGTAGGAGGGAAAGGAAGAGGAAGGACGCACGGTTTCTTTGCGAATGCCGAAGAAGCCAGACATGGGGTCGCTCGCGGAGGTGAGCGGGAGCGCGAGCATGCGCGCGCCGGAGGAGATGACACGACGGTAGAGCGGCCAGCCCTCGTCGATCTCGACGCCTTTCGCGTACCGCGTGCCGAGCGCGAACTGTTTTGTGGGGGACATGGATGCCAGCATGGCCGGCACATATTCGGGAGGATGCTAGAAAGAGCAGTTTAAGACGCTGTATTTACATCGTGTTGCACGCGTTGTGGCGAACACCACAGAGGTGTGAAAGTAACGGAACTTGGGAGTACTTACTTGCAGGTCCGCGTCCATGCACAACATGTTGTCGCCCTGCGCCTCCCGGAAGCCGCGCACGACCGCACTGCTAAGGCCGCGTTCAGTTGTCCGAACGATGATGCGGACGTTGTAGCCCTCGCGGCGGAGGCCCTCGACGGTCTCGACGGAGCCGTCGCGCGAGTTGTCGTCTACGATGATCACCTCGACCTCGTTTGGATTCACGGGCGAGTTCACTTGCGAGAGCGCACCGAAAATGCGGGTGACGAGAGGGCGGATATTGCCGTTCTCCCTGAATGCGGGCACAACGACCGAGTAGCGGATGGAGGACATGGTTCGGTTTGCGGTGTGTTCCGTTATGTAGGCTTGAGGGCAGCGGTACGGTTACCGGTACGAGAGGATGCGTAGCGGTCCAGGAAATTCTTCGAGCCACCCGAGTTTGACGGGACACGGAAGAGTACAAGACAGCGGTAAGAGAAAGAGAGAACAGAGAGTGCAAGGAGAGAAGATTGACAGAAAGCGAGATGAGGTGGCAGAGGATACAGCAAGCTATGCAGACACGTCTATCATTTCCGCGCTCGATCGCAATTGGCTCCGCAGTAGCCGTAACCGCCACACTCACATACTGTGACATACACCACGCAGTGCCTGTCCGGCCCGCAACGTTAACACCCATAGCACCCGCACCCACAAGGATGGTTCACTGGCAGGATCCTTACACTATGGTTTCGTCGTTCAAAATATCGCTAGCTGTGTCGTATATAACTTCAATGACACGATCAGACGCGGTTATGCGCGCAAGCCTGCGCGAAAGTTGCGACTGGGCTTCCATCCATACTTTATATACCTATGCCCTACTAGCAGCTAGCAACATCTCGCATTGGTAGCTTAGAGGAAGTCAAAGAAGGACACGCTCTCCACGCAGAGTGACAAAGAGCACGTAGCTCAGCGGAGCCCTGCCTTATGATTCGCAACGGCGAGCGCGCATGTCCTGGAAAGAGACGGTGAACGTGGCGGTATTCACTGGCACATTGTGGCGGTAGAAACAGTGATTGTGGACTGGAGTTTGAATCTTCGCGTGTCGGTATACATGGGACGGCAGGCAAGGGGCTGATGCGGCAAAACCAAGGGCTAGGGGTCGTCTCCGTTGCATTGGCCAGTTGGGCGCGGGGTAGCGGGGTAAAAGGGCCCAGTGACAGTGTACTTATAGACGGCGGTCTGCGGAATGACCGGTTCACTGTGAATCCTATTGAGGCACCGTTCATGAGCAAGCATGTCGTACGCAGGTCCATTAGGCGTATCGTACCGGACGATGTCATGGCTGAGTGTGGAATCTGTGGATCCAAAGTCTTGGAATCCTAGCCTTCAAAGCCTGCGGCATCGCATGTTGCTCTCCACAAGGCTCGAGTAGAAGATATAAGACAGCCCAGAGACACCGGAGGAGCACGACGCCAGTCGCATACTACCACGCCGCGAGGGAGGCGACGCCCGTGCGCGCGGACTATAGTTTCCCCAAGCATAGGCTTAGACATGACCAGACAAACGTCCGCGCTTCAGAATAACAGGGCGATTGATCCTGTGAGATGAATTCTTGCAGAGTTAATTCTAGCCAAGAGTTGGGCGAGGGGAGCTGCAGCACAGACCGAGGTGTCGGAAGGATCGCCATCTTGCACAGAGCATCGGACTGCGCGCGCACATATGGCGCCGTGTATCAGACGAAGGTCATCAAAGATAAACGTAACGCATATTCCTCTGTCGAAGAGGCCCATCTGCTGGGTTCCTCCACGACCTGTTGGAAACAGTGTTCCGGAGGTTGTGTTGCTTGCGTCTGCAGCACCGGAGGAGCGAGAGCCGTGACAGCCAGAGGGGCTAGATCTCTAAGCTGCAATCGCAAGAGGGTGCAAGAGCTGTGAAGTCTCGGATCAGAGACTTCGCAGCTCGTGCTGAGACGTGCGTGAAGTCAAAGGACGAGGATGATGGCGGCCAGGAGCAAGTGATTAGGCGCCCTGACAGGCGCCCGTTGTGCGATGTGCGGTCACGTGGCCCTGCGGTTGGCGGCCCTGGCGGCTCCGGCCCTGGTGGTTAGCCATCGACGGCGACAACGACAGCCACCGCAACGACGGCGACCTCCCTCTCGCACCTATCTCAGCCCGGTCTCCTCAGCGTTGCTCTTGCTGTGCGCTACTGCTACTAGGCATACTAGGGGCCGCACCGCCTTAGCTATCTGGCTGACAGAACTCACACCCCGCCATTCCTATTTGAACATCCTGCGTGTTCTGCCGTGACGTACTGATACCGCCCGCCGCTTCCCTTTCGCGCACTCCCCCCTCTCTCACCCTCGTCGTCTACGTACTGTGAAACCCGAGTCCTCCAGCGATGAACTTCTTCAAGACAAAGCCCCGCACACCCCCAGATCTTGTCCGCGGTCTCCGAGACGCGCTCCCAAGGTTGGAGGCAGGACCGCCGGGCGGAGAGGTGCGAAGAAAGGTGAGTGGGTGGCGAATCTCACGAGGCTTTGTACTGAACATGGACTAGGCGAATGACGACGTGGGGAAGAACCTGCAGCAGATCAAGGCGATCTTGTACGGGGATGGTGGTACGCATGATCGTGAAGGGATCCTGAGCGCGCGTGGCTAACCCGTGCTCAACTTCATAGAACCACTGCCCGAGCTGGTGGCACAACTCGCGCAAGAGACTTACAACACCGACCTCCTTCTCCACCTGATTCAGAACATCCACAAGCTCGAGTTTGAGTCTCGAAAGGATGTGGTTCAGATATTCAACAATCTCCTCAGGCGACAGATTGGTGCGCGCTTCCCTACCGTGGAGTACCTATCGTCTAGGCCAGAGGTGCTGTTCGCCGCGTTCGATGGATACAGCAACGAGGAGATCGCGCTCAACACTGGCATGATCCTTCGCGAGATGCTACGGCACGAGCCACTAGCCAAGATCCTGCTATACTCCGAGCAGTGAGTGGTGTGCACCACTATCGCATGCTCGCCCCTGACATGCTGTTTCAGGTTCTACAAGTTCCCCCATTACATCGAGACCACAACGTTTGGAATCTCGTGTGATGCGTACACCAACCTCAAGGAGACGCTTACGCGACACAAGGCCATGGTCGCCGAGTATCTCGACAAGAACTATGACCGCGTATGCTTTGCCAGTCTCGTTCAATTCCTGCAGTCAATACTAACTAAACCCACGTAGTTCTTCTCGTCATTCACCACCCTCATTCTCTCGAACAACTACGTCACCAAGCGGCAGTCATTGAAGCTCCTCGGGGAGATCCTGCTGGATCGTGCAAACTTCAACGTCATGACGCGCTACATTGCGAGCGAGACGAACCTCAAGATGATGATGAACCTGCTCCGTGACAAGAGCAAGAACATCCAGTTTGAGGCATTCCATGTGTTCAAGGTAACCTCGCGGCGGACATACCCGAACCATGCGGTCGCTAAATGTGATATTGGCGCAGGTCTTTGTGGCGAATCCCAAGAAGCCCCCACAGATCGAGGGCATTCTCAGACGTAACAAGGACAAGCTTTTGAAGTTCCTGAAGGACTTCCATAACGACAAGGAAGGTACGACGCCATTCAAATTCTTCATACCGTTAGCTACCGCTGACGTCCTCATCCCTCCTCTGAAGATGAGCAATTCATGGTACGTACCACAAGCGCCCATGTTCGATGCCGGTGAAGGTGGCTGACATACGTTTTCATTTGTGCCCGCAGGACGAGAAGCAGTTCCTCATAGTGCAGATACAGAGCCTGTGATGCAGGCATAAGCCTTCTACCCCTCCCGACACTCCCCTGCCTCGTTGGTGCTATTCTCCAGCCCTGCCCCTCATTTCCCTGGTCGTTAGCCCCCCTCGTTTGCCCCTATGGCACATACCCGCACTCCGCCTCGTCACTCCATCTCTGCAGTGTACCATCTTTCTTGCTCGTGTATCAACAGTAATGATCGTCCGTCCCAGGCTCTCGATATTCTCTGCCCCGCATCCCCAAGTCCCGGTGGTTGCCGTCGTCGTGTCCGTCCTGCCCGCTCTCGCACCCCTCGCAGAACTATCCATGGTCCCATTAGCAGTCTGTCGCCCGCTCGCCTGTCCTGTTGTCGAAGCTGATGCACATGTACATACTGCGGTGTTCCGCGTCCTACAACGGTACAACCCGCTGCGCTGGTCCGCGCGCGTGTCCATCCAGTGTGCCATCCTGGCCGGACGTGGCCCACCTCATGAGCCTCTCTGGCACCGTCGTCCCGAGTGTCACGCTGCCCAGAATGTCCGACTCTCTGCCGCGTCCCCACAGCTGGGTTCGCGCCTCAGCTGTCCCTTGCTGTACCCTGCAGCAGCAGTCGCCCGCGGCGAGCAGTGGCAAAAGAAGCGCGGTCAGGTGCCCCCGCACCGCGTCGAGGGCCCTCGGGACTCGGCACAGCGTCACCGCACCCGCACGGCGTCGCAGCCCAGCTCACATGCAGCGTCATCGCGCCCGCGCGGTCCGCTCCCACTGCCCAGCGGCGTGCACTCGCAGTGCTGTCCACAGCACTTACTATAGTAGCAGCTCTCGACCTGCTATCATCCAGCCGCGGAAGCAGAGATCCTGCCGTGCCATTCAGTCGGAGGGAGCCCCCGCGCCTCACGTGCGCAGGGGACACCAGCCGTTGAGGGACATCGCCGAGGGGCCGCTGCGCTGGCCACGCTGGCCGCTGGCGCGGTGGGAGCGGCCGCGCGCGTTCGCAGACCGCGACGCGACGTCGTTGGAGCGTTGCTGCGAACGCGTCGCTGGACAGGGCCCGAGCTCCGGTGCCCCCCTCGAGCTCTCCCTGCGGGCCCGTGAGAAGCGGCCGGCCGTTCGCAATTCACAGTGGCACCGTGACTGTTGAAGTTGAACCCAGGGGGGGGGGGGGGGGGCGCTCCCGCGGCCGAGAGGCACCTGCCGTTTGCGCGCAGAAGGGCTGCTTTGCGCGAGCGTCGATCCGTTTTCATCAGACGCGCGCCTGCGCGATCGTGCGTTCCCACCGGCGCACACAAACGATCAGCAGTCGCCGCTGGCCGCTGTGCTCGGGGCAGGCACGAACGATCCGGAGAGCCTTGGAAGCCGTCCTACGGCACATCTCGCGCTCTTCTTGCGCTGCGCGAGGTGTGGGGGCATGTCACGTAGAAGCAGCGGCGCGAGGGTCGTCATTCATCAGGCAGCGGCGAGGGGCATGGGGGCGAGGGCCTGAACGCCGGGGGACGCACGCGCGGGCCGGGCGGGGTTGCATGGGGTTAGACTCGGGGAATGAAGCCCTTCTCTTCTGAACAGCGACGCCCTGGAATCTTCGCCCGAGTGGCACTGCTGGCCCTAGCTAGTCTTCGCTCGGTAACGGGGCACTCGGCGGCGGGAGCGACGTCGACGGAGTTGTGCCTTGGCGTTGTATGGCTGGGAGCGTTCGGTACGGCAGCTACGAGGCGAGGCAGAGTGGCACAGATACTGGTGCCACCGGTCCTTTTGTGCTTGCGAACCCGGTCAGAACGACCGGGGGGATCTGCAGTGCACATTCCAGCCCGCCTGCAGTCTTGCGCATGTGCAGCCTTCGAGCTCGACGTTGCTCGGCCGAGCCGCAGTATTGGGTTCGCAATGCTTCCATCCGAATGCGAGATGGTGAAGGGTGTCGGTACACGGGCCAGGACTTCCTGTGACCTGCCGCAGGCCGCTCGGACGTCCTCGATCGCTTTGTGTTCCGCGGTATGTGAAAGGAAAAGATGGCCCTATGACGGAGGCTTCATGGAGCGGCTCGCGATTGAGAAGGTAGCCCACCTCCACGCAGAAGCCGCACCCGTACGCTGGGGCGCTGGCTGCGATATGTCGTGCGGGAGGCCGATGGCCATGGCGTTATCTTGGAGGGCCAATTGCTGCCGCGGTGCTGGGCGTTGTCTCGGCCTGCGCGTACTTCAGGGCCATAATCAACGCCGCGACACGCGGGTGCTAGTGGAACTAAGGTCGGACCGCAGTGCCGTTCCGGGGACTGTCTGGGATAATGAAGTCCGGAGCGTCGTCGTCATCGATGGACGTGGATGACGGCGGACGAGTCTGCCAGTCTTATCAGATCCGGGCTATGGTAGATATCATGTCGTGACAAGCCATAGGATGACAAAGTCCGAGGAGTAGACCATACAGTGATGGATTTGAGGATGTAGACCGTGCCATCGCCAGCGCGGGGGATCTGCTAGAGCCAATGTCAGCGAGTGAGCAATGAGGGGAGTAATTGTGCGGCGTACAGTCGAGTTCAGACACAAGTTTACTTTCTTGAGGAACGCAATGTACTGCACCACTGTATCTGTTCATCGGTCTGATTTGTGTCAGCTGGGCGAAATCGAAGAGTTCCCTGTCGCGCGTCTGAGACCAGCTCTGTGAACCTGGCAGTCGCTTCGTACTCCTGCCCTGCGTGCTTCTTTGAGCATGCGTCACCCTGGCTGCTCGGAATCTTGCTTGAGAGGTGGGACGTAGTACAAGTCTTGGATCTGTCTATGGTTCGCGAGCGACAACGACGAAGTCAACCGAGCAGGAAGAACAAGTGGACGCGCGAGCAGGCCTGCCGTTCTCAGTCACGTGTGTGTGATGTCACGGCGCACGAAATTTGAGGCGAGGACATTGTGGCGGCGTTGTGGCGACTCTGCCTTCCACGGCGTCGGTCTACTTGCTATGTCCTCGCAAAAAATGGCTGCATTTCACGCGAATCCACGGCTACATCTGCGCCTGGCCTGACTGTACCCTCGCAGACAGCGATACAGGTAGTCGCAACACTGCCAGTGAGTAGGGTCTCATCCTATTGCGATGTGTGTTGATGAGACCTTTTCTCGCAGAGTCTCATGAATCCCTCATAGTACCTGCAGGTACTACGCCGATGTTGCACGGCGCCTACGTGGGGACCATTGTTAAAAAACCCCACGCAGGTACATCTGGAAAAATGGGCTACTACAAGAAGCAGTCGGTGAGAGACACGCGATTCCATCCGTTCAGACCTTTTTGCTCATTTCCGACGGCCGAGCAGTTCTGTTCCGCTAGGATTCGCCCGGGGCCTGATAAATGAGAGAAACACCCTTGCTATGGGCGGCTGTGCCTCTCACAGTCCGTCCTATAACGTTCACCGGCACCTTCGAGTCTCGCTTCTCCAGTTGAGTGACCGGCTTCTGGGTCTTTCCCTTGCGGATATGATCCATAGAGTTCTGAACCCAGTGCATCCTGTGCACCTCAGTTACGACATCCATTGCGTACTCTTGCTTCCCTGTCCCTCTTTCTACAGGATAGCACGAACGTGCCCTCTTTCCTCGAGACTCCGCCACAAGGTCTCTTGATCCCAATCGCACACCTCAGGTAAAGATGTCAACAATTCCTTCGCAGCTCCACGGGCATTATTGCGACTGGGTCCTAGGGTCTGCTACGTCCCACCCGAACTTCCGTTCTCTCTGGTCTAGGAATACTTCTCGTGCACGTGCGCACTTCCGGCATCACTTCCCGACATGTTCTCTAACTCTTGGACAAACCACGCTCGGACCGGCCGTACGGTGATCCGTGCGGGGAATATGACTTCAACTACGTCCATCTGTGGCCTCGCCGCGAATTCAAGGTTCAATCCACCTTTTGACTGTCACCCGTCCGGATGTACAGTTTTATGTCCATGCTGGGCACATTAACGCTACCTCAAGCGCTCATATGATGCGCCTGATGGCCTTGCAGACGCTCCTCCTATGGCGAAGCTACGTACAATCATGGCCATCTGCAAATCGCTGGCGGCGGCAAAGTCGGCGTGCCACGTCAAGAGACTCGTGCGCAACATCGCGCAAGCAGGTACGAACAAGTTCCAGCAGGCATATCTCGTCATTCTCTTGACTTTCACAGCCATTTCACCTCCGGTGCACGCCGCAGCGCACGAGGCTCGCAAGACCAAGGGAACTCGATCCGGCAGCCGATCACCTGGTCCGCGAACGCTCTCCACCCAGTCTTTTCTTGTTTCGGGGATATCGAGAATGTCTGGGTGGGCTCCCCCGGTGGTTCCTGTGGGCGAATAGCGTCTGGGAAGGCCGCAATTCAAGGTCCGTCTCTTATCAAGAGGTTACTTCCCAACACTGGACGTTCCCGGCTTTGTTCGTTCCGATGGCGCGCCGGACATTCGGTAACGACATCCTGAACTTGGTTCGTCACCTTGATGTCGATGCGGGACGGACGCGCGAGAGATTGAAGCCCGATCCTCCGGGCGCCTCGTGCTCAGGTCGTCGAGCATGTCCTTTCCGTCTTGCTTGTACATGGTCTAGCCGGCACGCGCTGTGCGTTAGGCGACCGGGCCCTGCCACCTTATTATCCCAGACCCGTCTCCCCTTCCGTCTCTTGCCCCCCGCGCCCGCGCTGGTCTCGTCCCACCGTTGATCATGCTCGTCCTCCACCCCAACTCCCAGTGCGACGTCTGCCTCGACAACTATACCACCTCAAGGGAACCCTATGCCATCCCTTGCGGGCATGTCTTTTGCGAGTGGTTCGTCGCCTTTGTTCTCGCTCTGTACCCCGCTGCCATTGACATACCTCGGCGTGTACACAGCTGCCTGCAGAAGATAGATCGACCACGCTGCCCTCTATGTCGCATCAGCTTCGACAAGGCGCGCGACCTGCGGAGGTTGCACGTCGATGAGGCGACGCTGCCGCCCGCCACACCTCCACCGCCACCCAGTTTGGAATGCGCCGACCGCGCTCGTCAGTTCCAAACGCAGCTCACGCGCATGATCAGAGGAGGCGCAACCGCATCCGACCTACGCGAAGTGCAGTCGGAGCTCAAACCTTGGCTCAAGACCCAGGGGACCGACGATGTGCGCCCGAACTCTTTCTTTCATGAGCGTCGCTCTTGGCTGACGACCTGCCAGCATGCTGATCTGCGCGCTACCTACACGCTGCTGTATCAGTTGCTCAGGGAAAGGCAACAGCTTGCAGAAGCCGAGCATAAGTGCTCCGATCTGGAAGCGCTGATGAAGCTCGAACGCGAGGTAGCAGCGGCGAAGTACGTGGAACTCGAAAAGGCGACCTTCGAGGAGCGAGAGCATCTCCTCAAGGCCGAGGAGGCTCTGCGAGAGGAAAATGCTCGTCTGCGCGACGAATGCGAGGATCTGAAGCTGTAAGCGCATCTCGCCTCACGATGTCTGATCAGGGCTGACCGAACTCTTCTTTCTAGGAAGGTACAGAGTGCTGCACTTGCTTCATGACCTGCATGGTCGAGCTGACACGTACTTTGCAGTTCGACGACTGCTCCGCGGAGTGCCGTCGACTCTCCGAAGAGCTCAAGGAACTGAAGGGCAACCCTCTTCCACCCCTGCCTCGTCCAATCGAGGCCCGGCACTTCTACCTCCACGACCTCAGCAGCGCGAAGGCCGAGCCAATCGCGATTCTCAAGGACAGCCCGGACTCCGCCAATGCCGTCAGGGTCCAGCTCGTCGGCAAGGACAGCTACTTCCAGCTCTCTCCCGTGCCTCACACCATCCCCGATCTTCCCTCGGGGCTGATGACCTTCCAGCCACTCACGGACGACATTGATGAGGCCGCGGACGACAGGAGCCAGCGGAGCGGCCGCCTCTCCGCCCCGCGTGCGATCCCCATCCAGTCCAAGTCCCCGTCGTTCCGCTCCCAGAGCCACTCGGACCCGGATGCGATGGCCATCTCCGTCCCGCGGAGCATGCTCGACGTGCACATGGCGAGCGTCTCGTCCTCGCCCAACGTGCAGTACTCCTCGCGGCCGGTAGAGTTCGTGTCGAACTCGGTCGGGCGTGTGCCGGAGAACGCGCTCGGTCTCCGCACCGCGGAGCCCGTCCGCATGTCGCCGACGACGATCAGTGCCGAAATGAGGGAGCAGCAGGAGCGTCGCGAGCGCAGCGAGCGTCTTGCGCTGCTCAAGGAGGTCCTCAACGACCCGGTGCCCTCGCCAAGAGAGAGCCTTTCGCGCAAGCCCACGCTCTCGGATGCTGGGTCCGACCGCGCTCGTCCCATCGCGCCAAGCGGGCTGTCCTCCACGCGCACCCCGTCACCGGTCTCCAGCACCTCGCACTCGTACTCCGCGTCGACGCTAGAGAAGGAGTACGGCCTCTCGACGCACCGGCACCAGCTCCTGCAGCCCGGGATCTCTTCCGCGAGCGCCGCGGCGCTCGAGCACCAGCAGCGCACGCGAGCGTCGTCCACTGCGTCGTCCACCGCAGCGCCTGCGCCCTCGTCGCTCACTCACGCGACCGCGACGCGTGACCGAGACCCTGCACCTCCACTACACGCCATCTACGCCCCGGCGCCCCCTCCAGCGTCCCCTGCACGCCCCGTGCAGCCCCGGCGGCAGTCGACGGACACGGCGTCCATCTCCAAGGGTAAGGCGTCCGCGATGGGCCTCGCGCCTGCCGGACCGTACCCGTCTGGCCTCACCCGGAGCATGCGCGCGATGCAGGAGGCCCCGCGCGTCTCATAGTCCATCTTCCCGTCCCAGTCCCAGGTCCACTCTCAGTTCCAGTCTGTCTCCCCCGCGCGCTCCAGCCGCGCAGCCGCGGAGTGGGACGCGTGTGCGCACCCTCGGGACACACGCGTGCGTGTGTGCTCGGGGACGTGCGCGGCGGCCTCCCGTCCTCGTGGCGCCCGTGTCCGTCGTCCGTTAAGTTATCCTAGGTACGAACCCTTCATCTCCCGCCCCCGCTTCATCGTCATTGCCAGCAGAACGGCCGCGGCGCAGCCTTTCTACCCCAATAACGCATTTACACTCACGCAGCCGCGGCAGGCCCCCCTTAGCGGGCCCCGCGAGGTTAATGAATACTATCTATACGCATATGCCACCCCTCAACCCATCTCAACCCATCCAGTCCCACTCCACCCCACCCTCCGCTTCTCGTCGCCTCCGTCGCATTCACACTCGCATCCGCATTCGCATTCGCGTTCCCCGCAGCGCTTCCAGACCCCTCGGAGCGTTCATGTCCTCGTCTTCCGCCAGCTTCGGGCCTCGGACTTCCCGCCTCACCACCTCTCCGTGTCCGCGACCCGTAACGGGCTGCTTCCTTACTGTTGTACTAGTACAGCGTTCATCCAGAACCTTGCATCCCGTAATGCCAGCGCTCGTAGGCAGCAGCGTCCCGTCAATATAATTGAGTCCAGTAGCACCTCTGGCTTTTACCCCGCATACTCTCGCACCTGGCTGAACTCCGGCCGGGCGGGTGCAGAAGAAAACGCCCTGAAGATCGTTTATTGAACCTTGAAAGCTTCTCGGGACCAGACGCCGCGGTCCGAGAAGTCGACTGCGAGGGACATTCATACGCATTGATCGCGCACGGCGCCGCTTTCGCCCATGGACGTGCACGGGCCTCGAGGTGCACGCCTTGGTTCCAGCCTTCCAGAGACGAGTGCTATCTGACGGATTGTGCTTTCTGGGTTTCTGACAACGCGATGCTGTGGGAGGCCTGGCCAGAGAACGCGTCGGGGATGAGCAGCTTCGCTCGGGTGCCGCTATCGGTGTGTGCGTCTGCAGCGATTCGACCGCTTATAATCAGACTTCATACCGGAAGCCACAGCGTCGGATCGCACGGAAACGTCGTTAACGGAGCGGAGGTGTTTGCCAGTGGGAACGCGTTTTCGCTGGCGGCGCGTGCTGCGACATGAGGTTTTCATGAAGGCTATAGGCCCCGAGGCGTATTCCACGGACGTAGCGCAGGTCGATGTGATCCGCAACGTGTTGCAGGAGAACGGAAGGTCGGAGGAGACAGGCGGAAGGCCCGTTTGTTGTGACGGTGCGTTATATTGGCTAAAGGCTTGTCTTGTGCGGATCAGAGCGGTCGCGCGCGAACTCTCGGGCTGTCGGCGGTTCATCCACGTAGACGTAGAATACGTGGAAGACACGCGTCGTCGGGTATCCGTTCGCGGGACATCTTACGAAGAAGCCAGGCGGAAGGCCCGCTTGCGTTGATAGTGTAGAATTTTGGGTGAAGGCTTGTATTCTATGGGTACCAGCTGTTGGCGCTGATCTGTGCACTTGCCTATGGCTATAAAATGATGCAATTCAAGTGCAAACCGCAGGATAACGGGACTGCTTACTCGAAGAAACGAAAGCGTTCCGCGAGGACTGGGGGGTCGTATGATGAAAGCTGCGTCACAGTGATTCCATGCGGACTCTAGGAGAATCCATGGGGAAGGCTCACCAGCCTGGGCACCCGGAAGCGACGTTAACTTCGAGATGATGGCTCGGCTACGAACAGCGCGAGACGAGCGCACAATGTGAGTTTCCGGACACCGTCGCACACATGGAGCGAGGAGTAGGAGCAGTCGGGGAAGCGACCTCCGGCGAGAAAACGTGTAGTATCAGCCTTCTCCTCCGGGGCGACATTCCCGGCGGATCCCGCGCTCATCATTAGAACGTTTAACGGATTACCGTCGCATCCTGCTAGTGGGGTCCTGTCGCATGAGCTAGACGTTTCGGTGTGAGTGCGTCATAGAAAGAGAGAATAATATAGCACAGTACCATACAACGCGCGGTAGCAAAAGCTGCAGGCCCGAGTACGTCTCGAAACAGCAGCTCCGCGTGCAACCAAAAGGGCGATACCGGATGCATATGTTTGTGCGACCTAGCAAGAGTAACAAGCTGATGAACAAGCTCTTCCAAGCGAATGTACAGACTGTCCCAGTGTTTCAGCGGACGCGCCCTCCTTCTGGTGTTACGGTTAGTATACAGCATCGGTACCCGGGAAGAGCAGCACCACACTACATCACTATGTTTGATGCGTGAAGGCGGTTCCCCGACATGGCGAATTGGTTGAAACACCTCCAACCTCAGCACCAAGCGTTCAGTCCGCATGCTCCGGCCCACAAGCTGCTATTCAGGAGGATGGGTGCTCTGTGCGGATCAGGACAGTCGCGCGCGGCTCCGGGGTTTCGGCGGTTCGTCCACGTCGACCTAGAATACGTCGAAGATGTACACGTTGCTGCGGGACCGGACGCTGAACACAACGGAGCCGAAAGTATCGCGCGCCGGACGTGCAGAGTTTGAAAACAGCGAGTGAATAAGATAAGTAGTATGCGAAGCCCCGAAGAGCACCAGTTTTGATACAACGGACACGTCGTACCGGGTGTTCCCCTCGCAATAGATCCGGTCAACACCGCCGGAGGCGAGGCCGTCCCTCCAGTCCGTGAGCACTCATGACTCGTGACACCAACCCGACACCCAGCCCAAAAGGTATGCCAGCCGCGCAGGCGCGCTCCGCCGTGTCTACTTGGTGAACGCGCGAATGATCTTGGCGGAGATGTGGAGGAAGAAGATGGAGGCGATGAAGGAGAGGGAGAGAACGAGGACAATGAAGGGGTCACTGTAGAGGCGCATCAACGAGTTGAGCCTGCGCTACGATTCCAGTGCATGGTTCAGGTGAGACTCACACTCGAAGTCCTGGTGAGTCGTCTGTGTAAAGCTTCAGCATGGTGTTGGACGAGCCGCCCGCCCCCGCGGCGCGTGTAGAGTTGGGCTTCGAGACCTGCGAACCAGCCGCTCGTCGGCTGGTTGGCACCCAAAGGGATACAGTGAGTGCAAAGTTGACATGAGCAGTCTGTTGCTGCATACCGAATCTGGGCACCCGGGGGCTTCGCGACACCAGTCGGGCGGCCGTTCGAACGAGATGATTCGGAGTCAGACTGTATGCAGTTCAACGCTCAATATGATCGTGCATTTCACAACACAACGGGCAACATACCATGGCGGTGGAGGGAGAGGAGATGGACGTGTGCTGGCAAGCCTAGCCGAGCTTCACAGCAGTCCCACCCCGCGGCGCGGGCCACGTGGAGCATCGCGTTGACCGTGACGAGACACGTTACTCCGTCTTTGTCACACCCGCAGAGTGTGTGACGGTGACGCACTTGGTAACGGCAGCCGGCGCTAGGTGTGCCGCTACGCTTGTCCGTAGCTCTCCTGCTCTGTACCGGAACACCATGTCTTTGGTGAGTGTTTTATCCACGGCGTCACGAGAATGGCACGCTGACACTATGCTGAAATGCCTGTAGATCCATGCCCTTGTGGCGAGAGGTTCCACGATCCTGGCCGAGCACCAGGCGGGCCAGAGGGATTTCTCACAAGGTGAGTCGTTTCTGCGGAACGTGAAGCTGACTCGCGCTCATGCAATGCTCTAGCAACACAGACCATCCTGTCAAAGATCCCTCCCAACAATAGCAAGCTCACATATGTCTGGGAGCAATACCTCTTTCACTACATCTCCGAAGGCGGGTTTACCTACCTGGTAATGGCTGATGATGCTGCGGGAAGGTGAGTATATTGTTCATAGCGTATCACTACATTCTCTGAGCTGACGTTTCTTTGCAGGCGTATGCCCTTCACCTTCCTTGCCGAGCTTCAACAGAAGTTCACGTCGCAACCCGCTGCTTCATCCTCCACATCCGACCCTCCTGCATACGCCCAGCAAGGCACATTCGGGCCAGTGATCGCACAGCTCATGACCGAATACAACACGAACCCGCCGACGGACGAGCTCACTCGTGCCCAGACGGAGTTGGCTCAGGTGAAGGACATCATGGTGCAGAACGTCGAGCAGATCCTATCCAGAGGGGAGCGGATTGAACTCCTGGTCGATAAGACCGATAACATGGCGAGCCAGGCTACCGCCTTCAGGCGAGGCGCCAGGACAGTGCGCCGGAGCATGTGGTGGAAGAATACGCGCATTCTCGCGCTCAGTGTGGTCGTGGCACTGGTACGTACGTCAGTCAATGTGGACGCTTCTTCGCTGATCACCACCCGGACATCAGGTGCTTCTGTGGGTGCTCATGGCTCAATTCTGCGGGGCTGGCCTGAACCACTGCGGCGCGAAGTCGTGAACGGTTGCCGTAGTGCCTGCCTCTTACCATATATCCCCAGAGCCATGTATGCTAGCCCCCGCTTTAGTCCCTTGTCCGAGTCTGGATCCTTGTATTCTAGCGCCTGGATATTCCATTGCATTGACTCCCCTCGAGCTCTGGATATCCTCCATCGATGCTTCAAGCCAATTGTCTGCGCCCTGCAGTGGTCGTGTGCCAGGTCCTGAACATCTGGACTGGCTGTGGCTGCCAAGGGCGAGGCTTGTGAATCCTGGCGCCTCTTCGGACTTGTGCTCGGAGGCAGAGCTGGGGGCGGTGACTTCCGCATATGGGGCACGGCGTTGTCGTGATGGCTCTTGACTCAAACCCCCACGCACGAATTTCTCAGCCCGCCCTGCTCGTCCTCCACCCCTCTCTGAGGCTCTCTGGGGCTCTCTGTTTGCGGCGCCGACGCTAGGTCGCGCGTCGCGATGCTGCTCGTCCACCCGTCGTCGCAGTGCGACGTCTGCCTGGACCCGTATACCTGGGCCACACCCGCCAAGGCGCCACATGCCATCCAGTGCGGTCATGTCTTCTGCCTCGAGTGCGCACATCCGGATACTTTGGGAGGGCGCCGTGCTGACGCCGCCCTGTATCGTATAAAGCTGCCTGCGGTCGGTGAGCCCGACAAACTGTCCGCTCTGCCGCAAGGGCTTCAACCCGGAGCGCATCAAAAAGCTGCACGTCGACAAGGTGAACGGGGACGGCTCGGGGCTCGCGGGGCCGATGCAGGAGGAATATGAATTCTTCAAGAGGATCGCCGCGCTGTTCGACCACCACAGCGACCCGGCAGATATCAACGCGCTCGTGGAAGAGGTGAACGCGTGGGTCCTGAGACCTACACGGCCGTCGGAGGCGACGTCTGAGGTGAGTCTGCTCGTCTACGTAACGTCCGATTGCGCGACAGGAGCAAGGAGAGACAAGCCTAGGTGCTTGTAGTTCGCACTGCATACTCGTCTATATGAACTACGCCGCAGATCTCACAACAAGGTGGGACAGACCCAGAGCGAGAGTTTTACATTCGGCGCATTCACCGCTCGTCTCGTGCTGCGAGTTCTGTCACTTGGGGATATCCTGGTACTCTTCGCATTCGACATCATACTGACGGTGGTTACGCCACAATCCGGCAGGACCATCCCTTACGTATCGCGGTCACCGCCTTACATCAGTACCGCGCGCTGCAGATCGAGAAGGACGAGACGAAAAAGGAGCTCTCGAAATTGCGTGCAACTCACGAGCGGCACGTTACGCTCAAAGACAGTGACCTCAAGAAAGCCATGGTCGTCGAGCGCAACATGTTGCAAGAGCGCCAGGAAGCAGAGCGGGAATTGCAAGCCCTTCGCGCGGAAAACACTCGCTTACAGGATGAGTTGAAGCGGTATACGCACCCCTCCAACCCCCTACCTCGGCCTCCAGAGCTCAATCCTATCATCTCAAGCATGACGCGCCAGCTAGCCTTGCCACCGACGCAAGGCACGTCGGCAAATCTCCCTCCAGGCTTCGTGCCCTCTGGCGCCGCTATCCCCGCTGGAGAGCCTCAGCTACAGCCGACGACCACCGCCCAACCTACAGAAACCTTGCAGGTAATACCACCCGAACCCACCGCTGCAGAGCGCTCGAAATATCGAGTTACAAGCACAGGCGAACAGCTCCGCTCGGAGAAGAGGCGGCGCTCGCACCTCATCGTCCCCGGTGCCTCTTACGAAGTGCGGGTAATACCGCTCCAGATGGATGCCGACGCTACGCCCCGCGCGTCCGCCGTCGTCCCGCCAACCTCCCAAGGGTTGAGCATGTGGGCAGGCGAGGACTGGCCGTTCGATTACCCCGACCCGCGTCCGCGCCCAGGCGAGCCTGCGGCCTGGGCAAACCCTCGCGACGGACGCGCAAAGGTCCCCAACCAGGTCCTCATGGCGGACTTGCCACCTGCACCTGCACCCGCCACGCGCTTCGTTCCGGTTCCTTCGAGGCCACCTGCGGGCCAGCCACGCCAACCACCTGCCGGAACTGCCGTGGAGTTGCCTATCCCAGATATCCCGTATCTGACCCGTTCGGCTCGCATCCGCGTCGACGCCCCGGACGGCCCCATGGCTGGCCACCAGCCGCTAGACTGGCGCTCCGGCCCTGCTCACAAGAAGGGATACGTCCCGGCGTATGACCCCATCAAGGGGATCCACTGGATGCACGAGAGCAAGGCGGCGAAGCTGCCCGTTCGCGCGCGAGGCACGCATAGCCACTACCCGTATGCGATCGCGAAGGAACCGTCCGAGCTGGACGAGAGGTGGGGCAGCGGCGCGTCGCCTGGGCCGAACCCGCTCCAGCTGACAGGCGTCCCCGAGAGCGCCATCGCAGGCCCGAGCAACATTCCGCGTGAGGACGAGGAAGCGCCGTTCCATACGGCAAGGGAGGGATCTACGCTCTTCCAAACTCATCCCGTCGCGTCAGGGCGTGCTGCTGCGAGCGGCTCTGTCCAGGACGCCGCCGGACCTCCAACCGCTGCAGAAAACTCGCTTTCAGGTTTGCTTGGGTTTGGCAGCTCAACGCAAAGGGGCGCGGGTGACCTTTTGGGCCTCGGCCACAGCGCTCAGCAAGAGCCAGGCCAGTCGACTACTGCTCGTCCGCCCGTACAATCCCAACCACCTGTGGAGCAGCTGCCTCAACCGTCCCCTGCGTCATCCTGGGGCGGTACCTACCAGCCGAGCCGACGGTCCAGTCTCTCCCTCCAGCTCAACAACCTTCCATCTCCACACGGGTCCCAGGGCGCATCGGATTCCGTCGAACAGGTGTCGATCACCGAGTTCTTCGGCAGTGGTCCAGTCTCGGTGGACGTCGTCACTGACAATGCTGCGATCTCCTTCCGCTCGGACGGCTCGCGCGACGGACAGCTCCCAGGCCTCCTGATGTCCACGTCTTCCCGGGAAGCCAGCTCGCGACAGGTCGTGACTGGCCTGCAGGACCTGGAGGAGATCAATCGCTCGCTGCGCCAGGTCGCTGTCGAGCCCGTGGCGGGCGACGCACGCAGCACTCGTTCGTCTGCCTCTGCTTCTGCGTCCTCTCGCCCCTCTCGCCAGTCGAGGCAGGCTTCTGCCTCAGGACACGACCCGGACGCGCATGTGGGCCTCAGGACGGGCATCGCGCTGTACGGTTCGAGAGTCGCGATACAGCAATCGGTCCAACGCTCCGCCGTCGACCCCTCTCCAGCTCAAGCTCCACCCCCTGCGCCCGTTCCTGCGTCCCATACCAGGTCACAGAGCCGGGCGTCCATCGGCTCCCGCGCCGAGAGCACGCTCAGCCATAGCACCAGCGCCAGCGGGAGCGGGAGCTCGCAACGCTCCTTAGGTCACCCCCGGCACCGCCGTGCCTCGACCGCGTCGGGCGTGCACTTCCACGACCAGATCGACGCCCCGCCTGCCTTCTGGGCGGCCGAGCCGCAAGATACCCATGCATATACCTCCCATGGGCCGTATGTGGACCAGCCGCCGCGGGGTAGCCAGGAGTCCATCCCTCGCTCGCTGGGGTCAATCGGCGGTGACTTTGGGGGTGCTGGGGGCGGCCTTCTGCTTTCGTTTGAGGCACCCAGCACCTCGTCCGCGGTGGACAGGAACGGGGAGGCGGCGGCTGGCATACACGCGCCGCGCCCGGTGAGCAGCCGTCATTCGACCCGGAGCCTGTTCGGCGGCGCATGGAACGCAAGGAGCGGACGATGATCTGCGCGAGCTCCGCTGCACTCACCTCTAAAATTCCACGGTATGTACCACCATCATATATCCTCCTAGACGTTTCATTTCCGGTTTTTTGTATCTGTTACCCATCTCTTTTCGGTGTTCCATCTCCCTAGCTGTTAACTCTCAGTCTCCTTCGTTGCTCTAGAAGATTGTTGTAGGATGTTGCGGCTGCTCTTCGTTACTTACGCTCTGTTATCCGTGCTGCTGTCTTCTTACGTACGCTCTAATCCCCGCACGATTTACGCTATCCTCCACGTCCTCACACTCAATTCACACTGCGTCCCCTGTACTTGCCATATCCTAGGATTTGTACATACCCTACCAAATCATGCACAAGATATGCTGTCCCTCACCTGCCCCCGCCGCACGCTCAAGTCGCCGGGCCGACCTGCATCCACGCCTCGCCCTTCATGCGCGCGGTGACGAGCCCGCGCAGGTACTTGGAGTCGACGAGGAAGGACCACAGCGAGCGCGTGGCCTCCGACCGCGCCTCGAGTAGCGGTCGGATCAGCTTGCGCGACGACACCGACGGAGCCCGGGGGTGGTGCGGTCGATCGCTCGTGGGCAAGGCGCCGTCGCGCCGTTTGATGTATGGATTTGGCCTCGGGATGTAGGGCACGGTGTATGGCGCGAGCGCCTCGCCTGTGAGGTCGCTGGAATGGGGCGAGAAGAGCCCCAGGACGAGCTTCCAGGATGCGAGGAGACGCTTTAGCCTGCAACGGTCACTGTCAGCCCCTCGTTCTGCGAGAATACTATTTGCTGCAACTCACTGCCTGTAGTTCGCTAAAAGAGTGGTAGGTGTTAGTGAATTCTTCGAGGAGATACAGACGAGCATATACGTACTGCGAACCCAGTAGTTGTGCCAGTGCGAGAGGACGAAGCTAGTAGCGTAGAACACGCCAAACACGCCAAACGCAGCTCTCGCCCTGCCAGACGGTCCGACGCCCCCAGCGAAGAACCACCGTCCGGCGTTCCACAAAGCCTTCAGGGCAGGCACAGCGAAGGCCGGTGCCGTCACCCTCGCCAGAACCCCAGGCGTTCCCGCCACCAACCGGCGCACGATGAAACTGGTGACGCCCGCATACACAGCAGACGCAGCGACGCCGCCGAAGATGGCCTTGAACTGCGCGCGCGTCTCCTCCCAGTCCGGCGTGCTGAGCAGGCGGTCGGCGAGCTGTCCGGCCGCGTAGGCCGGTGCATGCAGGACGAACGTCGGGAGGAAGAGGACGAAGCGCGGGTGCAGGACGGTGGTGAGGACCTGGCGCGCGAGGATGCCGAGTGCGCCTGCACGTGTTGGGCGTGTCGACGGGTCGGGGAGGATGCCCCATAGCGAGCCGTGGGAGAGGTTGGCGTAGGAGAGGAGCGAGTGGTATTTGAGGAGGGACTGCCGGGCTTTCGTAACTGAGGGAGCTGCGTTGGGGTCAGTGAAGAGGCTGATCAGACTGCAATGCATGGAATTGAGTAAAGCTACGGTATGCCAGACGCGAAGTGGGTATGAACACGTACTTCTGCGAAATCCACACGAAATGCGACGCGTCGAGACGCTCCTTGTCGTCCCACAGGATGTCTCGGGCGGCTTCCATTGCATACAGCGTGTCCCTGCAAAGCAGATCATGGGTTTAGACTCAGTCGACGAGAGCATCCCCGGCTTACCAGTCTGGTGCATTGATAGTAATGTAGAGCAGTCGCTTCTCTATTTCAGTGGTCAAGGCCTTGATGAGCGGGCGAGAGTCGAGCTCGAGCTTGGACTCGGGGTCCGCAGAGATCTTCTCCTGGGCGAACTCTTCCACATCTATAGGTTTCCCCCATCTACAATGACGCCTCTTGAGCAATGTTGTCTTGTACGCATGGCTTCGCGCCTCACCTCACGCAGACCTGTTGCAGGTTCCAGCCGTCAACAACTGCCAGTTGCTAGAGCAGAGCACAGTACTCACCCTGCTCTGGTATTGAGACTTGTCCGTATAGACAATCCCAACAGGGACAATCTGCAGCCTCTTCTTCTGCCCGCCTTTCGTCTCCTTCGCCCACTTCACATACTCGAGCGCCGCGCGGCTCGCCCCGTCCTTCACCTGCGCGATGCACGGCTCCGTGTAGCTCGTGCCCTCCGGGAACACGCCAATAACCTCCTCCCGATCCAGCGCCCTGAACGTCTCGCGGAACAGCGCCTCGTGCACGCCCGAGGTCTGCGGCTGGGTCGGCTGCTCCGCGGCGGTGGGCGTGCTGTTCGGGTTGCGCGCGACGGGGATGCTGCCCGAGGAGAGGAGGATCGCGCGCGCGAGCGGGTTCCTGAACATCGTCGACTTCGCCCAGAAGCATACCGGGCGGCCGTGGGGTATCGTTACGGCTGTGGAGAAGGACGAGGACGCGGTCTGTTCAGATGTGGCGCAGGGATGACGAGGACGGCGTTGCGCTCACAGAGGGTCGCGATATCCAAGAGTTCATTATGGTGGCATGGCGTGCTGGTATGAGCGGCATATGGTCAGCTTCTCGTAGCGCTGTGGTGTGTCGAGAAAGATTGTGGACGCCAGCTGAAGACAGCGTCTCGGAGGGCGGGGTAAACGCACATGATTAGTGGGCCGTCCCGCGGCACGTTTTCCTCGCCATCCACGTATATCTCAGAGTAGAAGCGCAGAGCCCAGTCGGAAGCCTGACGCAGTCCGCGGTATACGAGCTTCAGGTCCGCCATGAAGAAAAGCAAGAGACAACCCAACGAGAGCGGAGGTACGTAAAAAAGGTGGAAGGCTTGCTGCGTCCCGTTTCAGATCGCACTCACGCTACCATTCTCACGCACTGATGTTGAAGTCAACATCTGCGCAGTCGCACTCACACGGCTTCGCGAGACTCGGAGAGAACATATTCGATACAGCATGGCAACACACTCAAGGTAGTCCAACAAAATGTCTGAAAAACACGGGCATCGACCACG
Source organism: Trametes sp. AH28-2 (assembly GCA_001304625.1). Classification (NCBI taxonomy): domain Eukaryota; kingdom Fungi; phylum Basidiomycota; class Agaricomycetes; order Polyporales; family Polyporaceae; genus Trametes; species Trametes sp. AH28-2. Next base: position 379,962 of record KQ464077.1, on the reverse strand, counting down.
GGGCAGGTCTTTGCACAGGCCAAAGAACCTGTTGCGCGTCGAGCAGCGACCTTGATCATTCCATACGGACGACTACCATATGCGAGAGTACATAGACGCAGCGATCCGGGAGATGATGTTTTGTGTGCGTTGTGATGCTGAATCACAGACGGCGACCACGGCGACCACCCTACACACACATACGTCAATACTCCAGATTCTGTAGCAAATCCAGTCTGGATACGTACCTTGCGGCGGGTAGAGTCGGTGGGGATGGGCGTCACGTCCTCAATGCGACCAATGCGCATGCCAGCACGGGCGAGCGCACGAAGGGCGGACTGCGCACCGGGACCGGGGGTCTTGGTGCCAGTGCCACCAGTCGCACGGAGCTTGATGTGGAGGGCGGTGATGCCAACCTCGCGGCAGCGGGCAGCGACGTCCTGAGCAGCCAACATGGCGGCGTAGGGGGAGGACTCGTCACGATCGGCCTTGACCTTCATGCCGCCTGTTTCCGAAGTTCAGCGCTGCTCTAAGGCGCGCGAATTCGAGCAGACGCACCGGTGACACGGGAGATGGTCTCCTTGCCGGAGAGATCGGTGACATGGACGAAGGTGTCGTTGAAAGACGCGAAGATGTGCGCGACACCGAAAACGAGCTCGCCCTCCGCGACCTGGGGGCCGAGAGAGACGGTGTTCTCCTCCTTGGGCGCCTTGACCTTCTTGGGGGGCTACATCCGATCGTCAGTTCAGCCATCCATCCTCAAACGGCGCGTTTTGCTGCCCGATGCACATTCCAGCGCGTCGGGAGGGCCGAACAGGACACTTACCATGATGATGAGCTCGTCGGGTGTCTTGAGGGAGGGTGCTTGAGGACGGTGTGGAGGAGGACGACGAGCCCAACGAAAGATTTCGGCACTTGGGGATGAGCGCCAAAACAGCGCATGTGACTCCCCACGTGGAGGACGCGTCGCGCGTTTAACCTGACGCCACAGACGCGAGGACCACTGCTTGTCCACTTCGGCGTGCATTCCAGCTCCGAGTCGCGGTACGAACGAGCAGCAGCTCGGCGGGGACGCATCAAATTTGAGCAGGTATTCCTTTGTACTCGTATTTTCTGAGACAACCAGAACAGGGCACATAAGTTACGCTGATGGTGTCGCTCTACAGAACACACTGACCTTCAGAATATGTATAGGACACTAGTACTTCTCAGGATGAAATACGCGTCCTCCGATAGAACGCCTGGAAATATTGGCACCTTCAGAAGACTTGCCGCTCCATAGTAGTAGAGTCTCTGCATCCGAATCCAAATCATGCATAACGCCGCTCCGAGCCATTCGACTCGACCCCACCAGCGCACACGTATCATACCTGGGAACCTCGAGTTCCCGGTCCCCGCTTTCCCAGCAGGCTCTTTTCTCCGCGTGCGAGCCACGACCGCCCCGGAAGGCTCCTCCGCAAACCTTGCGCAGACCACACCATGACCCCGCCGCATTCGGATAAGATTACGCTCGATAACAATCGCTCATCTGATCCCCCAGTGCCCCGACCCAGCTGGGACGACTCTGCTCCCATGGGAGACCGTATATAAAGCGCGAGGGCGCACCGCACCGAGCCTATTCTCCATCTCGCCTAGCACCTAACACCTACCCGATCCCTCGCTAACAGCTACTGAACACCATGGCCCCGAACCCGCAATGCGCTGCTCTCGCCGCCGCGAAGGAGAAGAAGGGTACGCCGCGTGCTTTGCTTGTCGTCGTCCGAGGATCATGAGCTGACTCGGATCGCCCACTAGGACTGTCTTACAGCCAGATCGCTCAGCAGATCGGCAAGTCCGAGCAGCACGTCATTGACAGTGGGTACCCCTCCTCACCGCCGGCAGCGAGCCCGTCCTCATCTTACCCCACACCGCTCATCGCAGTCTGCACGGGTGCGTCCACCCCGACCACCGACGAGTTCAACGCGCTCGCCCGCGTCCTCGGCATCACCTCTGCTGTGCGTATACACCGTGACGTCTTCCAAGGAGACGCCGCAGGCTGACGTGCTCCGGCGGTACAGCCTCCCCACGATGCCGCGCACACCACCAAGGCCGTCTGAATGCTGCATGCCCTGCTGAACAATGGGAACCTGATGATGTGTACGATCACGCATGTATAACAATGGATCGAGGGAACATCGGAGCTGTATGACATACATTCGTTGGAGTTGGGCCTCTTGGATTTCGCGAGTGTTCCACCGGTGTGAACGGCCCTAGCTTCGGTGTGATTTTGACAGGAGGGAAAACGCGATCGAGGACGACGGACATTGGGTAGTATTGAACGGGTCTTGCATCCGGCTGTCCTAGCGTTCGCACAAGCCAATGGCGGAAGCCTCATTTGACCGGTGAGGTGCCGGGTCATGGGAACCCATGCACATGGGGCGGTCCGATACTTTTGCAGGATGCCAGTGACAGTGTGGTATAAGTTAAGAGGCGCAGTCTTTGCTGTAGGTCAGAGGACTATGCGGCGTCAGCCGACGAGCAATATGTTTAAACATGGCGTCCGCCTCACCAATCGATGGTCCGTATAGTGCTTTACCGGATCGCGCCTGGTGTTGCTTTTGCGGCTTCGCGATATGCTGCTCCGATGTTCACGACCGGCCAAGGAAGCGAGTTCATAATACGACGCCGCACCGTGTCATAAGACGAGAGTCGGGGAGTCCTAGCAAAGAAGAGCCGAGGGCGAGACCGACAGAGCGGCAGACAGTTGCCTGCATGTATTCGTCCATCAGCAAGTCGTTCGGTGCAAAAGCTGAGACGCAGTGAACTCGCCGGTCAGCAACATAGGGAGCATGCCAAAACTCATTGAGCGCAGTCTTCAAGTCTAGGTATCGTCCTCTTCCTCTTCTTCCTCGTCCTGTCCGGGAGGATTTTCCATCTCATCTTCGATATCGACGGCCACGTCCACGGGGTTCCTGTGTCGGAAGCGCCAGCGAACACATTTGAGCGAGGGGGGCCTCTCCATAGCCTTCTTCTGCTCCACCCAGTCCGCCTTGAAGCCATCCCAGGTGGCGAACATCATGTCCATGCAGGCGTCGCACTCGCCCGACCAGAGGTCATCGTTCTGCCGGAGGGTGGTCGCTCCCCCAAGCCCGTATCCGACGGTCAGCTGCACGGTGTGCAACTGGGTGAGCGGCATGAGATACGTGTTGTAATACTTCTACGCGGACGGCGTCCATTGAGCAATCGGCACGTGGTTTGACACGAACGCGCCCGCTCACCGGGAGGCCCACGGCTTTCTCGTACACTATCTCCTGCGGCGGGTGGTCCTTGAACGTGGCGAAGCGGCATATGTTGCAGAGGCTGCACCATACGAGGTCATGCGCGAGCTTCAGCACCCGCAGGCCGGGAAACGCCTCGGCGATGAGGCGCACGACCATCGGAGACGGCCAGGAGACGTCGTGCACCTCGAGCTCCTGCAGCTGCGCGGCAACGTTCCGCGGGTGATCGAAGCGCATGAGCAGCATTGCGTTCGACTGTGCGGGGTCGAAGTCGACGCGGAGCTTGCGCAGGCGGCGGAATGTTTGGAGGTTCCATTGGAGGGGGCGGGGCTGGAGGTCAGTGCCTAACTCTACGCAGTGCAGCTCCCTGGCGGGAGCCCATGTTTAGTCATGCGGGGCGCGCAGGACGGGAAGAATCATCGCAGCTCACTTGGTCCACAGGCTGAACTCGGGCCATGCGTTTACCAAGTCGTCCGGCGACTGCGCGTAGTACACTTCGAACCAGGACTCAAGCGAGAGCAGCCGAAGTACTTTCGAGGCCAGGGAGAGGGACCGGTAGTCGTCCCATAGCGGCTTGTAGCTCTGTCTCGCTATCTCGGGCTCTCGCCAGGAGATGGAATGGGCGTAGTAGTCGATGACTTCGCGTAGCAGTTCTGTGGGGAGCTGAGGTCGATTGAGGCCGGCTGAATAAGGCTTAGCCATGTTCCGGGTAAGTCTAGTGGCAGACATCCGTAGTAGTGACAGACTACGGGGTACTTGGCAACTTGCTGAGGACGAGGAAGCAACTGAAGCTTGAAGCTGAAGCCCCCGCTGTGGCGCGTCGCAACACCTTCAGCCTCCGGAGTCCGGTCCGGAGACGGTCCGCAGGAAACGCCCAAGGCGATCGACCTTTGACGGCAATGACGGGAACGTGCGCGCCACGTGGGTAACGATGTGGCGGAGAGTACCTGACCTCGCGTTCGAACAAGTGCTGCAGGCCTGCCTTGATCTTGCCACCTCCTCGTGCTTGCTGTAACTTCTCCCTCTCGCCTACGCAAAGCCCTGGCATTTCTACATTGCTGAGGTCACCATGAGATTTGCTGCACCAAGGTCTCCATCATCTTCCCCACCCAGGAGGTTCGCTTGACCTATTTCCAGTGGCTAACACCGGAGCTTACATTTGTGCTGCAGGCAATATAGGCCGCGGTCTACCTTTGGCGTGCCTCCATCAACATCTTCTGAGGACTCTGACTCGGATGAGGCGAGTGTAGCGTCCTCGGACTCCTTCTGCTATGCGTCCGAGTCGGAAGTTCCCCCTCCACCGCCGTAAGGTCACCTCGCGCCTGTCATCCGCGTTTTGACGTGCTCACACGGCTATGCAGCAAGCCGAAGAGGAACAGGCCGTTAGCAGAGCAACACATGCTTGAGGATGCTGTGGCGTCGATCCGGTTGCATGTCAACCACCATGACCCGTACGAGGAGTGGGAGAAGGACACCCGGCAGGAGGCCTTCGTACGTCCTCTATCGCGTTCCCTAGTCTACCTCTAATACCTCCGCAGCGCGTCGCAAGGCAAACCCATGCACAGGACCGTGTGCAGCGGCGAAAGGAGCGGAACGAGGCCCGCGCGAGGGCGCAGGCCGAGCTCGCAGCGATTCATGAAGAACAGCTGCGGGAGGTCCAGCTGCAGCTCTCGGCCATGAACCTGAAGAAGCAGAAAGAGGAGGAGGAGCTGCGCACGCAGTGGAAGGAGCGCGACCGCAAGCTCTGGGAACGCATTGACGCGGTCATCAAGATGGAGGAGGAGAAGCTGCGCGTGAAGATGGAAGCTGAGAGGAAGAAGCGCGAAGAGGAGGAGCGCGTTAGGAGGGAAGCGGAGGAGAAGAGACGGCAAGAGGAGGAGCGGAAACAGAAGGAGGCGGAAGAGGAGAGGAGGGAGAAGGAGAAGGCAGAGGAAGAGCAGCGACAGCAAGAAGAAGCAGATCGTGCCAGGGCTGAGCGGGAGAATGCTGAACAGCAGGAGCGCAAGGCGTTGGGCTTCACAACGGCGTTCGAGGACTGGAAGCGCGCCAGGGACACGCTCAAGGTCGGTTGCCTGACGCCACTGAAGTACCCCCTCATTGCTTACCCGGACGCAGTTCCTCAAGACAGGCCCGATGAGGCAAGTCAAGGCAGACAAGAACTTGAAGTCCATATGGAGTGCAGGACGTCGAGCAATCACGCCCAAGATCGGTCAACTAACCAATGACGCCCAGTCCATCAACAAGATCGTAAGTTGTATGCGTATAGACTTACATTTGATGGCTCACGTACTCTACCTAGACGCAACAAATACAAGAGATCATCCGACCCCTCCAACCCCATCCGCCACCAGTCTATATCGCCCTCCTTTCCTCGCTTGCAAAGGCTATCCTCCTCCAAGCCGAGACGGAAGTGACCGCTGAGAAACGCAGCGCCATCCCTCTCGCGCAAGTCACCACGAACCTCTTCAGCGTGCTGGACAACTTCGCGGACGTATTCTGGGCGAAGCTCTGCCAGCGCGCGGGCGGGTGGCCGGTCCCGATCGTCGTCCCCGCAAAGGACGCGGATGGCACACCGTTCACCGACGAGGGCCGGCGAAAGGCCCTTGGCTACCGTGGCGAGGACGAAAGCCTCGCAGAGTACACGAGCCGAATAACTGGCATGATGCGGGTGTACTTCCACATCCTCGTGGCGCCAACGAACCAGCCGCTCGATCCGGTGGTCCGGCTGCCGCGATATTGGACGTTCTTCTCGCGGATGCTCAAGGAGCCGCAGCTTCTGGACAGCTCCGTGGCACCCAGCGTACTGCATGGTGAGTCGCGCTTTACCACAAGCACAGAGTTAATCTGATGTTGTTTCTCTAGCCGCGCTTGATGTAGGCGGCACGCTGGCACGCGAAGTGTGGGGCCAGCAGTGGGTCCGGCTGCTTTCGCTGCTGTACGACGGCGTCACGATCGGTTACCATGGCCAGGAAGGCCGTCTCATAGGAGGAAAGTCGCCTGAGGGTGTTGCGGCGCGGATGAGGGTACAGCTCGAGATTGAGCGGATCATGACCGCGTTGTAGAGACGACGAGATGGACGTCGTGCACGATTGACGATTTTTACGAACAGTATCTGATTCTAGCGGTGTACTTCTACGATTGAGTTGTGTCTATAGAGATGCATATGCAGCGATGGAGCGTAACGTCTGCGGCGTGCAGTGTTCGCAGTTCGAGGCAGAGCGGCTTGGATGTGTTCGCACTCCGATTCCGAAGCGCGCGAGAGCGCGTGCGGCGGCCTTGCCAAACCTGCTTCTGCTCATCCTCGTCCTCTCCCCGCTTTGACTGCCCTGTAATCTACTCCTACCTCCGCCGTTCCTTTCTCTCTTTCTCTCTGTACATGACTACGACTCGCTATGGCCTCTAACGGACACCGGCCCTCTGGTTCGGTCTCGCAGGCCCAGAACCACAAGGCCCAACTGGCTACCGCATATAACGAACTCGGTAAAGAACTCTCGTCTCAGAAGATCAGGGTCGTCGGAAACTACACGCTCGGAAAGGTCATCGGAGAAGGTCCGTAGTCGACGCCTCGCATCCGTGCCCTGTGTCTCACCGCACGATGTAGGGACATACGGCAAGGTCAGGCTGGGCGTCCACCGCCTGACCGGCATTCGCGTTGCTATCAAGCAGATCCCGAAGGGCATGTCCGCCGCGCTGACCCGCGAGATCCACCACCACCGGCAGCTGCACCACCCGAACGTCACGCAGCTGTACGAGGTCATCGCGACGGAGAACAACATCTGGCTCGTAACCGAGCTGTGCTCCGGCGGCGAGCTGTTCGACTACCTCGCGGAGAAGGGCCGCCTCAGTGAAGACGAGACGCGCGTGCTGTTTGGGCAGCTGTGTCTTGCGGTCGCGTACGTGCACGAGAAGGGTATCGTCCATCGCGATTTGAAGCTGGAGAACGTGCTGCTGGACGAGCGGTGTCGCGTCAAACTGGGCGACTTCGGCTTCACTCGCGAGTTCGAAAGAGGGACACTGTTGGAGACCTTCTGCGGAACGACGGGCTACGCCGCCCCCGAGATGCTCATGGCAAAGAAGTACCTTGGACCGGGTAGGTCGAGAGTATTGATGTTACGAGAAGCTGCTTATAGTTTCGCTCACGACAGAGGTCGACGTATGGTCCCTCGGCGTGATCCTCTACACTCTCCTCACCGGCACGCTACCCTTCGATGACGACGATGAAAGCGTCATGAGGGAGAAGGTGATCAAGGGCGAGTACGACGATCCGGAATGGTTGTCGGACGGTAAGTGTCAACTAAGCTGTACGCGAATGCTAGTCGCTGAACACGCGCAGAATCCCGCGCCTTGATCGCCGGCATCCTTCGAGTGGACCCATCGGAGCGGTTCACGATCGCGCAGATCCTTACGCATCCTTGGTTCACGACTGGGAGCAAGCTCGCGAAACGCAGCTCATCCCAAAGCAGCCTGCCGATCCTCTCGAGACCATCTTCGCCGACACAGTTGCAAACGACGACTTCCCTCTATCCGCAGCCTCCTTCTGCCTCCTCTGCTTCCGATGCTACCTTCCACTCTGCTTCGTCAGAATTCTATTCCTCTGCGCCTACCACTCCTGATGAGACACTACCTGGGACTTCTTCTCCGGACGTACAGGGAATCCACAGTAACGCCAGTGAAAGTACGCTGAAGAAACTCGTCGGCCGGCAACCGGCCTCTGGTAGCTCATGGAAGCCAGACACCGTACCAGAAGAGAGCGACATGCTCACTGATCGCCCTCAGTCTACTCCTCCACGTCCAGCTATCTCCCGTGATGACAGTGGGAACCCTAAGATCCCTCCTGCCATGCCTACACGCACACCCGCGCGTACTAAGCGGCGCTCTGTCTCATCGACACTTTCTGAGCATAGGCCGAACAACTTCGAGAAGTCTAACATCCCTCTCCCGCCGCAAGACTTCTCCTCATTGCTACACACACCCGCACCACTCATCTTCTCGACCCCTCTGGAACGGGAGCTGCTGAACTCGATGAGCTCTCTAGGTCTCGACACCGGCCAGATCGTCCATTCCGTCCTAAACGACGCGTGCGACGCGACAGGCGCGTTGTGGTGGATGCTCAAGCGCAAGACCGAGAAGAAGGCGGCCGAGGAGGCGGCATTGCACCCCGTCGCCGAGCCGGTGCCGGAGGCACCAGAAGAACGCGCTGCCGAGGTCCCCCGCGAGGAACCACGCCCTGAACCGCGGCGCGATAAGTCGCACAGTCGTTCCCAGCATCGCTCTCATACCGACGAGGCTCGCACGGAGGCGAACGGCGGCTCCGTGGGCCGTAGTCGAGAGGCACGCATGCCGATCCCACCGGCGCTGCTTCCCCCTGCCCATTCGGCGCCCGAACTGCAGCTCATTCCTGCGACGCCTACTGCCGCTGCTACAAAGCGTCCAACGACCCCTCCGCGTGATGGCTCACCCACGCGGCTGTTATCTCCGTCGTCATCCGTCGCAGACTCCCTGGCCGCCAAGTCGCTTCCATCCACTCCGAGCGGGAGCGTCAAGGACAAAGACAAGGACAACCAGGGATCCAAGGGCCGCAAGAACCGCTCGGGCAGCGTGAGCATCATGCAGCGCGCGACGACCGCACTTGAAGCGGCCGGCCTCGTGCGCAAAAAGTCTGCGGAGGCGGTCCGCGAGGAGCGGGAGCGGCGCGAGCGCGAGGAGAAGGAGAAGGCGGAGAAGAAGAACAATGGGAACGCGAGCACGGAGGAGCCGCGCGCATCGCACGGGAGCGGCGGGTCGAGCAAGCACGTGAAGACGCCGCCGCTCCGCGCGGTCAAGGACACAGCGATGGCGTCAACGCCGCCGCCCGCGGAGCTGAACGCGTCGCAGGGGCAGATGGGCTCGCCGTGGATTATGGCGGGCAAGCAGTCTCCCCCACCGGATACCGGGTCGCCGGCGGACACGCTCACTTCCCTGCCTAGCATCCCGTCGCGCGGGAACAAGAGCGCTGCTGGGCACCGGAACCGTGCGAGCCTGCTCTCGACGTTCCAGCGGTGGTTCAGGGAGGACCCGAAGGGCAAGCGCAAGGAGGATCCGGTCATGACTCAGGCCCTTGCCCATAGCAACTCACTCAACAGCCCCGGCTCGAGCCCAGTGTCAACGCGGCGCGGTGGTACGATAAAAGGGCGCGGGCGCGGAAAGGCAGCCGCAGGCCGCAAAGCAGCCAACCGTGCGGCCAAACGCGCATCCATGTCCTCGCGAAGATCGAGCAGCGTGAACTCAAGACGGTCATCCACATCGATGCAGTACCCGCTGGTCGAGTCGCCGCCGTACTCTGCTTCCGTGTCGCGGCAGCGCAGCGATCCCAGCCGTCGCTCGTTCGGCAGCCACACTCCGAACTCGGAGCGCGAGGAGTTCATGTCGCGTCCGAGCTCCATACATAGCTTCGTCAATCACCCGCGGCATCGTAAGTCGCCATCGGCAAGCTCGGCGGGCTCGATGTACTTGGGACGCACGTCCTCGCCCCTACCCAAGGGTCACCACCGTCGCGGCGGCTCGGGTTCGTCGACACGGGTAGTGCGCCAGATTCAGATGACACCAACAAACGCCAACCGACCGCCACACCTACGGTCGAACTCGGCATCGTCTGTGCACTCGCGCGCATCTTCACGCCCCGGCTCGATATACGACCTCTCGGAGACGGACAGCAGGCGGAACAGCTCGCCGCACAAGGTGGCTATGAGACGGTCGCTGGACGAGACACCCCGTCGCGCGACGTTCGTGGCGCACAAGCGACAGACTCCATTCGCGAACCCGAACGGGAGCGGGTACCTCAACTCACTGGGCCGCTCGAGCTGGAAGAAGTCGTGGGGCCTCGAGCCACCGGGATGGCAGACGCGCGCCGCGCACCCGGCCGTCGAGGTGCTCGCCGTGTACCCCGCGGATATGTCCACGGGAATCGGCATCCGCGACGTGTTCTCCGGGCGCCAGTCGTTCAGCATGGGAGATGAGTCGGACTGGGTGGACGAGGAGGAGGAGAGCCCCGCGTACGTCGGTGGGCTCGGCCAGATGCCCTCGTCGGCGAGCAGCGCAGTGACGACGTTCGTGCAGGCGGAGGCTCCCGCGCCGCGCAGCGTGACACCGCGTGCGACGAGCAAGCGGGCGGCGGCGGCGGCCGTCGCGAACTTGTCCGTTGGCCCTGTGCCGCCCCGAGCGGGACGCAACAAAGCGAACCGCTCGTCGCCGGCGGGCCGCAGCTCACCACTCCCGAACGAGAACGTGTTCGAGAGCGCGGAGCCGCGCGGCGGGCGGCGCCAGCTCCCGCCAGGGCGCGCTGGCCTGGCCTTCCGCGGCATCCAGGAGGAGGACGAGGGTGAGGAGGAGTGAGGTGAGGGGTGGACGCGCACCGCGTGCTTGCAATTGGTTCGGACAGTTTAGGTGTATATATACCCGACTTGTTGAAGTTGCCCGCTTGAGGACTGTCGCAGCTGCTGTCGTTGCGCTCCCTATCCTTATCTCTTCGTTCATGAGTTCGCGCTGTATATCCCTTTTGGCCCGTATACGTAGCTCTCTGTCCACACCACGGTACTATGGAACTGTGAGGCGTGCCCGCTCGTTTAGATACGATACCCTTGTGTATGATTCCCGGTTTTGGTTCGGATGTTTGCTATTCTATGCACCGCTCGACGCTGGTGCGGTCTGCGTCCCCATCGCTATGCATTGCTGCGACGAGATGAAGAGTGCGAACGAGGAACCGGCGGTGCGAGTTGGCCGAAGTGCCTGGCAGTGCGGGGTGCTTGCGCGTGTTTGGCTCGAACCGCTCCGTCTCTCGTCACCAGCCGCGCAGTCCTGCGCTCACGACCACCACCTCCCCTCACGACCACCGACGCTCGCACCCTACTCTCTCCCTCTAATCCGGTCAGTCTCTGCTCGCTCTTGTTTCTTGCGCTCCCCAGCTCATCCCCAAGCTTTCCTGAACTTCAAACACACGCGCAACAGCCATGTCAGTGGCTTTCCCTATCGCTCTCCGTTCCGCACTCTGAACATGCTCCTATCGCTTGGATTATGTCTCCTACAGGTCCGAACCGTACGACCCCTACCTGCCCCGTGGCGGCTCTTCCTCAAACCCGGCTGGTCCCGCGGGAAACGCGAAGACGGCGGCCATTCAGGCCCAAATTGACGACACCGTCGGGATCATGCGCGAGAACATCACCAAAGTCGCTGAGCGAGGAGAGAGGCTGGACCAATTGCAGGACAAGACCGGTGAGTAGCCATCCTCCCCCATTGCTTCTGGCGCGCGGTGGTGGGTGTGCCGTCCCGTGGCCGGATGCGCGGCGCTGTGCACGCCGCCGCTGCGCGCCGTATAGCATGCGAAAGGCGCCGAGACTGATGTCATGTCGCATTACAGACAACCTCGCCGTATCCGCGCAGGGCTTCCGTCGCGGTGCGAACCGTGTACGCAAGGTATGTGCTGCATGCGCCTTCTGTCTGTACACGGTGTCTAACCCGCTCTCCATTCTCTAGAATATGTGGTATGTTGACAGAATCATGAAGAATGCTATGATGCTGATCAATCCCGCACTCCAGGTGGAAGGATATGAAGGTTCGTAGCCGTCTGTTCTATATGGAGTGCCGATACTCACACTCCATATGCCTTCAGATGAGGCTCATTATCGGTGTCGCCATTGCCATCATTATCATCATCATTGTCGTGTCAGTGGTGAAGGCGACACACCACTGAGCGGCCCCCTCCTCCCCTTTTGCTACCCTGCCCTTCCGTGGTCCCCGCCCCCCTCCGACTCGTACAGCTTCGCCCACCTCGGCGGGGGCCATTGTTGTGTTATATCTATGCGCGCGGTCCTAATTCCCAGTCGGTTCATACTCTTCGGTGCGGATTTCCGTGTGTTCGTAGGTCTCGAGCGGACTATACTACCAGTTCTCCTTCTTACGCCAGCCAGTCCCCATGTGAAGCCTCGGAGCTACCAGGAATGCGGGCGCAGTCCGGTGACATGTTTTTGTAGACATATGTGGCACCGCTGCATCAGTGCAAAATGATTGGCAAGATGCAATTCGGACGCCATTCACGGCAGCCGTGCCAGGGTGCGGAATATAGGAGAACCTCGAGCGACCACGCTATAAATGGCTCGAAGCCTCGAGAACCTCACCTCCGTCGCCCTCATGCTGAAGCACTTCGCACCAAGTCCGCCTGACCTAGCGTTGACCTAACGAGCAATCGCCTTCATGTTGACTCGTGGCCGCTGGGTACGCGTGACCGAGAGACATGCTGATATTCCCACCCCAGATGGCGGTGACACTAACCATTCAGCGACAGATCGATCCACCTTCATATCGCCTTTCAAGCGTGGCTCACACCGCCGCGGAGCTCAAGGATAGAGAGACCAGTACTTCAAGCGTTCAAAGCCGGCCACCTGTCAAGGTATGTAGATACTGTTCTGAAGTACTAGTTCAAGCCTTGTGTTCATCGCTAACCAGCATCGTTCCAGGGCGTCTGAATTGTATGCCCAGGTATACTCCTATGGTGACTGCCCGCCATTTTCCGACTCGGTGCAGATCAGGCAGAACAAGCGGATCCCACGGACCCTGTGGCCCTCTATGAACTAGGAGACCATGCCGGATGCGTCACGGCGTCTTCGGCTCGTGCAAGTTGCTGCAGTGTATTCCCCACGCGTCCTGCCAAACCTGCACGACCATCCGCAAGGTGCCTGCAACCCTCCGCTCAGCAGTAGCCTAAGTATGGGAGGAGGACGAACAGTTCTTCTATACGTGTGTTACTCCTCTTGTACCCGTTCCGCTCTCTTCCTCATTTGCTAGCTATAGGTATTCGCACCTCCTCCTGAAAGACATACCATGCTACCTAGGCTGCCGCATCATCAGTTGGGAAGCGGTCATGGACAGGCACCCTCGTCATGAGTTCATAGCCACTCCAACACCTTCTCACCAAGCTCGCCACGCGCGACGAGCTTACGACCTGGCTCACACGCCCTCTCCTGCACCTTCGTCACTGGGCGCACGCGCGACGCGGGGGTAACGTGCGCCTCCTCGTCACCTTCTGCGAGCTCCTGCTGCACCTTCACCGCGTCAGGTTCCCCTCTCCGATTTCTTCGGCCGCGTGCTGAGCGGGCCCATGCATCGCGCCGTATACGGGCCTCCGGCCAATCCCGGCGTCGGAGTGCAGCCGCAGCGTGCGCGTGCGTGGGGTTCACACCAACCCGTGGCTGGTGGAGTTCAAGAACATCATCGCGACGACGTACTACGGAATGAACTTCGCGATCGCGACTGCACTTCTGGTCGACTTCGCACGCAACCCGGAAGACATCTGTTTGTGGGAGGCGAAGATGGCCGCGACCATCCCGTGGGCGACGTTTGAGGGCACACAGGTCCAGTACGCGTCGGCGTTCGAGCGTCGCCCAGCCAATTTATATCACAGTACTTCGTGAAAGAGTTGGTATTCTCAAGAAGAGGGAGGCTCTCGCCTGACAGTCGCACTCAGGGCCGACTGAGGAGTTCGCCTTGAACGTTCAACGATTAGATCTTGAACCCATGAAGGTATCAGTAGACGCAAGATTAACGTTCGACTGAGGACTGGTGGCGGTGCATCCGCAGCCGACTGCGATCCTTGCCAGTGAGACGTTGTATACGGACCCCAAAGATTTGGAAGCCAGGTCCGTATAACCGTAACCGCTGCCTCAATCAGGAGCGAACCTGTATGAAGGAGGTCAAGTGTTTCGATCTGTATTTGCCAGACGGAGTCGGCCTGGACGTCAACATGTCGAGTGCACGGCAGGGCCAGGCGGGCTATCAAGGATATTGGAGCGAGAGAGGACGGTCGGTGATATACAAAACAGGCTTCGGTGGGAAGATTATGCCGTCTAAGAGGTGCTGTGTTTCGCCGCTTGCTTCGAAACCTTGGTCGGTCGGGTCACTCTGAGCAACGTTTTTGGCGAGTCAGGATCCTTTGATGAACCCAGGGGATTTCGAAGACGCGAAGTTGCACTGGCGTTGAGACATAAAACGGCCGGGCGTGTACCACGTTGCCGTACGACTGTGTTTGATATCAGCGCTCACGTCATGCATTAGGGACTCAGTAATCGCGCGCGAATGTTATGCTGTCATTGTGGACCTGAGTGCGTGCTTCCTCAGCGCCCGAGATTACACGCAACTGTATGTTGCGCGCCCCCAACGAGTCACTTGATGACTGGGAACTGGTCGGAACGCCCAAATTCGCGCCCCGTTCCTGCTGGATGTATGAGCGACATACGATTCTCCGTGAGATACGTGGAAGTCCGAAGACAGAAGCATCCCGAATGTCGTAGGAGCCGTCTTGTGCCGCGGCCGCCACAGGGTCTTGCCGCGCGAGAGCGTTCCCATGATCTCCGCCTTACTTGCATGTTAGCGTGCACCTGAGAACCGGATGTGAAACTATTCTGCTTCTTCAAGCTCTGGACTCCGCAGTGGTACGCTCACGCTCGGGCGAAGCGGCGTACCGCTTAGCGATATCGATAAAGGCTGAGTGAGGCGCATAGCGAGGTCGTCCCCGTCTCCCAGACACAACATTCGACCATCATACAGGATGCCTTTGCTCATACCCTTTGCCCTTACAACACCTCTACTCAAGATACCCATCCTAGTGACAGATATCGCACTCACCTATATATCCCTGACACCTCCTAATCCACCGCCGCCTCCCAAGGAGCGAGATAACTTCACGAAGCCCGACTTCTTCACACGGACTGCTGACGTGCAATTGAAATTTGTCCTATTGTCAAAGGTCAGTACTCAGTCCCGCTGCTAACATTGTCGGCTCCTCGTTTCTCACCGACCGATACATGGACTGTAGCTTGGGATTTGCGCGATAGCTGTCGCCGAAGCAGTCGCGGTCTTAGCACAAGCTTTTCCCTCGCCACTGTCCGACACCCTCCAATCCGCGCTAGCCCTGGGGACGGGTGCTCGCCCCCTCTCGCTACGTATCACTCGCCAATACCTCGTAGGCGCAGCCGTGGCGCTAGTCGGCGGCGCAGTCCGGGTGTGGGCCTACCGTACGCTCGGCCGTTTCTTCACTTGGCAGCTCGCGGTCAAGAGCGACCACAACCTCGTGACCGACGGTCCCTACGCATGGGTCCGGCACCCGAGCTACACGGGTTTCGTCATGGCCCCAATTGGGAACCTGATCATGGCTACGAGCGCGGGGTCATACTTCACGGAGATGGGGTGGCGGGGGACGGGATGGGGGAAGGCGTACCTCGTCGCGGTCTTCGGGTACATCGGGTGGGTCGGTATGCAGGTTTTAACCCGGGTCCCGAAAGAGGATGCGGTGTTGCGCGAGAACTTCGGCGAGGAGTGGGAGGCCTGGGCGAAGAAGACACCGTACCGTCTGATACCCTATGTGTACTAGCGCTTACCTATACCTTCGTACTAAGCGCAGGAGGTCAGACGTTACCTAGACCATATATACACGGTTGTAGAGCTTACCTGGAGCAACATCATGCAGAATGCGGATTAGTGGTTTGTGGGAATAGTAGACTGCCTCCAAATAGCTTCAAGTTCGCCTGGGAGCGCCATTGACAACGGTTGAGCAGGATAGATAGTCACCGCATACTAAGCCTCCAAGGCCTGCCGGTATGCACGCTATGATAGAGTATTCCCCCTAGTACAGGTGATGGAATTCGTCTGATGCGTTGGAGACGTTTTCGTGAGACAGAGATGCATTTTCTTGAAGGGACGCCGCCGTAGCCGCTCGCAGAACTGAACGTTGGACGCTCGGGGCTCGTATACTGTGACTGTTACGAGTGACAAAAAGTCACATAGTCACAGCGCTTGTGGGGTGCCATCGTAGCGGCCCGGTGCGCGTCGGGCGCAAGGCCACAGACGCGCTGCACCTTAAGCCTGAACCGTCCCTCCTCCATCCACCGCCGCCCCTACTTCAGCCACACTACTACTCAGCATCCACACTACGTGTACAGGATGTCTACCGCAGACGAGGAGGTAAACCCCTACGAACTATTGGAATTGTCGATCGAGGCGTCGGAACAGGAGATTCGGACGGCATATCGACAAAGGTCGCTGAAAGTCCACCCTGACAGAGTGAGTATCCATACACTCTTTCGGTGTGCCCGCCCAAGTTTGAACCCATCTTCTAACCAAGTTCATTCGTGAAGAACCGTGGTAACCCGGATGCAGGTGTGTTGGACGCATCCGTTTTCCTTCAACAGTGGTACTAAGACATGGCTTACAGCACGCAAATTCCATGAATTGCATCAAGCGCAAGAACTGCTACTTGACCCGCTTCGGCGGATGGCCTTGGACGCCAAGTTGCGTCTGAAGGAAGCCCGGAAAGTACGGTTCTCTCAGTACGACGCGAAGAGGAAGAATATGGTCGAGGAACTGGAGGAACGCGAGAGGGCATTCAAGAAGGCGCGAACCGAAACTGAAGCCCAGAAGAAGGAGCGATGGCGAGAAAACGAGCGCATCATGGAGGAGGGTAGGCGCCTGCGGGAGGAGCGAGAGAAGGAGTTGCAGAGGAAAGAGCGCGAACGCGAGGAACTAGAGCAAAGTGCTCGTTCTGGGCTCGAACCTCCGTCTTTAGGTTGGTCCATTTCTTCGCGGAAGAAAGCATTCTAGATATTCATCACCACATCAGGTCCACTAGACACCACTGTTCGCGTCAAATACACCCTCGCCTCTCATCCAACAATCACGACTGCGGCCAGCGTCAGCGCGCTCCTCGCACCCTTTGGCCCACTTGACGAGTCATCTGTCGTCCTCTCGTTGAAGCCCGCGCCGCCGAAGAAACCAAAACGCGGCATAGCCCTCGTACCATTCACGCAGGTCGTGGGCGCCTTCGCTGCCGTTGGTGCGAGTGGACGCGCCGATCATGGTTTGGCCGACATTGAAGTCGACTGGGCGGAGGGCAAGGAACCAGATCTGATTGGATGGCTGAAGAAGATGGGCAAACTGGGCAGCGCAGCGCCCGGAGCCGCCAATAAACCGCACACAAACGGAAGTGGACCGACGGTAGCTCCTACGCAGACACCGCGCTCTTCTGATCAGAAGACCACATCCACTCCAGATACCCAGAGTGCCTCTTCGACTGCCTTCTCGTCATTCCCTTCCTCATTCGTGAGTGTATGCGTCCTTTCGACTCTGTGGCTCTACTGAAACTGCTTCCCTCGCAGCCGGACTTCAGCACGGCCCCACAGGCGCCAACTGCATCCACGGACATCCCGGGCATGGATTACGAGTCACTTACTCTGCTGCGCATGAGGCAAGCAGAGCGGGAGCGTATAGAGCGCGAGATACGGGAGCAAGAAGCGCAGGAAGGATGACGGGGTTCGGTGAGGAGCCATCCCTGCGTCTGGGAAACCAGCGGTGTTGTTGTATCATTATTTCGAGGACAGGAATGCTTATCTCGTCTCTGCTCAGACGTCTGGACGAGACCCAAAGAGGGGCCCTGCTTTTTAACTCATCTTGGACGAACCTCCCGGCACAGACAAGCGTTCGCTCACGCTGTCCTCTCAATCGGGCTTTGACGGCCTGATGCCCCCACGTTCACAAGCCCGTGGAGAGCATTGCGCGTATGGCACGGAGTGGAAGAAAGGTAGGTTCACGGTCAAAAGAGCAGTCAAGCAAAACTCCGCGCACGGAGACAAGCTCGACAGCTGAGGGGACGAACATCCTGTCGTGGGATGACGACTGTGCAGGCGGTTAGTAGACAGGAGATTGCGTCTCAGGGGGGTGAAAGTATAGCCGCCGATGGTCTCCGTGCGTGGCTTCCCCATTCGCGCCCACGATGGTAAGACCGGTGTGTCAGTGTATGTATACGACACTCACGCGATCCGAACCAGATCTCCGAGTTGGCGTTAAATGTAGCAAGTATCGGCGTGCATTCCAGCTCTCCCAGGCTCATTATGAGCGCGAGGTGAGTGAGAGCAGCCAATCAGCCTTGTCGACATCGGACCTTGATACATTCATCATTCAAAGGCGATCACAGTACAACCTTTCACCTGCATCTCGCGAGGCGTGTTGAGGTTGAGCATGCTACGCGTCGTATCCTCCCGCGTACATTCCCCGTTCCGTAGGTGACGCATGCCCTACATATATCCTGCCCGCCGTGAAAGAGACCTTGGTACGAGCTCGAGACCCCAAACACCCACGCACGGCCAGTGATCATCCATATGGGGGCCAATAACCGTTGTTGCAAAGCGCCATTCCCGTAACTCGATCGCTCCAATACACAGGTGCCTCGACGTCCCGGCTACAGCGGTGGCCTCTAACATGGGCACCAATCGGCTGACGTGTAGTCGAGCAAGCCTCTCAGAATAGTGCCGCATGTGAGTCTCTACCAAACCCTAGGCGCCTCGAGGGTTCGCACAGATAACATACCGAACGCTGATCATCCGTCACAACGTCGTATAGGGTCGCACGATGTCAGTCCGCCAGGGAGACCAATGCGAGATGACACTGACTGTATCGTCGTCTTTAGGTGTAACCCTATCTCTGGTAGCCCGAGCCTGCGCGGCGGATTAGACCCAGCCCTCGAGTATGCTCACAGTGGCATCCAGATCGGTAGTGGTCGTCACTGGGCGGGAATCCAGCTCCTACACTTCATTAGTCGGCTGGTCTGACGGCGACGCATCTCGATAGCACCCTCGGGCCATTCGGGTTCAGGTTCACTGTACGTGATCTTTAGCTCGAAGTTCACCAAGCCAGAAGAGCAGCATACGCCACCCACATGCGTTGCTACTTCTCGCCGCGCAGGTGTCGCTCAGTCTGGCGTGTGCACTCTCTAAATATGAGAAGATCCCCGCGTCGTGTTTCCACGCCTCTTCTGGGCCGGAGGCCACTCGCCTTGGCCACCCATTCGCCGGGCTTGTGACCTGGGAGAAGGGCGGGCGCGCGTCTCACGCGAGGGTGGCCGCAACGCCCCCGGTTCCCATGCCCTTCAAGCTGCGCACTCGCCCAGGACGTCTCCACACGCGCTTGTAGCGGTTCTGGTAACCAATGGGTCGCATGCGACACAGTCTCGGTTGACCCCCGGCGAGGCATAAGTAGGTGCTCACACGGCGGCCCCGCCGATGTAGCCCCGCTGGACGACCTCCTCGACGATTGACTTTGCCTTCACGCTATGGCCCAGTTGTCGCTGGATGATACATTGGGTGCCGCGTTCCTAGGTATTTGAAGCGTTCTCATCCCTTCGGGCGATTCGACTGACACCGGGGAAGGCAACATAGCAGCTGCTTGGTGGGTGATCTGATGCTACGTCCGGTTCGCTCCGCTGATTTCATCCTCAGTTTGTACGGAGGCACAGTCGTACAGACATACATCTACTATGGGCGCAACGGAGGAGATAGGCTGTGTTTGAAGTCCCTCGTAAGTGCGCTTTTCGAGCCCCGTGTTTACAGCGGACTCTGACAGGCGATGTTAGGTGTTTTTGTTATGGTCTGTCGCTTTCTCCAGGATTTGTCGCTCCTTGCTGAGTATAGCGCAGGGCTCTGGACAGCCTTCACCTGGCGCTGGTGACACATTCGGTCTACTATTACGCCGTCAAAGACTTCACGAATGTTGCGGCTCTGCAAATACCAATATGGTTGAGTCGCCATCGCCCGTTCTGCGTCTCGTGTACTCATTCTTTCCTACAGGAGTATTTTGGTAAAGAACAGTCCCTCCTAATGTCATTGACATCTGTTGATCCGCATTGCGTGAGCCAGGCTCAAGTTGTTGTAACTGTGAGTGCCACGCATCATGTCGGTCTATGCGCCCGCCACTGATTGTAATGATAGGGCGTGAGCGATCTCATCGTGAGAAGGTATGTGCTATATTCACTGTCGCACCCTCCTATATTTACTGAGGCCTGAGCAGCATTTTCTGCGAGAGGGTATGGAAATGTACGGCCCCTTCCCTTGGCGCTCTTTGCGTCTCCACTGAAGCGGCGTGTCTGCAGTGAGCAAACGGAACTGGCTCTTGATCGCGACGATTGTGAGTGCCTCATTGAAGGAATCGACCTGCGCCATACTAAATTATATGATATGTTAAAGATGGCGACGTCCCTCGTTGTCTTTGGCGAGTACTGCTTAACCCACTGCCCAATTAGATTCTAACACGAGCGTATTACATCAGGAGGTAGCATTGGTGAGTCGCCTCGCATCAAAGCACAATGTTCATATGCTGAATAGAGTAGTCTTTGCGATCAAGGGGTACGGTAGTCTTTCATAGTGAAGCGAGATTATGCTGACAGTTGATGTAGATTCAGCTTGCCTGGCTTTTTCGACCTCTTCGAAGTTTCGGTAGGCGCGACCGGCCTGTCTTGCCTTATCACGCTCATTGATGTCTGCCTAAGACCATTTTATACATCAGCTTGGGTTTCGGGGTGGTAGCAGATGTCCTCATCGCCGCGTCAATGTGCTTCCTTCTGGCCCAGCGTCGAACCGGGTTCTCGAGGTACGTCACTCCGAGGGCTCGATGTAGGCGGGTATGTACTGATTGGTATCATATAGAACGGATTCCATAGTCCGTGTCTTGACCCTATACAGTATCAACACCGGCGCCCTTACAAGGTACGCCGGCGGAGCATCAGCGCATCTCATCAGTACAGGCCATTTGAGATCCACGTCTTACGGTGAATCCATAGCCTTTGCGCATTACTCTGCCTTGTCAGTGTACGTCACCCTTCCATCGATCAGCGCCGAACACAGCTCACATCTGACACATACAGTACGCAACTATGCCCAGCAACTTCGTTTTCATCGCGTTTTACTTCGTTCTTCCGAAATGTGAGGCAGTTTCCCTCACCGCCCTGCTGGCTTACGGGACTCACTTCCAGACAGTATTCCTCAACTCCCTGCTTGCAACGTTGAACGCGCGGCGACCATTACGAGAAACGAGCGCAAGCATGGTCTCCATCCCGCTGTCTATAAGCGAAAGTACACAACCCCCGCCGCCAATCGTCAGGCCGGCGCGACATAGCATGCCCGCGAGGCCGATGAGAAACAGCCTCCCTGTAAGGCCAGCGCGACACAGCCTCCGCCCGTTTAACGACCAGGTCAGTATGCTGCGCCAACGAATTGCCATTCGCTGTATGGCTGATCTTCTGGCGTCGTTGTTACCCTAAATATAGACGGGGCTACAGATTCAGGTGCACACGCAGACGGAGTTGAAGACAGACCCTGCTGAGCAGCACATCATGGGCGGTCCCGATGAGGTACGAACACGCGCAACTGTCTCAGCGCTCCGGCCTGACATCCCACGTCTATCTGCGTCCGCAGGCGAGTCAGAAGTATTGGCAAGACTTCTATGCTAGAATGGAACAGCCAGTCGAATTCGGCACTGTTTAGAACAGTTCACAATCATGATTCTTCGCTTCGACTGTGGCTCGCGTTGGGAGATGTACGTTGCCGTCCGGAGCCATGGTCCCCGAACAGTATACGCGGCTCGGTGTTCCCCTGATTTGATCCCTCACCTGCAGCGCCACATAGCGTTGTATGTCATCGGGCTCATACTCTGAGTAGCCCGTGGCGTCCATGGAAGTGTGCGCACAGCCGTGTTCCCTACACGTTGACGTTGCTTACCTCGTGCTCATGAGTGCGGACCTGAGGTGCGTTCAGATATTTTTTGTGGCGACCGAGATGTGGAACTGCCCTGGTATGCTCACCGCTCACGATGATGCCAGGTAGAGTTCAATAGCGTCAGCGCGACCAGGAGCTCAGCGCTGCTTTTCACGCAATCGCGCTCACCACGAAGAAGTCCCGGTGTTGTAGTTTCGCCGCAGTATGTCCCCCAGCGTGCTTCGACGGTGATGCGGTACAGCCATGTGGGAGTTCATGTTTCCACTGGCTACCGTTCGAACTGATTTTGAAGCTCTTCGAGGCCGCCCATCGTTCCACAAGGAACAGAGGGGGAGCTTCCACAGATGCATGCTTCGCGATGCCATCGCTCATGCATCGTGATTGAGCGGCTCCCCAGTGCTGGTCGACCGCCGGCCTCTAGACATGCCTGTGGCAATACTTCTGGCGTGCACATCGCCCTGAGACGGGCGCATATCACGTCAAATGATGTTGTACATATGGCGGCCAATAGGTGCCACCGGTTGCGCGAGGTCCGCTCCAAGTTCTCCCACTTTCTTGCCGCTGTTCACTACATGGCGCCGCTCCCGCTCTCTCTCAGCAACACAATAGGAGCCGCCTTCATAGGTATGCGCGGACCATCTTAGGCTCGGAGTGGCGGTTGACAAACGGGTTTTGGGGAGGCAATATCCTCGCAGCATGGTGAGTACTATACGTCCGATTACTAGCTCCGGGGAACTGATACTGGGTTCTGTCAGCTTGTACGGGTTGACGACCTTGCAAACCTACGTTTACTATGGAAAGAGCGGCAAAGACTCGCCTCTCATGAAGAGTCTCGTAAGAACTTGCCTTGACCCAACGACCCGTGCTCACTTGGTATTCCCCCACCTTTACCCATCCTTCAGATCGCGTTCCTGTGGTACTTACTTCCTCTCCGAGCCAGCCGAGTAATACATTGACATGCTGAACACCACATCGCAGGACTCTCGACACCATCCACCTCATCATGATCACACATGCCGTGTACGGTTATGCCGTGACAAACTTCGGAGATTTCTTCAGCTTGCTGAAGCCGACATGGTAAATCGCTACATGACTCCGGTATGAAAGATCAATCCACTGACTCAAAAAACCACATATGACAGGAGCGTACTGGTGAGCATTCCATGGCAGCGCATACGAAGGAGTCGCTTACCTCGAATAGGGCCAAATAATTGTTACGGTGAGTCCGGTCTGTCTCAGTGAACGTTGGCCCATGGATTGAGTCTCGACGTGAATAGGGCATAAGCGATGGGATTATCCGAGGGTCAGCATAGTTCGCCTTCGTTTACGACGCTCTCGATAGCTGACCAGGCGTGTCCGGGGACATAGTCTGTTCTGCTATAGGATTTGGATACGTAAGTCCAAAGTCGCATGGCACAGTGTGTGATGCTAAAGGCTGTTGCGCGCAGTGAGCGACAGAAATCGCCTGCTCTGCTCGATCATTGTGAGTATCAGCTGGCTCTCGGCGTATACGCTTACTGACCTTTGTAGGCATTGACCTCTATCGTCAGCTTTGGTCAGATTTTCTCGCACCACTCGCTACCTGCTGCTGCTGACAGGATTATTACAGGCTGCAGCTTGGGTGAGTGCCCAGGGCCAGACTTTACCTACATTCGTCTGATTGCACGCTCCAGCTTATCCAATCAAGGGGTACGTCTGAGCGTGCTTGCACCAAACGTGGCCCCTCACTGACGGGTGCATCCGCACCACCAGCTTTCAGTACGAGAGCTTCGTCGAGCTGCAAAGCGTTGCTGTACGCCGCACTCAGCTTCGCTCTTTCCGGTATATATGCTGATAGTCTTGTGATTTCTAGTGGCTCCTGTACTTCAGCCTTTCGACGATCTTCGCTTCAGACCTCCTCATCGCGGCCTCGATGTGTACTCTACTAGCAAAGCGGCGGACAAACTACATAGGGTGCGTGGGCAATCGACTGACATAGTACGGAACATGACAAACCCTATGTCCGTCCTCTCAGCGCGAACCAAACAATCCGTACTCTTATACTGTTCAGCGTTAACACAGGCGCAATGACCACGTACGTGTTCATCTTGACAATTGCATCGCAGTGTTCGCTGAGCTATTTTCCGTCAGGCTCATAACGTTGATGTGTCTCATCGCGGTGAGGAAATCTATCTCCAGATCGGCAAGGTCTCTCCCGAAGCTGACCCCCACCATATTACAGTATGCTGTGTCCCCTCACACCTTCATCTACATCGCCTTCTACTTCCTGCTTCCCAAGCGTGCGTCTGTCTCCCTGCGCAGCGATGTCCCCTACGATATATGCTGAGCATCTGACCTTCGCCTTCCAGTGCTCCTGAACTCCGTATTGGCGATGTTGAATGCTCGGGAGATGCTTCGCGAGCAGATGTCGCGAGGGCGAGCACCTATACCGCTCACACCGCTCACCGGCTCCGTACATAGAACCCTTCCAAACGGTTTCGCTCAAGATGCCATTTCAACCGAGGTAAGCTCGCATCCTGAGTGACGCCGGAACGGTCACGGTTCTCATCCGTCGCTCAGCACTACCGCGGGTCCCAAGGCCTTGCATTACCTGCCGAAGCGAAACGCGTAGAGACAGTTTCATCGCGCATCACGCTACACCAGGTCATCTACTCCGCCTTCCTATTACTGAGGTCGCTCTGCTGAGATTTCTTTGCTAGGAATCGAGCGTGATTCACATCTCGCCGGAACCGTACAAAGTTTCCTCTGCAGGCTGGTAGCCCATTCTAGAGTATACGTGCCACGGCTATGATTGTGTAGTTATACGTTCTCCTTGAGTCAACGCTTTCTCTTATTGCTCGTCTGGCGACCTGCATCATACGAAGCGCACGGTGTCACGGCTATGTATCTATATGTTCAATGAGGCAACTGAACGGTACGATACGTACTAGGCTGTGTCCGACGCCTTGAGCGCTTGGCTCACTGCCCATAGACGACCACGATCCAGCAGCCAGCTTGGACCACACTTATCTCGAACATCATGATGTTCTCCAAAGCCGTCGACGCTGAATGCGCCATTTCATGACTCTTTGTCATGGATCCACTCTCGGTGCACTTAAAAGCGCCCTTGCGAGAGTTCATATACTGAAGGTTGCCTCCTACCACTACAACCACTCTCCATGCTTTCTCTCGATACCCGCAAACTCGTGCCTAGTCTCCCGGGATCCATAACGGTCAAACAACTCTCTGGAAACGACCACAGCACACTTTGGTCTCTGCTGGACTTGGACATCGAGACCACTAGTACTGTGACAGACTCGGACGCCCCGAGGGTCGCAGTTGGAGTGTCGTTGCGACTTTGCAAAAAGGGCATGGTAGAAGCAATCGCGCTCGCAACGGAAAAATTCGTTGCACTGCTTGCTATTGAGAGCAATACCGCCAAGCTTGGTCCTGGCCCCTCTGATGGCGACAATAATGATCTCTCTGGCGTGCTGAACCACCCACGCCTGGTTTTGCTAGGGGTCGGGATGACCCGCATACTCCTGCTGTTGCATCACCAACTCAAAATTCGCGCGAACGGTGTTGATCTTCCCGCTCTCTTCAAACGGCCCACTGAAAGAGCCGCGCCTTCTCCGGGCGATATCGTGCTCGCCGAGCTGGACAAAGGCGCTCGCAAGTATGACATCAACGCACTGTGGTATGGCAGTCAGAGCAACGACGACCTTTGCCTCCGTGCGTGGCTCTCTGCATGGTGGGCATCATTCTATGTGATCATCTAGCTCAATGACTAACGCTCAAAAGCAGCATGGCAGCGAAAGGCCTGCTGGCCATCCCTGAGAATGCGAGAGTGTCGACACGCGATTTGCTGTCATCGCATCTCGCGTGTTTGTCTCAGCATGTCATGAACGCTGAGTTGCTCGAGGCGAAGCAGTCCAATCACTTGGACAACGACTTCGAGCGCTGCGAGATTGCGAAAGGGCCCGGGGGCCAGAAGCTCGTCATCCACAACTCCCGATTCCAGACCCGAGTGCGGCACAGCATGCAGGTACGTACTACGCGGCTATGTCTGCCAGACTAGTAGAGAGCGTCGTCACTGATTCTTGTGCCATGCACTACTATGCGCATAGACGTACGTGGAGGTCAATGGTGGTGAAATAAAGGCCCGCACTTTACACGCGAAGGGCAAGCAGACGACACTCAGGTTCAAAGGCAAGCATCACGATCTTCAATCGGACGCCATCCAGAAGATCCGCGTCGTAGGCAGAGGAGAGGCTACCAGCGCGCAAGCGGCCCGTGACACCTTCATCATGCAGTTGCTGCAGGGCGAGGCTGTCTTGGATCGCTCCGAATTTGTCCGATTGCTCTGGTTCCCCAGCGGCGTGAAGATCCAAAAGAACGTCCCACTTGCCCAGCACCACTTCCCGGACCTCAATCCCTCTCAGCGGAGCGTCGCCAATGCAATGATCCTTGGCGAGGATCCGTTTATCACCGTCCACGGTAAGTGACCCTTTCCGAATGGGTTACACGCGTGCGGAGCTTTTCA
The DNA here is from genome assembly GCA_001304625.1 of Trametes sp. AH28-2. Classification (NCBI taxonomy): domain Eukaryota; kingdom Fungi; phylum Basidiomycota; class Agaricomycetes; order Polyporales; family Polyporaceae; genus Trametes; species Trametes sp. AH28-2. The sequence goes on along the minus strand of KQ464077.1, from coordinate 353,641 downwards.
GCTTGACTTCGTTCTCGCGTAGGTCCGCCGGGGACAGGGAAGACTACGACGATTGCCGCTGCCCTTTCCCAATGGCAAACACTTGAGCAGCCGGTCTGGGTGATCGCGCAATCGAACGTCGGCGTGCAGAACATCGCAGAGCATATTCTCAATCTCGGCATCGACTTCAAACTGATTGTGTCCATGGACTTCTTTTTTGAGTGGTCAGCCTCCGTATCACCTGGCTATTTGAGTGTATTAAGGTTTCTTGCAGGCACGAGGATCTGTACCAGGGCGACATGCAGAAGACGCTTATCCGTTCGAACGAGTTCTCTGCGGACGACTTTGACGTGGTCCGCAGGATCGGCGACTCCCGAATCATCCTGTGCACCTTAGCGATGCTGTCAAACCCACTCCTCGACCGATGCGGGGCATTCCGCTACCGCCCTATGGAGATACTGGTCGTCGATGAGGCGTCGCAGATTGACACTCTGGAGTTCATGGTGAGCATACCTGCCGACGCGTCTCATGTGCGCGGGCATTTATGAGACACATCTGCCTAGCACCTGTTCGACAAATTCGACGAACTGCAGAAGGTGTGCATGTTCGGCGACCCAAAGCAACGTAAGCACTCGCAAGTACCCTCCCGAGTGCCATGACTAAGTTCGCTCCGACTACTCCAGTGCCCCCGTATGGCAAGGAGTATGCAAAGCAGATGAGGACTATCTTCGACTTCCCGCACCTCATGGGCGCGTCCTACTTCCTGGACACTCAACGTGCGTTCACTCTCTATGTCTTGGGGACGGGTGTTCATCATGAGTTGACGTCTTCATTGGCACTCAGGCCGCATGCCGGTTCATCTGGGAAATTTCCTCTCCGAAGTCATGTACGACTCGAGGCTCAAGTCCTGGCACGAAGACTCCAGCACGGCATGCATCCGCGCCATTGACGTGCGCAAAGGCACTGAAGAAGCTGTCCACTCGAGCTGGAAGGTCAGTCATGAGTTGCTGTCCATATGATCTCCGTGTTCACCCAGTCCGGTCTGCTATGTAGAACACAGAAGAGGCCCACACCGTCGTCAACCTTGTTCGGAACTACTACGCGAACCTCGGGAGGGACGCGCTCCGCATCATCACGCCGTACGATGCCCAACGGAACCTGATTACGCAGCTCCTCAAAAACGCAAACCTCCCGTCGGACATCGTCTTCAACGTCGACAGTTTCCAGGGTAGGTGTCATCCCCCACGACGTTTCACGCAATCTGAACTGCGCGTTGGCAGGCCACCAAGCCCCATACATCATCGTGTCGGCGGTGCGCACGACGCAGCCGGGCTTCCTGAGCTCTACGAACCGGATGAACGTCATGCTCTCGCGCTGCAAGCGCGGCATGGTCCTCGTCACGCAGCGCGCCTTTATCGACAACGGCGGGAAGCGCACCCTTCTCGGCAAGCTCGTCCGGCGGTGGCAGATCCTCGAGGGCGCGGACGGCGTGTGGGTGGATGCGATGGCGGTTGCGGGCGGGCGGGCGCACTTGCCTGGGGCGCCGGGCAAGCCTCAGGCCGCACAGCTTGCTGAAAACGCCGAGGCCCTCACAGCTTCTGTCGCGGCCTTGAGTCTGACTCTTGCTGCTGGAGCCCGTGCTATGAGCGGATGAGAGAAGTGGGATTCTTATCGCCGATATTGGAGGGAGCTTTCGCCAGGGATTGCGTGACTACAGTATACCATACATATTAGCAGCTCGTAATGTGATAGGGAAGTGTCCATGGATGTTGACACGGAAAGTGCCTTCACCTCACTCGGAGGTATGTCGTTGATGGTGTGTGCATTGACAGCAACTATGTTGTCAACTGAACAGTGCTATGCAACTCACTCACGGTTCACATGCAGACGTGCTGGGTGACTGCCATGCCACACACGCAAAATCTGGAGATCACGACACAAGACATCATACAGCGACTGCACAACGTAAGGATACACAGCAGCGTATACAAACTCTAGCAGCGACATATCGTAGCACAGCACAGCACACTCCCCTGTCCCCTTACGCCGCCTGCGCGCTCCCCCAGGCGACCTTCTTCCCACCTGTCCGGGCGGGTCCCGCGGCGGGCGTCGCGTCCGCACCCTTAGCGGCCGCATCCGCCGGCTGGTTCGCGGGGGCCTTGGGCGGAATGGGAAGGGGCGAGTTGCGCAGGGTGTCGAGGACGCGCTGGGCGTGCTCTGTGTTGCGGATGAACCAGCCCGCGTACCGCCGGCCGACGGTGGACTCGGCGATGTGCACCATGTTCTGTATTCCGTCATCAACATCAGTCGAGTAGGGGTGCAGAGCGAGAGGGGCTACGCACGTCGTTGATAACGAAGTCAAGGTCGCTCGTGGAGATCATCTGGCCGTCGAGGAGGCCCTTCTCGTTCTCGACGCGGCTCACGGAGCGGCTCGCCTGCTTCATGACCATGAGCTGCTGCACCATGTCTTCCTCGTCCGCGTCGAGGAAGTTCGCGAGTTTCGCCGCGTCGAGGCTCGTGTACAGCTTCAGGAAGGAGCGCAGCGTCGGCACGGGCGCCTGCGCGCGCACCTCCGCGAGGAAGAGCTGCAGGTGCCGCTGCGCGGGCTCCTGCGGAGGCTCCTCGAAGAACGCGCGCAGCGCCTCCGGATCGTCGTACGGCGGCGGGTTCGCGGCGATGAACTTCGGGCACGCGTACAGGAAGAGCTCCTCGAACGCGGGGATGCCCTCCTCTCTGCGGGCGGCAACACACATTCGTCAACATTCGCTGCTCTTTGTAGCACGGGACGGCGTTGCACACGCATGTCACACCACTCACCCCCGAGACATCTTTGCGAACTGCTCGCCGTACCGCTCCTTCACAATGTTGGAGATGTTGTCGTCGACGCGGGTAGGCGAGAGCGCGTTGCAGATCGCGAAGAGCGCATACATCCGGTCAGCGGTCTTGTTGATCTGTTAGGAGTGCGTGAGCATGGCTGCGGGGTGAAAGGCACAGTACACACGCACCTGGTCATACTGGTAACTCCTTGTGTGGTATTGCCGCATGCGGAGGATGAAGTTCAGAATGGAGGCGAACGTGCGGATGGCATCCGGATATCTCCTAAGCATGATGTAGCAGAACCCAACGTAGTAGTAGGTCGTCACATGGCAGGCGGTGACACGGGTGAACGGCGACTAGAAATATGAGCATCAGTGGCGGACTAACTTGCAACTTGCCGGTCGGCGACATACCTTCTGGTTCAGCTCCACACTTTCCATCACCTTTAATGCCAGCGTGAAGTCGCCCAACAGGCTGTGCACCCGGAGGAGGCCAATGATACTGAAGTAGCCAAGGAGCTTGTAGAGCGGCCGCGTGCCGTACTCGCCCACAATCTCGCTATACGAGATTGTCAGGGTTGGTTGCGGGCGAGGAACACCTGCATACTCACGCAATCTCTTCCGCGCTTTTACCCTCTTGAAGAGCGACGAGGTGCTCGTTGATTTTGGACTTTTGGATCAAGGAGTAGAGCACGTTCAAAACACTGTAAGAACTCCAGACCTATGGAACCCGTCAGTCGCGGTCGAACGTCCACGAGGTCAGTACGCTACTTACTTGGCTCCCTTCCGAGAGCAAGGACAGCTCCTCCTCGGTTTTGGACTTGACCTTCGAGCGCCATACACAGAATGATTGGTACTGGTAGATGAACTCGTCGATGATGTCCCACAACCATTGTTCTGGCAGCTCCAGGGCAACTGGTCCGTCCGAGTCTGCGAACGGGAGCGGTAAACATCAGCATAAACGATGAGAACGATCAATCTCGTAACCCAGTCTCGTAACAGGGCTGTATGAGGGGTCATCGCGAATTGCCTTCAAGCGAGCGTAGGAAGTTCGCTCAACGGCTCCGGCGGCTATCGTCAGGCTGTCACCCAAGCAGGCTCTCGTTTTCGAGCTGTCCAAGGTCACAAACGCCTGCCAAATACCGTCCGCCGGCACGTTTGTTGTGCTCCTACTTACGAGTTCTCCGCTTTCTTTCAATCTTTCAAAGGAGCAATCCCAACACAACCCGGTGGTGAGACTGGGGGACAGACGGACGTACTCAACAGGTAGTTGAACAGCTCGCAGCTGTTTTCGTAGGAGTGGAAGCGGTCGTCGATATCCGGGCTGAGTCTGGAGTAGACGTGACGGTAGTAGAGTTCGCGGTAGAGGATGAGAAATATTTGGTCTGTACACCGGAGACACGTTACTCTTGATAAATTAGTGTGATGTATTGACGGCTACGCACCATCGTTGACGAGCGGTGCAATGACCTCCGCCTCTGGCCACTCGGTTTTTGCGTAGTACTTCTCGGTCAATCGGTTCCAGCCGCTTTCGTAGGCCACAGTGATTTCGGCGAGATTATTATCGAGGACGGCTTGATGGAAGTGTGCGATAAACTACGGCCTTCATTGGCATTCGTGCGCATCCTGAAAGTGTTCCGGGTACTTACGCGTTTTACGACGTCAGGGATCTGGGCGAAGGCCTGCTGCTGAACCATCTGCTGCTGCAGAACAAGCAGTGCAGCTTCATCAATCGTCGACTGTGCTAACGGACGCCATAGATCAACTGCGTGGTCGAACAAGGGAGACTGGAAGGTGCGCACCGTCATCGTAGTTGCCGCTCTGACCATAAGAGCCGATGGCGAGGTTGAGATCGACATCCTGGAGTTCCTCGTCCAGGTCGGCCTCCCAGACTTTGCGTTGTTGAGCCATGGTCGAACCGAGGGGGGAGATATTGATTGAAGCAGCAGCAGAGACCGGGGACGACGAGGAGCAGCACAAGCTTCAGCAGCTGCACTCGGCAAAAATTCAGGCGGACGCGTTCCAGACGGTGGGAAACTCCTGCCTCTTACGATTGAAGCGCCCAGGGATCGTACATTTCTTAGCGCCCAGTACTGTACTGCTTGCCTCCGAGTCCGTCGACCGCGACCGAGTGCGCATACCCGCGACCAGATCGTCCGCCCGCTTCGTGTTGCCCCTGACCTGGTCCTCGCCACCCACATACACCGCTGAGCTTGCACATCACTAGGCTTTCTGGCTGCTCGCACGTTTCCAGTCATGTCCGGTACCAACCTGGTCAGAAAGGCAACACCGAGCACGGGAGGGCTAGCACACGCTCGGTATACCGCGTATGAAGCTGCACGATCACGCTTGGTATGTCTTGCACACCGCGGCCTGCATATATGCTCCAGGCTTACCTTACATTTGACAGTCAGAAGTGGACATGCCTGGTCCATCGCGGAGAAGCATCCGACATCCCCGTCAAGATCTCCCGGAGTCGCACAGCTCTCGCCTTCACCCAAACCAGATGACGGCCACCTCCGTTGCACACTACTACAAGCCTACAGATGATTACGAGAACTTTCGCCGCAAATTCGGCATTCATCCTAACCGCGTAGGTAATGGCCTCCGTGTCTGTACAACCCCGCTCATGTCGCATTGCAGGCATTGCACGAGGTTTCGACAGAAACACCCTCTAGTCCGGTCCCCGATGTTGACCTTGGCCGTGGGGCAGCAGACGCGACGTCATACGTCGTCAAGTTTGCAGGCCCACATCACGCAGTACGCGTATAGTATCATACACACCATTATGCCTCACTGAATTGTCTCTTGCAGGGTTCTGCAGACGACTCGCGATTGAAAAGAGGACAACGCAAGGTGACACTCAAGAGATTCACATCTCTTATAAAGGCCTACTACGGACAGCAGTACGATGTACGCCCGTTTGGTAGCACCTGCTATGGCGCTAGCAATAATGCAAGCGACATTGACGTGGTGATAATTGTAGGTTGTTCGAGCGGAATGGCTGCTGTATGCTAAACGATCGCATGACTCTAGGATGCTGAGCGACCGTACGGAATCCCACCTTATGATCATACACCATTGCCAGGTATGTGGTCCGCAGGAATTCTGGTGATGTCCGCTTAGTGATTCTTTCAGCTATCTATGATGTCAGGTAACAGGTCCCAAGTCAAACTCTTCCATAAACGTATTCTAAGCGCGTCAAAGCAAGGCAGCTCGCTAACGTACTCAGGAAGGAAGGCTACGACGACGTCTCGTATATAAGTAACGCCACAGTTCCCATCGGTAAATTGTCTCGACGAGGATGTTACAAACATTGCTCATGCGATCCCTCTCAGTGAAATTCATGGATCCCGTCACCAAGATGTCTTGCGACGCAAACGTCAACAACCGGCTGGGGCTGTACAATACCGCGCTGCTTCGTCAATACTGCCTCCGCATGCCCTCTCTCGCTAGCTACCTCCGCACGCTCAAGCACTGGGTAAAGTCCGTCGACCTGAACAACCCGGCCGTGGCCGGGAAGCCGCGATCATTCAGCAGCTATGCGATCACGCTCATGACCATCGCATACCTCCAGGTGCGCCCCGTTATATGTCGGGCGCCGCACAGGCCAGCAGCTCATGTCTTCATGTTTCGCACAGAGTACAGGTTACCTCCCGAACCTGCAAGCGGACCAGGAGGCCATCCTGAAGACCCACTTCTGGGAGCACCGTCTCGGAATGCGACGCTCGGTGCCCATCAGCTTCGGGGCGTGCAAAGACTGGCAGCCCCGGCCATGGCTCGACTTACCGTTGAAGGGCTGGTTCCGGTAAGTGCGGCGCGCCGTATCGCGATCCTGGCTCCTCCCCGGTCGAGTCAGCGCGCCTAATGCGCACCCTCTTCGCTCTTCTCAGGTTCTGGGCGGAGGAGTTCGACTTCAAGACGCAGTTAGTCAGCGTGCGCGACGGCGGATTCATCCAGCGCCCGGACAGGATTCCGCGGCTGTGGGGTCATCATTGGCAGGGAGGCACACGCGATGCGGGCAACATCGTTGTGCTCGACCCGCTTTCGCGCAAGGTGTGTCTATCTTCTATCCGCCACGCTTTCGTGCTCTGGTGCTCACACGCGTCGCGGCCAGAACTGCACGTACCAGATCCAGTCTGAGACGCTGGAGCGGTTCAAACTAGAATGCGCCACGCAGCTGTCACGGCTATAGCACAGTTGGGAGCCAGGGTGGCCGAGTTAACATCTCAGCAATGTGTATTACGTTTCTGGAGACCATATACATGGTAATGGATATCAACTATGGATTTGCGTGCTGGCTGATGTGCGCAAGAGGTACGTGGCCCAACAGGAGCGGCGGTGTTCAGAGCAGGTTTAGCAAACGCGGCCAAACAGTACAGGACGTTCACACAATTCACAACGTGTCGGTACCCGCTTCGCCCCGTCATGGTGTTGGTCTGGCCCCTACATTACGGTAGATCGCACAAACGGGTGCAGCTCTAGCATCATTGCTCCCACATATACGTGTACGCCATAGGTCGCATCAACCAAGTCTTGATCAATCCAGGCTTACTTTCCCTGCGCCTTCTTCTGCTTCCGCTCTTTGCGTTTCCGCCCAATCAGCGAACCGACGGTCTTATCCCCCTTCCCTTCGCCCTTCGCTGGGGACGATGCGGCAGACTTCTTGGGCGGGTCGGACATACGACGCTTCTTCTTTGGTGGAAGTTCGGCAGCATCCTCGTTCTTGACACTTGGCAGAGACTGTCGACGTTGCCTCTTCTTGTCGTCACGACTCTGTAGTGCTGTCAGCAAGGGTATCGACACATCAACGCCTATTGAAAAACCTACTGCTTTGTCCTGGGTCTTCACACCCTTCTCGCCCTTCTCACCCTTCGTGCTCCTCGCGCCCTTCGCGCCCTCGCCCGCCTTCTGCCCCTTCTGCAACGCCGCGCGCCGCTGTACGACCTGCACGTTCTCGATCGAGAACTCGACGATGAGCGTGCCGCGGCTCTTCGGCGCCTCGCCCTTGTCGAGCTCCGCCCTGATGCGCTTGATGCGCGCCTCGTCGCGCGCGCCCGCCTTCTCCGCCTTGAGCAGGTCCTCGAGCTCCGCGCGCCACCACTCCTGGAAGAGCGGGCCGACGGCGGCGTTGTTGTTCGCCCAGCGCAGGAAGCGCAGCGCGTCCGCGTGCGTGCCCATCTCGACGAACCCGTACCCGCGGCTCCGGCCCTTGCCCGTGACGGGGTCGACGCGGTCCTGCTGCCGCACGATCTTCGCCTGCTTCACGGCCGTCGCGCGTCCAGGCTTCTTGCCCTTGAAGCCTTTCTTCTTCGCGGTCTCCTTAGCGTCTTCCTCCGCCTTGACGGCAGCTTCGGCGTCGCCTTCGCCCTCGGCCGGGGTGGGCTCGGTGAGCTCGTCGGCGGTGAGTGGCTCGCGCTTGCCGGCCTTGACGTCCGCCTCGAACGCCCGCGTGGCGTGGATCGCGAGCCGTTTGAGCATGCGCTCTGTCACGAAGAGCGGCAGCTGGCGCACACTCAGACGCGTGCGCGACACATACAACGATGGGTTAGACCGCAGAAGCGCACGGCGCGCGTTGAACGAGGTCGTCCGCTTCTCCACCTCTGTGGGTGGGAGCAACTCGGCAGCAGGGGTGTTCGGGAGGATGACTGCGGACGTTTTTGTTAGCGTAGGCGAAGTAGCAGGGCGAATACGGACACATACTGCCTTCGCGCAGAAGGTAGAGGTTGCGCTTGTCTGCCTTCTCCCGTTGCCGCTCACCGATCTCCTTCAGCCGCGATGCTTCGTCCCGCGTGACGGCACGGCTGACATCCAATGTCCGTCCGTGCAAGACTAGGTTCTGCGCGATCGAAGCAGACGGGTCGGGAGTCAGGAGCGACGGCATCTTAAACGGGTTCTTCTTCGGCTGGGTGGAGGAATGAGACATTAGGGAGACATAATAAATTGCGCTCAAACTCACCCCAGTAGGTTCGGTCGTGCCCATTGTCTCGGCGCGGAGGATGTTGCTCTGCTCGATAGCCTTGTCCGCATCCTCCTTGTTCCAGAAGCAGACGAAGCCCGTTCCTCTTGAGCGGCCGGTAGCGTGATCCATGGTGATACGGGCATACCGCAGAGGCCCGAATGCACGGAATCTGCACATCTATTAGTGCCAAGACATACGCAGATACGAGAGCGATACTCACAAGGTCCGCAGCTCGTCCTCGGTAGCCTCGAAAGGGACGTTACGGACGAAGAGCGTTGTGCCGACTTCTGGAGGGGGTAGTGTGGGTTTGGCAGGTTCCTGAGCCTCCTCGTCACTAGACCCTTCGTCGTCGGAGTCGTCGTGACTACCATCCGAGTCGCTCTCGTCAGAATCGCCTTCGTGCACGCCGAGCTTCTCGTCTTCAGAATCGCTCTCCTCGTCGGACTCTTCACTGTCGTCGCTCCCCTCGGAGGAACCGCTCGCCTCACCCATCTCCACATCCTCGTCTTCGCTCTGCTCCGCCTCCAGTTTCGCCTTCTCTGCCTCCCACTTGTCCTTGCTCAGCGCCCAATCCACCGCGATCACCCTCTGACGCGCTTTGCGCTCCTGCGCGTCTTCGTCTTCGTCCTCATCCTCGCCATCCTCCTTCGCGCCACCTGCCGCCGCCGCCTTGCGCTTCTTCTCCTCTCTCCGCTGCTTTTTCTTCTTCTGCTTGTCCGAAATGAGCGTCTCCGCCATGCCCGCCTCGACGGTCATCCCGTTGCACTTCTCCATCGCCTTCTCCGCGTCCTTCCGGCTGAGGAACCACACGAATGCAAAGCCCTTCGTGCGCCGCTGCGACTTACTCGCGCCCTCCTCCTCTTTCACGTCTTCCTCCTTCACGTCTTTCTCCTTCACGTCCTCCTTTTTCGGCTCAGTCGAGAGCGGGATGTGCACGGAATGTATGGGCCCATACGGGAGGAAGATCGCGCGCAGGTCTTGCTCAGTGATGTCAAATGGGAGGTTGCGGACGATGAGACGGCTATTGCGGTTCGGCGCGGGGCCGGGCTTCGACTGTGCGGCGGCCTGGGCGGAAGGCTTGGGCTTCTTCGCGCTCTTCGCGAGACCGTCAAGCCGCTTTTTGAGGGTAGCAGACAAGAGGGAGCCTTTGAAGACGTGTGCATGGAGCTTGCTTACGGCCTCGTTCGCCGACGCAGGAGTGTTGAATATGGCATGCGCTATGATGGGGTTGAGAATACGCGGTATGACTTCAGTGAGCGTAGCACGCACCTGTGCTGGGGTCCTCTGCTCCCGACTCCGACTTCACTGGCCACTCCACCTTCTCGGCACCCTGTATCTTCCGCACCTTCTTCCATAGCGTCTTGGAGTCCACGCCTTGAGGAAGGCCGGCAATGACTACTGTGCGGATAGCCAGAGGGTCTGAGGGTCCGGCTGGTCTTGCTGGCCGAGGTGCAGCTGCCTTCTTTGCCGGTGATTTAGGCTCTTCGCCTTGCTCGTGGTCCTTGTTCTGCGCATTCCAGGCAGTCAGTCAGGCTGCGCTCACGAGCCTTGCCAGCCATCGCACCTTGCTGCCCGCCCACTGCACTCTCAGGCTACGGCCGTCAAGCGTGATACCCTCCTTGCTGATCTTGTCAATGGCCATAGCCGCGTCTTCGCGGATGGCAAAGGCGACATAGCCGACACCCTTCGAGACCCCAGTCCCTTGCTCGAGCACGACGAACGCGGAACGCACGGGGGCGAGGTCGGAGAACAGCGTCTTCAGGTCGGTCGACGTCGCGGTGTAGGGAAGATTGGACACGAAGAGCGTCGATCTGGACTTGGCTCAGTATGTGCATTCGCGTGTAGGCTAGGTTCTGCGCACCCATGGGATTTCTCTTGCCCTTCGTCGTAGTTGTCCCTGTCCTTCCTCTTTCCTAGCGACGACATGGCGTGTTAGATTTGATACCGCGTCAAAAAGGGTCTCCTGTTCGTTCACGACACCGAACGTCAAGCCCGTCTGGAGATTGCCAGTGAGCGGAAGCACAGACAACCTGACCGGACGTCGATCGAAAAATGGCACCCTTAGGCGCCTCTTGACCATTTGATAGGCGCCTTTTGCCTCGAGGCTACTGAACGCCACCCGATATGGTACACGATGCACAACACGGTTCTGCCGTGAGAACTTTCTGGCGTACGCTTCCACTGAGTTGTATGAAACGGTGAACGTAGATATATCAAGCTAGCCCAAAAATGTGAGACGCAACCTGGCTCATCGGGAGCTTGCCCGACGCAAGCACGATTTATTCAAATGGCCAGATGTCTTCCTGGAGCCTTTGTATTGAGACAGTCTAGGGTTCAACGACGACTTAATTTAACACCGCGCTTTGGCGTTTTGCTCTCAATCAATACCGAGAAGAAACGACCTCCTGGTAGCGTTACATACCACATTACATGGCCGCGCGTGGTTATATACACATGATCGAGCTGGAGATTCGCAGCTCCTACCCGGTTATATGCATTCTAATTCCCTGCGAGAAACCCCCCGTGTTTCATCCATTCAAGCAGCGATACGACTGGTAGTCCCCAGCTACCAGTCAAGTCGACGGGCTGCCGGCCGTCTTGACCCTCGATCGCGGGGAAGCGCCCAACCCCATGCTGCACTTACGGCAGCATTGATAGACGCTCACGCTACCCCGCACGCTTGTGGCGTGCACCCCACAGCGCTCACCCACGTCTCCTCCATCTCGACCCCCGCCAGCTCTTCGTGGCAGCTTTTCTGTGCCACAACTGCTCTCTAGTTCTTCTCGAACGCCCTTCTTCATCTCGTGCTGGTCTATCAAGATGCTCTGTAGGTGCTCGAGAACGGCCAAAAGGAGATGATCCACCGCTCACAATGCATGGAACATGCCGTGAACGATGCGGACGCCTTCGTCAACCTCTGGCTCATTCGGGGGCGTGTCTTCTCTGATTTTGGATCAAGACCCTGGGTCGATTGCAAGCATATGATGGTGTGTGTGTCCATCTTCGCATTTGGCCCGGGCGGGTTGAGACTGTCCTCTCACCAAGGTCATAGCTTCAGAATGAATGCACGCACATCCAAGTACACGAGGCACTCTCGAGTAGGCTTATCTACGCCAAACAACTTCTCAAAGAACTTAGCGTCATGATATCAAACCGTTCCCTGTCTTCCTATCAACATTGCTAAGTTTCTGGTACACCGTTCAGAATATCCGTTTTCATTCGGATGTCTGAAGATGCGCACTCTGGATCAGGACCCGCCCTAGGACACAAAGGGACCCAATTCCAACATTCTTTAGTATCACTCGATATCATAGTAGGTAAGCAAACTATTCGTGATGTTTCTAACGCATCTCCTAGGAATTGCAGCTTCTGCAGACGCCTGACCTCCGAGCACAGTGCGAGGTGTTGAGTTCGTGATGATGGTCGAGTTGTACGTGCTTCCCTCGTGTTCATCTCCGCGGTAGAACGGCTGCTCTTTAACCTACAAGCTCGACCACAGTCTGATCGCTAAGTCCAAGGTTGTGGAATCGCGCTATCTTGACGCACAGGCAGATCTTCAAGTCACCAAACTGGAGTATGCGCAGCGTTTGTATGGTCAGTCTTCTCTTCTATGGTCGTCCTGTCAGTCACCCTTTTCGTCCTTATCGTGGCTTCTCCACTATGTCGTAAGGGCAGAGGTCGTACTAACACGAGGCAAGCCTGTAGAAGGATGACGAGAATCTCAGCGTCCGGCGTGTATCAGGTAGGGCTACTGCTATGTTTGGATCCTGCGCCTGCCGAGATCACCGCTCGCTGTAGGAATGCGTCGCTTATCGGTGTAGGTGAGCAACCCTCTACGATCCTGATATGTGTCAAATTGTGGCTTTTGCAGACGCCCGGTCTCCCAAGATAGCTCGAGAAGTAGCAGGTGTTCAGTGTTTGATCGGTACGTATTGCTATCTTGTGAGACGCGGCGCTGAAGTTGCTTCACAATGCAGCCATCTAACTTCCAAGCTCGCGCGTAGTATCGAGCTCAGGATTTGGCGTCGCGGTGCCTCGACTCTTGACGGACACAGATGTAGTCAAGTTACCGGACTGGAATGCGCTTATCCTACGGTCAGTCCTCCCTTCTATGGTCGCCCCTTAACCCCCCCCCCCCATTACAACCCTGTCGAGGCTTCTCAGTCATGTCGTAAGGGCGGAGGTCGAGCTTACACGACTTCTCGCGGTGAGAGCAGGCGTAGGAGGATCCCAGCAGCTGGCGTGAAGCGAGCAGGACGATTGCTATGTTCGGACGACGGACCCTCCACTTACCGCAATTGCTTCCCGCCTCAGGAACGCATCGAGCATCATGTCCAGCCTTCGACGACACGTCGCTCGCTCAATGCAAAGAAGCCGGACTGTCTCACCTCATCGCGTTATCTCTGTCGCGACGGCGCTCTTAGGTGACTCCTCTTGGTGCCTCCCTGATATTGGCGTCCATCAGGTATGGATTGGAACACACCGAACCTGTGTTCTGTGGCCTGATTGATCACACCGCGTACCCGCCTCATGCTAACGGTGCTGCACAGTGACAGGCTTCGCTCCGATAGCGACTGGGCATCGAACGGTCCCCACACGTACCGCACAGGTGAGTGAGAACATAGCGGGTACTGATGTCGTACAACGCTCCCCCGCTCGACCTTCCTCGCCGAGTATCACCGCGTGGCCGCCCGCCGCACCTCGCAATCGCCACCAACGCGTCCTGCGCGTGTCTTCCCGGCTATGGCGAATGTATGCTGCTTTTGGGCACCCCTGGCCCGACGCGCTGGGCGACTCTGTCCAACTCTAACGGCTCTCTCGCGTACGCTGCCGCCGCCGCTCCTCATTGCTCGCTAGTGTCTTGTGCGCCACTCTGGTCTCAGCGATAGCTGCCACGTTCCCGGCCATCCTCCGAACATGTCGCGATTATCGATATCGCTTGCGCGCGCAGCAAACATCGTGCCGGTCCTCCTCTGCGACCTCCTAGTCGACTGGATATTCTCCGCAAGTCCCTCTGCAGCTCGGAGACCGGTCGCACGCGAGTCCAACAGGCATCTGCGGGATTCCCACAACATATCGTCATAAACGTCAGTCCCCTTCCCGCGCTCGCGCCCGCTCTCTAGCGTTCCGACGCCGGGCGAATTCCCTCTGCGCGCATCTGATTCCCACACCCCGCGCACGCTTTCTGCCTTCTGCGTTCGAAGCTCGGACACGGCCGCTCGGTAGCCTCCCGTCGCCTGGCCCCTGTTCTGGGACCGACTTCCCTCCCGGGCGCAAAGCTAATTGAAAAGGCTCGCTCCCCGGCCCCGAACTCCGGGCGGCGTGCGCTGGTGCGACGACGCCCCCCACTTGTCGAGGCTGCTATCGCCCGTCGCACACGTACATCGCCCTCCGCGCGAGGCGCAGTAGGTGCGCGCCGGGGACACGTGCTGGCTTATCGGGAACCCCGTCCCCCTCTTGTCGCTGGGCGGCACCAGGCCACAACTGCGTGTTCTGGTGTCGCTGAGCGGCGGAGGATGAGGGAGGAAGTCCCACCGCCCGGAGGACACGTCCAGTCTTGCAGGGACACGTAACGGGGTCAAATATACCCTGACAGCAACGCTCTGTTCGACGCGTACTCCCAGGCACAGCGCGAAGGGGAAGTGCGCGCAGCCAGTTGGGCCGCCAGTCTTGGTCGCCGAAGCCGATGCGGCTTCGCGCGTACGCGTCGGGAAGCGTGGTATTTCGCAAGAAATGCCATGGGAGACGCACATGAACGCAATACATCGCTAAGCTCCCCATTTGCGAATGCGCCTGGATTCCCTGCTTGCGGCTGAGTATTCGTCGTCCGCCCGTACTGAGAGCGCTCCGGGACCCGGGGCACGGCCGCTCGGTGCTCGGTGCTCGGAACGGAGGAGCGCTCACGATCGCCCGTGCCTTGTGTTCCGCTCCGAGGGCGCGCTGCTGCGCGAAGGCAGCTGAGGCCAGACGGCTCCGCCCAGCGTCGTCAGGCTTCAGCGTCATGCGCACGCGTGCGCGCCTCCCGCGATCGTTGAGTGGAAGAGTGGAACCAGGGCAGGCGTTAGCGTCAGCTGTGGACCTGCTCCGCCTCCATGAACGCCCCCACTCTATCTCGTCCGCGAAGAGCAACGGTCCCTCGAGCAGGTGCACGAAGGTGCGGGAAGACGAGGCTCGAGATCCACCCGGGAATGTATTGCGCGTGTGCCACTCTGACGAGCTGGACGCGCGAGAACCTGGGGCTGCGTCGCAAATCGGGCAGTGATCGTCGATGGCCGGGGTGATAGTGCTGCCTCGTTGCGGTGGCCCACCCAATGCTGGCCTGTCCACCGAGAACGTGCTCGACGCGTCGCGGAACCTAGGTCCCCGACGGGGATTCTGCGTTCGGGGAAGTCCGAAGCCGAGAGGCGCAGACGTCGCAGACGAACGAACGTTGCTCCGCTGTCGCGAAACACCGCTGTGGGTCCAGAGCTGCTTTGCGCGATCTCCCCGCGGGGAATACAGTTCGAGCGGCAGGAGTGCAGATGCGACTGAGTAATCACAGGACGAGTTGGGGGCGATGGCCGGATGTGGGCAGGGATATGGGATATGAAGGGGCGAGGAGGATCGTATCTGAGAATCGGCGGCGCGAGAGGTGGATGCGGTCGCGATAGGCGAACATCTAGAGCTGCTATCGGGATGCGATGGATCACCGCGACAGCTTGCTGAGCGCGGATGAACCATGCTCATATGAAGGGCAGTGCTTGTGCGGGCGCGTGACAGGCGGAATGAGGAGGGGAAAAGAATGAGCAGCGCATGGGTGCGAGTGGCGGCGAATGGGTGACGACCTGATTTGAATGCGAGTGGGGGGATGCGGCCCAGCAGTGGCACGACCATACGAGGGCAGCGGGCATGCATTTCGGTGCGCGGCGTTTCCGCTGTCCGTGTATGAAGGAGAGGCCGCAGAGAACCGAGGATGCAGGCGTAGCGTCGAGAGACGAAGCGAAGGGCGCAGTCGAGTTGCCGGCTCGTTCGAGCAAGACACCGATCGCCTGCGGCAAACCTGCGTCGACCCTGATTCCGCATCCAGATCGCGCGAAGGGTCTGCGAGAGGTGAGCACTGTAACAGGCGCAGCGAGATCCTACTGAATCAGATGCCGATCATTCATGAACGCGAACCAGGGGGCCCGGGATATTATGGTGCGCACACACGCCGGTTCAATGAGATGACCAGGCTCGGAGAGTGCCACCGCGGGGACCAGTGTCGTCAGACCAGGCATCGTGGAGGCGAAGAATTGAGAACCGTGCACGACAAATGTACACATACGCTCCGTACGTCAACTCCGCCCGCAGGGTTCCACGGACGGTCAGGCGGACGCGCACGGTCTTATTCCTCGGCGTGTCACCTGAATGGACCCGAAGGGCTTGACACAAATCAGTGTCAGTGCTGTGGAGGTCCATGCGGGCGAGGACGCCGAACAAGACGAGGACAAGACTGTACAGGTCCGCCTGTGGCTGGGGCGGCGGAGGTGGTCGCAAGCAACGGTCGTGGTCGGGCGTTCCGGGCAAGGGACCGAGCGTGGGAAGAACAACCTTAACCCAAGCGCGCGTGAGACGCGGCGATAAAAGCCTGCCCGGGCAGGTTTCAGACTCCGTCGGTCATCTTTTTTCATGTTTTGGTTCCGTTAAAGTTGCTTCCTCGAACTCGGCCGTCCTCGCTGCTTTGTCCTGCCAGCTGTGAGTGTGCATCCAGGCGTCTCGAACCAGGTAAGCCCCTCGCGCTCGCCCGGAGGCTCGGAAGGTCGCCTGCTTACTGAGCTTTTGCGTTTCTTGTCCAGCCAAAATTTTTATGGTTTTGCCGCCGATACGCCGCCGAGTTTAGAGTCGAAGCGCGGGTTGCTGCTGCTGAGGTGGATAGGTTGCGGACCAGCGTCCGCGGTGGAGAGAAAACGAAAACACACATAGCAGGTGAGTCGCCGTTGTCTGCCTCGCGGGGGGAGCGAGTCCGCGCGGCGAGTGCCCACCGGCGCGCGCGAGCTGCGACGGGGGCAGAGGGCTTAGGGCAAATTTGGGCGCCCAACCACGCGGGCTGTGTCCATGATGGCGCTTCCTAATCCGGAACACCAGGCACTCGCCCCCCTCGTATTTATTACCCTGACTCATTGTTTCCCGGCTCTGAGCTCAATGATCATCCTTTCCCCCCTTCAGTTCTGTCGTCCACGAGAGGGTCTTCCTTATGATTACCCTTAGTCCCGGCTCGCTCTGCGACGTCTGCGCGGAGGAGTACGGCGCACACAACCTGCCCCATTCCATTCCCTGCGGTGAGCTCCTCATCGTCCTCGACGTTGCGGCAAAATTTACTCATCGTCGCGCTCCACAGGACATGTGCTCTGTCTCAACTGCTGCAACAACATTATCAAGAAAACCCCATCTCGTCTGACGCCTGCCTGTCCTTTCTGTCGCGTCCAGTTCTCCAGCGACGCCATCCGTCTCATCCGCATCGACTTCGGCAGTGGCTGGTCAACACCTCGAAAGACGACCATCGAGGCGCACGACCACATCGACATTGGCGAGGACGATGTCTTGCTCTTCAACCCGGGCACCGTCAAGACTCGTGCCGAGGCCCGCAGGCTCGAGTCCAAGGTCGCCAAGGTGGCTGCCAAGAAATGTTCGGTGGAGGAGGTGACGACTCTGCACAAAGAACTGCAGGACTGGTTGAACTCGGACAAGCTCGACGACCAGGTGCGCTTTGTCAGTAGATGCCACTGGAACCTTCGCTCATCTTCATATCCTTCTCGCAGACGTCTTCTCTTCAGCTCAGCGCCGCCCTTCTGCGCGCCATTCTCGTCAACCACGTCGCGCATTCCGAGGCCACTCGCATCGCCAAGAATGTCGAGGCCAACCTCCGCGACCGCTTGGAGGAAGCACAAAACGAAAAGGAGAAGCTCGAGGCAGAGCTGCGCAGTATGGTGAGTGCCACTCCGTATCTTCGGATATCAGTCGCACTAACAGGGGATATACAGAGGTCACAATACTCGCAGAAGGCCCAGGAGTGCCAAACCCTCCGTGCCGAGCTCAACCGCGCGAAGATCAAGGCTGTTGCCCCGAGCTTGGGCGTTCCGGCGACCCCGCCCCCGAGTTCCGTACCATCGGGGATGATCTCACCTCCGCGTCCCCAGTCCGTGTCAACTACGTCCGGATCTCGTTCTGGTGCCACCTCTCCGACGTCACCCACGCGTACATCCTATGCGCCGTCCTTCCAGTCGCCGTTGTCGCCGCTCGCTCGGCCCGCGCTTCCGATGCACTCTCGCACGACCTCTTTGCACGCTTCTGCCCACCGGTCGATGACGCCGTCCGTTCGGTCTGGTACGCCCCTTGTCAGCGGTGCTGACATTGCGCGGCCGGCCACTATACCCCCCAAGCCCCGTCGGATGTCGATGTCGACGCCGACACCCACCAAAATGAACCGGTCCAGCTCCAGCTCGGACGAAAAAGAAAAGGAGAGGCAGCGCTTCGACGACAAGCAGCGCGAGAAGGACGAACGTCGTGTCCAGCTAATCCAACGCTGGATCCCCTCCACGGACGCTTTCTCGCGCAGCCCGCCAACTGGCCGCCCGGAGAAGTTTGAGTCCGCTCTCGCTTCCGCAACGACTCGCTCCGTCCACCCATCGATGGTTCCGTCGCGGTACAAGACGCCTCTCTCCACGCACTCGCCGTAACGGGCCGATGGACTCGGTTTGCTTCCCGTTATTTATCGATTCATCGGATCACTTATTTCCTCATCTGCTCTCGTCGTCGGTTATAGTACACGATATACATAGTTGCTGCTCCTGCTTCCCGCTCTCGCCCTTCTTCCGCAAACTTTGGTTGCTGCTCGTCACGGATTGACTTCGGATGCACATACCTCTACTACCTTCCCTCGTATATACTTAGCCCCCCTTTATTTCCTTGCACATATTGGGTCATCAGGTCTCGCACTCCGCGCTACCCCCCGCATACCTGGCGTCCGTTCCCTTTCTCGATACCTCTCCCCCCTTTCTCCTTTCTCTTCTCTTCTCTCTTCTCTACCTCTCTCCTCGCTTCCACTCTCCGTCCCCGTCCTCTGCTTCCCATCTATCTCGCTCTCGTCTCCTTTCCCCTCTGATCTCTCCTGCGGAGCTCAGCTCTAATCTCTCGTCTCGTCCTTGGACGCTCCATCCTACAGCTGACCTACTCTCCCCGTGTAGCCAATGTTGTTTATCTTCTCTCTGACTCTGCCTCCTGCTTTTACGACTCGTCACGGATAGATACGCCCTTCACGATACCACAATACGATATTACGATTTAGATTACTCGCCCGGTGTGACTTCGACGTGCGATGCGACCCGGAAGACTTGGATGCGGTGGACTTCGGATCGAGTAACAGTACCCGGCGCACTTGGTGTGTGGGCGCATGAGAGAGTACGGGTAAGATGCGAAGCGCATTCATTTGCTATCTCATGGTCCCCGGTGTGTTCGCGTACAGCAGCGGATCTGGCATGCCATCGATATCTGCGGGAAGTACATTGGACGAAGAACCCGTGCAGGACCAGTCTCGCGTAGAAGCAGGAACGGCGGCCCGTCGAGCGGTACGGCAGTAGCTTCGATTCGTGGTTGCAGGGACGTTGACGGCCGAACTACACCAGCTGCTCCCTAACGGGTGCGGGTTGATGGGCCACATTGCACGCATGCGGTATCTAGGAAAGACAAGCCCGGCGTGTGCAGCGGTCGCGCAGTAGTCACGGTAGCTCGTCGCTCGTCACAGAAATCCGGCAACCAAATACGCACTGCGATCTCTGCGGAGAAGGGGGCCCGCATAGGGGCACAAGATGCGTGCACCAGGGACCGAAGAGGACTCCGAGTCGAGCCCTGCGCCGGCTCACGAGCGCACAGGTGCGTGTCGCAGGCAGCCTCGGACCTCTGGTACGTAGGTCACCTGAGTCGCCGGGCAGCTGAAGAGTCGCCCGAGTCGAGCGCGGTCGAGCACGCCAGGCACTGCGGTGCGGGTCGTCCGTGCCCCGTTCGCACCCATTCCGGGGTCCGCTGCGCAAGTGGGGCGTATGTCGCCCTTGCGAAGATACACACCGTGCCGCAGAACCGAGGGTGCACTCTGGGAGTCTGGGAGGGTCGCAGGCGAGCTCCACCGAGGGACGTCACGTTCCTGCGCCGCTGGGTTGACTTGGAAGCAAGGCTCGGATCTCGAGATTCTCGAGGGAAGGCGGTTCCACGCGTCTTCGCGGTGCGCGTCGCGTGGGCGAAGCGGCGGGCGCGTCCGACATAAGGCTGGCCTCATCCACGATTGACCTGTGCCACGTGGGAATGCGTGACATTGACTCGCTAAGCTATCTCGTCTCGCACTTCATCCCTAGTTGCCATTTGGGTCGCGAGAGATCAAAGAAAACCTTAATAGCTATCAACTCTCGCGAGCGAATCTTGGCTGAGGCGAGTTTTGAGAGAGGAGATAGCTAAGCGATGTTTTGGGAGCCGTCACGCATGGGCGCCTGCCTGCACCCTTTCTGGTGGGGTCACACCATGGTCACCGCACGTGGCACTGGTCAATCGTGGATGAGGCCAGCCTTATCATGTGAAAGGCGAGAATGGAAAGTGAGATGGCCTCCTGGATCGCGGGACCCACATCGGCGGGCGTGATCTCGCTCGTGCAGGCAGCGTGACCTGGGTGTGATCGCAGCGAAGGGGCGTTAGTAGACGAGTTGGCGTAGCAGGCTGAGTCCTCACCTGCAGTGTTGTGGCCTGCACACAGGTGGCAAAAATGCGCGGCATGAACCATGGCAGTGTCCCTTGTGAAAGCTCCGGTCAACGTGGGCAGAGCAAGGAATATATCTTAACCGCCGAGCCGCTGAGCAGTGACGCGTTGACGCGGGATGGCCGGGCAATATCACTAGGAACGCGTTAAGGTGGCACCCTGCTGTACGGACCACGAGCCATCCCGGAACTGCGCCTCAGCCGTGGGAAAGCCATCCGTTGAGGATAACAGATTCCTGCAGAACATGAAGAAAAGGTGTTCGTCGAACTGTTAGGGATGTCATCGACAACTGGCGCTCCGAGAGATGTTCTTACCCAACCGTAGCTTCCCCTCAAGTGAGGCGGGACGCTATTTCCCATCATCGACGTGGCGCCCGCCGACCCGTTGGCTAGCCGTCCCGTCGAATGCCGGGTTTCATCTTAGATGGCCAACATATTGCGCGTCCCTCTGTATTCCGTGACTAGCCGACCGTACGGACGTTCCGGGTCGAACAATTGATTAGACAGCTAGTAACAGCACAGAGTATGACCTAGCTCGTGTTGTACTCAATCTCATGATCACGTAGGCTCATTCGCTATCGTCGGCGTGAGTTTGCAGGTAGACGATATGCTGAAAGATACTCACCAATGACTTGCAAACTCTGTACCAGGAGTCTGCTCTGAAGGTGGCTGAGCGATAACGCGAATGCTAGGGGAGTATGCATCGCTCAAATGGGCCTCATCATGCTGGAACACCATCATTGTGGGGCCGAAGCCACGCCAGTCCGAAGAGTAATTCACATTCCTTGACTCGCCTGAAGCTCAGGTTCGTGACGGTCCACCCGTGCCACTGTCGGGTAGTACTGCCAGTCTCTGCATAGTGTTTCAAGGATTTGTCGTGTCCGAAGAGGCTCTTGATAGGAGTAACAGGAAGCCATGCGAGTCGAGGGGCAGACATCCGTCAGTAGTCGTTGTAGAGGTGAGCGTTGACCGTGTTGAGATCTCGGAGACTTGCAGCAGAGCTCCTGATTTGGAATGGCTTATACTGAACGCCGCCACGTGGCTCAGGATATCATGGGCGCTCAAAAGCCTGTATCAGGCCCAGCATCCCACTCGACGACGTCGGAACTCCGTACTTCAAACGCTTACTTTGTGTCTGTAAATAGTAGCTATCATACGTTTGTGGGGCGTATATTTCGCTGGCCGAAGCGGTGTATTGTACAACGAAGAATGAGCTACCGTAGTGGGTGAAGAGTTCTCGACTCTTGTTTCTCAATTCACGTAGTTGGCCTCCCAAGCGAAGATAAACTAGAAGTTCTGATATGCGTCCCATTTAAGGGCTCCTCTTAGCTGCTAAGTAGACGCGGTCGCAATAGCCTCCCGGACCAGTTGGGTAGCGCGGTCGGTCCTCGGCCTGATCTTGCATGGAAACGGAGTAGGCATCCTGGATAGCCAATGCAGACACCGTGAGCAGAATTTTCAATTTTTTTTTGGCTCATTCGGAGAAACCAACACCTTTGGGGAAAGTACATACCTGAATGTCGTGTCTTTGTACTCCGGCAGAGGCTCAATTGGTGTCCCCGTCTCGTCCGAAGCTTTATCAAAGTCAAGCGTCGCCAACATAGACGCTATCGCAAACCAGAGGGATGCATCTGCGAGATGGATTCCTGGACATCGCCTATTGTGGAGACATCAATTGAGCAACCCGTGAGCGCGGGCATATGACACCGGCGCATGTCCACAGACCCACCTCCGCCCGAAACCGAAGACGAAACTGGCGGGTTCGGACTCGCGGTTCTTGTTCAACTCTCCATCCTGCCCTAAGAAGCGTTCCGGCACGAACTCGTCCGGGTTGGTGAATAGCTTTGCCTCACGGCTCATCTTCCTGGCAAGGCACTCAGCACCATCCACACCGATAAACACACCGTCAACCCACCATATATTCGCGAAGACCAGTGTACCCTTGGGTATAAATCTGCCGTCATACACGTCTTCTTCCATCACACGATGCGGAATACCTTCGGTCATGATTCAGCATCGTGTGTTGAGACGGAGTGTCGCAAACCCGGAGACCAACCAAGTGGTACAGGGGCAGCCCACCGAAGGCACTCGCTGAGAACCGCCTCCAGATACGGCAGCACTGGCCGGTCATCGGGCGTGGGGAGGCGACGCCCACCCGTCAGAGCATCGATTTCTGCCTGCGCTCTCTTCATGACGGCCGGGTATTTCACCATGGCGAGGACGAAGTGACTAAGCACAACGAGAGTCTGCCTACAATCCAGTGAGGATCATGGATAGCATACATTAGATCACGCACTGTGTCAATGCTGCCTGGATGGACGGTTGCGTTCGGTCGGTCAAATACGATGAGTTGACCTCCGCAATGCCGACAGTTAGACCGGGGGTGCCCACGTACCGGTATACATCGTGAGAGCAGTCCACTTGATGTCGGATTCGCGCTTCTCATCCATGACCCCAGCGCGCTCAGCTTCCAGTGCTCCAATCAACTTCGAGCAATAGCATGTTGTCGCATTGCCTGTTTTCTGCATCGGTCATGATGAATGAGCTCGTGCACGTATGCTATTAGAAAGGTCAGCCAACCATGCTAGCTTTAGTCCATGCGAACGGCGCGCTGGCTGTGTGCTCGATCTGGGCCTTCCACAGAGCGGCCTTCCTCTTGAAGCCTGCGCCAGGGAACCACGACGGCAAGTGCTTCACTGCAACATACGACTGTGAGATCTGGAGTCTGGCATCCGCAAAGGGAAGCTACGTACGGGGAGGGAAGATGTCGACCAGCCACACGCCTGCACCCCCGCTCGTGATGTGGTTCGAGAATAGATCTTGCGCCTCTTCCGCCATTCGCAAGAATTTATCATCGTCCGTCGTCATCCTGTATCCATATAAGATAGACAGACTTTGGGCGCCGACGTATCTGCAGTGATCCCAGAGCGTCAGCAGCAGGATCGATGGACGTATGCAAGCGACACGGACTCGAGTTGGATTGTACGTACCTTCGGATGTGCGCCATGTAGTTATCTGGCGACTCAATCATCCGGTTAAGGAATACAGAGGTCTCCGCCATGAGCAATGCTTGGTAGGACGAGATGCTGTTTGCGCCCAGAGCGGATTGCATCATCCGACGGTGGCGACGGAACTTCTCGCCAGGCGGTGCAAACGCAATCTAGTCGGAGGAGGGGGTTATCCAGCCATCTGCATATCTTACGGTATTGACGCGTAGAACGTGGCGCTACGCACGATGTTATCGCAACCGCAACTGGTATTTCAGGTAAGCAAGACGAGTGAAGGTAAAGGTTGGGATAAGCACGTACAGTTCCGTGCACATCACCATGTGTGGTCTGTCTGCGTATATGGCGCCCCCTTTCTCTAGCAGGTCAACTGCAACGCCATACGAGTTCAGAAACAGGACTCCTTGTCCCAGGACTTGAATGTACACTATATCTCCTAGGTGCGATCCGGAGTCAGAATGGAGAGACAGGTAGCAAAAGTAGTACCGGCGGTTTGTGCGTACCATACTTTCCGCCCCACATCGTCGCGCGAAGCCAAAGCTCCTTCAGCGTGAAGTCGAACAAATTTCCTACGAGTGGCCAGGGCTTCGGGCCCGGAGGTGTGCTCTTCCTTCGGAGACTGAGTGACTTCAATAGCAGCGCCGAGGCAATTGCGATGAGCACGGTGTAAGCGGCGGTAAGGGACATCGCTGCGAGCGAGGTCTGGGCGATGTTCAGCGACCTAGGAAACCGATCTCCCTGACCTGTTCTTATGGCCTATCATGGCTGCGCATGTCTGCGAACTCAGCGCCTCCGAAGCGTGGTACCCGGCGCCCGGCCGCTGTACACTGTGGCGCTGATGTCCTCTGCAACGCCGAGTCAGGATTGAGCAAACCCAATGACCACATGTCGCGCCTCTCACCTGTTGTAAGAGGCTATCGAGGGGCAGAGAGATCGGAAGAACAAAGATTATGTGACGTACGTCGACCTCTAATTAGGACGTCGCGCCCGAGGCAGGCAATTGCCCCGGTTTCGATACTTGATCCTGGAGTTGTCTTACATCATTGTGACCTGCGCATAGGCGCGTCCAAATCTTCGGAAACCCACTCTCGGTTGTTATACAACCACGATGCATCGGCGCTATCGTACACGACGACTTCACTCTGCTCCCAAGCAGAAACTTGATCAGTTACTGTTGCAGTGCGCCGGCGATACATGACTAACCGTTCCTTACATCTGCAGTCCTACAAGTGCTCCGGTCCAATCTCCAGTGCGTTCACGTCGACGCCCTCCTTGAACCACCGCTCGGCCTCGGAGATCGCGACGTCGTTCCCGCTCATCTGGCGCTTGCGCATGAGCCCGTCGTCGTTAAACGTCCAGTCCTGCGTACGCCCAATACCCGTCAGCGCCGATCTCTGCTTGCTGACAAAACGAGCATTGAGAAGGCGGACACGGCGCCGCCGATGACGTACCTCCAAGCCGTACGTGCGGTACCACTGACGGGTGCCATCCGCCTTCTCCTCGTACCACTCGTAGAAGAACTGCGAGATGGAATTAGCGGCGGTTCGTCCCCCGCGATCATGCCGAGGCAGTGATACAAACCTGCACGGCGATTTTGTTGTCGGTGAATGCAAAGAGGTCCTTCCGCAGCTTGTACCCGTTCTCCTTCTGCCACTTCTTCGTGAGGAAGCCGATGACCTCCTCGCGCCCTTTGAGGAACGAGTCGCGGTTGCGCCAGATCGTGTCAGGCTATACTCGATCGGTCAGTTACCAGCACGATCGGCGACGGAGCCTGAATGCTGAGAGAAAAGCGTCATACCGTGTATGCAAGGCAGACCTTCGCAGGATCCTTGGTGTTCCACAGATCCTGTGCGATCTTGACCTTCTGCAACGCCGTCTCGGCAGTGAACGGGGGGACGATAGGGGCCATGGCTAGTGGTAGGATTAGTACTGGGGCGAACGATGGATGCTCCTGAGTGTGCGTCCACCCCGCAGCGCTGCTTTATAAGTACCCTTCGTGCGCGCGCCGTATTTCGAATTGGAAGCACACCGCACGAGCGGCAGTCGTGCGTCGTGGTGGTCCCGGTGAAGGTCGGCTAGCAGCCACCCGACGTCGATCTGGGGCCCGCTACAGGCTCGTAGGAACAACGATCGTCTCAGCTGATCCCGCTAGCAACCATTTGGAGAAGGTTGCACGGCAGAAGACTTGCAGACCGCCGCGAGAGACGCTGGAGATCGCACGCCTGCTGGCGCGGTGGTGACTCGTGAACGCACCCAACGACGCGGACTGAGATCGACAAGCGGAGAGAAATGCAGGCATGCGCGCGGTGTATGCCGTCGCGAGGCTTGATGGCGCACAGACATAGAGGTCCGAAGTTGGGGCAGATGGGTACTGGTGCTTCAAAGCCGAGAGGGTGCCCGTGTGTGCAGTGAGTTGGTGGAGCGAGCAATGTCTCTATGACGTGGTACCACAGAACAAGGCCCCAGTTCGCCACACCCCGCGCACTTGTGGAGGTGAAGTAGGCTAGAAACTTACTGAGGTCACAATTCGTGGGTACGAGGGCTACGAGCAAGTGGGCCGAGAATGTGGAAGGGATTGAGGATGAACACGACCACCCTGAATGGTCGCAAGCCACGCCACCCGAGATCCCCCGAGCACTTAGCCTACCACCTCGATGTCTCTGCTATGACCGGAGGAGGAGTGGGTCCAGAAGATAGACCGGAGATAGTTTACCGTCTGGTACGTAAACACCGCAGCAGGCGGCGTATCATGCACGGAATCGGTAGTGTCCCGAGACCTGCGGGGGTGAGCAAAGCAACCCGCTAAGCGCCGAGGGGAGCAGCGGGCGGTAGCGTACGATGATATTCGGGGATGCGGCGGCCACGGTGAGGGCGTTCGGGTGATCGATGCTCGTCGTAAAGGAGACAAGTACGTCAGAGCCAACGCCCGAGACCGGATCGCAAGACGAGGCATGCGGCTAGTCCGAGTCTGAATTTACATTGAGGCGGATTGATCTGTGCAGACTGGTCGAGGTGGTCAACTCGTTGAAAGCCGCGATCTCGGGATAACGGACGTACCTAACAATATTGTGATTCGTACCAGGATGCGGACGCATTGTCTCCAGATGGTTCATCGCAACCCTGCAGGATGCTTGTTCAGCCGTGACATACTCTAGAAGACTATCTCCGAGTCTGCAATATTTCTGGAGGAGCTGCGCGCCGCAGTCCTTCAGCCGCGGCATCCAAGCTTGTGAGCCCACGAAAGGCCATGGTTCGAGCCAGTCACAGGATAGTCGCGGCGGGAGTGGGAAGACCGGGGACGGAGGCAGTGGGAACTTGCACTTGTAGACGAGAGAGCAGCTAAACTGGCTCGCGATGGGCGGGTTGCCGTCCTGGATGTACTATTTAGCATATACTATATAGCAGCGCGACGGTGGTGCTGCGCGTCGCTATCTCCGCTTCAACGACGTTTGGTAGCCCGTGTGTTGCCCGTTCAAGCTTCTCACCGTTTCGCCACGCGCGTGTCGCTAAACTGTGCCGCAGGGTATCAATCCGTTCACTTCGGTGGCTGAGTCTGCCTTCGCCTGTCTTCGCTCCGACTGTCCGATAATGCGGGTAGAAAAAACCGATCTCCTACGGCAACGCACCGGGCCCGCTCGAGGATGATATGCAAATAGTGTTGAGGTGAAGATTGTTGAGCCGAGAACCGAGCTCTGAATTGCCTCCTATCAGTTTGAGGGATACAAGGGACCCTATAAGAAGTCATGCAGAGTCTGAGCTTGTAACGTCGGAGGAGAGGGGGAACCGCGAGATGACGTTGGTTGGCACAGCCGTGCAGGGACAGATGGGAGCCGCTGAAGATTGGCTCGGGGAGATGGCGGCTGAGCAAAGAACGTGTCTAAGCAGCAGGTCACGGTACGGCCAGGCAGAGCAGCTTGATGAGTAAGGTGAGGCTGATGGTGGGAGGAGGAAAGGGTTAGCAATCCGAATCGTGCGGGGTACTACGCGCGCGCTTCCCTCGCGCGGAATTTGCCGCCCTCCTCTCTGCATCATCATCCAGCTGCAGTGCATGGATATTGCAGAGCTGTCCACATCTTCAGACGGCCGACGGCCAACGGTGTCCCTCACATTGGCCTTGCTGGCCTACTCTGGTCGTGAAACATTCCTGCAAAATACCGGCGGTAAGGAGGACTACGGCGCGCCTCTCAGGTACCCGTGCTGAAGCGCTCGCTCGCAGCAGTCGGCAGGTGCACGACTGGTATTACAGTTACGTAGTTCCAACCGCAAATCTTCCTTTCCGGGTCGCGGGCGGTACGCTCGTAGTACTTCGTGGCGATGCAGTCCCCGCCACAGTTTCGCTCCTACCGCTGATCACACTGCCGGATCGGACGACCACGACTGGGACGCGGTCCAACTCGTACAAAAATTGCCTCGCATCCGATTGTGATCTGCTCGATTCGATGCGCGTACTGACACCTGGCCGCTGCACACGCCGCATGACAATGTGGTCCTGACAGTCCGGGGCGAACAGTCTGCGAACAGTTGGCCATGATCCATCCCTGCCGAGTGTGGAGGTGTGTCTCACATCCGCCCATCCGCACGCGTATCTTCACCGCCGGACACGGATATCTGGCGGAGACCGTCGAGATCTCGTCGCGTTTATGCTGTACTTCGCGCCTCGGGCGCCTTTACTACACCCAGCGGGAGGCATCGGGTGCTCGGGCGATGCACCCTCCCCGGTCGGTCTCTAGGCTGTCTGGTAAGCGGCGCTGGCTGCCTTGTATTTGGACTGGATTTCTGACTGTGCGTACCCCAAATATGGCAGTGTCTCGCTCGTATCCGCCAGTACCTCTGCAAGCGCCTTACCCATGCTCCAGAACTGCCTTACTAATCTTCGCCAGGCCCTGCGTTCGCGTACGCCCGCTACGCCTGCGTGGGCCTCACCGGATTGGGAAACTAGGTTCCCCTGACTGACTACCTTACACCATGTTCACTTCCTCCGACCGTCTCCCCTAGCGCCCTTGGATACTCATCCGAGTCACACAGCGTTTCACGGGCCTCGAGCCCATCTGCAACTATGACGGGGTCCGCCAACAAGGCGCTGTGAAGATGATAAATCTTCCTCCGTCCTCCATCCCGAACCAGGAGTGCACTGTCGTATATATACCTCGCGGGGGTAAGTCTCTATGCGGCAAGATACAGAAAGCACACACAGTAATGTCCTCCTCCACTCCTACCACTCGTCCTCTCAACAGAGGTGCAGCATGCCTGCCTTGTCGCAAGCTCAAGGCGGTGAGCACACCATCTCGGTCGATAGCGTCGAGCTCCCGTTGACTGACGCACTCTACAGCGATGCGACGGAAACAAACCGGCCTGTGGCCGCTGCCTTGCGAACGGCAGGCCCGACGACTGCGAGTATGCCGTCGGCGGTGAGGTCACCCGGTCGCGACTCCTCGAGGAAAACGTAGCCCTACTCGAGGCACGAATCCGGGAACTCGAGAATCCGAACGAGGCGCCGTCGGTGAGGTTGCATGACCCCCGCCGCCAGGAGGCCCCAGCTGCAGGCTCGTCTCGAGGAGCCGCTCCCGGGCTCTCGGCTATGCAGCTGCAGATTCCTGCTATCCCTCAGTCGACTGGTGAGCCCACCCTGACCAGATATCGGCGCTTGTACTGACAAAAGACCCCTTTTCAGCTCCAGGCTCCTACGCCGTGCCCTCACAGCAGGAGGCTCAAATTCTGTAAGACTTTTCGCATAACCGCTCATCCAGAGTCCAGCTGACACGTGTGTCGCATCAGCGTGCAGACATTCATGGGACACGCATCGCAGCTCGGCCTCTTCCTGAACCCGACTAGGTTCATGCGAGCCGCCAGCCTTCCCCGCGGATCCCCTGGCGCGCTCGACGACGCGCTCATGAACGCCGTCTACCTCTGGGGCACCCGCCTCTCGAGCTCAAACACCCTGCGTGCCCGGGAGCCGTTCTTCGCAGCCAATGCTGGGCAAGCCGCTGCCGCGGGATGCATCCCGACGCCGCTGCACCCGATGGCGCCGACTAGCGCCGTGCTGCACATGACGCAGACCGCCGTGCTCCTCGCGAACTATTTCCTCTCCGCGGGCCGGTTCCTGGAGGGCAAGTACCATTGGCTCGCGGCGGTCGCGCTGGTGACGGGAAGCAAGCTGCACCAGCTGGATGTTGTCGCGCTCGTTGGGGCGCGGACAGACCCCGTGGCGATAGGGGAGACAGTGCATGCATTCTGGACGGTATTTGCGCTGGACAAGGCGTGGTCGGCTGCGATGAACACGCCGCCGTCAATCTGCCAGCGGGGCCGCACGGGCATCCTGGTCACGACCCCGTGGCCACTCGCTATTGAGGCGTACGAGCAGGTGCGTCTCGCCTGCGTAGTCTCCACTCGGCCCCGTATCAACCTGCACCCGTGTATAGGGAACGATTCTCCCGCAACGTGGATACAATTACTCCATCCACGAGTTCGCTCGGGGCCCTGTGAACGAGTCGGGGGAGGACTTCTCCCGCCTCGCGATCCACGTGAAAGCCGCGTCGCTCTACGAGACCGCGATCTACGTCTCCTCCCAATATCGGCCTGGTACGTTCATGTTCACCCGCCTTGTTTTCACTCATTCAAATCGCTCCCTCTTCCAGACATGCAGAACCGGAATGAGTTCCTCGCCCAATTTACCATGCTCGATAGCCATATCGAAGGCTTCCATCGCAGCCTCGCAGCCGTGCGGAACCGCGGGCCCGACGACATGCGCGAGGTGCTCGCATCACGCACACTCGCCTGCGTCGCAGCGATCCAGCTGCACTCGGCGTTTGCGGGCCAGCAGCCCGCTTCGAGGCAGAAGTCGCTCAGCGTCGCGGTCGCAGCGGCGCGCGCACTCGACGTCGTTGACCTGAACCAGTACAGACACCTCGACCCCGTCGTCGCGATGCTCTGGGCGACGGTGGGCAAGGCACTCCTCGCCGAAATCAAGCGGCTGATACAGAGCGCGGCGCCGGTGCGGCAGGAGGACGTCGCGCGGATCACGACGAGCCTGGACAGGATTATGGGTGCGATGGGCTCGCTGGCGGGCAGTAGCCCGCTGATGGGTGAGTGACCTCGATTGCCGTGTGAACGCGCCGGAGCTCACTTTTTCTGCGGAACAGCCTCGCAGCTCTCTGATATCCAACAAGCCAGGGCCTCGATCAACTAGAGAAAGCTTCCCTGACAATGCCCACTCGTATGTATCCTTCCCACTCCGAGCCCGTATGTATGGCACACCCTATATCTATACGTTCTTGACTTTCTTGGTACTTCTTGATACTGTATGTCACCCCTCATACATAGATACCCAGTCCGCACACCGCCCAATGGCATAGATGTGTATTGTATATAACATCTCTTGTATAATCTCTGTAGTCCCTAATGATAGGGTACCGATGATGACAATACTTGTTCGATATTTCCTTTTCTTGATGCTCACTGGGCTCAATCTACAATACCTTCCAAATGCAGCGCTGCTCCGCTTGTGATGGATGTGCGTGGGCGTCTTCCGTTCGCGCCTCCGCAACTCTCAGCCCTCCCGCTCCTCAAGCATATCCTTGCTGGTTCCCTAGCTCTCGTCTGCCCTATCTACTCACTGAGACTCGGCGATACCAACAGCACTTTTTTATCCTGCATAATCGCCATGGCTTCCCTCGCGAAGCTCACCTCGCTGTCGACGCAAACGCTCTCTCTGCTCCTCGAGCGCCAGCGGCTGCAGAACCTCAACGCGACATCCCTGCACACTCCCCAGATTGCGAAGAACCTCGAGCAGCTCCGCACGGGCATCCTCGAGATGGAGGAGCGCGAGGGCCCTTCGGAGGCGTCGCGCTTACTGCGCTCGCAGCACGAGCGTATGCGCGGCATGCTGGGCCCGGAGGCGGACGCTGCTGGGGTGCGGAGGTGAGTACTGGTCACCATACCTCACGACTGAATACGCGTGAGGATACCCAATGATGTGTGACTTCTAGATGCGAAGAGCTTCGGCCACCCACCCCGGAAGCGACCCCGTCGACGTCATCATCACCCGCCCCAAGCTCGCCCATTCCCCCTCCAGCACCACCGGCGCCGTCCGGAGACTCTGGCTTCGCCCCATATACAGACGACCCGGAGGCGGGGTACAGCTCGCAGGAGGTGCTGCTCCAGCAGCGGGAGATCATGGACGACCAGGACGTGCGCCTCGACGACCTCTCGCGCTCGATCACGCGGCAGCGCGACATCTCGCTGCAAATCAACGATGAGCTTGACGTGCATACCGGCCTCCTGGAGGGGCTCGACCACGACCTGGACCGCACGGATAGCCGGCTTACGAGCGCTCGGCGGAGGCTGGACCGCGTCGCAAAGGGCGTGAAAGGAAATGGTGCGTAGACGTTGTGCTTCTCCGACATGAATCGGTCCTTGACGCAGCGTATGTTTAGGCTCAACTGTGATGATCGGAGGACTGATTCTGGTGCTACTCATTCTCATTATCGTGTTCAAGACATGAACGCTGGACATTCGGATACCCTTGGCTCTGCAACGCTTTGCATGTATGGATATGTACTTCACACCTCACCTAATCGCCATGGAATGGTTACTTTGACTTTGCATGGGCTGTTCGCTCTCATCCGTCTCCTGCCAAAGGCAACCCGTTAGGTTGACGTAACGAATAGCGCCAACTTGCTCCCCTATGGGTACTCTTGTCTCAAGCCCGATATCCTACACGATTACAAGCCAGCCAAAACTCGGATCCTCCCTCCTCGCACCACCCCAGCGGACCCAAGTCACACTCCGCACACGCCAAAAACTTCAGCTTACGCCCGCTGGGACCTATGCGCGCAGCTCAGTGTCACGCCTACATGAAACGAAACCGATACCAACATACCCGTCGCCTGCACGGCCCGCGAAAACCCAATGTTCTCAAACGCCATGGCGTTGCCCTTCACGAGCCACCACTGCGTAGTCACAGGCGGCGCCGGGAGCGCGCCCAAACAGTCCGGCAGGGCCTGCCCCGGAAGGTCGATCTGCACGCTCTCGCGCTCGACCCATCCCGCGGCGCCCTTCAGGAGGATGACGCTGCCGCAGCCGAGGCGCGGGCACAGCAGGTCGTATTTGTTCGCGGGGAGCCCCCCGGCACCGTCCCCGTCCAGGTCCGAGATGACGTCCTTCACGGCGTTTGGGAAGGACGTGAGCAGGCGTGAGACGGGCCTCGCGCGCGTCGACGATCGTTGCAGCGCCTCCCACAAACCCGCGGGGACCTCCTGCGTTTCCGACGCGCTCGTCGTTGCCGGGTTTGCGGATTCTGGTGCGGGTGTGTTGCTTGTGCCACGGAGCTCCCTCCGCATCTCGTACCACGGGCGGGCGCCGTGTACGACGGGACTGAGCCCTACGAGCTCAAACCCGGCCTTCGCGTAGAAGTCCCGGAGCTCCTCGTGCGCGATGAGGAGGACGCGTTCGTACGGCGCGCCCGCGGCGGCCGCCCGTTCGGCCCGCGCCACGAACTCCTTGACGAGGTTGAGGCCGACGTTTTTTCGGCGGTGCGCCGGGTCGTCGCAGACGGAGTGGATGCAGATGGACGGGGATCCGGGGACGTGCGTCTCCATCGACGCGTGCGTGAGCGTGGTGCCGGGGGCGAGCGTCGCGCAGACGTAGCCGATCAGCGTGCGTCCTCGCCCGGCGGCGGGCGCGGGGAGGAAGGCCCCGAGGAAGAGCTCGGGCGCGTGGGCATGTCGGTATCTTTGGCTTGTTCAGGCGGTGTCGCAGAAATTGTGGATAGAACGTTACGATACCTGAACGTCTCTAGACTCCCGGCCTCATCTGCCGGATAGCCTGCAGCGGGAACAGGCATTGTCAGTCGACAGAGTCAACCAGCGAGCGGGGCAGAGGCTGTATGTACCACGGGCTTCTATCTGAGCTGCATCTGCCAGCTCCTCAGCCGAGACGAGGTCGTAGAAAACCGACATCGACTGTGTTCTCGGGATGTTGCTCGGCTGCTGTCCTCTGGGATTGCAATGCAAGTTGTGGTCGAGGAACGACTCACTCCGAACTCCGAACTCAAGTCGTTTCCCAAATGACGCGGACACCCGCGCCACTCGATCCGCGATCTCCGGAGATCTCGGACTGACGGTGTGCGCTATGACACTGCGGCACAGTGCTCTGACGCATGATACACCTTTATCGCGAACGGAGAGCACAATACGACATCTGGGAGACCAACGATTTTCATCGACATACCAGCGCGAGCGTCCATGCGAATGCGTGTACATGATATACTGAGGGCTTGTGCGAGAACGCGTACTACGGGATCCAGACCACGACCGTACACTCTGAACACGTAGAAGAACAAACAGACAACAGACGACAAGAGGGTGTGAGAACGGGTACAGAGGTGTACGCGTAATTTGGAGGGGAGAGGGACTGGGGGCGATCTGCGAATCGGATCATCGGAATCTGAGAGGGAGCGACGAGGGCCAAGGAGGGAGAGCGAGGATGGGGAGATGTTAACTTAGGTAGAGAGGGGACGCGTACTGATACAAGAATCCAGTGACGCGAAGGCGCGAGAATAAGATAGGTTAGGGGAACGAGGGGCGAACGGACATGGGGGCAGGTACGAAAACGGGGATGGGGAAATCGTCCCTGCGCAAGATGGGGTTGAAACCCGTAGCGCATGCGGCAAACACGAGCAGGAGCGGCAGCCTAGCCCATGACGCTTGGGTAGCTCACGCTCTCGCTGAGGTACTCGTTCCCGGGGTTGTACGTGAACCCGCGGAACTGGTCCTGCACGGTCTCCGAGAGTGGCGTCGCGTCGACGTGCGAGTCCTGCGGCTTCTCGCCCGTAAACTCTGGGTCGAAGTTCGCGACATCCAGCACAGATTCCTGCATGCGCGACCCTGTGAGCGACGGCTATTCTCGGAGAGAAGCGAAGTTGTGGGGGCAATATACGCACCACAGTGGGCTTGAATGGCGGCTGAATCTTCTTCGCCATGAGCCTAGACGCGGCCATGACGCAAGGACCTCGTCAGTACCCGTCCATCTCGCCGAGGGCAGTAGCCATGTTGACTGCGGGGCGTACCTGTTCCAGTCGATGTGCTTCGAGAAGAAGGGGTGGCGCTTGATCTCCTCTGCGCCGTTGCATCCTAGGCGCTTCGTCGGGTCGCGCTGGAGGAGGCCGGTGATGACGCTCTTCGCGTCCGCCGGCATGTCCGGCGGGAACAGCAGCGGGTCCGAGAGGATGCGCTGATACATCACGTTCACGTCCTCGTCGTAGAACGGCGGTAGGCCGGTCTGCCGCGTTACACAGTCAGGACCGAGCCATGACATGGACATCCGAGAGCGCGGGAATGTGAGGCGCATTGACGCACCATCATCTCGTACAGCAGGACACCGAGCGTCCACCAATCGACCGTCTTGGTATAGCCCTGGTTCATGAGCAGTTCCGGCGCGATGTACTCCGGTGTACCGCAGAACGCTGCGCATGACAGATCATCAGCAAAGCCCAGTAAACATGCACTCACGCTACGTGGAGGCTGTGTACGCACTGTTCGTCTTTTCCGTCTCTGACATGTTCAGCTTACACAGGCCGAAGTCGCACAGCGCGATGTGGCCCGTGTAGTCCAACAGGATGTTCTCCGGCTTCAGATCCCTGTCTCACGAGTCAGCATAGAGCACGAGAATTGCAGGGCGGCCGGCTAGCTTACCGATATACCACGTTGAAGCCGTGAAGATGCTCGAGCGCGCAAAGAAGTTCGGCCGCATAGAAGCGACTTCGCCCTTCGTCAAACTTGCCTTCGCGCTGAAGATGGTAGAAGAGCTCTCCGCCATTCACTTCGCGAACGCAATCAGCCGGAGGTATCTCTCGCCGGCGCGCACGTACGACGTACCGAACGACATCACGAGGTAGAGCTTGTCCGGGGTCTGGAACGAGAACTTCAGGGGCACGATGAACGGGTTGTTCACCAGCGCGAGCACGGTGCGCTCCGCGAGAATGTGCGTGATCTCGCCTGGCCGCGACGCGATGTTTGCCTTGCGGATCGTCTTCAGCGCGTATATCCGCTGCGTGTCCTTCTTCCGGACCTGCATAACCTTGCCGAACGAGCCCTTGCCAATCAGGTTGAGCAGCTCGAACTGCTCAATTGTGAGCGACTCGTGGCGCGCCGGCTTGAAGTCGATCTTGAGGTGGAACGCGCCCGAGCCCGCGGTCGCGTTGTACCATTGGTCGGAGGCGTGCTATATCCGCGGCCAATAAGAGCGCATCGGCGAGAACGGTGGCGGCGGCGGAGATGGGGGAGAAGAGCGCGCAAGCACAATCAGCACAAGCGGGCTCGTACGGCGTCAGCACGACGGGCGTTACCCTGCTTCGGAAGGTGGTAGCATATGCGAGGCAGGTCACACCTTCGCTGACGTTCTAGGACAAACGATAGGAAGATGACCACCTGCCTCGCCAGCTATTCGCAGTACACGCAGAGAAAGCGCGATGATGCCCGTAGTGACGACGCAAGCGATAAGCACTACTCACATGGCCGTCCAAAACAGGAGTGAGGTCCACACGAGCCATGAGGATATCGTTGCCCATGTCCTCCTTGCCGCGCACAGACTGGTTTGTGCGCAAGTAAGCCGAGACGGAGACGTTGGATGTACGCGAGACATCGCTGTCATGGGCCGGTCAGTGGCGATCACACATGACGTGGGAGATCGTACAAGTCTGCGCGGTAGTTCCACTCGGGCTTGGAGAGATCGCCGCCCAGGGCCTCGACGAGGATCTCGTTTTTGTCGAACTCGAGCACGACGTAGGGGAGCCACCAGTACTGTTTGCGCTGCATGCTGTCGCGGTTGCTCGTCGACTTGCGCGCGGGGGGCGACGACTCGAGGGCCTTCTGGATGCTATCTGGTATGGGGACGCCAGGGGGGAGCGCTAGGCCGCGTCCTGCAGCCACGAAGCTAGTGTGAGATCGACGCGTCGGACGTCGCATACGTGAGGCTACGCACCCGAGAAGATGCGGATCGTGAGGGTTCCAGAGCGGAAGTTGTTCTCTGTGCCATCTGGGGGCTTGGGGGTGACTGAGCGGGAGGGGATGGGGGTCACCGAGCGCGACGCGCCGTTCTCCTTCGAGTCTTTTGATTCTGCGGACACGGGGTCAGCGGGGCGTGCGATCTGCGGGCGCAGCTACGCACTCTTGGATCCTAGCTTCCAGGACATGGTGGTGGTAGGAGAGAGGGATGTGAGGTGCGGAGAGCGCTGAGCGGCGCGCGCTCGTGGTCGGGAGCAGAGTTCAGTGCTTTGTGATCGCGCTCTCCTTCCCCGTCTTTCCCGCACTCCTCCATCTCCTCCTCGTTCCCTCCCCCTCTTCCCGCACCCGCCGCCGAACCCAACCGTGATCTTATCACCCGGATTCCTCCTTCACTTCGGCCCATCTTGCGTGCTTTCGTGTCCACGGCCCCTATCTGCTCCCCATCATCGCTCACGAGCGTGCTCTCGCTCCGACTCTCATCGGCACGCCGGGGGCCGCACTTGCCTCCGGTCTCTCCGCGCACCACCCCATGTATTCTCGGGAATATCACTGCTCTGCATCTGCATGCTGTCTCGCTAGTCCTGAATTGCTCGCTTGGGCGACACGCCCTCTGTCGTGCGCCGTATCACGTCTCGAGGCAACCGGCGACGCTAAGTGGGTCCCTGTCAGCCTCGGAGGCACTCGCCGTCTCGCAGCGGAAATAATGGGTTCACCCTCATGGTGTGCATCTCAGACTCTGCTACATAATGCGCTGCGCGCACACCGGTACCATTCCGTAAGAGTCACTCGTAAACAGACAACCGTCCATCTCTAGCATCTACGACCGGGGATATACAACCGGTTATGCTGCGGTCTGCTTCTCTGCACGCCTCCTCGACGCACGCAGCATCTCCCATAGCGTCTTTCCCACCACGCCTGGCCCGTCGTTTCGATTGTTCGCTCTCCGCCAGTAGTCGTCGACGATATCGTCCTTGAGCGCGCCCGTCGAATGTCGCGCCTTCACGATCTCCTGCGAAATCTTCGTCTCGAACTCGGGGTGGCCCTGTACAGTGAAGATGTGCACGTCTGCAGGAGAGATGGATTCCGGGGATGCGCCCGGATACAGCTTCACCATTCCCTGGTTGCGCGAGACGGGCGTGGACCCCAGAAGGTGGAAGGAGGGTGGGACGTCCGGTACGTGGTCGCGGTGCATCTGCTCTAGGCTCTGTATCCCGTACGTCTACTTGTCAGCTGCTGTCTTCTCCATCGATGTCAGCGCCAGGCCTCTCACCAGCTCTTGCACACCGAGGAGCTTCTCGCCGACGTCCGTGAGCTTGATATCGGTCAACCCGATTTCCCACTTGCCGTCGTTGGGAACACACTCGCCGCCAAGTGCGCGCGCCACGATCTGGTGCCCGAAGCATATCCCTGTGCGCTCTCGTCAGCCCTCGTGCATTGCGGTTATGATTTCAAGACTGACCGAATATGCGTATATGGGGTTTCTCCTTGTCCAAAAATCGGACATAGTCTACGAGCTTGTTGATCCAGTCCAGGTTCTCATATGCCGAGGCCGCTGAGGCGTAACGTCAGCTTTCCGTTCCTTATAAGATATCATGTCAAGACCTACCCGACCCTGTGAGCAGTACCGCATCGTACTGATCAATGTCTGCCGGGTACACTTGCTCGTTCCTGACGTCGTACGCGTCTACAACGAAATCTTCGTCCGAATTGCCGGTGGCTTTGAGGGAGTTGCGGAACAACTTCTCGAAGATGGCTCCGTAGTCTCCGTTCGCGGCCAGGACGGCGGGTAGAGGGGTGTCGCAGAGAAGAACGGCGATTCTGTACGGTTTCGACGCTGATGACATGGTGGTGGTGGTATAGCAGTACTTAGAGTTGGCTCTCACGCAACGGCTCGTGTTTGAGTGATCACGACAAACACCAACCCGATGGCGATGGCTCGGGCAACATACAAATCTATGGATGCTGCCGTTTGCTCACACCGTGTAAGTATTCCATAGAGCTTGACTTGCGTTGCGAGATGTATACTCCCACCTCTGCCCTCCGAAGAAGTTCTACTGGCTTGGGATCCGGATGAGTCATGACATCACGCTACTCGTCGAGCAGTATGTGCAGCGTTCCATCATGTCGGCTCAATCTTCGAACATTTACCTCCAGTGCACTACGAATCAGGGAGCATCTCTTCATCACAATGCGCGTCCGCCTCCTTTTGCTCGACGACGATCTGTGCTTGTCACGGCAGACAAAGGCCAGAATTCACATGCCGCTACAGCTTTATGATAGCCAAAACAGGCGTTAAAGTATCACATCCTTTCCAGCCTCGTTTCAGGCTATCGCATCCCTTTCAGCCTTTCGTCTAGGCGATACCCCGACTGTAGCACGTAGGGGCTTGCGCACCTTGCCCGCCGTGTGCAGTGTTGTGCATAACCGCGACATCGGATTGGGAGGCTGCCTCCGCGAACCACGGAGTGGTCGTTATCTCGACTAGATTAGATGAGCGCGTACACAACTCCAGACAATAGACGCCGATTCGTACACCTTGACGGTGACGCTCACAAGACGCTGAGCTGGCAAACCACGGCGTTTCTTCCATTGCTACACAATGGTATGTGTCTCGTATCCC
Source organism: Trametes sp. AH28-2 (assembly GCA_001304625.1). Lineage (NCBI taxonomy): Eukaryota > Fungi > Basidiomycota > Agaricomycetes > Polyporales > Polyporaceae > Trametes > Trametes sp. AH28-2. Next base: position 314,501 of record KQ464077.1, on the reverse strand, counting down.
TTGAAACGACGGCAGCTGATGCACACTATGTAGGATTGTATACAGTACATCGGGCGATACACTTTATCCACCTGAAGCCTGTCTACACGGATGATGATGCAAACCAGGGTGCGATCTAAGGCGCTGGCTACCTCTACTCCTCTTATCTCGCCTCGCTTGAGGCAAGTCCCCACGCCTCCAGCGCGATAGTGTGCTCGCTCGAGCTTCCGACGGCCTTCCTGCTTTGCTTTTCCTATCTGAATTCTCCGTCGTTGGTTCCGATAAGCCCTCCTGCCCTGGCTCTCGAGTCCAACTCTGATACGGGGCTCGGGCTAGCTCTGAGAATTGCGAGTCATGGCCTCTGATTGGCCCTCTCGCCAACTCGGCTCCAGCTTCTTATAAACGCTAGGACTGCGTTGGGGGCATTGTGTGGTCTTGCCCTCTTCCTGGACCCTGCTCTCCTCTCCGAGCCTGGACTTCTTCGCTGAAGTGAGCGATTCTGCTGGTGGCTTCTTGTGGCTTCTTGACCTAGGCGGTTCTTCCTACTCTTGCGTCTTTTCACTGCTGTATCCTGACCTGAGATATGTCTGGAAACGAGCCTGTGTTGCCGCAAGGCGCGGGGTACGGTGTCGGTGAGTGCATCTCGCGAGTAAGCACCGGATGATATTGATGAATCCATCCATCCAGTCGTCGGTATGTTTGGTACTGTTGTCGTGGATGCGGCATGCGGCTAAGCGCACCCCATAGGCATCGGCCTGTTCTTCAGCGCCTTCATGGTGTGTCTCACCGCGATTCAATCGCGGTACACCGGCTTCTCTCCCAAGAACTCGGAGGAGTTCAATAGTGCCTCAAGGAGCGTGAAGCCAGGTCTCATTGCATCAGGGATCGTGTCCGCATGGACTTGGGCGGCTACATTGGTGAGTGCCCAATTTGCGGGAAGTGAGTGTATGCTATACTTATTCTTACTTCGGCGTGCCTTCCCTAGCTGCAATCAAGTGCGGTAGCATACAAAGACGGAATCTCGGGACCGTGGTGGTACGGCTCCGGTGCCACGGTGCAGGTCCTGCTCTTCGCCCAGGTATGTTCCTTCTTTGAACTGCCCGCAACATGTCGCCGACGTGTTTCCATCATTGTAGCTGGCTGCAAAACTCAAGTTGAACGCGCCGCACGCGCATACATGGCTCGAGATCGTCGCTGCGCGGTGGGGCACTGTCGCTCATCTGGTGTTCATGTTCTTCGGGCTTGCGACAAACGTCATCGTGTCTTCCATGCTCATTCTTGGTGGATCGGCGACGGTGAACTCGCTCACTGGGATGAACACGATTGCTGTGAGTGCCATGCTCCTTGGGCTAATGTACAGCATCTCATAAAATATGACAGGCATGTTTCCTGATCCCTCTCGGAGTCGCCATCTACGTCGTGGTGGGCGGGATGCGCGCTACCTTGCTCTGCGACTAGTAAGCATCTCTTGCCTCAGCCGTCCTATATCTACTAACCATCGCTCCGACCGTACAGCACACATACCGCTGTGCTCTTCGCGATCATTTTCGTGTTCGTATACACCGTATACGCCACGAGCGACAAGATCGGCAGCTTCTCAGCGATGCACGCGCTCCTCACGAAGGCGTCCGAGGCCGCACCCGTCGCGGGCAACGCACAGGGCTCGTACCTCACCATGCGCTCCAAGAACGGCCTCATCTTCGGCGTCATCAACGTCATCGGCAACTTCGCCACCGTCTTCCAGGACCAGGCGTACTGGCAGCGCGCGATCGCAAGCCGCCCCGCGTCGTGCGTGAAGGCGTACCTGCTCGGGGGCATCGCGTGGTTCGCGATCCCGTTCATGTTCTCCACGACGCTCGGGCTGTCTGCCGTCGCGCTTCGCGGTGACCCTGCGGGGGGCCTGCCTGCGTCAGCTGCGGCCGCGGCGCTGCTAGGCAAATCGGGCGCCGCGGCACTGCTCATCGTGCTGTTCCTCGCAGTCACGTCCGCGACGTCGGCGGAGCTCATCGCGGTGTCGTCGCTCTTAACATATGATGTGTACAAGGTGCGCTAGGGAGATCAACCATGGAGTGCCAGTGATGCTGACACCCAGGTCCGCACAGAAATACTTCAACCCTAAGGCGACGGAGGCGCAGATCCTCAAGGTCTCGCACGCGATGGTCGCACTTTTCGCAGTTGTGATGGGCATTCTCGGCCTGATCTTCTTCTACATCGGCATCTCCATGGGCTGGCTCTACGTACGCATCCCTTCTCATCCTCCTTTGGCACCCTTGGCTGACGGGGAGATGTGCCCCAGGAATTCATGGGTGTCGCACTCGGCTCGGCGGTCGTACCGATCGCGATGTGCATCACCTGGAGCAAGGCGAACAAGTGGGGGTCGATCTGCGGCGCGATCATTGGGTTCTGCGTGGGCGTGATCGCGTGGCTCGTCACGACGTCCTCGCTCAACGGTGGCGAGCTCACCGTTACGGTGCGTTCACACTCTCGCTGCATGACTTCGCAGGATTTACTCATGGCGGCTACAGACGACTGGCGGCGACTTGGAGATGTTGGCGGGCAACCTTGCATCCATCGGCGTCGGCGGGATCATCACGATCGTTACCTCTCTCATCGTCAGTATCCCATAACCCTCGTCGTGCCGCGGTATACTAAATCCAATCTTCACTTCTTCATCAGTGGCCTGACAACTTCGACTTCGAGGCTACCCGCGCGATCAACCGCCCCGCCGTTGTGGCCCACGAAAAAGGAGCCTCCCAACGCTCCGCGTCCCTCGACGACTCCGCTAGCGAAAAGAAGGGTGCCCCCGCAGACGTGAGCCTCGAGCCCGTCTCATCTATTTCTGCCGCCGCCGCTGCGGCAGAAGAGGAGCGCGAGCTCGACCCTGTCGCGCTCAACAAGTCCTTCAGCATCGCCGCGTGGGCGTCGGTCATCCTCGTACGTCCCCCTCCCTTGTCCTCCGTATGTGCTCTTGACGACGTATACTGACGACGACTGGCTGCGTACAGACGCTAGTGATGCTGATCCTCATCCCGCTCCCGCTCTTCTTCGCGCAGACGGTGTACGGCGTCGGCGGGCTCACCGCGTGGGTCGTCATCGGCATGATCTGGGCGTTCTGCTCCGCGTTCGCGGTCGTACTGTACCCGCTGTGGGAGAGCCGCGCCGCGCTCGGCACGATCAGCCGGGGGGTGATCAAGGTGCGTGCACCGTTGTCTTGAGACGATCGTTCATGGTGGCTGACCACGTCCTCGGACATTGCAGGATGTGTTCACGAGGGGCGGGGGGAAGTTTGTGCAACAGCCCACACGCCCTAGCGCGTGAAAACGAATTTACGATCATAGAGGACGGAACTGAACGTGTCACGATTTACGAATGAAGGTATTTGTATCGTCTGTAGAGTACCCAACGCCTTTTCTCTCGGTTCGCCGCGCTTGGCTTCTATCCCTCCTCTCCAATTCGAGGTGGACACATTCGGCACTAAAGAAAAGGACAACCACCGGCATGAAAAGCCTTCACAGCTTGATGGACGCTGCTGGGGGTCGTCCGAGATGCCCATCCCGCGAGATGTCGGGGATCTCTTCCTGTATGCGACATACATTCGTATTTTGCGCCGATGTGGGGATCGCAGTCGGCATTTTGTTCTACATGCAGGCCGTGGTTGACCGGTATCGGGAGTCGAACGACCACATACCCGGGATATCCGGACACAGACGACCTACGATGGCAGACGAAGCATGGGTGAGTGGTCGCGTGTGCATCGCTGAAGTCAGCCGGCTCACCCGAACCCCCGGAAGGCGCCGCCAGTCGAGCAGTGGCAGGGCGTCAGTGTGGTCGGCCTTAAGCTTCTTTCCAGCACCGTCATGCCAGGACGACGTGACGCGCTGTTCATTGGCATATCGGGGCTTCAATTGGACCTCCGAAAGAAGGGTCATACCGCTCGAACTCCTGATATCCTACCACACCGTGTGCACCCGCCGGAATGGAACCGCGGTCGGGAGCACTTCATGAAAGTCTTATAGCTTGGCGGCCTTGCAGCGGCTCTACGGACCCTGAGCCCCTCATTCACATTCACGAGTCTTCGAACCATGCCTAGCCTAACCAGCATCCTCCGAGCGTCACTGTTGCACTTCGACCTTGTCATGCCGGTGAAGGCAAGGGTTTCGTGTCTGATGTTCCTGTATCTCTCCGCTGATGGTAGTCCGTCTGTCCTCCACCAGTATACTGCCGGTGCGTAATCCTAGATCGCCTTTCCGGCTAATCTTGGTCCTGACTTCGGTTCTTCCACAGTGGCATCCTTGACCTGGGCCGTACGTAGTCGCCAAATAGGCTGCACTAACTCCATTCACGAGGTTCGCCCCTCAGACACTCGACTTGCTCGAAACATTTCCTGCCGAAGTGAGTAAGCTGTCTCCCGATCCCGGTCCACTTTCACCGCAAATTGACTTACCATCCTCGAACCAGGTTGCCTACATGTGGCCGTCGCAGCTCAGCGCCATCAAGATCCTGTTCTTCGTGAACCGCTACCTACCTTTCCTCGACATGCCTCTCGCCACAGTGGGCAAGTCTTGTAATTCCGTGTTGTTGCCCCTAGCTGACCTTCTACACACTGGCAGTGGCCTTGGGTGCAAAGACGCCGCGTGTATGTTCGATCTTATGGCCGACAGTAGTAGGCAAGTGCAACATGATACCTGAATTGATCCCCGTTTCTGACGAGCAGCGATGTATCGATGTATAGCGCTGTATATCGTCGGGTCGCTCGTTAGTGAAGGTGCTTAGCTTGATAACGGTGACAATACCGGCGCGGGACGCTGACGGTACGCGGCATAGTGATTCTCATGGTCCGCACTGCCGCTATTTGGGGCTTTCATCGAGTCGTGGTCGGCGTGATGGTCCTAAACGCTCTGGGTATCATGGTAAGCCCCGCGCGCTCTCGATGTTGAGCTCAAGCGGATGATAGATTTATGCAGGTACCGACCCTTGCCACGGTCCCCAGCTATCTGAAGAAGCTGTCGTGTGCGCATATGACTCCAGCCTTGGGGTAAACGTGAGTTGTACTGACAAACTTTCTCAGATCCTCCCGCCGAATTGGCCGAAGTGACGGCGTGCATGCCCAGCGTCTCGGACTTCGACTGCTGGGTCTTCTATGCCTGCATCATCGTCTCGGAAACAAGTGCGTCACTAGATCCGTTGATACATGATCGTCCTTGCCACTCAACGCAGATCCGTCTGCTCTTAGCTGTGGTCGTCCTGACGTTGCTGCGGCAATATATGACTGCGGGCATTAGTAGGGTGCCAATGAGTAACCTTCTGCAACATAGCTGATGTCAGTGGTCTCAGACCGGAAGACCACATTGCCGTTGCTCCTGCGCACCACCTACCGCGATGGTGAGTATGATATGTTCACTCCCCAAGCGATGAAAGACTTGAACAAATGCTCCCAGGTGCAGGGTTCTACACCGTCATGCTCTGCGTGTCTGTCGCGAACATGCTCTTCATGACGATCGCACCGGTCAGCCGGCGTTCTTTGGCCCACTGAGCGGATACTGATTGCGAATGTTCACATGGCAATTTGACCCAACAGGTGGAGATGTCGTCGGCTCTTCAACTGTACGTTCATCACCTCCTGTTGACTCTTCAGATAAGGGAGCTGATAGTGTACGCTGCAGGCCGCACCGAGCGCTACACAGCACGCTATGCTCGCGCGTCCTGCTCAATCTGCGCGAAGCGGCCGCGCAATCCACGACGAGCCCCAGCAACGACTTCACGAAGCACAGCGGCATCGTCTTCGCCGCACCCGAGGAGCTGAACTCGTTCCCTCTAACGAGGTTGACTACAGAGGGTGTAACACGTACCGAACCTTGACTTGTCTTTGCCGCACCCGTGCCATCGGCGTTCTAACATCCCACCGTGTTCTTCTCCGATGTGGGTTGCCGTCATCCGCCGGTTTGTGCGTGCTTGCTACGGCGCGATTCTCAGCTCGCATGTCTCGCCGCCGGAATAATGGCGTTGCATCTGCAAGTGGCACGCTAGGCTTCTTTCGTGTAGGTGGGCCCTGGTGCCATGGCGCGCTGAGGCAGCTTGATGTTTCCGGTGTACTATCCTCTTCCGCGCAGTGTTTCGCCAGGGTGCAATTGCAATCGAGCCGCTACAAGTGCAAGTGCTCGGCGGAACATTTGCACATCATCTGACGAAGGACCAGTCCGGTTGGCCCTGTGCGGCGTTGATGTGGGAATTTGAGTGAGTACACTTGAAGCATCCGCGACTGTCACTGGTCACCGTACAGTGGCGTGCACTGACCTCGGGAAACCATGTGCACAATACGCGTGCGCATGTCAGTCAGCCACAGCAGCGGAGAGCTGGGCGCGTAGAACGCCACCGTCGAGTAGCGGCGTGGCGCGCAGCTGCTCCGGAAAGATCGTCGCCGACTGCGGTATAGTGCGCACCCGCGCGGGGCGACCAGTAGCTCTTCCACCCGAGCACATCCTCATAAGCTGAAGGACGTCAAATTGTACGCCGCAATATGGCTCAGGAGGGCAAATCGGATAATCCGCCGTGCACTACGCGCACAGAGAGGTGCGTCTTCCATCTCAAAGGCCCACCTATACGCACGATGGTCACACTAGCCTGCGTCGCCGCGACGTTGAGGCGCAGCCTCCGGCCTCAGGGAAAGACCAGCTGTGGATGACGTCTCCGCCCGATTTCATTCTGTCCGTCGCGCTAGTCTTGATATATTGATAGTCCCGATGCATTCCTCCTTCGAATAACGTTGCGCCCTGTAATCCTATGTGGACTAGCCCGCCCTGTGCCGTCGCCGGCCGGTCACCACTGGCACCACCATCAGGTAAACTGCGTCAAATTCGACTCGGGGAGTGGGATATTACGCACACCCCGCTTCTCCCGCCCCGGCGCCCCCGAGAAGACCACCAGCGATCCGCCGCAGCAAAAGACTCAGTACTCAGAGTCCGGCATCCGTTCCTCTGCGCACCCACGGCCGGTACGCCGGGTGGCGGTGCCGAACCCATACATCCGTCCCTCTGCCCGCCCGCCCGCCCGTCCGTCCGTCCGTCCGTATACCGGCGTCGAAGGAACCTAAGCGGCCTTCGCTAGCAGCGCGAGCTGCTCGTCCTTGTCGAGGCCCATGCGTCCGCGCCAGAAAAGCGGGGCAAGGGGCGGCAGCTCCTGGATGTCCTTCTGTGGTTGGGCGAGTTGTTGCTGTTGCGCCGCGTGCGCCGCGAGGATCTCGTCGAGGAGGTGGGGGACGTCAAAGTCCTGCACGTTCCCTAGCCTGAGAGCGCGAAGAGTCAGTGCACGGCGCTCGAAGGAAAACGAACGCGATAAGATAGAAGTGCTCGATAGCACTCACCAATCTCCGTACGGGTAAACGAGCACATTCGCCGCATACCTGCGAAGCAGTCAGTAAATGAAAGAAGAGCGCGAAGACGAAGCACGGGCATGAGAGCCGTGCGCCCCGCTTCAAGCACGAGAAAGGCTAGAAGACGCAGAGACGCACTTGTGACCGCCAACGTGCGCGACCTCGCCCAGCACGACGTCCTTCGCGGCGATTCCGCGCTTCGCGAGCTCCGCCCGCAGCGCGCGCGCGACCGCGCCCCCGCCCTCGCCACACCTGCAGTCGCGCGCGCCGTGCGTGCACACGTACAGGTGCAGCCGGCGGTCGAGCGTTTCTGCTTCCTCGATCTTCTTCCCACTGCTAGGCTCCTCCAGCACGAGCCTCCGCAGCGCCTCGTCGACTTCGTCGAGGTTCGCGAGCGAGACCTCTGGGATCTCGAGCCGGCCATACCGGCGCGCACGCGAGAACACCGACGCCGTATAGGCCTCCCTCCCCTCCGCCTCCGCGCCTTCTCCAAGCCCGGTGTACGCCGGGAGGGCGCGCAGCTCCGGGGACCACGCGAAGTTCACGACGCCGCCCCAGCTGCGCGCCTTCATCGTGAAGGCGCGCCAGAGCGGGGACCGCGAGCGCGCCGGATACTCCGCCGGCGGCGCGTGCGTGTGCAGGAGCACGTACGCGGAGTGGTACGGGGCGGTGCCGGCGAGTCCGGATGGGATGGGAGGGGGCGCGGTGGTCGCGTCGGAGAGCGTCTGGGGCGGAGAGGTGGTGAAGGTGCGGATGGCGGCGTAGTGGCAGTCTTGGATGAGGCGCGTGGGCGCGCGGCGCGACGCGAACGTCGGCGCGAGCGTGAGCATGAGCGAGTGCGGCAAGGCCATCTGGATGCTGCGTCCTGTGGCTGGTGTGGCAGATTGGGGGTGGCAGCGGCAGACGATGGCGATGAGCACTAGCACCTTGGCGGCGGCGGCGGCGGTGTCCACAGTACTCACTAATGTCGAGGATTTGTTAGGCGAAGCTTGAGCTACCTGGACAGCCTGACAAACGGGTGGGGGTTGTAGTCGTAGGTCGTGGTGCCGTCGACGGCGGCGAGTATTTGTGCGCGCTCATCATCGTCGGGCAGCGCGACGGCGACGGACTGTGACGTCGAGCCTCGGCAGCGCCCTCACCCTGCTATCGCCGTCCCGACGGGCCGCTGCCGGCAGGCCCGACGCTCGCACCCCGCCATTGCCCCGGCAGGCCGGGCCTTGGCCGGCTGCAGGTCCGCGCTCAGGGCCGCCGCCCGGCTGGCCGGCGCTCCGGGAAGACGAGAGGGCAAAAAATGTCGCGTGGCGGGTGGGAACGCGCAAAATGAAAATAACGAGCGCGCGATTCGATCAGACGGAGCCCGAAGCGGGCGGTCGCATTTCGGCAGTTCCCTATATGCCCGCGTATGGTAAGTAGGAACGGGGGAGCGGGGGTCGCGCGCCAGGCGCCTTCCCCGCGGCGTGCAGCCTATCCCATATCCATCCCGTCCCTTGTACTTCCCCATCCGCGCACCCGCGCCCGGCTCCAGCCTGCGTCGCGAGGCCCCGCTACGCGCGACGCCGGCGTTGCCAGCGACGACGACGAGCGGGGGCGAGAGGGGGAATGCAGCTGCTCGGTGAGTGCTCGCGGGGGAGGCGCGCAATTAATATGGCGATCTCGTTTCAGCGGGAGCGGCGTCGAGGCTTGGTTTCTCGGAGGAGGGCTCCCATCGCTTATGGGATAGCGAAGGCGAAGCAGGCGGATCGCATCATATGTCCAGGTCCCGCCTCTCCCCCCTGCAGGCCAGCGGAATACAAGAACGCCCGGTTTGCCAATTAAAGTTTGTCAGAGCCCAGTCTGCTGCATATATGCACCGAGCCTTCCGCGACCCAGCACAGATTCTCTCCATCGTCCCTTCTCTTTCCCTCGCCCGCTTCCCGACACTGTCCTCCGCCCGCGGTACGCGTCGTCGCGCCGTACCGTTGCCAATCCTGCCGCTCTCTACCGTGTCTCCTCTCCTCTAACTCTAGTCGTCGCGCACTGTGCGCTGTGGATCCGTGACTGCTCTCCGGAATGTCTGCTCTTGTCTGGGTGTGGGCCGTCGTTGCCGTCGGCCTCGTCTATGTAGGCCTGCAGCAGAAGTCGAAGCGCCTCGCTCTCCCACCAGGGCCAAAGGGCCTCCCGCTGTTGGGCAACCTACGCGACCTGACCCTCACCGGGCTTTGGCTCGAGGCCCGCAAGTGGGCGCAAGAACACGGTGCGTGTCGGAGTGTTGGGCGACTCGTCGTGCTGGGCGGTGTGCTGACTATATGCGCAGGCGAGCTGGTCTACCTGCATGTGTTCGGGCAGGGTCTGCTGTTCGTGAACAGCTATGAAGCCGCGGTGGACCTGCTCGAGAAGCGGGGCGCGATCTACTCGGACAAGCCGAAGATGGTTATGGCAGGCGAGCTGTGCGCGCTTCTCCCTTGTTTCTGTGCCCTTCACGCGCCGTGCTCACCCGTCACTTTCACAGATGCGGGTGCGAGAACATGGTGCGCCACTGCCGCCGCTCCCGAAGAGCGCGATGGGATCTGACTGACGTGCTATGTTGTGTGACGTAGATTGGGCTTACGCCGTACGGGGAGCGTCTCCGCCGCCAGCGCAAGCTCATGCTCCAGGCGCTCGGCCCGAACCGGGTGCACGAGTACCACCCCCTCCTCGAGATCCAGACACACAACCTCCTCCAGGGCATCCTCAACTCCCCAGATGACTCCCAGAGCATCATCCGCAGGTACACCGGCGGCCTCACCCTCCTCATCGTCTACGGCTACCGCGTCCTCTCAAACACCGACCGCATCCTCGAGATGGCCAGCGAGAGCCTCGATCTGCTCTCGAACCGCATCGCCGCGGCAGGCGTCGTCTGGCTCGTCGATCTCTTCCCACCTCGTACGTCCCCGGGCGTGTATCTGACAGCTTGCCGTAACTCACCTTCGCGAAACAGTAAAGCACGTCCCCGCCTGGTTCCCCGGTGCTGGCTTTAAGCGCAACGCAGCCGTATGGAAGGGCAAGATGGAAGCCTTTGTCAACGAGCCGTACGAGTACACTAAGGACCAGATGGTCCGTGGCTGACCTCGATTACGTCTCGCCGCGCGCTAAATGATCGTTTCTGTCACAGAGGCAAGGCACTGCCGTACCCTGCTACGTCTCGATGCTTCTCGACGACGCCTCTCTCGAAAACAAGGAGCAGACCGTCGACAACCAGCGCGATTTCGACATCAGGTGGACGGCCAACTCACTCTATGCCGGTACGCAACCACGCTCTAAAGCCGTGTTTCACCTCCCCCGTGCTGATCGTCTTCTCCAAATTTTGCAGCGAGCTTCGACACCGTGAGTACAAACACGGTGTTCCCTCATTTGATACACGCTAAACTTACGTTGAACTCGCGCTGCGCAGACCATTTCCGCCATCTCGCACTTCATCCTTGCCATGATCCAGCACCCCGAAATCCTCGAGAAAGCCCAGAAGGAGCTCGACTCTGTCGTCGGAAATAGCCGCCTCCCCACTTTCAGCGACCGCGAGAACCTGCCATACGTTAACGCGGTCGTCAACGAGACTCTCCGCCTTGCTTCGCCCGTCCCCCTCGGTCGGTACCCATGCGTTTTCTCCATTGGGCGCACATGCTGACCCTGGGGGTTTCTAGGTCTCCCGCGCCGTATCACCGAGGACAACGTGTACAAGAACATGTACATCCCCAAAGGCACCCTCGTTTTTGGCAACAACTAGTATGCACACTCCCTCCGTCTCTCACAGCCTCGAGCATGAGCTCATTGATATCCTCTAGCAACATGACGCGTGACCCCGCAGTCTACCCCAACCCTGACGAGTTTGAACCTTCCCGCTACCTGGAGGACGACCTGGACGAGGCGACTGCCCGCGCGCGCGACCCACGCAACTACGTCTTCGGCTTCGGCCGGCGGCGCTGCCCTGGCGCACACATGATCGACTCGTCGCTCTGGATCGCGATCGCGTCGATACTCTCCAGCTTCAACATATCCAAGGCGGTCGACGAGTTCGGGAACGTCGTCGAGCCCGAGGTCGTGCACGACAACTCTGTCTTCACGTACGTACTCCCTCCCCATCCTCGTGTCTCGTCGCGTCCTCCCTCGCAGATGTCGCGCATGTTCGGCACATAGGCTGTATGCCCCCGCTGTGCACATGCGCGCTCCGTGTGGCGCAGACTGCGTTTCGGCTCGTTTTGGGGGATCATGATAGACATGACATGCGTGCTAACGTCGTCGCTCGTCTCTCCGCAGCACGCTGAAGCCCTTCAAGTATGACATCCGCCCGCGCTCCGCGCAGGCCGTCAAAGTCATCCGGGAAGCCAAGGGCCTCTCGGACTGAGCTCGCCTCGGCCCACACCCGCCCGCGCACCCGCGCCCTCCATCTGTCCATACTGCACACCCGTCCCGCCCGTACCCTACTGAATGGCCTACCCGGGCGGCCGCAGCCCGCCGCGCGACGCGGCACGCGGCACGCGACCAGCCCCGGAGCCGCACCCACACTCATTCTTCGTTCTTTCTCGCATCCACGCTCGACGCGCACGCGCCTCTCCCCCTGTGCTGAGGACCCGGCGTCGCTCGAGCACGGTCGCCCTTTCTCTCGGTAGCGCTCTCGAGTCCAGATCTCTCCCTCGCTCTCGCTTTTTCTCTCCTCTTTATCTCAATATCTCGGATAAAGGATACCGCGTACCTGCTCGATACCTACTGTATATTCTTCATGTGTAATATAGAACCGGACGCACACATCGCTAGATTCGAACTGCTCTCGCTTCACTTGCGTGCAAGACCGCGGCGATGTCTTCGAGCATGAGCATGATGCATGAGCACCGCAACATGTGCATGTTTCCACGTGAGGCATGCAACTTAGGCCTAGCGGACGCGGATTGGTCCCGAATATAGTCGGACATGTGAGGGCTTACGGAGTGTTGCCGCAGTACGCATGGTCATCCAACGGGGTCCGCGTGCTTGTCATGACATGGGTAGTATGCAGACGAGAATGATGAGAAAGTGTCGTAAGAAGTCCTATCGTATTCCGGTTCAATCCGATGCCAGTAACTCTAGACTCTACACAAGCGCGTTGTATATCGATGCGCGATTAGAAGGGAGTGATGATGAGGATGTGATGAGGGGACGAGAATCATTACTACTACAGGGCGAGGGGGTCGGCGCGCCCCCACAAACAAAACTAAGCAGATGCAGACGTGTAGACGTGTATGTTGTGACTACGACGCCCGTCACCTGCGTGCTAGGAAGAGGCCGTGGACGACAGCAGTGGGCCCTCGCGGTTGACGTCGACGGCGGACGCCGCGGACGAGGCAGGCACGGACAGCTGCCCGTGCACGGTCGCGCGGATCTTGAGCACGTCCGCGCGCGAGAGGTTCGCCTCGTTGCAGAGCGAGCGGAAGATCGAGTCCTCCTTGTCGAACAGCGCGAGCGGCGTGTCGCACTCGGCGACGCGCCCCGCGTCCATCACGAGAATGCGGTCGTAGTACACTGCGAGGCGGGCGGGGGCGTCAGTCTCGGACACGGCGGCGAACAGGGAGCGAGACCAGGACAGGCGAGGCGGGTCGGCAGCGAGAAGCTGCCAGGGAGGGACGAGAGCGGACACGGGAGGGGAGAGGATTTCGGACGAGGGAGGGAAAGAGACGCACCGATAGTGTTGAGCCGATGCGCAATGCACAACAGCGTGGATGCGGAGAACTCGGTCTGGATCGTACGCTGGACCTTGGCATCGGTCTCGACGTCGACGCTACTTGTCGCCTCGTCCTGCGTCAAGTTAGTCAGCGGTATGTCGCACGCGGGGCAGCGTAAGCCCGAACGACGTACCAGCACGATTATACGACTATTCTTGACGAGCGCGCGACAGAGCGCCAGGAGCTGCTTCTCGCCCGCGCTGTAGTTCGAGCCTGGAAGGGGTGCCAGCGCGGGACAGAACGAGATGCGCGGTGAGTCGCTGGTGGAACAAGAGCGCGGCGAATCGCTTGCCTTCATCGCTGACGTTGGAGTCCAGACTGAACTTCGCTTCCGCCACGGGATCATGCGAGCCGTCCCGGGGCAGCAGCCATGCGCGGCGCAGCGAGTCTATCAACTCGGCGTCCGTGCGCGTGTTTGTCGGGTCGCTGCATGACATACGTTCACGTCAGTCGCCGAACAACGACATAGGGAGCGCGCGGGACGTACAGATTCTCCCGCAGGGTGCCCTTGAACAACAAGCTGTCTTGAGGCACAAGCGCAAGCCGTCCGCGGAGCGCGTCGAGCCCGATCTCCGCGATGTTGTACTTGTCGATCACGATACTGCCAGATTGCAGGTTGACTATGCGGAACAGCGCCTGCAGGAGCGAGCTCTTGCCCGCGCCCGTACGCCCGACGATGCCAATCTGTCCAGATGAGTGGTCAGAAAGTCGGCGCCGAACACCATGACAGCTGGGCGGTCACCTTCTCTCCCGGCTTCACGTAGAAGCTGACGCCCTTGAGGACGAGCGGTAGGCCCGGGCGGTACGCCATCTCGACGTCCTTGAACTCAATTTCGCCCGCGTCCGGCCAGGATGGCGGTGGGTCGTTGGGAGTTGTCGCCGCTCCCTCGTTCGGCAGCTCCGTGTAATACAGGATACGCTCCACGGCATTGAAGTTCTGCTCGTTCTGGGCATATGTGGAAACGAGCAACGCTGCGCAAATGCATGAGCAACTGCGGGAAGATGCAAGGAAAACTGACCGGGAGCTCACAGAATGTCTGGGTGACTGTAGGGTTGGCATGGAAGGTTAGCTCCATAGTATGATGTGCCGCGGAGTTGGTTCACTCACTGCTCAGAGTGTATGACAGCACGACACCGATCTTGCTCGGGTCTACGCTGGTGCGGAACCCAGCGGCGAAGAGACATATGCCCAGGATAAGAATGTTACCCAGGATGTCCAGTCGTACTCCCAGCCACCGCTGGATCGCGATTGTCATGTAGTACGCCCTGTTCTCAAGGTCCAGACCATCTTCTGCACTGCGAATGAAACGGTCCTAAGTGCGATTGCGATGTGAGATTATAGAGATTAAGATAAATCAGCGGAATGAGCTTACTTGCGAGCGGTATGCACGAACAGTACTGAGGCCGGTGAGCGTCTCTGTCCAAACATCAGGCATTCAGAATGCCAAATGGAGTCACATGGTGCGAAGAGGTACGGACCAGAGTAGGACGAGTACAACGCGGATCTGAGCAAGGAGTCCAGACGTTTGGCTTCTACAGAGCTTCGCCGATAGTAGACGGCCGCGATGTAGTAGAGGATCATGAGCGGCACGAAGATGATACCGAGGTAGGGGAATGTGTAGAACACGAGTGCCGCTGTGCCGATGACCGAACTAGATTATAGAGTTAGAAGCCATACTGCGGGGATCCACCTACTACTTAGCAGGCTTACCTGGCAGTAGAGAGGAGCTAGGTCGAACAATGGTCATTGAGGACAATATGCTATTATACGTGACGGAGTAAACTTACCTGAACCGCGATCATAGCTAATTCGGCGTCAAGCGTGTCCTGGTCCTTGGACAGCCGGGACATGATTCGCCCTGCGGTGCATACAGGTAAGCTTCGCAAACTCGCGTCAACTGTACTTTGACTCACCCAAAGGAGTCGTGTCAAAGAACGAGACGGGCGAACGGAGCACCGCAATCAAGGCCGCCTTGAACATTCGCAAGCCCGCCGTCAAGCTCACCATGCTGCAAACGATACACCTCAGCTACACACTCATGCGCGAAGGACATCATACTATTGACTAACCTGATGGTCAAACTGAGCGCGAATGAGAATATACCGCTTGCGATACCGAGCGCAGCATATGTCCCCATGTAGTCGCCCTGAGTGAAGCCACGGACGCTCTGCGCCGTCCAGAAACCCAGGAACAAGTTGTTCGCGACTGCATCCACGCCATTAGCATGCTGCATCGCACCTCTCTTCACCACTCATTGCACCACTTACCTTGTGCGCCCTGGGACAGGACAAGCCAGAGCATGATCAGAGGGAACACCGTAACGCCTCCGGCGAACTTGAAGTACTTCGTGTACACCGACGCTGAGACCGCGCCCGTAACGCGTTCCTCGTCCTGCATAAGCGTCTGGTGCTCCTTTGGCGGGCCTGCAACTTTGAGCGCCTTGGTCTGCGCCTCGGGCTTCTCCTCCGCCAACTCGGCCTCTTCCTCCTGCTTGTCGAGGCTGCCATACTCCTCCATCAAGCGCGAGAACATCTCGCCGTTGCTCATCAGGTCCTATAACATCACCGTCAGCTCGCACAGCTCTCGACCTCCCAAGCGAAGAGACACCGACCTGGTACGTGCCCTGCTCGACGATAACGCCCTCGTCCATCACGTAGATGTAGTCCGTCTTGTCCAGGACGTGCAGCGCGTGCGTGACGAGCACGCGCGTCTTGTCCGCGAGCGGGCCGTTGAGAAGGCAGCGGTCGAGCAGCGTCTTGCCAACGTATGAGTCGACCGCGCTGAGCGAGTCGTCCATGAGCACGATGTCCGCGCCCGAGTACGCCGCACGCGCGAGCGAAACGCGGGCCTTCTGCCCGCCGGAGAGGTTGATGCCCTTCTCGCCGATCTCCGTCTCCTCGCCGTTTGGGAGCATCTCGAGGTCGGGCTCGAGGCAGCACGCCTTGATGATCTCGTGGAACTTGGCCTCGTCCTCGGGCTGCCCGAAGATGATGTTCTGCCGGAGCGTCGCGTTCATGATCCAGGCCGTTTGAGGTACGTAGGCTGCCGTGGACGAGAAGATACACTACAAGCAGGTCCTGATTAGTCATGCGACATCATATAACGGTGCAGCTGAACGTACCTCCCCGCGAGTCTTCCTCATCTCTCCAATGAGCGCCTGCAGCAATGAACTCTACGACCGGCATGGTTAACATGCACGCACATGCCCAGGAAGACGCGACACTCACCTTGCCGGAGCCGACACGGCCGACGATGGCAACGAACGAGCCCTTCGGGATCTTCAGCTTGACGTCCTTGAGCTCAAACGGCTTGTCCTCCGCCTCCTTCCCCTTCCCATTCTCCGCCTCCTTCTCCTTCTCGCCCGGGGCAGTCGTAGGCAAATCCTCCTTCGTCCCCTTACTCTGCCGCCTCTCCTTCTTCTCCTTGCGCGCGTCCACCTTGACGCCGCGCGCGGCCTTGAGCGTGCTCTCCTCCTTGCGTGCGGCCTCCCAGGTGAAGTCCGCGTCGACGTCGAGCGCGAGCTTGCTCTCCGCGTCGACCGTGTACGGCACCGCGAGCTCCTCCGCGCGGAGGAAGGCGGAGATGCGCCGGAGCGCGACGAGCGCGTCCGTCGCGGACGCGAGCACGAGCGGGAGGTAGATGAGCGGCGTGCGGATGATCTGGGGGGCAGGTGCGGGTCGGTGAGAGATTGACGCGCAGCGGCGGCGGGGCGGGACTTACGTTGAAGAACTGGAGCGAACTGAAAATCGTGGCGACGTCGAGGCCGTGGTTCGTGAGCCCGTACGTGATCTGGGGGGCATTAGCAGCCAGCTACTGATGATGAACCAGCCCGTCGGGACGCACAAAGGACAGCACCGACGCAAGGATGGGGATCACGGTGACCAGGCCGATCAAACTCGACCTCGCAGCGCTGCAACGTAGTCAACGTAGTCAGCATGTGGTCAATCGTCGCGTAGACGTTTGCGATGGCGGATTCGAGAATTGAGGAGACTCACGCGAGGCGTCGAATTGTGCTCACTTCCCTCGCCCGCAGGGCGCCGACCTGGTGCGCGTAGAACTGCTCCCAGGCGTAGTACTTGAGGAGTCTGATGCCAGACAGCACCTCTGTCGTCATGCGCACGCGCTGGTCGGTGAGCACGACACCCTTCTTACGCTGGGCGAACATGATGCGCGCGAGGATGAACTGTGCAGGGAACCCGATGATGAGAATCTATCGCGTCCGACGTTGAGTCAGCGTCAATGTTCGAGTAAGCCGGGAGGTGATGAAAGGATACGTACGGCAAGTCCGACTAATGCGGAGACTCCAAGCTATACGAGGTGGTGTAAGTAGCGTGCCGGTAGGCGATACAAGGAACGTGGACCTACGTTGCGGATGAGGAGACCGATACCAATAGCGATCTGAATTGGGGCGATCCAAAGGCTGCAACCCTGTCAGCTCCGCTCACCCAGATGAACGAATACCTCCGGAAAATGAACTGACTTGTGAATCATTGCGCTATTGCGATCGAGCCTCGTCGCGTCCGTCGATATCATCGTGGTGATCTGCCCGACGCTGTGCTTCATCCGCCCCCGCCCGCTAAGCCGCAGCGACTTCCTGAATATCGCTCCAATCAACTGTGACGCATGTCAGCCTTTTGTTGACTCGAGCATTTCATGGCAGAGGTGACATACACTTGTACGCAGGCAGAGACCGTTTGACATCGCGACTGAATGACTCTGGAGGTAAGCGCGAGAAGGTGATACCGAGAGGCAACGTGCACGCACCCATCTGGTAATGGTTGGACAGCTATCGGACATAGGCAGGAATTTTTAGTTCCATTCTGATGTGCTACCGTGCGCAGAGCAGGCAAGAGAACTACTTACGAGACTCGAAACCTCTATGGGTTCCGGCACCGCATGAGTAATAGCTCGGGACGCTTGCTAGACGACGCACCTTGCATAGCGAAGATGGCAAATGCGAGGCCAATGCCGTAGCCAATGCCCTGCGGCTTCTGGAGGCCGAGTGCTTCACGTTGTGCTTCACTAGCTCTGAAGTAGACATACGACTTGGTGAGCCATGTCAGGAGCACTTGGTTAACCAGCGGGGTCGTCGTGTTGAGAGTGTCTAATATAGATTGAAGCTTCAGGATACCGGGCCGCCGGACTGCTAACATGTTAGCGCACCTGAGAAGAGCTTCAAGATTCCCGAGGCCCAGAACTGCACAAAATAAACGTTGTACAGCGCCTTGACCAGGGAGGAGTCGTAGTTGGGCTGCTTCCCAGATGGCTTCGGAGGGGCAGAAGCGGGGGACGGGCTGTCGGGGTCTAGCTTCTCGAGCGGTGCCTGCTTCGTAGAGTTCGATGTCTGGCGCGAGACATTGCCGTCACCCTGGGCATCGCTGGGAAAGACGCCCTCTCGCTGTAGGATGAACGCGGGTCGCTCCTCAGGAGAACACCTCTTGTAGAATGCTTCCTCGACGCGGTCGGTGAGGGCGTCGGTCAAACGCGTCTGCGGTAGTTGCCAGAAATCTGTGTATACGAGGGGAGAGCTTGGGACTGTTTCCAATGTGATCGAACCTGAGGAATCCGTACCTTGTTTCTCCAGAGGTCGGGAGAAGCCAACAGATAGAAACGAGTCCAGCCAGGAGAACAAGAGCCTCGAGAGCGGCCTGTGTAAGGAAGGGTTGGTGAGTTGATGCTCGTACTGACCTTAATCGTAAGCAGTCTGATCGTGAGCGGCCCCCGCCGGCTTGTGCATTTCCACACTCCACACCGTACACGGCAAGCAAAATGCAGAAGCCCCCGCTTACAGTCGCGGTATGGTCTGAACGAACGCTCCAAACAAGGGGATGGTCTAATGCTTGGAGGCTATCGGTATTGCAAGGTTGTGATGGTATGCCTCTAGTCTGCCGTGGTACGCCGCAATGTCCGTTGCACATCCCGCCATCGCCAAGGCACAGCGCGGGAGCCAAGCACACTAGTATGACGTGACTTACGAAGCTGTCGTCTCCGGGACCACCTTTCCCTCGCCAAAGGCCGGCGGAGCTGGTCGCGGGTGGAAGGGGTTCCACATCTCGCGGGTCGTCTCCTAGGAAGCTGAGGACGATGGTGGAGGAGGAGAAGAGAGGGAGACTCCGAGAAGGGCTGTCGCAGCAGCCCTAGAAATAGGACTACGGAGCATGGCAGTATTCAGTCCGAGTGCGTACGCATGCACTCGCTCAAATCCCTCCGCTCGCACCATGAGCGCACACAGCTCCGGCTTTTCCTCAGATCACCACGCAACACACCCGGCCAGGTCACCGAGCAGCCAATCAGCGCCCGGCGATTGCCCCCGAGGCCTGCGATCTCCTCGATCGGGCGTCGCGTTGCCCAGATCTCGGTGCCTAATTGACTCACCCCCGCTGACGTGCCCCGGAGCATCCGCCGGGCGTCCCCTGAGCCCCGCCGAGACTGCGCCGGCTCCCCCGCCCCCGCCGCCGAGTGATCCCCCGCCCCCGGGCGGGCCGCTGGGCGGGAGAATGCCCAAAGAGGCAACGCTTTTGAATTTGGGCGGACTTTGAATGGGACGAGGACGGGCTGAGACGCTCCTGTCTGGCCAGCGATTGCCTCTTGCATTCCTCCACCATGGCCGTCCGTCGTTGACCGTCCTATGTGACACCGTCCAGCCTCTCCGACGCATGTTCACCTCCAGTATTGTATCTTTCTGTTTCGCTGCGCTTCACGTCGCCACGCTGTCTGCTTCGTACCGCATTACTCGAGCATCCCACACAATCCCAGGATGAGTGACAGATTGGACCGGACCCCTTCGGTGCGTCTCGCAAGCCTTACCCTACATGACAATCCCCTACAACTCCCTCTAGGTGGGTGCTGACGGCCAGGCTCTATTCTCTCTTGTCGAGGCTGCCACCGTCGCCCGTCCTATCCCCACCGCCAGAGAGTCCTCGGCCGACAGTACTCTATCTCCCGGCAGCTACAACGGACCAAGCAGCCTCCACGCTGGCTCCGGAAGCAGCTATAGTAATGGCGGCATCTCCAAGGCCCATGCCGCCATGAAGCACCGTCGGCTCTCCTCCACCGGTCAAGCACGGCGCAGGTTGAGCGATGCACGGGAGGCGACTAGCCGACCTTCGTGCGTTGTCTATACACTTTGAGTTTTAACTGTACCGAACATACTGCCTTTAGGCCGGTCATGCTTCAGACTGCTGCGGCAGCCCTGTCTTCTCTGGCAACGCTCTCGCTCTCCGGATCTCCTCCCCCGCCGAGCGCTGCCCAGGCTTCCACGTCCTTCGCAGCTGCCACTGGTCAAATGGCCTCAGGGCTCGCGAACAGGATTCCTAAGGAAGAGGCAACAGATGAGAACACCGTCCCGGATGAATCTTCGGCAGTGCCTCCGACAAAGACGGAGATTAATGGCGCCGGCATTAGCGTCACGAAGACCGGCAAGAAGAGAGGGACGATATTCAAGTGTGAAAGTTGCTCCAAGGTCAGTCTGTGAATCCGTGGCATGGCGACGAAGCCAGCGTGGCTGCATGTGTCTGTAAAGACGCTGTCGGAGACGTTCGGCCGTCTACAATAGATTAGGAGACATCGACTCATTCCGTCGAGCAACCACATTGCTCACATGTCATTGCAGGTCTACCGCCACCCGTCATGTCTTATCAAGCATCGTTGGGAACACTCGCCCCACTGGCGCGAAGCCTCGAAATTCCTGCTGAGCAAGCACCAGCAGGTGCAGCTGCTCGAGGTGCGCTGTCATCGAAATATCCCCTTCTAGACAGGCGCCCATTCTTTTCTTAGGCAGCGGCGATCCTCTCGCATCTGGACCCGTCGGCTACTGGTGGGCGCTCGCTGCCAGAAGATCGTTCCCTGTGGCCCTCCTACATGTCGGGAGGCCTCCTTCCTCCCCCCGACGCGGCGAACGCTACCCAGCACGAGAGTGGGAGACCGACTCCCAAGGCTCGCTCGTCATCAGTCTCAACGTCCCTCGACCAAGCGACCGTCTACCCCGTCTCAAGCTCTGTCCCGGCAACCTCGCTGCTCACTTCGAGCTCTGGTACTGCTCCCGGGCTGGGCGCCGGACGGGGCCCGACGCGCTCCCCTTCTGCCGGGCCACGTATGCACGACTACGCGCTGCCCAACTCCGGCGGTATCACCCACGTCCGCCCGGGCGTCGTCGGCGTCCCGATGACTCGAGCAGCGCAGTCAGACGCGGCCCAGAGTTACCCGGTATCTGTCGCCGCGCAGAGTCGTTCGGCTCCCATGCCGGTGCCCGTCGTCAGCCGCGACGCATATCGGGAGCCGCAGGACGCGAGCGCGTACTCGTTCGTGAGCGCAAGCGGGGCGTCGGTGTCCGAGGCGTGGAGCTCGCCCGTCTCGGTCGGATTCGCGCAGTCGTCGTTCCGCTCGTCGTCGGTGACGTCTCACTCGCACTCAGCCGCATCCTTCTCCGCGTCCGGTGGCCTGGAGCGCTCCTTCTCGTCTGAGGGCGCGGGCGCGTGGAGCCTGCCGCGCTCGTCGGTGCGCTCAAGCTCGCTCTCGCGGAGCCGGAGCGGGAGCGCGGACATGGACGATGGCGAATTCGTCGACATCGACGGGCCTGGGGTCTGCGCGGAGGACGCGGGCAAGGGCGCGTTCGGATTCACGAGCCGCGGGTGGAAGATGAACGTGGCGCAGCACGGCGGGAACGGGAAGATCGAGGAGGAAGAGTGGGACGGCATGGAGATGGAGATGGAGATGTGAGGCGCCCAGGCTGGACGGAGCTGGAGGCGGACGGACGACGAGCACGAAGGAGACCCCATTTCACGGCGTTCACGGACATCCACGGTATATGTATCTTTGGGCCAGCGGTGCCTCTTCTTTTTTGTTTTGCGTACTGCGTTGCGTCGTTGCGTCGGTGGATCGTCGAGGCGACGGTTCGCTGCAGACATGTTACTCACTCTACTACCACTTCTTCTCGTGTACATGATTACCGCGTCGGCATTGTTGTGCAACTAGTACGTGTATTCCGCTGTACTTGTCTCCCACTATATATGTATATATTCACGCTCTGGCGGAGGGCTGGCGGGCCCAGGGCGGGTGATTCACCGCGTGAAGATTAGAGGGGGCCGGGTAGTGTACTTGCTCGGCGACGTCCCTTCCTCCGAATATTCCGTCTTCTCTCTTCATCATGCATATAAGCAATCAGTCTGAGCGTGCTTCAATGGTCTCTTTCATGAGATCAGACCCTTGCTCCGCCGTGGCGGAAATGAGTACTCTACCATTCCAAGATATTGGTTTCAGTATTCAGCACTGGTGTATTGGTCGACCGATGTACATCATGTACCTATGCGCGGGCATATGGCAAGATTGTGGGTTAGTCAAAGGTCCGCAAGCTCGGTCATATAACCACGAACGATGTCCGATATGTACGCCGGTGAAGGTAGCACTTCATACTGGTACACTTGACAAGTATTCTCCGGACCACCTTAGAACCAGCGTCTACGGGCCGATCAGAGGCAACCTCTCCTTCAGCTCGCCAACATCCTCGATGGGCAGCCCGCACGTGAAGTTCTCGCAGATCCGCACATTCTCCTTCGTCTCGCCCGCCTTGCGCTCGAGCTCCTCTACCAGGCTCCGCACGCTCGCATTGACTTTCGCGAGCTCGCGTGGGGGGTTCGTCGGGTCGAGGTGGATGAGGACGCGATTCGGGATGAACGCCGAGCGGATCAGCCGGAGCAGCGGCGTGTCGGACGGTGTGCCCGTGTATATGAGCTGTGCGCCACGTCAGAGAAGTGGAGGCGTCGTAGGCGGGGAGTTCGTGTACCTGCATGTATCCTCTGTCGGCTAGCATGGCAGCGCTGACCATGGAGGCGAGCGCGAAGGGCGCGCGGGACAGTAGCTGCCCGTTCGACGCCAAGACGCTCTTCGCCTTCGCGTTGTACTCCGTGTGCCTGTCCTCTGCAAAGTGGGCGAGGCGCTGCAGGTTGGAAAGCGTAATCGACACTGCGCTGGGCTCTGCGCCGTCCTGCGACAGCAGCGTCAACTCGGCCGCTCCAGTGAGGTCAAGGTAAAGACTTACCTGCGCGTCCTTCATGCGGATGAGGATATGCTCATCCGGAGCCGAGGCGAAGTACCCGCCGCCCTCGGTGTCGTAGAACAGTTCGTCCTGTTTTTCCTGCAGGCGGAGCGCCCACAAGAGATACTCCTCTCTCGCGCTCGCTTCGTACAAGTCCAGAAGCCCTGCAAGCAATCTCTAGCACAAGGGGAATGTATACACGGCAAGTGGACGGACCCTGTATGAGGAACGCATAGTCGTCAGCTTGGCCAGTGGGACCAGGGCCTTCGCGGTAGCTCCGCTTGAGCTCGCCGCTCTGTTCGTCGTAGACGTGACTACGGATGAACGCGGCGGACGCCTCTGCCATCTCGAGCGCCCTCGAAGCGATATCACGATCGTGAGCGAGTACTTCGGACGTGCGTGCGAGACCAGAGATCTGTACAATGTCAGTGTTCAGAGAAAGAGTATGCGTCCGAGTGACTGACCATGAGCCCGTTCCAGCAGGTGAGGATCTTGTCATCCAGATGCGGTCGAGGGCGATGCTTGTCTCGATAGTCGCGGAGCGTCTTCAGGCTTCCCTCCAATATCTTCTCGACGTCTTGAACCGACTTCCCAAACTTCTCGGCCGTCTCTTCCGGGGTGTGCGCCGTGAACAGCACGTTCTATACTCTGGCATCACTACGTGGTGTCGCCCGAACAAAGCAGCAGAAGTACTATACCTGGCCCTTCAGCTCGCCCTGGATGTCGTGGCTCGGATCGCAGTTGCCTCCCTCCTTGACGCCAAAGTGGTACTTGAAGAGTTCAGCGTCCGCGCCGAGGAGCTCGTCGAGCTGCTTCGCAGTCCATACGTAGAATACGCCTTCTTTCTTGACGGTGCTGTCCTTTGTCGGGAGAGAGTCGGCGTCTTCGGCGCTGTAGAAGCCGCCTTCCGGACTTCTGAGGTCTCTCGCGACGTAGGAGACAATGTCCTTGGCCATGAGCTCGAGCGTCGTCTTTTCGCGTGATGTGGAGGGAAGCAGTTGATAGAGATCTAGGGATGAGGATAGGAGCTGGGCCTCGTCGTAACTATGGATACAAATGTCAGTGCATGTCATGACGTTGAAATGAACCTATGGAACACATACAGCATTTTCTCGACTAGGGGATATTGAGAGCCCATGAGCATGCGCATTTTACAGAAGGAACACGCACATACAGTGGGGCACGTGCCATCTCTCATCCACGGAGTAACGAGAGAAACCGCCGCCTACAACATCGCGGATGCCGCCGTTGTATATCTTCACCATGGAATACACCGCCATATCTCGGGCAGCTTGCGCATCCTTCTTGTCTTCCGCCGACGCATTGGGGTCGCTGAGATGCAGTGCAGCATAGCGTGACAGGAAGTGCGTGGTCTGCGCAGGCGAGGGGAACTTGGGGGCACGGTCGAAACCGCCGTTCACGGAGTCAAATCGCTTCTGCAGGTGCTTGAAGACCTCCTGCGTCAAGGGTTGGACTGCCACGCTGCCCTCTGGAGCGATCTAATGGCAGGTTAGTGGCGGAAAGGCATAGAAGAAGCCAATGACACCAAGACGTACGTTCGTGCTCTCTCTCAGCGCATTGATGACCTGCTTTCCTGATTCAATGACACGCTCGCGATCGTTCTCCCAACTAGGTCCATTTAGTGTCTGGGTTCAAAGAGGACTCTACATGGCGAGACTCACACGTCGGCTAGCTTGATCAAAATTTGGCGAAAGCGACCTGGAGGGAAGTAGGTCTGATATCGGGTGAGTTAAGCAATGCATGTCAGAGACAGACATTCCCTACTCCAGCGAAGAAGGGGTGGAGATCCGGAGTAAGCCCTGGTTACTGGTTATTACTATGAAAACCCACACTTTCGCGACGCAACAACTCACAAACAGACATGGGCCAACCGCCGCCACCAGAGGTTGCCTGCAGGAACGTCATATACAGTCGGTCAACGTCGGGTCGTTCCTCCCGGTCTACCTGAAGTTCCGTGATTAGTAGTGGACGAAAAGCAAAGAAACAATGAGCCCACTTTGATGTTGATGTAGTGTTCATTCATGATACTTGCGGTGATCTCATCCTCGAAGCTCTCATGCGCGAGAACATGGCACCCTGCGTCACGAATCGCATATTGAGCATTTCTTGCGTGCCATACGTAGAATTCCCGCCGTACAGTGACACGCCGAATATCCGACCTGCGCCGCCCATGTTCTCAGCATTGCGTTAATCCCCACAACAGACACGGAGGGAGGCGTACGGAAAGAAATATGGGCTTGTTCTGTCTTTTTGCCTCGTCAAAGGCCTCTTGACCCCATTCGTACCAGTCAACCTGGAAAATCAAGCGGAGTAAGTTGGCAAATGCAAATTCTCAGTGCTCGTTGACCAGAACCTACCGGGTTCTCTGCGTGCTGCAACAAGTATGGGCTTTTCGCTTTGGCTAGACGGTTGACATGGTGTGCGCCAGTGCTGCTCGTATGGCTCATTTTTGCTGCAGTACCTCGGTATGCTGGTACTCCGGCTCTGGCACTGCGAGATTCTCCGTATGTTTTCGAATGTAGGAGATGAGTGAAGCTCGACGAATAACGATTGCGACGCGCTGGGCGGAGAAGCGTAGAGAGAGGTAGTTTACCCTGGCGGATGGCGTGGCGGTTGACAAGAAACATGAATATATGCAAGCATGCGGCCTGCTAGAGCTCGAGGATAGTACTTGCAAGGCAGCCTGGTGGCGATGGTAGAGCTACGACGTGATGACGTCGACGACCCCTCTGCGGTGGCTGAGAACCCTAACCCGATATCACCATACTTCCAGTCACGGTTTCACCATCATGTCCGCTCATGTGTGGGCAAATATCTCGAGAAGAATACTAGATGTACGTGCTACGAACACCAAATCCCCACATCTATTGCGTAATCGCGCATCAGACTCATTCATTGCCCAAGGCAGGAGTATCACCGAAAACGAGCTGCATGAACTCCTCGGAGTAGCGAGGTCCGAGGGTCTTGTCGGCCACCTCGGCAATCCTCCGTATCTCAGCGACATCCTGCGCGGCTAACTTCAGCCTCAATGCGCCCAGGTTCTCCTTCAAGTTCTGTTCATCAAGGCGTGAGTCACACATCTCCTCCGAGCGATCGACAAGGAGACACACCTCGACCTTGGTCGTCCCCGGGATGGGGATGATGTCGTCGCCCTGGGCAAGAAGCCATGCCAGGGCCACTTGCCCGGGTTTCGCGCTGTACTTCTCAGCGATCGCTTTGATGCCGTCCACGACCTTAAGGATATTCGGGAAGGATTCCTCCGAGAATCGCGGCATGTTCCTCCGCATGTCGTCCTTGGCGCCCAGGTCGGAAGGCGATTTCTGTTATGCGTCGTCTGCTCAGCATCGTTTACGCTCCCGCGGGTCACGCAGGCTCACAACTTGGCCGGTCAGGAGTCCGCGCCCGACCGGGGAGTAGGCGACGATTGCGACCCCGAGCTCGCGAGCGGCTTTGAGCAGCCCGATCTGCGGGTCCTCGTTGTCGAGGGCGAAAGGCGAGTACTCGACCTGAACGGCTGCAATCGGGTGCACCGCGTGCGCACGCCGCAGAGTTGCGGCGGACACCTCGGAAAGACCGAGGTACTTCACTTTACCCGCTCTGTCAAGAAAATGTCAGAGACACATGACTCTTCGGGAATGCCATCGCGAGCGGCCTACTTGACTTGCTCGGCCATGGCTTTCACCGTCAACTGCGATGTTCTCAGGCCATCGTCCATGAGATATACAAGCTGACCACAGACGTACCTCGATTGGTACAGTCGGGTCCACGCTACAATGGCCATACGGCCTCGCGTGAGCTTTGTATTTCCTCGCTTTCAACCAGAACTACCGACCGATGCAGGTACCACAGATCGATGTAATCCACGCCCAGTCTTGCCAGCGATCTGTCAAGAGCCTTCGGGACATACTCAGGCTCGGCGTGGATGAGCCTATCCGACTGCCCGTGGGCGAAGCCGAACTTGGTCGCGAGGAAGATCTCGCTCCGCTTTCCAGTCTTCTTGAACCTGGTGCGTCAAGCAAATTGTGAGAAACGACCGCCGATCTCCGAGTAAGATAGCAAAACGACACTGACCATTTGCCGATCAGCTCCTCGTTGTTGCCATACGCATCTGCGGTGTCCCAGTTCGTGCAGCCGTTCTCGTACACGGCGTCGAGGATCTGGCGATATCCCGTAAATTTGAGGCGCACGCGACGGTGTATCATGAAGCAAACTGACCTTCAAACCTTCCTCGTCGGGCTTCGGGTTCCCGTAGAAGGCAGAGATGCCCATCGCACCGTAGCCTATCGCAGTGACGTCGGTTTGGCCGATCTTCCTGGTCGGTAGAGACATGCTGGAGGGTCCGCGAGATGGAGTTGAAGCTGCAGTGACTTGTTCGCAGCCTCGTACTTATATACTGCGATGTAGGAGATAGCTACGGGGGGTGTCTTGGCGTGCCGTAGCTGCTGACCATCTCTAGACGACAACTCTTGTACTCTTCTGAGTCACCAGAAGACTCGGATGCGTTGAGCCTTCGCAGTCCTGTGGCATGGATTGAATGTTATCCGCTATGTGCGACGAGGATACGTTAGCACGGTGACCGTGGAGGACAGGATCGTCAGGGAGATGTGAGGAATACCAACAATCCGATTTGGTGCACCACCGCGGAATACTATCGGTGGGGATGCACAACCCTTTGTACGCTCATGGCTCATGTGGATAATCTCCCATTCTCTCAGGCGTCCATGGCCGCAGACATATGCGCCAAGGCAAGAGCCTCTCGCCTCCGACGGCCTGGTCAACCGCGACCGCCAGCTTGCAAATCTCACCCGCAGATTCTCGCGCGGGCTGCAGCCTCTGGTTCTCAAACCTCCAGGTGTAAGGCGTGCCAATTGCATGAGCGTCGCTAAACAAGCTATTAATAAGGGTTTGTAGGACGTACCTCGACGCTCAGATTGGAATCCAGATATCCGAGGTTTTCTGCGAGACAAAGTGGGAATCTGTTTCTCTGGTCGTCGTTGCTCAGGTAATCGAAACATCGTTGCGGGCCCCGACCGTGAAAGCTGAACTCTCAAGCAAGCCTGCCGGGATGAGTCCATATAACCGGGTCTACGAACGGCCACGTAAAAAGCTGAAGGTAAGCTGGAAGGCGCGTTTGGGAAACGCAAATGTGACTGCCACTTAGGTCACAACATACTGAACGCCGTGACGTTTTCGTCACAAATCATGCGGCACCGAACTGACCGAATCTGGTTTGATAATCACGCTCGCCTTCTATGAACGGCAGTCTTTCCACCTCCCCCCGGCCAGGCCAGAAGCACATGTCGTGGCTCAGATCGTATAGTACATGGACACAAGGCGGATACCAAGAAAAGAAAACGCATTTTGGTTTCCCCACCCGCGCGCCACTCCGCGGAGGCGGCACACGAGCGGGTACTTATCCCGAGGACCACAAAAAGGTATGCGCCAGGACCTCCGCAGAGGCCCCTCCCTCGAGACTTACCTTCCTACCTCTGGCCGGATATAGCGCATCCCAGCGCGAGGGCTTGACTCTTGCAGCGATCTTGAGGCCTAAGATCCCCGTCGCCTTCGACCGCTCCCCGCGCGTGGCACTGCAAAAGCCACTGAGGAGGGAGCGTGGACGGGGAGTGTCGAGCGCTAGCATTGGGGAGTGAAGGTTAGTAGTGAGGATTAGTGAGGGGAAACCCGTCGTCTTGTAGAGGTAACCACTCCGACCTTTCGGCGAGCGGGAGACGGGAGTGAGGAGATGAAGCGCCAGCGCGCCGGAATTTATAGTATTAGGAGGAGGCTGACATCCGCCCGGTTCGATCACGTAGGCTTGCGACGGTCTCGCAGGTTGGGCGACCATGGCTCAGCTATGCATGTGATATGCAGAGCCTCTCGAGAGGTTCTTCTCTATTGTGAGAGCATAGAGCCCCTGTGAAATGAGATATCCGAGGAGGTTGCAGAATAAGTTACGAACGTAGCATACGACTGCACGTTGCCAACCTTCAAGAGCAGTAAGTAGGCGCCCACGGCCAATGCCGAGCCGATGCGCTGTCAGCTTTCTCGGCCCCGGCTCTCTTCCGCGACGGTTCTAACTTCTCAAATATCATCTGTTCGACACTGCTGGAAACATATAGAGACATTTCAAGTGCCGCTATCATCTGATCTACTCATATATTTGATCGTCGAGGCAGTGTCGCTGGTGAGTCTGCCAGCGGTGCTTGCATATGATTGAGCCTTTCCGCGCTATGACTGACGATGACTAGCATCGTACAGACAGCTTGAGGGTCGTAGAATCACATGGATATTCCACAGACCAACTCATGAAGGACTAGTCGTGGGTACGGGGCCAGCCCGGGGTACCCTTGTCCCACCGATGTCACGGCGTCATGCGGCTCGCCTCTTCAGCAGAACGCACAGCACCATTTTCGGTCGGACATTGGAATACCACAATATGTCCAGAGGCTACATCCGTCGAAATGTTGCACAAGGGTCCTTACACATAACTCCCGCTGACAAGCTCACACTGTTCGTCATTGCCGCACCTGGCGCGTGTAAGAAACGCGCAAACTCGGTTTCGGTACAGCTTCTTCATCAGACTATGGGATAGATTCAGACTCAATTGATTACAAGTACAGGGCCTCACTTTGCGACCGTGGTACGAATACTACGCATTCAAGCGTCGAGGGCAGGAGTATCGCCGAACAGGAGCTGCTGATACTCTTTGGGATAGCGAGGTCCGAGGGTCTTGTCGGCCGCCTCGGCTATCCTACGAATCTCGGCGACGTCCTCCGCAGTCAACTTCACCTTCGCAGCGCCGAGGTTCTCCTTCAGGTTCTGTGCATATTTCGGTGAGTCTACATTGCTCGCGAATAGGGACCCGACATGCGTAGGGGCGTACCTCGACCTTGGTCGTCCCGGGGATGGGAATGATGTCTTCGCCCTGGGCGAGGAGCCATGCAAGGGCTACCTGTCCGGGCGTTGCGTTGTACTTTCCAGCAATCGCAGTGATGCTGTCCACGAGCCTGTTGATGTCGGGGAACTTCTCTGCCGAGAACCGCGGCAGGTGCCTCCGGCGGTCGTCCTCAGGCAGATCATCGGGAGACCTCTGGATTCAATCCGGTCGGCGCGCTGTCTGAGAATCGTGACGCATAAGAACTCACGATCTTGCCCGTCAGGAGTCCGCGTCCCACTGGCGAGTATGCCACGACAGCGACGCCGAGCTCACGAGCGGTCTTAAGGAGCCCGATCTTCTCGTCCTCGATGTCGAGCGTGAAGGGAGAGTATTCGACCTGGATGGCTGCGATAGGATGAACGGCGTGTGCGCGACGCAAGGTCTCCGCGGAGATCTCGGACAGTCCAAGATACTTGACCTTGCCGGCCCTGCATCTTCACGTCAGTGGACTATATGGGCAACGCCGGCCGGCATCGAGAAGCGCTCACTTGACTTGTTCGGCCATAGCTCTGACTGTCAACTGCGCGGCATACTCAATGGAGGCGCGACAATGGCATCAACCCGACGGGATGCTTACCTCGATAGGAACAGTCGAATCGGCACTAGATGATATAGGTGAAATGTGAGCGCGATCCCTCAGTGTATCGGTACGACGGCGGGCACTAACCGGTGAAGGTACCAGAGATCGACGTAATCGACACCCAGCCGCTCGAGCGACTTCTCGAGGGCCTTCGGGACGTACTCGGGCTCCGCGTGGACCATTCTGTCCGTACGGCCGTGGGCGAAGCCGAACTTCGTCGCGAGGAAGATCTCGTTTCTCTTCCCCGTCTTCTTGAGCCTGCAACAAATGCCGCCGCGTGTGAGTATTCGTTGATCATCATGAATTCCGGGGCGATGTGGGCACAGACCATGCGCCGATCAACAGCTCATTATCGCCGTAGACATCTGCGGTGTCCCAGTTGGTGCAGCCGTTGTCGTAGACTGCATCGAGGATCTAACAGGCAGCGTCGCGTCTAGGTGAGTGGACGAGAGATTGCCACTCAGAGAGGACTGAGGACGCTCACCTTCAACGCTTCTTCCTCAGATTTGGGCGTGCCATAGAAAGCAGAGATGCCCATCGCGCCATATCCTATGGCGGTGACATCCGTCTGACCGATCTTCCTGGTGGGCAAAGACATATCTGAAGGTACGCGGAGTGTAGTGAGCTCAACGGCGAGGTTCTCGAGTCTGGGTAGACGATGCGGTGCCCATCCCCGTCCTTTTATATCGTTGAGATCTAGAAATGCACCCTGCAACCCGGGACGGAGTCCTCGGGCTGGCTTGCGCAATAACTGCTGACGAATCTCCGGTCTGGAGATTGCTTCACCTCGATGCTTCGAGTTCCCGGCGGCATCTACTCGATTTGGGCATTATCAGCTAACTCCCCTGCAGAGCGGGTGTAGCATGGCCACGGAGCGAAGATGTGTACGCGTCATCCACAAGTGATCAAGAGATCGATTCGGCATCGCAGCGCATACTACTTGTCCAGAAATCGTGAATCCTGGGCAGTGTCCTTTCATGACATATGCGTCCATACAAATTCATCCGAGTCGCAGAGGACGTGCAGGCGGAACACTTTGCACGTCCATGATCAACACATCGCCCACTCGCGCCTTTCTCTCAGGTCTTAGGCATTAAGCTGAAGCGCGGGCGTGTCCGCGAAGGTGAGGGCATCCCAAGGGGGAGGGTACCTGGGGCCCACAGTGCGGTCGGCCGCAACCGCGAGCTTCCGGATTTCGTCCACATCCTCCGGCGCGAGCTGCAGCTGCAGGCTGTCCAGGTTCTCCTTCAAATTCTGCCCCAAAGGCGGTTGGGTCACTGTCCTTCAGACGACAAATACTGCAACGCACCTGAACGCGAGTGGTGCCCGGGATCGGAATGATGTCGTCCCCCTGGGCGCGCAGCCACGCGAGCGTGACCTGACCCGGGGTCGCGTTGTACTTCTTCGCGACCGCCTGCACGCCGTCCACGACCTTCAGGATGTTCGGGAAGTTCTCCACGGAGAAGCGCGGGAACCTATGTTTCGGGTCGTCCTCGCTGAGATCGTCTGCATCAGGAAACGCCGAAACCTCCAGACGGAGACGCCGGATCCATGGCTCCGGGGGCCTCCATCTGGGGACTCGTTCTCCATCTCGCCAATGTCCACTCTCTTACGGCTACGAATAATATCCATGCATGCACTAGGCCTCGCTCGAAGCTCATTGATAATTTTTGTGAAGCGTATCGGGGAAGGCGTGAGCAAGGAGTCGCGCAGGAAGCGCGTGGGAAAGCAACATCGAGAACTCGATGGAGCCCGGGCGTCTCCATATGATGGGGGGCTGTCTCCATCGCTCCATCCAACCACGTGGGTCCATATGCCGCTCCTGGTTCCCGACGTGTTTCCTGATGTGGGGACCGCTACAGGACGATCGGAGGCCTGTAAGGTCGAGTAGTCGTAGCAGGACGAGAAGTGTGCTCACGATCTTGCCAGTCAGGAGGCCGCGGCCGAGGGGCGAGTAGGCGACGATCGCGACTCCCAGCTCGCGCGCGGCCTTGAGGAGGCCGATCTTTTCATCCTCAATGTCGAGCGTGAACGGCGAGTACTCGACTTGAACTGCCGCGATGGGATGCACTGCGTGCGCGCGGCGAAGGGTGGCCGCCGAGACTTCCGACAGGCCGATGTGTTTGACCTTCCCGGCTCTGTGTATGGACACATCAGTTAATCGAATCCACAAGTTGACCGTCCTCGGAACACGCTCACTTGACTTGCTCCGCCATTGCGCGGACTGTGAGCTGGAGAGCGCGACGTTCAGGCTAATATCACATTGCGGGGACAGCGTGGAACAGTACCTCGATTGGCACCGTGGTATCAGCTCTGGAACGTCGGTGTTGTGAGTATCAGAAGGCAAAGTATGATGACATACGCCACACGTACCGGTGGAGGTACCAAAGATCCACATAGTCAACCCCGAGCCGCTCAAGGGACTTGTCAATGGCCTTCGGGACATAATCCGGGTCGCCGCAGACAACGCGGCCGGGAATTCCGGAGGCCACGCCGAACTTAGTAGCGAGGAAGATGTGGTCTCGCTTTCCCGTCCGCTTGAACCTGGATCGCATGTCATGTATACGGTTATAGCGACACCGAACTTGAAGTCGATGGCATGGCGTACCATTTACCGAGGACGACCTCGCTGTCGCCGTACGCATCGGCGGTGTCCCAGAAGGTAACACCGTTCTCGTACACAGCGTCGAGCAACTGTATGCCAGAGGTAGTCAGTGCATGGCCTCGAAGATGTCGCGGACTCGGAAGAGGTGGTGACATACCTCCATTCTATCCTGCTCAGATAACTTCTGGGCGTACAGACCGGCAACGCTCATTGCGCCATAGCCGATCGCGCTCACTTCATCGTTGCCGATTTTACGGGCGGGCAGTGTCGTAGGCATATCGAGAGCGGTGGTAGCAAAACAGGGGACGAGCCTAGGAGGTTGTTGCCTCCCATAGTCTCGCGGAACCTCCTTTTATGTGTCCACGAGCTCGGCGATAGCCCATCTGAATGCGGTACTATGAACGAGCCGTAAAGACTCGTCACTCAAGTGGGAGCCCCGGCATCGCGGTCTGGAGGCTACGATTCAGGTCTTGATGGATATGGACGTGTGCGATTGTCAGATGTGCATGTCAACGCTCGGAGGTAAGGCCGTACACACCGACACTCATTGCGCAGGGTGCCCGAGGCCAGGTACACCCCGGCAAGCTCCTGTGGCTATGGTGAGTACTGAGCATAACTAGGGTAGCCGGTTCCGGCTATTGCTGCCATGGTTCTGTCACAGTAACCCGTACTTTGCACCGGGCCCGCCGCGGACACCACTCCGCATAAATTCCGCATTGTGGAATCTGAGGATTTGAGATGGACCATGAGGTCTAGCCGCAAGCAAGCATAGCCATAGCGAGAAATGTTGAGTAGTAGACACGCCGGTGACACATCGATGACGCGCCTTCACGGTCATTCGGCATGGTGTACGACCCGAACCAAGTGTGAACGTGACCAACCTGAACCCAATCAGCAGGAATCACTGAGGGATCCTCAACACCAAGTTTGATTCCGCTGACCATACATGGGGAAATGCTGCCACTGGCACGCTGATACTACCAGCACACAGCCGCGCAAAGTGACCATGTAATACAAGCACTCACTCCTTAAGAGGGGGCGTGTCGGCGAGGCTGAGGGCCTGCCACTGGGGAGGGTACCTATCGCCGATGGTGCTGTTGGCCTCGACCGCGAGCTTGCGGATCTCGTCGATGTCCTCCTGCGCGAGCTTCACCTTCAGCGCGCCCATGTTCTCCTTCAAGTTCTACTCGCAAGCGGTGAGCGGGCTGCACACACAGTGGGTAAAGAGGGCGAGCCGGGGTGCGACGTACGGGGATGCGCGTGGTGCCCGGGATCGGGATGATGTCGTCGCCCTGGGCGAGCAGCCACGCGAGGGTGACCTGGCCGGCGGTAGCGCCGTACTTGTCCGCGATCTGCTGGATGCCGTCGACGATGCGGAGGACCTTCGGGAAGTTCTCCTTCGAGAACCGGGGGAGATAGCGGCGGATGTCGCCGTCCTTGATATCGTCAGGGGACCGCTGCGACGATGGGATCGGTGAGCGATATGTATGTACCGGCGAGTCGAGGAGGGAGGAGACTCACAATTTGGCCGGTGAGGAGCCCGCGCCCGAGCGGCGAGTATGCCACCACGGCTACGCCGAGTTCGCGAGCTGCCTTGAGCAGGCCGATCTTCTCGTCCTCGATGTCGAGCGTGAAGGGCGAGTACTCGACCTGGATGGCCTTGATAGGGTGGACGGCGTGCGCGCGACGCAGGGTGTCCGCGGAGATCTCGGAGAGGCCGAGATACCTGACCTTGCCCGCCCTGCAGCGGGACGATACACATGTCAACAAACCTCGCAGGAGCAGGTGTAGCATGGTACGTACTTGACTTGTTCGGCCATTGCTCGGACGGTCAGCTATGATGTTGCGTGAGCATGCGGGCAGACAGTATGCACAGCGATGAGAGTACCTCGATAGGCACAGTTTGGTCCACCCTGAATGGTATCACTTGGTTAGCGTGAAAGACGCACTGGTAACAGTGCGCTATGCGTACCGATGGATATACCAGAGGTCGACGTAGTCCACACCGAGCCGTTCGAGGGACTTGTCGATCGCCTTGGGGACGTATTCCGGGTCACCGCAAACCGTACGACCCGGAATGCCAGCGGCCAGGCCGAACTTCGTGGCGAGGAAAATCTCGTTGCGCTTTCCCGTCTTCTTCAACCTAGAAAATGTTAGAATTCAGAGTGTTCAGCGATATATGATAACGAACCATTTCCCAATTGACACTTCGCTGTCGCCGTACGCGTCGGCGGTGTCCCAGTTAGTGCAGCCACTTTCGTAAACCGCGTCTAGGAGCTGGTGAAGTGGAAGCGAACGTTTCGATGAGTACAGCAAGCAGACGTATATGGGCGTATGAAATGCACCTTGAGTCGCTCGTCTTCGGGAATAGTGGTGGCATAGTAGGCGGCGATGCCCATCGCACCGAAACCCAGTGCAGTGACATCGGAGTCGCCGATCTTGCGAGTAGGGAGAGACATGGGAGTATATATGAGTGGGTGGCGAGGAGAAGTTGGATGGGTTTCTGGACGCTGTCTCTCTGAACCCGGTGCATCTTAGCTCTCCTTTATACCCTGCGCAGACGTCTCCCAAACGCTCGATCGCTGCGACAGGCTGCTGTGGACGCGTGGACGAGCAGCCTGGTCATTGCACCGCATCAGGAAACGCCGAAACCTCCAGACGGAGACGCCGGATCCATGGCTCCGGGGGCCTCCATCTGGGGACTCGTTCTCCATCTCGCCAATGTCCACTCTCTTACGGCTACGAATAATATCCATGCATGCACTAGGCCTCGCTCGAAGCTCATTGATAATTTTTGTGAAGCGTATCGGGGAAGGCGTGAGCAAGGAGTCGCGCAGGAAGCGCGTGGGAAAGCAACATCGAGAACTCGATGGAGCCCGGGCGTCTCCATATGATGGGGGGCTGTCTCCATCGCTCCATCCAACCACGTGGGTCCATATGCCGCTCCTGGTTCCCGACGTGTTTCCTGATGCGGCCGAGTGTACTCATCACCCCACGGAGACGGCACGGATCGACAGTGGCGGTCTCGTCGAGTTTACCTTGTGTGATTGGCCATACCGGCTTGCAGACTGTAGGGCCATCCCCGCTCGGGATATACGGGCGCCTCATCGTCTCGGCAGGAGCCTCAGGCTTGTCAACATCAGGAAACGCCGAAACCTCCAGACGGAGACGCCGGATCCATGGCTCCGGGGGCCTCCATCTGGGGACTCGTTCTCCATCTCGCCAATGTCCACTCTCTTACGGCTACGAATAATATCCATGCATGCACTAGGCCTCGCTCGAAGCTCATTGATAATTTTTGTGAAGCGTATCGGGGAAGGCGTGAGCAAGGAGTCGCGCAGGAAGCGCGTGGGAAAGCAACATCGAGAACTCGATGGAGCCCGGGCGTCTCCATATGATGGGGGGCTGTCTCCATCGCTCCATCCAACCACGTGGGTCCATATGCCGCTCCTGGTTCCCGACGTGTTTCCTGATGAAACACCATGACATGGTGTATCATCGTCCGTTCTCTGATTCGAGAAGGAACGATAAGAACTTCAGAGAGGAGCATAACGTCCAGTACTCACCCGGACGACAACAAGTGGGGCGATGGGTGCTCATAAATCTGGACGAAGAGGCGGCAACTTGAAGCCACTAGATCTAGTACGGCGCGATGGTGAATAATGACATCATTACACCAGAGTCCGCAGACCAAGTGGATGTAATCGTTTTTTCCTATAGTGCCGTCATGAGTTGATTACAGTGATGAGTATAGATGCTTGTCCACAATGTCGAAGGTACAGTTGTCCGTAGGCCAGTGGTGGTTAAGTGAAAGGGACCGGGCGTCTACTGTAAGCGCCGTTTGGCCCGCAATTTGAACACTATCGGGTAGACGGTTTCTCTTTTGCCCACGGTTGTGAGGCTTGTGTACTCACTCGAGCCTATCATTGAGGAGGTTCACATTTTGGTGAGTAAGAGACTTTCCCGGCATCGGGTGCATACTCAGAACTCTTGCGTGTCTGCGCTCAAGAGAGGGCCAAGATGTTCAAGTTCAACTTCGACGTGAACGAGACGGACGAGCATCTCGCCGAGCTCATGTTCAGCGGACCCGTCCCCGCTACATCCACGAGCAGCAACCGCCAGACAGAGTCTCGCGTAGAGGAAGAGCGCTCGCGAGAGATACCGATCGCCGACCTCGTGAGCCACCACAATCACCGGCCACCTCGCAGATCCTCTGACAGATCAGCCCAACAGCTTGCCGCACTGCCGCACACCTTCTCTTTCTCGCCGCTCGCGGTCCTGCTCGCGTCCAAACGCGACGTCGTGCTCTCGCGCAGGGACCTCTTCGATGCCCGCTTTCAGCTCATCGCGACTGAGGATGACGCGCAAACCAAAAATGGGCGATCCGACATCGACTTCCTCGATGCGCCGTCCGACCTCGTTCCGGGCGTGTACGAGGGCGGCTTGAAAACCTGGGAGTGCAGCCTCGACCTCGTCGACTGTCTTGACACCATCTATGGTCCTGGTATCGCACGCGATCTCAAAGGCAAGCGAATACTCGAGGTGTGTGCTCAACAGCCTTTGTCCTGAGCTGATCGACCTAAGCAGAATCGACACGGCCACATAGCTCGGGTGTGGCACAGCCATCCCGCCGCTGTACCTGCTAAAAGCAGTGTTCTCAGCAGAGCCCTCTGCAGAGAGCAACATCCATATACATCTGCAGGACTACAATGAGCTAGTCTTGCGTCTTGTGACGCTGCCCAACGTCATCCTTGCATGGTGTAAGTAGGCGCACGAGCGTGCGTCTAATCTCGTTCTCACAAGTCACTTACCCTGGAGCGTAGATATGTCCCCCGCCTCTGCTGCGTTCAGGTCAAGCGCATCAGGAGCGTCGGAGGCCAGCACACACGACAACGAAAACGACGCCGAGCGCGAGCCACTGCCGCCCGCAGACGTCACCGAGCCCGGCGAGCTCCCCATCACGCCCGCGCTCACCACCGCCTTCCTCGCCTCCCTGCGCGCGTACGGCGTGCACCTCAAGTTCTTCTCCGGCGCATGGTCGTCCTTCGACGTGCCCGCGGCGGGCGGCCCGTACCAGCTCGTGCTCACCTCCGAGACGATCTACCGCACGGACAGCCTGGGGTCGCTCGTCGCCCTCCTGCAGCGCGCGACGGCGCGCGCGCACACGGCGCCCCCGAGCGGGTCGGCGGGGCTCGTGGAGTGGACGTCGCGGCTGTCGATGACGGACGGGGACGGGCTGCACGAGCTCGCGCGCGAGCCGTACCTGTGCCTCGTCGCGGGGAAGACGGTGTACTTTGGGGTCGGGGGCGGGGTGAATGAGTTTGTGCAGGCGGTCGAGGGCGAGCGTAAGGGCATCGTGCGCACGATATGGGAGAGGGTGCATGGCGTGAAGAGGAGTGTAATGCGGGTGGTGTGGAATGCTACTTGATATCGTTCGACCGCGACGTGAGGGGTGTCTGTCTGTGTATGATAGTGGTCATCGTTCGACTACTCAAGATATCAGTGAGTCCGCCCGGATCTGTGGTACGAGTGGTGATGTAAAACTGCTTCAGTAGTATGGGAAGCCCTTTGTCCACGCAAGAAGCTTTCCAGCCAGTGTACTGATCTGACTTAAACGTCCATACCCTATTAAATACTCCTTATAAGTGATGTGTACTGTTACACTTGACCCTGGCGGGAAACAACCCCTATACCAGTCCGAGTCCAAGTCCTGAAGCTGCCTCGCCACCGTCCGTTACAATTTGACGAAGCATTGGTATAGAGGGTCCGAGGGACCCTGCCATCCCACTGTTGAGACAGCGTCAGTCAAGCACCTGAAATACCGGCGGAGGAAAGGCGTGCTCACCGCATTGCCAGCAGTCGAGCAATCCCTCTGGATCGCTGTTATACGGGCGTATGTGAGCAAATCAGGCCGCTCGCAAGAGGGGGTCTCACTCACTATTTACGCTTGATCGCAAGCAGCTTGGGATAGTTATCGCCCCAGTACGACTGCTCGTGGTTGGGTTCATACACATCGCCCTCGTTCTGCCAAATGGATTGTTAGCAAGCATTGCCTTAAATTCATTCAAAGGACGGGGACAGTGCACTCACGAAGTACGCGCCGCTCCCTGGCGTGAGGTCGCGGAATTTCTGGATGCGACCCTCGAGGTTGTTGTACAGCGCCTTCCGCTCCTCCAGTGTCGAATTGTATTGGAACTGCACCTTGATAGAAAGCTGCCGGGTGCGCACCGATCAGTCACAACCTGGCACGAAGAGCGGAGAGCAAAGAACGGGGACAGGATCGGACACGTACATGCCAGGTCGAGCTGCGCCAAGCGGGGTTCACGCTCGTCGCGCCCTTCTCCTCCTTGAAGTTAACCGGGGTCCCCGCGACGATGTACGGGCTCGCGATGGGGAGGTTCTCCTTGATGAGCTGCGAGAGCTGTGCACGCCCGGACTCGCTCGTGAACACGCTCGTGGAGATCAAGCGTGTGCCCAGCTCGAGCTCCGGGCCGACAGCCTGCGGGAACGGCTACCACGTTAGCCCTGGGCAGGCAAATTCGGAGGGGAGAGACCTACCGCCTGCGCCATGGTGACATACTTGCTGAAGAACGCGAGCCAGGAAGGGAGCTCTTCGATGACGACCGAGCCGCCGTGGGCGCGCACGAAGTCCACTGCGGGCTGCATGGATGTCTGTGCCTCTGCGTTGCTCAGGAGCGGGTTCACGTGAATGAGACTCGGACCCTGGAGTTGACGTGGTTAGCGTGGCATCTCAGTCGCATGCTTTGAAATGTCGAATACGCACAACAATGTGGCCGCCCCACCCTTCTTTCGCCCAACCGTATGACTGGTTCACCAGCAGCGAGTACCACTCTGCGAGGTCGTCCAGCCCGCTTGGTGTCCATTTGAGCACCGCTCTGTCCGTACAATATCAGTGGAGATATCCTTTGACTCAGAGGGCGACGTGGACCTACGCTTGGAGGGTAACGCGCGGTTCGGTGCGGTGGGTGGACTCGATGACAACGCCCCACGCACTCCCGCCGCCGCCGCGGAGCGCGAAGAACAGGTCGCTGTTCTGACAAGCGTTCGCGGTGCGGTACACGCCGTCGGGCGTGACCACTTTGACCTGGACCTTCATTACGAGGCAGATACTGTGAGTTAACCCCGGCAAATCGAAGCGTTATATCACACTTACCACACGGTCGACGGCAAGGCCGTATACAGGAGTTAGGATGCTATGTCCGCCACCCTACCAGTATCCACCCATTTGAGTATAATCCGCGCTAGCATTTAGGAAGGGCCACGCGCACCAAGAAGTACCCTCCGCCGAAACCTATTGTCTGGTGATACCCACCAATGACGGTCCGGTTGATCTTGTCGGCGAACTCGTACACGTCCTGTGTCAGGACGCCCGGCTGTGATACACGAATATAAGCCTCCTGTCCTACACCCAAAATGTCGTGCAGACGTACCCCGACGGTAATGGCGTCATATGTTGTCTTGCAGCCCTCGGGCCTGAATCTCGCGTTGTGGGATATCTGCGCACCGGTGTTAGCAGGTCTGATGCACTCCGAGAATTTCACGTCCTCGCTACCCGCATGAACGGTATAACTGAGAACGATGCTCACCGAGTTCAGCCCTGTCGTCTACCGCAGGTGAAGTTAGATGGTGCTTATCGTTCAACGGACATACATAAGGCACATACCCACAAGGCGAGCGTGTCTTTTCCGCTAGATCTGCCCTTGTAGTCGTGGCCCTTGTTCTTCACGGAAAGACGGACGCCAGTGATCTTGGAGAACACTAGCGCGGCTTGGACGTCCGTGACAGACTTGACCTCAATCTACCACATAGAATTAGCCTTCGCAAAAATCGGAGCGGATAGGATTCACGAACATAGTGCGCGGGAATGTTGCCCAGCCGGCAATCCTTGCCCTGGAATGCCAAAGGGTTCGACGGGTCGCTCGAGTCAAGCAGACATCCGTCCGACGCATGCGCTTGGCACGTCTCCCATTGCGGCTACCGGACAGACACAGGCCAATCAGCGGCGTTTACGGTTGGCAGACATGGGAGAGCAACACTCACGAGCATGTACCCGCCGAACTGCATGACCCGGTAGGTGGGGTCCGTGTAGCTGGCCTGGACCGCGGCGCACGCAGCGCGGTCGACCCTGTTCGGCCTTCCCTCGTAGCTGGAGAAACAGGGTTTCTCCAGCGGCACTGCGGACCTCAGCCTGCCGCCGACAGTAACGTTCAGCAGATCATAGGCCGACAGCAGCTCCTGCGCAGTCTGCACGGTCGTGTTGCGTGGAAAGACCGAGAGCGCCAGGGCACAGTCGACCGCAGCCGCGAAGATGACCAGGAGCGAGAGCCGTGCGCCCAGCATGCCGACGAGGAGAGAGCTGCGCAGTTTTGCAGGGACGTTGGTGGCCAGAAGGCGGCTTTATAGAAGGGCAGTCGCAATCGCGCGCATGCCGAGAAGGATTGGATCTGATGCCGGATGCTCAAGCCATTCATCTGGCGAGAATGAGAGTGGAAGTTCCACATAGAACCGCCGAAAGATGCGGTCTCGGTTAGGGTGGGTTACTAGCTGTGGCCAGGTACCGTCATAGGCACGGTAAGCCATGTTAGTACATCTCATTATAGATGTCGGTGCCTGGTTGCAACGTACCAAATTGCTTCATTGCAAACGTCGCCTTGAAGGAAGGTAAGTACGCGGCCAACGCGCAGTAATCGCGGGAGTACAACCGCACTAGGTCAGAAAGTAAGCGACTGAGATATTGATGCAACTAACCACGTGACCGTGTTTGCTCACGGAGGTGCACATGGCGCACAGCGGGTCGAGCTCCCAGGCTGATAGCCTCCGCGAGAGAACGGAGTTTTCGGCAAGCGCGCCCGCGCTATGTTTCGGCAGAACGTGCCGGCGACGAGCGAGCAGGGAAGGTCGTCGTTCCTGCGCGAGAAACTTGCGCGAAACCAGGTCAGAACGAGCCAGCATCAACAGGCATCAACCTAGATCTTACCCCTGGGGATCCGCCTACTACGCGCCGCCTACGCACAGCGACACTAAACCTTGATGATGATGCGCCTACCAGTACCTGCCGCCCTCGGCCGGGTGCCTGAATATTGGGCCGACGTGCTGAGGACCGACCCGCGCGGGGTCGCCGACGTCCTCCTGGGCCTCGTCTTTCTCTGGCTAGCTTGGAGACTGTTGCGCAGTTACAGGTCAGCCTCGCCTCCTGGCCCCGCGGGGCTCCCGTTCCTTGGCGTCGCGCTCCAGATACCGGATGACAAACAGTGGTTGAAGTTCCACGAATGGACCTCGCGCTACGGTGTGTATTTCTCCGGTGTTGCAGATACCGTCATCAGCCCGAGGCGGCGCGCCGAGCAGTGGACGGGGTGTCGGTGTGGTCCTAGTACAGTACTCACCGGTACATTCAGGGGATGTTGTCAGCACCACGGTAATGGGCCAGCCGACGCTCATTCTGGGCTCATTTCGCGCAGCGAGCGATCTCCTGGACAGCAAAGGTACGCGTCCGTCCCACATTGCTTCCTGCTCACGTCATTCGCATACGAATAACCGGCGCCCTCTCCTAGGCGCGATCTATTCTGATCGTCCAGACGCGGTCATGGCAGGCGAGCTGTACGTCCCGCTCCTTCTACTTCTGCCGCGTCGCTCCCCCGCTACACTGACCGCCCCCGACACACGCGTAGGGTGGGATGGAATCGCGGGCTGGGCTACGCGCACGGCCCCGACAACCCGCGCTTCCGCGAGTTCCGCCGCCTCTTCCAGCAGTTCATCGGCCCGCGCGCGTGCCAGGACGCGGGCATCCTCGCGATGCAGGAAGAGGAGACGCACCGGCTGATGTTGCGCTTCCTGCG
This sequence comes from Trametes sp. AH28-2, assembly GCA_001304625.1. NCBI lineage: Eukaryota > Fungi > Basidiomycota > Agaricomycetes > Polyporales > Polyporaceae > Trametes > Trametes sp. AH28-2. The sequence continues at coordinate 271,411 of KQ464077.1, read as the reverse complement.
CGACCCGGAGAACTTCTACCGGCACCCGCGAGAGTACGCGCGTTATCGTTGAGTGCATTTTTTACGAGAAGAGTGCTGAGCTGTTGGATGTTAGGTCGACAGGAGCGTTGATTCTACGCCTCGCGTATGGGTATGAGGCCGCAATGGACCAGGGCCAGGACCCGCTCGTCGAGGTCGTCGAGATTGCCATGCAGGGATTCGCGAAGGCATCAGAGCCGGGCGCGTTCCTCGTCGACAACTTCCCCGTGCTGCGCTACGTCCCTGAGTGGCTTATGCCCGGTGGGGGTTTCAAGGCCCTCGCGCGGAAGATGCGACGGGAGCTTGACGAGATGTATGACCTGCCGTTCGGATACGTAAAGGAGCAGATGGTCAGTATATGCTGCTTATAAGAGGGATTGACAAACCGAAACATAGCTGTACGTAGGAAGCGGGGAAGGCACGCCCCTCGTTCACTTCCAGCTACTTGGAGGAGAAGCGCATGCCTACTGCTGCAGATGAGGAACTGATCAAGGCCGCCGCGGCATCTCTGTACTCAGGTCAGTCCCGCGATCCACAATATCATCCGCGGCTGAGTGTGAAGTTGCATCAGGTGGTGCAGATACCGTAGGTCGCCTTCCTCCCAATGCGCGCAGCTCTCACGAGCTGGCATTTTGTCCTGCGCAAAACAGACACCCTCCTCCATGACCGCGCTCATTCTCGCAATGACGCTCTGGCCGGACATCCAAGCACGTGCCCAGCGCGAGCTCGACGCAGTCCTTGGTCCGTCCTGGTCACGTCTGCCGACGTTCGCAGATCGTGCACAACTTCCATACATCCAGGCAATCGTGCTCGAGGTTCTCCGCTGGAACCCAGCCGTTCCACTGGGACTTGCGCATCGGCTCACTACAGATGACGTGTGCCGCAACTGGGACATTCCGAAAGGAACAGTGGTGTGGGCGAACATCTGGTACGTTTGGTTGATTTCGCAGGGCTCGGTGTATACGTTGGCTTTTGACGGTATAGACCCGATGCCAGGTCGATGTTGCAGGACCCAGCAGTGTTTCCGGAGCCGGCAGAGTTCCGTCCGGAGAGGTACCTCGCCGAGGATGGCAGTCTGCGGGCACTGGAACGGCATGAAGACCCGTCGGTGATCGGCTTCGGGTTTGGGAGGCGGTACGAATTCCGAGTATACTGTACCTTGCTGCCGTCGCGTTCGCTGCTGAGCAGCGCATTGCATAGCATCTGTCCAGGAATGTTCTTCGCAATGAACTCGATATTCATCGGTGTCGCAACGATGCTCTACCTCTTCAACATATCAAAGGCCAGGGACAAGAAGGGGGAGGAGGTGGTGCCGGAGGTAGATTTCCGAGGATTCATCAGGTCAGTTCACGCATGAAACCACAGGCACCACTTTTGACTTACCGCAACAGTCACCCTGTCCCGTTCAAGTGCAACATTCGGCCGAGGTCGCAGGAAGCGGCTGCGCTCATTGTGCGATCAACCGAGCAGGAGTAGCTTGGAATGTTTTGCTAGTGCCGTACGCATAGTGTGTCCTTCGGAGATTCAGAGTAGAGATAAGTCATTCTGAACACACGCAGTCGAGTATTCAGTAAACCACGAGAATAGTGGAAGCGTGAGCGCATATATGCAGGCAAGGACGTGGTCATGGACAGAGACGCGTCTCGGTGGCGTCGCGTACCAGTCAGCGCCTAATAGCATGCGATCGAGATTCGAATCTTACCGCCTTCAGACGCCCGGACGCACTTTCCTTCCCACCCTCTCCATCACATAGAGCGGAACTTACTCCTACCAGAAACTAGTATCATAGGCGAAGTATAGTTTCACAGGTAGTTTTGCACGGTTTGAACGCCTTGAACCTTCGAAGCCTGGAGGCGTCATGTCTGAAGGCTTCGTGATCCACGAGAAGGATGGCTCTGGGCGAGTGATCACGACATACAAGAGCGGTGCTGGGCACCAACACACCACTAAGTTCTCCGACAAAGGAAAACGTGTCGTACAGGTGTGTCTGTGTATGGAATTTGTATTGGAAGAAATTGACATTCTCAGAGAGGTACCGGTCTTCGCTGGCGCCGGTTGCTGAGCGACGTGTTTCTCCCGGAGGGCTACCCGTTCACAGTCTCTTCAGGTACTCTTGTAAACCCACTATCTGAGGATATATTTGATTTACAGCTTGTATATGAACAGACTACCTCCAGTATGTTGTCGACTATGGCGTGCTAGCACATGTTGAGCTCTCGCGTCAGATACCAAATCTGGAATGCAGTCCAAGCCTTCTGTAGCTCTCTTGCGGGCCTCTTCGCATCAAGAGCGGTCCTACAAGGTGTGTGTCTTTCCTCGTTGGAGACATAGACGCGGGCTCAAAGTGTATCACCCAGGTCATGGTGTGGGCAACGCATCAGCTTCCGCCACGAACGCTATTTTCTTGACGATCCTCCAAGACATATTCAGCAGGCTAACCAGTACGCCTACAGCTTCGCAAAGCAACATGAATTATGAGCTGATCACGTTATACTCAGCTATCGTGTCCGGATACTACCTGGGAACCTCTCTATACCCCGAAGCCAAGACATACCGTCTGCTCGCCGACATCCTCAACGACGCAGCGCTGATCACCGACACCCTCTCTCCCCACCTCGCACACGTCTCAATCTCCCTCAGCTACCCATTCTGGGTGCCTGCCTCGGATTCCCCACTCCGCGTTATTGCGCTTTGCATGAGCGGCGCATTCCGCGCCCTTTGCGGTGGCGTGGCAGGCGGCTCCAAGGCGGCCCTGACTGTCCACTTCGCCACGGCAGGCGAACGTCCAGGCGACGTCGGGGACCTGAGCGCGAAGGACGGCAGCAAGGAGACCGTTCTTGCGCTTCTGGGCATGTTGGTGAGTCTTCGGTGCACCACGCTAAGCATCGACTTCCTGCTGACCGGAGGCAATAGTGCGGGAGCGTCGTCCTCAACTATGTGCATACCGCTCAGGCGACCTACCTCGTCCTCTTCAGCCTGATATTCTGTCACCTCGCAGCGAACTTCGTTGCCGTACGCGTTATCGCGATGCGCTCTTTCAACCGACAACGGGCGAGCATTGCTTGGCGTGAGTTTCGCAAGACCTTTGACGGTAAGTTGCTCCACCAACGGATAGCATGCTGTGTCTGACGATGGTCCTCAGCGGAGGGACATGCGACCGCGAAACCGAAGGTCCTCGACTACGTTCGCGTGGCGCGTCGCGAACGCATATTCACAAACTCCGCCCGTATACCCTGCGCTGAGAACGCTCGCGGCCCTCAGGCGCACTGCGCGCTGGGTGTCCCATTCTCCTCCCTTAGCAGGCGCCACACGTTGCTGGACGACGTCCAGATTGCAGAGCTCCTGCAGGTTTTCGCGCATGAGCAGTACGTCCTCTGGTGCACTTCGCATCCGAAGACCCCGCACATCGCGGTCGTGCTCAAGGACGGGCACGGCCCGCACGACCACCTGAAGGCGTGGGCGCACGCGCACGAGGTCGCGCGACTTTGGACCAGCCGGGGACACCCTTTACACGGATTCCACGAGAGCGATGAGGTGATCCGGCTCGCGCTGCACAGGGTGTCGGCCATGTTCCCGTTGTTCTTGGACGCGGCGCGGGAGGCGGGGTGGAAGACGGAGGAGGGTGTGTTGGTGGGCGGCTCGCCGGTCACGATATCTATCGGGGAGTTGGTCGCGCTGGAGGCGAAGAAGGACATCTGACGAGGCTAGGACTGAGGCGACAGGGGGGGATGTGCTAGATGTATCGACCACGGTATCGTACAGACGGCTGCGCATGGTACTCTTACATGATAGAGGCGACCTACGCCACAATTGATCAGGGTGCGGACTCGAGAAGCTATCTGAAGATACTACCAGCCGTTATCAATCAGCAACATGTCTTCCTCAGCCAGGGCACGCCGCGCTTCAGTCCTGCCGAGCTCATACCACCGCCCTCCACGGGTGCCCGCTGAACTCCAGGCCCTGACTCCGCCACCACCCGCGGGACCAGATATGTCCAAGAAAATCCACTGCGCCGAGGTAATACTGTCCGCCACTGCGCGTACGAATGTGATGGGGTCCGGGCACTGGAAGGATGGCGTACCCAGAGGAGCTCCAGCTACGGCGGCTGCTGTCGCGGTGGCGCCTCGAGACGCAAACCTGGCGAGCTGTGCGGTCGTGATGCCGAGGAAGAGGTGTGTAACGGACACGACCCCCTGCTGGGCGCTGAAAACCTCCTGCAGAGCATAAGTGACATATGGTCAGCCCTACGTGTAGACAAACTTTCGGACACTGGCAGGCTCACCAAAACTTCCTGTAGGCCCTGCAACGGAAATAGGATCCGCTCGTTATCAGCGAGGTCCAAGGCCAGCCGATGCACGCTACATGTGGTATATATCGCCTGCCACAGCGCCGGGAGGTGCTCCGTCAAGCTCTCGCAGGGCACTCCACATCCCAAGTGCGCGGGTCGCACGTCTTCGACCGCATCCGTGATGTGCGCCGGAACAGCGCACCCCGAGAGGGTCCCTATCTCGAGATGGCGTAGCTCGCAGGAAAGGCCAAGGTAGTACAGGTCTGGGAAGGACCCAACCTCCAGGAAGTCGAGGCGCCTCCAACCGCTGTGCTCCGACGCGAACCGTTTGCTTTGCATCCGCCACTCCAGCAGGTCGGCTGCCATCGAGCTCGCCGTTGAATGCCTCCGAACGAGGCTGAATACAGAGGAATTCCCGCGGTATAGCGCGGCGATGCGGACGCGCCGGGCGTTTGGGAAGAGACGCATGAGGACGCACCCCCAACTGTTCCCGGCGCCTGCGGAGTCACCGGAGGACGAGAGCTGGCCAAGCGTCAGGACCTCCACTTGAGGCATGGGCGGGAAGCTGGCGTCGGGGAGCGGCACGAAGCCTCCCAGAGCTAGATGTGTAATGGATGCGCAGTGCCGAGGGAGGCCAGTCCAGGGGCTGGCCCCTGCGGGATACAATGCCAGTCGTTGCAGCGCAGATTGGACGATGTCGGCGATGGGCTGGTATACGTGGGTTAGGCACTTGAGTATGAGCTGTCGCAGCGCAGGGAGCCTCGCGAGTATGGAGCGCAGTTGCCTCGGCGAAAATGTAAGGTAGACATCCGTGATGGAAAGGGTAGTCAGGTTGGATGCGCAGGACAGGAACCCCTCGATGGCATGTGCCATCTGTATCGGAGACAACCCCAGAGGGGACCCACCACGGCAAGGGTACACACTGAGTGTGTGTAGCGATAGGACTCGTCCATGAGTGCCATCTGTGAGCCCTTCGTGCATGAGCTCGGAGAAGGATTCGGTGTTGTCGGAGGTGAGAACGACGGGGCGTCTGATCAATTCGAGCAGCAAGCACTCTCGAAGGATGCGGCATGTTCGAGTAAGAACAGACAGATCCCGCGTAGATAGGAAGAGGATGAGATGCAGGAAGATATCGAAGTTGAGGGTGGAGAGTAGTGGTCGACGACTCTCCTTGGGTACGGATCTACGCATGTTCTCGTTAAGCACGTAACCTCCTCTGCGAACCTGAGGAACACTGACCTTGTTGGGACACTCACTGATGTTAAACCCATGGCTCCCGCTCTGTTGGACGAGCTGGGTGTTTAATGCAAGGGATACGAGTTTGAGAGGGTTAGCGTCACTTACAATCGATGCCGTGTACACTGGTTATCGCACGTGTGCAAGTGACGCTCGTAACTGCAGCGACTGCGGTATACGGAAGCCGTGGATCATATGCACGATGCCTATCACGGGTTCACATGGGCGTTCCCCTACGGTGGCTGGTCAGTGTGTCGACACCGAGTCGCCGACGAGAGCTGTAATGGATGGGCTTCTGCGCCGTTGCAATCTCGGCCTGGTAACGTCGAGCGAATCGTATATCCAACTTGAGTTTCAGGAAGAAGAGGGCGTCACGTCCGAAGCTCTGCTATGAGTCGGCCTAGGTCCGAGTCCAGTGAAACCCGGCGTCATATTGCCACGCGAGACTGTCGCACTGGGCAGTTGCAAAATTCACTTGCGGATAGACGTTGGGTATAAAGACCGGCGCAGAACCTCACCGGTGATGGGCTGCTGTAGAATCTGCAGCAAGTCTTCGTGATTAAAGTTGTTGTGCACACTCCGATGTGAAGCTGCGTTCGAACGGGGAGTCGGGACTCGTTTCAGATGAACTTAAGCTGTCCGTTAGCCGCTTTTTGCGCGCAATATTATGAACGTACAGCTACTCACTCATCAAGTTCAAGTCCTTCCGGATACTCAGCTACATCTGATGTGATCGAAAGGGACTCCTCGGAAACAAGCTGGATCCGTCGTGGGAACCACGTGGCTGTACAATCCTTGAGCGCCTAGCGCTGGCCATGGACGGACACTCTCTCCTCTCTCCACTTAAGCTTCACAGGCAACTTGCGCAAATCAGATAGGTCCTTATTTTTTGCACTGTTATACAACCTGTGTTTTTTCAGCTGCTCCGGACATGCAAGCCGCGGTAGTACCAGAGCTCTCCTCGTGGTACAGTTCAACTCTTATTCGTTGGATAAGTCGTGCCACCCGCGCTGATATCCCGCCGTATACACAAGCTCGCAGTACATCTTCGCAAATCATACATCGTAACGTGCATATTCTCAACTAAGTAAACAAGCAAGCACAGAATACTTCGAGCATTGACTCCGTACCGCACTACACACCCTCACGCTTTTTCTAGGCGGTTCATGTCTGCCGCTCACCTCAAGCGTCCTGGAAGACTGTCACAAGAAGGCTCGGAGTAAGCTCGTGTCAAGTGGAAATGAGGATGCATTCTGCTTACCGCGGAGGCTGAAGTTCCCCGCAGAGTTCTTGTTGTCCAGGTTGATCTGGCAGCGGACCGAGCCGCCCTGGGGGCAGATGAACGGCACCGTGTTCACGTGCGAACCCCTAGCGACGTTGAACGTGTCGTAGGGGTCCTGCAAAAGTCGTGTCAGAAATCCACTGGCACACAGAAGGGCGGCTTCGGCGACATACGTCCACCTCCATGGACTGGATGTACGCAGTGGCCCCGGGCACGCAGCCGAGTCTGTCGGTCGCCTGGCACGTCCTGCGGCAGGGGCGGCCGGGAAGGCATATGGTTAGGTCCGACTCATGCTGACATGGCGCAGGGCGGGCTCACATGCGAGCACCCGCGGTGCAGTTTCTGACGATGTACCAGATGCGGAAGTCGTCGCCGAGGGGCCCGTAGGAGCCGCACCCGGAGTCGGGGTGGAGGACCGCGTCGACGTTCCCGCTGGGTATAGTGGGCTTGGCAGCGGCGAAGCCGATGGAGGCGACGAGAGCGAGGCTGGCGGAGAAGCGCATGGTGAGTACTGGACTGGTTGCTGCGGGTTCAGAGAGACCTGGGAGGCTGAAGGATTGCTCGTCGACGTCGCCCTCTTATATAGCTCGCCATCCTGGCTGGTATCGCTGCTCGGCGCAGCCTTTCGAGCTCAGTCGTCCAGAGGAGGGTTAGCCATGCCACCAGTTCCTGTGTAGGTGCCATTCAAGGTATGCATCCGCATCGTCCTCCCCTGTGCATGTCAGGTTGCGACACTTCTTCATCGCAGAGTACCTATCGCCGGAGGACCCTCTTGAAGCGGCACAGTACGAACACCCTACAAGGTATTCAACAAATTAAGTGAGCCAGTCTTCTCGTCATGCTACCTTCCCTTTGACTCACTAGGAGGATCTTGCGTCCTACGACTGCAGTGCCTTCCGTGTTGTCCAACGACTTGCTGCACCTATAAACCGTGAGCACGTGCAAACGCGATGCATTGTAGGCGACAACTGCTCACGTCACCCAACTACTGCTCAGCAACACCAGCCACTAAAGAGGTGACTGCCCCTGATGATGGGCACGAAATCGGGTTCTCTAGTGTCCGAGGTTCTCCAGCTTGCGGCGTCACGTCCGGGGATATTGTCTCCCGACTCGCAGAGCCGGCGTCAGTTACGCCCCTGAGGATAGAGCATCCCACTGAGCGTCGAGTAGGAACCTCGTTGAAGCGACTGCTCTGGCGTGCCTCGTCATACCCTGTCCATTTGTGCGCTTCATGAGGTGAAACCTCGGACTCTCACGATGCTGATCCTCGCTGAATGACCGTCGCTTTGCTCAGAGTCATAGAAAGCCTTGTGTACCTCCAAAACACTTCGATGTGCGTCCAATGAACTGTTGAACGTATGGGTTGTGAGTCTCCATAACAGTACAGCTCTAAGCGACCACTATGAGAGCCACTAGAGTGCTTTTCGGTGGTACGGGGTGCCTCGCAGCTGATCGCGCCCTCAGGCGTGCCTACAAGCTGACATCAAGTTCCGGACAGTCCATGAGGTCACACTGGTTCTCTGTCTGCGTCGTCTCCGGGGATAGTGTATACCGGTTCGCACAGGCTGCGTTCGCCCTCCTCGATTTATAAATGATACGGTCAATGGACATCCACATCGGCAGTCCTCGTCAGGCCGTCCTCGGGACGGTGCGTCTCCTTACGACTTCATAAGCCCCCACGAGGACCAAGCCCAGGCTGTTTGTAACCAGGATCGCGCACACCCTCTCAGGGAGTGCTGACCTTGGGCACGAGTCCGCAATACGCAGCGTTCCGAGTGTATGTCCTTTGATGCGATGAGCACAGCGTAGCGAGCGAGCGGGCTCTAGGCCGTTGTATCCGGCCATACGTGTACCACGATGCCACGTTCTCCGAAGTCGAAGTAGGTCGTGGTCTGCCAAAAACACGCATTGCTAGTAACAGGTTCCCAGTGTTGTTCCGGGACAGCAGAGGGAAATCCTCGGAGTCTCACGACCTCTCGCTGTACGGTCCTTCTGACAGACCATCTCCTCCTTCGGCGCAGCAGAACGTCGAGTCGGCTGTCCCCGGATAGTGTCGCCCATCGACGTCACCAATAAACGTTGACACTTACCGAAAAATACTCATTTTGCTCAGTAGTGCGAGCTGTTTGAGCTCCTGTAGTTTTGTAGTTGTGAGATCCAATACGCGAAACCGAAACCGTCGGAGCGCAAGCAGCAGCACTACATATGTCTCCATCACGGACCTATCTGGCTCTGTAGCACGATCGTGAAGCCTTCTTCGTCAGCCGCTTCCTCCTGGCTCTCGCCGAGCGCGCACAACTGGGAACGTGAACCTTGCGGACAATGGCGCGAGGGGCCACGATGTGATGCGTTTCGCGTCCTTCGCCGTCGGGCCTACTGGCGAATCATTCACAGAAACCGATGTAAAAGGGCGACTCTCTCACAGGAGAGGAGCAAGATGCTCCGCACTCGGGGAAGACGTACGAGATGGATACCTTCTCCTCTCCCGAGCAGCAGCGTGCCGCCGGGCGCTTGCCGGACGCGGGAGTGCAGCAGACGGCGCGCGGGGTTCTCCGAGATGGTGTGGTTACAGAACGCAAGCACCCTCGATGCATCGTGCAAGTGCCTACCGCCGAGAATATCAGTTGTGAGATACTCGTGAGCGCTCACGAGGTATAGGACGTACTGGTCTCGACGCCATGGCGGAGCGAACCATATGTTCATTGTTCTTGTCGACTTTCGAGGTTGGGGTCGCGCCGTCGGTGCTGCCATCGTCCCGAATGGACTGGACCTGCAGCTGCGTCCAGCATCGGCGAGCGCTAGCCGCATCTGTCATCGACGGCCACTGTTCGGACGTAACTCCGGGCACTGTTGACGCGAACGTCCATTCGATGGATTGCTAGAAGGAGGCAAGCAGCACGTCAGAGAAAATCAGCCGGACGCATATGATTGGGAGATTCCTGATTTCGTCCGATGAGATCACGGCAGGCGGCCGTCCTCCGCTTAGCCCGGAAAAGCAGGTTGGAACGGCCTGCACGAGTAACGGCAGAGGTGCGCATGTGAGCGCGACTACAACACACATCTGCCAGACCGCGCGCTGCGCCGTCGCGATACAGGCTCACGGATGCAATCAAGCGCGCCTGCGGAAGCCTGAGCGACGGCGGGCGAATGGGCGACGGGCGTCGGGAGTGGCGTCAGTGGCGGCGGGCCATATGTGGCACAGCCACGCGCACTTGCGATCGAGGATGGGCAGATGCCGAGGGGCGAAAACATTCACCTTGGCGGTCGGCGCGCGCGATCGCCCAGGGCAGACCAATCTCCCTCATCAACGGAACGCACGACGCACGATCTCCGGAGCTCGGGCTCAGCGGCGGAGACCGACGATGCGCGTCCGACGCGCCGCTATATCATCCTCTCTCAGGCTGCGCTAGATTGAACTCTACGTTCCTCCTCCCTAACCTTCGCGTCTCGACATGCCCGAGCCCGAGTCTACTCTGACTTTCAACACCCCAGCAGAGATCGACGAGGTGCGTTCAGCTGCCCATACGGGTGACCGCAGCGAGCCCCTGACATGCCCCCTGCACGTAGATCCATGCCCGCCTAACGAAGACGTTCTACTCCGGGGCGACGCGCCCCCTCGCGTACCGCCGCAGGCAGCTGCTCCAGCTCGCGCGCATGCTCCAGGACAACCACGTCGCCTTCGAGGACGCCCTCCTCGCGGACCTCAACAAGCCGCGCATGGAGAGCACCGTCGCCGAGGTCGCGCACTGCATCACCTCCGCGCTCAACGCCGTCGACAACCTCGAGGCGTGGGCCGCGCCCACGCCGTGCCCCACCAAGGCCGCCTGGCGCGCAGACTGGGGGGCGACGCTCCACAAGGAGCCCAAGGGCGCCGTGCTCATCATCTCGTGAGTGTCCGATCGCGTCCCTCTGCCGTACGCGCGAATCGCAGCGCGTCTCTTTCCGCGTCGAGCATCAAACCCTGTAGTGCCCATACCAGGCGCCACAGGGCGTGTGCCTCGGCGCAAGTTGTATGAAACCGAGAGGCCCGGCATACCAAGGGTGCGCAAACGCGCGTGGCCGTACGCACGTAACCTCCTGACCGCAGATTGGGCGTGCTATGGCCTTTTTGACGGCTCGAGGGCGCTATCCTTGTCCAGAAATGGCTCCGGTTACACACGCTGGCACGGATGGCTGCTTCGTGTCCTCTGTCGTAAGTTCATCGCGCGTTCACGAAGGCTAGGAAGTACTCATCTCTACAACCGATGTCAACATCCCATGAGGATGCAGATTGCCATACATTGCATGGTAGTCGCATGCCTGATGCGCAAGCTGCATTGTGCTGGCTTGTAAAGTTCAGTACTTGCTATGGTTCTCACCGAGGACGATGGAGTTACCTGAAGAACGAACAACGGACCATCGTCAGCCATGTTGGGATGGAAGCTCATGACAACACCTCACTGGTCGCCGTAATTTCATCAGACGTCTCTGCATGCGCCTCATGTCGCTCTCATGTCCGTTCAAGCTCCCGCAAAGCGGATAACCAGACGCCTGACGGAGAAACCGTTCAGCCTCTCCGCAGAATTTCACAGCAGCACCCGTACTGACCTGACCGTCCTCTCCCAGACCCTGGAACTACCCCCTCGTGCTTACCGTGAACCCCCTCATCGGCGCAATTGCCGCCGGCTGCCCCGCCGCACTGAAACCCTCCGAGCTCGTTCCCGCCTTCTCCTCGCTCCTCGCCGCGCTCGTCCCGCGCTATCTCGACGCCGCAGCGTACGCGGTCATCAAAGGCGGCGTGCCCGAGACAACGCACGTGCTCGGCCTCCGCTGGGCGCACATCCTCTACACGGGCAACAGCCGCGTCGGGCGCATCGTCGCGGCCGCGGCCGCCGCGCACCTCACGCCCGTCACGCTCGAGCTGGGCGGCAAGTCTGCGGTCGTCGTCGCGGACGATGCGGATCTGCGCTTGACGGCCCGACGTGTGTTGCACGGGAAGATCCAGAACGCGGGCCAGCTGTGCGTGGCGCCAGACTATGCACTGGTGTCCAGGGGGCGCGTGGACGCGTTCGTGGATGCGCTGAAGGCGGCATATGAGGAGTTCTGGCCGGCGGGCGACCGTCCGCTCACGGGGAGCGTGCCGATCAGCAATATCGTCAACGCGAGGCACCATGCACGGCTTGTTGACATGCTGAAGAGGACGAAGGGGAAGGTCGTATTCGGCGGAGAGATTCACGAGGACAAGAGCATTGCGCCGACGGTGCTCAGGGACGTCCCTGAAGACGACATCATGATGGAAGAGTGAGTGCGGTGCGGTGCGGCGGAGGCTATGGAACTCACTGATGTTTGCATCCGTTGTGGCTCATGGATGCAGGGAGATCTTCGGTCCTTTCCTGCCGGTCCTCGCGGTGGACGACATCGACCACGCCATCCGTGTGATAAACTCGAAGTAAGTCCAATTCCGGGCTGCTAACAGCGCGAATATTTATGATGGTCTCGGTCCAGGCCCATTCCGCTGGTGATCTACCTGTTCACAGATCAAGAAGAGCTCAAGGAGAAGCGTAAGCAGGTTCTTACCTGCACGTATGCACCATGACTAACCCAGGCTTCAGTCCTCCAAAGGACGCAGAGCGGGCAGATAGTCCAGAATGATGTGGTCATGCAGCTTGCTGGTATGTGCCGACTACTTGCTCAGCTCGTACTATGCTCATAGTCCCTCCAGTAAACGAGATGCCGTTTGGCGGCCAAGGAGAGTCTGGATGTAAGTGCACCGTCAGCATAGCGGAGGGCGACGCAGCTGACAAGACATACCAGACGGGATGTGGGTCGGCCAGCAAAGCTTCGACACCTTCACCCACTTCCGGGGACACATCAACATCACTGCAGCGTGCGTTCTGTTGTCGACTTCATCACAAGGTCTAGCACTCACCTTCTCGACAGACAAGAGCCAATTTTGCAGGGAAGATACCGTCCATATACGGACGACAAGTATCAAGAGGCTTGCGCTCCTGGTAAGGTCAAGATACCTGACGAGTGATGAGTGCAACCTGGAGACGGACGTGTTTGGTTATATGTAGCTTATTATGTGGTAGAAGGTTTGTATGCTGGAATCCGCAACAAAAATTTTGAGCACCCTGAGTGTCGCATTCAAGCCTGATGTACCAAAGAGTCGCATTACGGGTGGAGTACAGGTACTGGGAAGAGCCTCGGGTGGATCAGACCCTGTTCGACTTCGGGACCCTAGGTGGCCGCAGCACGTTCCCTCTGCAAAGGCCTGTTAGAGAACTGTTCTCCGACAGCGTACCCAATCTACGCACCTATGCAGCACTGCGAGCTTGTGCACGTTCTGTTTCTGCTCGAGCGCCTTGCTCTTCCCATTCAGCACCGCGATGACCTCCCTCGCACAGCGTTCCGGCATCTGCTTCCCGCCCTTGGTCTTGCTCGCCTCGAGGATCCACTCGATCGCGGTGCGCGCGCGCTGGCGCTCGCTGAGCGGCGTCGGGAACACGTACTGCTTCGCGGCGCGCTTGAACTGCTGGCAGCGGAGCAGCGGCGCGGCGAGCACGACCGCCTCGCGGAACAGCGGCAGCGGCGGCTGCTGCGTGAACGCGTGCAGGTGCAGCAGCATCTGCGCCGTCGCGCGCGCCGCCTCGTGCCGCTTCCCGTCCTTCATGACAAGGGAGGTGAAGAGGTGCAGGAGCGGGTCCTCTGCCGGCGGGATGTGGATGGACGAGGTCGACGCGGGAGGTGTTGGGCGGGCGAGGAAGAAGCCGCTAGCGGTGCTGGGTGGTTGCGGGGTGTCTAGGGGGGATAGGAGAACGTCCTCGCTGCCTTCGGGGCCTGCTTGCTTCAGGGCGTCGGGGGCAGCGCTGTCGGCCAGCGTGCGGATGCCAACGGCTGCGCGACGGAGCGACAGTCTCGGCGCTGCATGCCGTATCCTTGCGAGCATCTTCAGGGAAGAGGGACTGTCGTCGCAGCGGCCGTCGCGAATCGGAAGCAGGAAAGGCGGGCAGCAGCTCGCCGTTGTCGCGAGAAGTGCACAAGTCGGGTATGCAGGCAAGCGCTCGCCGCCAGAATTTGGAGTCTCGGGCGTCTATAGTCTCAATGCCTCTCAGCTTCGAGCTGGTGCTTCTGTTTGCTACGAGTATACCTTCTGGGGGAGCAAGTCCTTACATGCACGGACCATGGCCACACAGTTTAAACACTAAGATCTCAACTCCAGTGTGGTTGGTTGTGCCCGCATAGCTGTTATAGACGATGCCGCGCATGCGACTACAAAGGCGCACATTCCCGCTTCAGCCACCGCAGAGCCCGCTCGTCCTTCTCCACCAACGGCGCAACCTTCTTCAGAATTTCTGCATGGTATGCATCCAGCCACCCACGCTCCTTCGCGCTGAGCAACGACACGTCTACCAGGTTCTTCCCCATGGGGCACTGTTGGAGCGTCAGACAAACAGCGGCTGGGGCAGGTTCGAGACGTATACCATAGTGACGTGCTCAAACCGGAGATAGCCCTTGTCGCCGAAGTTGTTGGGGGTCTTCGCCTCGCGCACGATGACGATGTTCTCGATGCGGATGCCGTACTCGCCGTCTTTGTAGTATCCGGGCTCTATGGGAGGAGGTCGGTCAGTATGAATACACAGGCCCCGGGAGCGCATAGACTAACCGTTGGAAACCGTCATACCGGGCTTGAGCGCAGTGTTGTTGTACGCTGCACAGATATAGGCTGTCAGTCGCGGTATACTGTGGCGAGCATAGCGCGGCTTACCGATGCGCACGCCTATACCATGGGGGCCCTCGTGGACGTTCAAAAAGTGCCCTGTGTAGATGTTAGTGCTGAGAAACGCCATATTGCGAACCTCTTCATACGAACCTACACCATGGCCCGTACCATGTCTTGTACAGCATCAATTGGCCCGTTCTCTGTGCACATACGCACCAATGTGCTCACCGGTAGTCTGCGAAATGCGTAAGTGTGTGCCGACCAAGGTGCGAGCAGGGGGCCTACCAAGTCCGTCTTCCCAAAGTGGACGACGGGCAAAAGGATCTCTGCTGTGATGTTAGCCGCGGTGAAACTACGCAAGTCACTGGTGCGCACAGCAGGTATCCTACGTTCAAGGATGTTGAGCATACTATTAGCAGAGCAATTGAGGGAAACGCACCAGTGGTGCCATTCGGGAAGACAGCCGTGTCGATCGCGATGTGCCCTTGCAGGACGCGCGTGAAAGCGCGCTTCTCCTCTGCGCTCGGTGTGCCGAAGTGCTGCATATACCTCCATGAGTACAGGGATCGAAAACAAGTGTAGGGAATTGTGCTTACGAAGGTTCGTGTTACGTCGGTTGTTCCGTCCAAGAATTGCGCTGCATGTTCCTTAGTACTATGCGGAGACGGGAAATGAGAGGGAGGCTTTACCGCCAGAGTCACAGAGGTAGATCTGTGAGAGCCCGGTTAGCCGCATATAGTCACAATTTACTCGTCAGCAAATCACCTGCTCCTTCTTCACGGTCGCACAGTCGTTCGGGTCCGGATCGTAGTGGATGATCGCTACACCAGTAGATTAACGCAGCCCATGATACCTCGCTATGAGAGAACGAGAGAACATACCACCGTTAGGCCCTGTCGCCGATATTGTCGGGAACGACAGGCCTTTGAAGAGAGCCTGCTCTCTGCACGATGTCATGATATATTCGAACGCAGGTTCAGGATGATAACTCACGATCGGTACTTCTCGAGCTGGTCCGCCACCTGGCTCTCAGACAGCTCCTTGCCCGCATCCAACTGCTCCTCCAGCCACGCGAAATAGCGCACGAGCGCCGCACCGTCGCGGATGTGTGACTGCCGGAACCCTGCAACGTGCGCAATCCCGTTATCATTCGTGCCAGGCTCCCGGGCAGCTAGCGGAGCAGCATACCTTCGACCTCGACTTCGTTCTTGATCGCCTTGAGGTCGGTGACGGGCGAGCGCACGACGGTGATGTGGTCCTTGATGACGGCCGGGCAGATCTGGGGTTAGCCAGTCCCCAGATTGCGCGGATGTGGCCCAGGGTCCATCGCGGAGCAGGGGAAGGGTACGCACCTTCCCGATGGCCTCGGCTACTGCGAGACTAGCTTTGTCGCTCACAAGCACCTTCTGCTCGGGAGAAAGGAAGCTCAGGAGGGGACCACAGGGCGCACGACTGAGTTGGGATACGCACCGACTCTTTGTTCGCATGCAGTTCTGCGCCGAGGTGGGTGAGGTATGAGAAGAACGTGTCGTATGGATGCACTTCGACTTCAGGCCCGAGGTGGGAGCTAACGCTGGTATCCAGCTGGGACTCGTTTACAAACAGTTTGGCTTTGTCCTGATCGACCAGAGCATACGCAAAGAACACTGAAGCTGGTGTCAATCTGTGCGTTTTACTCGGCGGTGGCTAGCCGACGTACCAGGGTTGAAGTCGATGTCCGATCCACGCAGGTTGAACAACCAGGCGACTTCATCAAGCATGTTGACCACGATTGCCCTTGCCTGCTTCTTCTTGAGCTCTTCGCGGACTTTCTTGAGCTTGTCCGAGTGAGACTCGCCTTCCGCAAGCGCGGGTTTGTTCATGCTTTCTGTGATATAGTGATCGGTATGACATACCGGAGAACTTCACATCGAGTGGGAAGACCTTGTTTGCTGGTCGAGGCGGACGGTCATGCCATACCAAGTCTACCAGGTTGTCTTTGAGCGATACCAGCTCGGAGTGCACGGGCTCAAGAGCTTTCTGTATGTCGTCGGCGTCGGCTGTACGCGATACCGTGCTATGAGTTGAGCCAAATTCGCAAAAGTGTAGAGGACGGCCTCACAAGCAGCGATTAATGTGGGATCGACGCCAATGCGAGTGTTCTTGCCGAGGTTCTACGCGCAACTGTCAGTCTGCCCCTCTATCAAGAGGCGTGATACTGGTCCCATACCTTCGAAAGAAAGTCCTGCCAGGTCGGGACGTCTTGGCAATAGCTCAGTCGGGAGATTTGCCTACATATAACGAGGACTATCACCTGGAAGGCCTTGCTTCATAAGCGTCCAGTTCCTTCATACACAGGTTACATGATCTGTGCCTCCTGCGATGCCATGTATGGTACATACTGATCCAGCTGCTTTGATGCCTGCAGGAAGTACCGTCCGTCGGTGAACAGGTAGGCGTCCTGCGGCGTCACGATCGCGCATCCTAGTAGGAGATCAATGTGAGCCCAGGAGTCGCGAAGACTGCGCGAGGGAAGTGCACCAGCAGATCCAGTGAAGCCGGAGATGAAAGCCCGTCGCTCATCGCACTGTGCGATGTACTCGCTGAAGTCTGTAGGGTGGTCAACGACGATCGCACACCTTTCTCATATACAGTGTGACCGATGGTACTCGCGCTGATCCTCTGTAGGTATAACGACTGCCTGTACATTGTACTCGGGCTTCGCCATGAGCTCGCGGAGAGCTTGAAGTCGTTGAGTGGTGTCGACAGTCTGTAAAGCGGACATGGTGCCACAGAATCTTCGGTATCGCGCAGTAGCCCAGGGTCCGTTGTGTACGAACGATGCCGTCCGTTGAGATGGGCGAACGAAATGAGCGAGTGCGCGGAAAGCAGCCGCGACTGTGTGCATTCGCGCGGAGTGAGCGGGAGAGCGTCCGGAGGACCGGACCCGCAGCGATCGCGCGCTGCGTCCACGGTCCAGTGGGCGCGCGTGAGCAGCGTGCCACGAACGTCAGACCACGCTTCGTCCTCCCGCTCATCGTTCGCAGCAGCCTCGCCGTTGTCTTTCACGTCGTCTACGTGGGTACGACGCATCTGCCCGGACCCCAGCTGGACTTGTCTCTGCTCTCTGGCACGACCTCTGGCTGTCTTAGAATACACTGGGCACATACACCGGCCCTTCCACGCTCCTTGCTTCAAATCTACACGACTTGCTTCTCATCTCAGGTACCTCCGCAATGGTCGAGGACAAATACATTGGACTTGCGCTGGCAGTCTCTAGCTCGCTGGCTATCGGTACCAGCTTCATTCTCACGAAAAAGGTCTGCCTTCCTCGCACAAATGCACACCCATCAGTCTCCTCAGCTATTGCTGCAGGGTCTGAACCAAGCGAGCGACTCTGCATATGCTTCCGCATCCGAGAACTATGCTTATTTCAAGAATCCTCTGTGGTGGGCGGGGATGTCAACACGTGAGTCTCGGTCATTCTCCCCAGTGCTAGCGGGCGGACTTATGCATCCGAGAAGTAATCATTGGCGAAGGTGTGTGCCTGTACTCCAGAAGGCTAGTTATTTGCATGTCTAAGGCCTCCACAAGTCGCCAACTTTGCGGCTTATACCTTCGCCCCCGCAATACTCGTTACGCCTCTAGGCGCACTAAGTGTGATCATCGGGTACGCTTTCACCTAGTTCCTCGATCAGCGTGCTGCCGCCTCATGATCTGCTACGCAGCGCTATCCTCGCGTCCTTCTTACTTGACGAAGAACTCGGCCATCTTGGCCGTGTTGGCTGTGCGTTATGCCTACTAGGCTCCCTCATAATTGTACTGCACGCTCCTCCGGATAAGGACGTGCAGACGGTAGACGAGATTCTCCACTATGCCGTCCAGCCAGGTATGTCCATGTTGACCCTTCATCTACGTGACCATCTTCCTGACAATCCTACTCAGGCTTCATGATGTACTGCTTCACGGTCCTCGTGTTCAGCCTGGTCATGATTTACGGCGTTGTGCCCAAATACGGGCGGACGAACCCAGCCGTATATATCTCCATCTGCTCCCTTGTCGGATCGATATCCGTCATGGCTATCAAGGGCTTTGGCGTCGCCGTGAAGCTCACTCTGGCCGGCCACAACCAATTCATGCTCCCGAGCACATATGTGTTCGGCGTTACCGTTGTCGGGTGCATCCTCGTGCAGATGAACTACTTCAACAAAGCCCTCGACACGTTCTCCACAAACGTGTACGTCCCTCCCCCCTCCAATATGCTAGCGAGCTTAGCTAACCCGCCAACGCAGGGTGAACCCGATGTACTACGTCGGCTTCTCGACCGCGACCATCGTCGCGTCCGTCATCCTTTTCCAGGGCTTCAACACTGACGACCCCGCGAACTCGATCTCGCTACTCGCCGGATTCATCACAACATTCCTCGGCGTCCACCTCCTCGAGATCTCGCGCAAACCCGACCCCGCCGCAGAGCCCCTTCCCAACCACTCCGCGCTCCAGTCCGGGCTGATGAACCCGCGCCTGAGCATCTCCGGGCGCATGTCGATCGACGGCTGGAACGGCGCGGCGGGCACGCCGATCGGCGGCTCGCACCACGGCGTGCCGTGGTCGCCCGCGCACGGGCGGCGGAGCTCGCTGTACCGCAACCAGACGCAGACGCTGTTCAACGCGTTCGAGGACGACGAGTACGCGGACGGCGAGGCGGTGGGGCGCGGCGTGGGCCTGAACACGCTGCACGAGGGCGCGGAGGACGACGAGCTCGAGGCGGACGAGCGCACGCACCTGCGGTCCGGGCGGCTTGGGCGGGGATCGCGGAGCCATAGCAATTCGCCCCGGCATTCACCGCGAATCTGAGGATGAGGGGAGCGGAGCAGGGGAGGGTACGGACCGTGCTTTCTATTGTTATCATCGGACTATGAAGGTATTTACTATTATACACTCGTGCTATTTGTATACCAGCGGCGGGGTGGGCTGCGGTAGTATGATACCCTCGCGCAGGTCATATGCTTGCGTACGTCTGGCGGCATACCTATGAAGCCTTACGTCGCCGATCAACGTGTCTCCCAATCTTGCTCATCGCGGACGCGCCATCGTAGGTGACTTCGAGGCAGCAGAGACGCATACGTAGCAAGAAAAAGTCCTATTGACACTTTGAAACATACAAGATTGATGCGGGTAGATACTTGATGCTAGAGACGTCGCGCGCCCACCTGGACAAGGGTGGCATCTCACTCTGCCTCCTGGAACGGACGGTCCATGTTGGCCTGCCCTTCAACGTCGTCGCCCAGACCGAGGCGCGCCACGAACGCATCCATGTCCGCGGTAGCCGCCTCGCGGATCTCCGCTGCGTAGTTGCCGTCCATCTGGACGGGCGCGGTGGTGTCCCAGGTGGGCGCGTCGCCGCGCCAGCCGCCGTGCACATGGATGTAGTTCATGAAGGCGCGCCAGAGCGGGTCGATCGAGAGCACGGAGGCGTCGCCGATTACCACGAGGAGAGCTTGTGCGCGGGTGACAGCAACTGCGTACCGGTATCAACTGCTTGTTACGAGCTTATCAGTAGAGGAGAGACGCACCGTTGAAACGGCGCGGGTTCGACACGAAGCCGAGCGTAAACTTCGCATCGTAGGAAAGCAGGTCGCGAGTGCTCCGCACGGTCGAGACAATGATGACTTTGCGTTCCTGTGTCGAGCAAAAGTCAGTCACAGGTCCGACC
Source organism: Trametes sp. AH28-2 (assembly GCA_001304625.1). NCBI lineage: Eukaryota > Fungi > Basidiomycota > Agaricomycetes > Polyporales > Polyporaceae > Trametes > Trametes sp. AH28-2. The sequence continues at coordinate 251,193 of KQ464077.1, read as the reverse complement.
CGCTTTTTTCGAATAAGAAACCAACCTGTCCTTGAAACTCCTCCACGCTGCCGACCTTGGCGCCTTCGATGTGCGCGTTGCGCAGCAGTAAACGTATCTTCCGAACTTGGGCGTAGTAGGGCGTGATGATGCCGATGTCTTCCGCGCCTGTCGATTGGGTTGGACATTGTAACGATAAGGCAGTAGAGGTAGCACAAGGTACTTACGGACGGGATGCTGACGGTCCTTTAGAAGCGCTTTGACATACTCGAGCACTTCGGTGGCTTCATCGATGTTGAAGTACGACGGTGACGTCGATTCGCGATCATTCTCGCCGGAGACGTAATGGAATACGACCGGCCAACGTGGGTTGACCAGCATCGGCGAGCCAACCAGAGCGTTGATGGTCGTCGCGGCGCCGCAGACCTCGAGCTCGTTGCTGTAGAATTGTTCGTTGGGGTACTCTAAGATTGCCCGGTGAGACCTGAAGTTCTTCAGCAGCTTCACAAAGCTGGGTAATGGTCATTAAAATGTACTCGGATGGATTGTTTGGGAGACGGATTACGCACGAGCGTCCCCGACCCGTCTGCGCATCGTAGACCTCCCTCTCCATCAAGCGCTCCAGGTAGCTCTTCCCCAATCCGAGCTCTCGTGCGATGCTGGAGCGTATCACCGGACCCAACTGCTTGGGATCTCCAGATAGAACGACGTGCGTCCTGTCAACAGCGACGGTCTTGATGGCCGTGAGTACCTCCGGCTCCGAGGCTTGTCCGGCTTCGTCGACGAAGATGTGCGTGAAGTGGCCCTGAGGCATGCCGATGTTGTACGCGAAGGAGGCGTTGCCGCATGTGGTCACGATCACCTTGTAGGTCTGTAGGGTCGCCACGGGGGGCAAGGCGTAGTGACCGTCGCGTTGGAACGAGTACGGCACGAGGTCCTCGGGGAGGCCGTTGGGATCCCTGAAGACAGCGTTGCAGCGGAACAGCTCAGAGGTATTGAGCGCACCCAAGCGCAGAGCCAGGAGGTCCGCGGCACTGTTACTTGGAGCACACGCGAGGATGCGCGCGTCTGGTTGGCGGTGTAGGATCTGGCGTATCGCCTCCACTACGGTGACGGTCTTTCCCGTACCAGGGCTAGATGGCTTGTTAGATATGGCGTGGGTGAGAAAGGTCGCAGGGCTTACGGTCCGAACACAATGAAGGGTGCCGCGCCCGTCCGCAACTGCAAGATGGACTTCACCGCCTGTAACTGAGCAGCGTTGTGCCCAATCTGAACATTGAACAGCGTCAGAGGGTACTGGGTAGGGTTGATAGCCTGCGCAAGGCCCTCGTGGCCAGGGACGGGGAAGAGCAGTCTCTGAGACGACGTGGATGGCGCAAGCAGTGCTTGGTGTTGACGCCGGATGGGAGTACGGTTGTATTGGAAGCGCACGTTGTATCGGGCCCCGACCTTGAAAGACGCGTTGAAGCTAACGCGGATGTCGCTCTGCCGTACCATGTGCACAAAACCTTTGTGCGTGTGCCCTTCGCCTCCGATCTGGGCCAAAATCGTGTCACCTAGGAAAAGATTGAGTGCTGCTGAGTATACTCAGAATATGTGCCATCACCGACCTGGCACGACGCTTGGCCGTTTCTCAGCGAGCCCGGGGACGACAAGCCTGATTCCGATCAGGAACCCATTACGGTATGAGCAGATAGAAGACTCACGTGAATAAACGGCCCTCTTTCGTGAATTGTGCCCCTTCGATATCATACATGTGGAGGTCCTCGCTGATGTGTCAACCCTTTTGTTAACGATGACGCCCATTGTGAGATACGAAGAAGTTACGTACACCATACGACTCTCCTCCACCCATAACAGCACACGGAACCATTGCCCGTGTGTGTTGTTAGCGAAGACGGGTAGGTGCTGTGCGCGAACTTGGTTGAGCGCCTCTCGGGGGTTACTGTCCTCCAGGATCGCCGCCAGTGCCGCAGGAATGAGGGATGGAGGGAGCTTTCGCGCCCACTGAACGGCGTCCAGGGCTGGAGGACGCTCCCCTTCGTCTACGTTCCCGCCGTGTTTCCACGGCGCACGACCTCGACGTACATACGGTGCGGCAGGCCGTAGCAGCTCACGGTCCACGGCATTCCCGACCACAGCGCTGAGGCTGCGCGAGATGATGAACGTGCGTTGGGAGGAGAGGATCTTGAATGTGACCTCGAGACGACCTGCGAACCGTCCGCGATGCTCTTGATGAAAAGTCACTACGATGCCCGTTGAGCTCCCCGCCACGAGTTTCTTTCCGGCCTTCGGGGTAGAGGACGAGAACCTGTCGTTTGTGAACAAATCAACATACAGAACAAGTTGTCCTACGACGTACGGTGACGATCTGTTGGCGGTACTGGAGAAGATGTCGACGCGAGAGATGGTCATCGTCGGTGCGGATGCGTCCAGTTTGACGGTCAGCTGGCGCTGTAGCCCTCTCTTGGCGTCCTCCACGCTCACGACACCTAGATCCAAGCCATCGTCCGCGTTGGATATGTTGACACCGTGTTGCCCTTGTTGCGCTTGCTCGTACTGCGAACGAAACAGTGCAGTGCGCTGGAACCGTTGATGGGCGTCGCTCCGAAGATGCGCACTCCAACCCCCCACGGGAATACTTCTCTTGCAAATAAGACAGAAGTTGGCCTTTGGGGATGATGGGTCCCGGGGGTATACCGAGGCCGACTTCCCCGTAGCCTGCGCTTTACGTTGGTGTTCGACGCTGTTGACGTGCTGTAACCAAGTTGCCTCTCCAGCAAGTCGCACGTTACATAGTGGGCAGAGGAGAGCGACATCATTCCCGACCGCGGCTTTAGCACGATGTTGCTTCCCGCGTACATGCGAGGAATACACGTGCGCCGGGCAGCAAACGACGACGCAGAGTTCGCAAAACCGAGCGTCATGACGTAGCGGGCAATTGGGAGTAGCACAAGCCCCCGCAAAAAGCTGTTCGGGACAGGCTAGCTGTCGGTTGGCTGCCATGTTACCGAGGGGATGAAGGTCGACGAGGGGAGGGTGCACGACAAACGCGTGCTCACCTTTATGAACCGGCCCATGGCCCATGAGGCAACGGAGGTAGCTTCTTTATCCTCTTTGGGGAGAGCACCGATGGTGCTGCGGTAGGTGCTTAGCCACGCGAATTCGCCATACGCATACTGTATCGCTATCTATGGAAATAGGGCTCTAGCAGGCTTCCCTGCTTCTCATGCGTCTTATGAATGTCCAAAGGCAGGGGGACGCGAGGGTGTGCCTGCATAGGGGACATGCTGTTATCTTGCGGACCTCTTGGATGAAAGAACCGCACGCACCTCGAGCGCTTGTGCACGCCAACTACGCCAATATGCGTATGAGGCCAGTATGAAGTGACCAATAGATGTGACTTACACTTGTTGATTCGAACTGATGCGCGATGCTGCATGCCTGTGGGATGGCGGTTGAACGGGGGAGAATGTAATTCTATCGAGTAGTATCAGAATTATGTAGCGTACGGATCGAATTACTGATGTATAGCGGGCACGCCACCTATCTGTAGTGTACGTAGTCTATGGGAATTAAACGCGAGTACAGTCTTGGATACAGGTCAGTATGACGTCTTTCGGGAGAGGGGAGGCCAACGCACATTCTATGACATGGTACCAGTCTGCTGGAAACCTGAAACCTCTAAGACATAGCAACCTTGACTTGCTGCTTCACCGCCCGGGTCCCAACGCGCGTGCAGATTTCGCGGAGAGAGGCAGTGTTCTGGAGCAATCGGCCAGCGATGTTGTCCGCATCCTCATATATGCGGTCCAGACAGGTGTCGATGGGACGCAAGTCTTCCTCGGGTAGGTAGTAGATTCCGACAGTGTCCCAGCGCTGCAGGTGAATCGTAAGACGCTCTACCCGGAGCGGGGCGAGCAGCGCCGATAGATTGATCTACGAGAGAATTGTAAGCGACCATTGATAGAGCGAGTACTAGAATGCGCTTACAATTAGTTTGTCGGTATCAACCGCCGGCTTCGTGACCCGCAGCGTCAACGCCAGGTGGGACAGGCCATCCGTCGCGTCGCAGGCGGAGAACAGGTGGGGAATGCGGTCGAGGACGCGGTCGGTGGGGAACAGCGAGAGCGAGAGCGTGGACGGAGAAGTGTCCCGGATGACGTCCTGAAGCATATGGATCGTCGACTCCGAGAGCATGCCGATCTCGACGTGCGGGACGTGTCCGCCGAGGCCGAGCATGTAGAGGTCGACGACATGGCCCACGGAGACGCGTTGCAGGCGCTGCCAGCCGCCAGTCTCCTTCAGGCCGTGCTTGTTCGCCCGCCGGCACCGCTCGATGAGCTCTGGCTTGTCGCAGCTCCGGCCTTCGAGCCATTGCGAGACCTCCGGGTGGACACATGCCGCGGAGAAGGAAAGCACCTCGACGTTGGGGAACGCGCATATAGCGGGTGTAGCGTCGATGCCTCCGAGGAGGAAGTCCGAGTAGCAGTCGGAGAGCGCGAGCTTGCGCACCCGCGAGTATTGCGTCGACGCATCCTTGAACTGCACGTTGGCGAGGCTGACTTCCTCGAGTGTCGGTGCGAAGCGGTCCAGGAGAGGGACAGGGTCGGCCACGGAGTAGCCCTGCATTGGCCCGAACTGCATCGACACTTTGCGGAGAGGCGCACGGAGGTCGCGGATGTCGTCCCATAGGCTCTGCGAAACGAACGGTATGCGCAGCTCTTCTAGGTTGGCGAGAGCGGAGACAGCACCGCGTAAGTAGCTGGAGAGGCCCGCAGCGGCCCAGTCTAGCTCAAGCTTCTTGAGACGGCGGGTGCTCCGAAGGATCGCACTTAGGGTCTGCGCGGTCGAGTCCTGACCTCCTTGGCCTTGGGTGTCTTCGTGTTGAGGACGGGGACGAGACAGCGAGCAGTTGATTCTAAGCTCCTTGACGAGCATAGCGCGCCAAGGCGCCGTGTCACCCGTCAAGCAGGCGTAGAATGACAACAAGTTGTCTGCGCGCAGGTCGATAGGACCATGGAAGAGTTGTCGAAGGGCGACGGCATGAAAAGTGCGGCAAGACTTGGACAAGCGCGAGATGTCTGGACGTTCGAGGAAGGTGGTGATGTGCAAGAGAACGTCCCAATTGAGCACGCGTATGGAGGACTTGTCCATCGCGGGTCGCGGGTCGCTGAGTTGGAAGTGTGTCGGCAGAAGGCTTCGTACGGACAGCATGAATACGCACCTGACGTGTCAACTGCACAGGGTGATGATGGTGTTGCGGGAAGATTTGTCGCCGCGGACATGCTGATGTGGGAATTTTGTGATGTGCTGTGGCTGTGAGCCAAGTCGCGTAGATTTGCTCCTCACCAAGTTGGAGAACATGCCGGAATCTAGGCGGTAAGGCGATCTAGTCGGGGCTCGTACCTGGCGATCTCCTTACAAACGGTCTCAACTCAATCTCATAGCTTGCAAACAGAAGCTCGGGCTTCAAGGGTATATGCCGCTTCAAGGCTTGACTGAGGTCTGAGGACCCCGCTAGCTGTGGTCGACTCCCGGCGGCGTAGTACTGTAGGGTCTGTCGATATCATAGAGAACCGTTCGACTGCCATGAGTGCATTGAGTTGGCCTTGATGCGTTGAGCAGCTCATGGAAATTTGGTAGAATTGCGCCTTCAGAACACGAAGATTCGAGATGGTGGTGAACGAGGAGGGGCTCGGAGGCTCGACGGCTCGGAGCCTCGGACAGGGGCGCAACCCAGATCTTGAGCGCGTCATTACGTAAGGGGCCACAGCGGGCGCCTCTGCGCGTACTCGATGGGCGCAAGGCGCTCGGCACCGTTCTCAACGACCTCAACCACTTCGAAGTTCGAACCCGACGTCCAGCACACCGCCCACCTTGTATACCAGGAGATGCCGGTGATCAGCGCGTCTGTGGACGCGTTTCTTGTCGCCGCGACCATCGTCCTCGTCTCGACCGTGTTCGTCCTGCGCCGCCAACCCGGCCTGCTCACCCTCCGTAATGGACTCACGCTCGTCGTCGTATTCCACACTCTGTCTGTGCTGTATATCATCTTTCTGCGGTGGCCGACAAATATCTTCCAGCGGCTGAAGATACCCTTGACTACGCCGTCTGATACCATCCGCACCGTGCTCCTCCAGAGCGCGGGATTGCCTCAGGACGCGCCGCTACCGAAGCCACTGGAAGCGTTGCTCACGCGTCTGTCGTCCTTTGACATGCGTACGCTCTACGTTAGGTCGCTCCTGCACTGAATGGCCCTCAGCGCGTCTACTTATGCCGCGCACGCATGTCTCACAGATTTGGCCAGACGGTCATCCAGGACTGCGAGTACTGCACGACATTCGATGAGTATCTCATATTCGCGGCCCCGCGCATGGCATTGGGGTATGTCAAGATGGCGGCAGTCCTCGGTCTCATCACAGTAAACGGAAGCGGACATGAGCGGTGGCGAACATATGCCGTCGCGCTGCTTGTGGCTGGATTCATCGTCGAAACATACTGGATCGCGACGACACCTATAGGCATCCCGCGCGACGGACGGAATGTCTTCATGGTGCGTGTATTGTCTCATGGTCTGTGCTCCAGCTATTTACGCATATATTCGCGGAAAACTAGTGGCACGACAACCTCTGGCTGATCCGCCACCTCCTCTTCCTCGTGCTGCCCATCGCCATCCACGCGCTCCCCCAATCACCTCCACCACCCAACCCCGTGCCGCACCTAGCGCTCGCCCGCGCCAGCCTGCAGAACACGTCGCAACAGCTCGCAAGCGCACGCTTCGTCCACGCCGCGGCGGAGCGCCAGCCCGCACTGCGCGCCGCGGCCGCAGAGTGGTGGGAGCGCCAGCGCATCGAGGGCGAGTGGGCGCGGACGGACGAGCACGTCCGGCGCGCGGCGGAAAAGCTCGGCAAGGGCATGCAGGAGGGCGTAGACGGCCCCGCGGGGAAACTGAGCCGGGTGGCGAAGGATGCCGTGCGACAGATGTTCGAGAGCCTGGGGCTTGTTGTCCCGCGCAGATCTTGAGCTAGAAGGTAGAGCTGCGGTATACTGTATTTGTAGGTTTTCTCGTATCACTTGACATCCCCGGTGTTTGCTGTGCGCGCATTGGGTTAAGAAACTAAGTCCTGAGCATGAGGCCACTGCTTCTGCAACATACCTCAGGCATTATTGTGGTGGTATTTTGACAGAGACGTTACCGGCGTGCTGACGCAACCTGCCCATCTCAGGGACAGCTTCCAAGAATCCAAGTTATAAACGACGTCTGTGCTTGCCCTTGCCATCCTTGCCACCACCTCTGCGACGGCTGCCCGGTGGCGCGTCTAACCATGCCTGTCTGGTAACCTGGGCTTGGCCCAATCCCGTCCTTCAGGGTCTTTTCGCGTGCGAGACGAAGCGGAGGCTTGTCCTCGTCAGAGGTAGCCCTTTACAGCGGGGTCGACATGGTTCAGGTTCTCGGAGAGCTTCCGGAGCAGGGGCGCGTGCTCAGTCACGATGTATGCAATGATACAGTAGGTCTGGTTGTTGAGCTCAGTAACCAGCAGTAACCCAGGACGGAGGGTGCGTCGATTTAGTACCTGCTTGTCGAAGGACTTCAGCAGAGTACTACTATAGTCCAATTTGAACGTAGCACCTCGACGAGTTGTTGAACGGAGCGCGTAATCTCTGGGGATTCACACGTTTCTGACATGTGCGTAGTACTAGAGAACCACTTGCAACTGCAGGTAGCTATGTTTTCGAGTGAACAGAACAGGTGACAGAGGAGAAAGAGTGAATGAGAGTCGAGAGGCGGATTGAGAGGAATGATGGCAAAGTGCACAACAACTGGCATTTGGCATCACGAAGGTACACGCACACGGAACAGGAACAGGGAACCCGTAAAGGCCGGAGAACGATCATCAAAGCCGTAATCCGTGAAGCGTGAAGTATCATGAACGGTTGGTGAACAAAGGTAGGTAGCGGGGGTAGAGGGGGGCACGCTGGCGTGCGCGGATGGCGAGCAGGGATGGCAAGCAGGAGTGGTAAATAGGGATGCACGTAGGGGTAGAAAGCGTAGCTGAGAGAAGAAGGCGTAAGCGAGAGCAGAAGGTGTAGGTGATAAGTAACCAAGTCCCATAGATGATATATAAAGCAAGACATTTCCGACCTCCTCCAACTTCCTCCATCAACAGCGAGAGACAAACAAGCGAGCAGAGAGCGACTAGAGACGAGCGGAGATCATATAGGTACACACTGTTTCCGAGTACCGTGAGCAGGATGATCCCGGACCGCTGACGTGAGGGTGTACTCACCAAGGAAATTAGTAGTACACTTTTCCGCGGTTAAGCGCGGGGCGGCGGCGGCATGTCGGGGATGATGTAGTGCACCTGCTTGTCCCCGAAACTGCTCTTGTGGTTCAGGTTGGGCAGTTCCATACCCGCGGCCATGAGGTCTTCGCGCGAGTGCTGCCTCCCGGGAGCAGGGAAGTTGCCCTGCGCGCGGAGGGTCGAGCCCGAGCCCGAGTCCGTCTTGTGGCCGTACACGGGGTGGGGAGAGGGAGGGCCCGCCGCAGTCGCACTGGACACACTGGTACCGCGACTCACGTTGCTAGAAGCCGACGAGAACGTGGGAGTCGTCGCAGAGGAGGCGGACGGCGGCGGGTTCAGGTCGGATTCGTCCAACGTGGGCACAGGCTTGCGGGTCGCACGGCGGGGGTTGTTGCCTGACGAGGTGCGGTTCATCGCGGCTGCGCTCGCCACGGCCGCGGGATTGGCGACCTGCATGGGCACGGTCGGCGCATCGAACGTCCGCAGCTGCATGCTGTCAATAGACCGCCGAGGGACCGTGGGCGAGCGCGTGCGCGGCGTCGGCGGCACAGACGACGGCGGGGAAGCTTCGCCATCGAGCTTGGCCAGCGCGTTCGCACGGTGCGACTGGCTCGAGGATTTCGCACGAGCACGTCCGAACGATCCGCGCGCGCTGGGAGGCTCCGATATGGGGGTAATGGGCGGCGTGGCGGTCGACAGTGACGAGCGACGGCGGTTCCCAGCCAGCACCGGGACGTTTTGGGCGTACTCCACACCTCTGCCAGACACGAACTTCTCTTCGTCCTCGAGCGTGGAAAGGTCTTCGTCCGAGACGCCCCGGCTGGCGCTGGCGCTGTGCCCAAGGGCAGTGCTCGCCGGTGACAAAAACGCGCCCGTGGACTCCGTCGTCTCACGTCTCCTCGGGAGGCCCAGAACCAACGGCGGCTTTCCTGAGGTCGGTGCCGTAGAGACAGGGAGTCCCTCGTCCATCCCAGAGTCCCGGGAAGACAGACCGCCCCATCTTCCCAGCTGCCCGGAACGGCCGGAGCGGGAGCGCGTAGGCTTGCGCCGACAGACACCGAAGAAGATGTAGGCCGCAACGGCGGCGACGACGATGGCAACGCCACCGACAATCCCGCCAGCGATCGCGCCTGCGCGCGAGCGGCTAGAGACCGCATCGACCACGGGGAGGGAGGTAGCCGATGACGTAGGTGTCGCATCAACGCTGCTGCTCGTGGCGATCGCGGACGGTTGGGACGTCGACAACGGTGTGGAGGGCGTGGAGGGAGAAGAGGACGTTGAGGAAGGCGCAGAGGACCCAGAGAGGCAGGAGGTGTCCGTGCCGTTGAGTATGGTGAATATAGACGACTCAGCTGTGATCCCCGGCCCCGTCGCCCGCATAATGTACCGCCCCGCCGTAAGATTGACCGGCGACCACGTAAACGAATCCGACGTCGCATCGATATTGAGTGCGATAGGAGTACCAATGATCGGGGTACCAGCGTCGCCTGGATTCGGCATGATCGTGGACGAGACGAGGAGGTTGATGTCGCAGGGGGCAGAGGAAAGGTATTGCCATTGAACCGTAGCCGACCCGCAGGTGTCCAGCGGGGAGGGCATGGTCGTGAAAGCGAAGTAGGGGAAGCCCGTCGGCGTCGCCGACGCGGTGTCCGTTGCAGTCGACATCGTTGGCCAAGTTGAAGTCGGGATCACCACAACAGTGTCGGTATTTGTCACCGTTTCCGTGAGTACGTCCGTGGACGAGGTTGAACCAGGGTCCGAGGACGTCGAGCTGGATGGGTCGAGTCCTGTGTATCGGGATCCGGGGAGAGATACCTGTCTTCGCTCGTCGCTGTGGATTGCCATTGCCGTCGTCAGGTCCGGGGCTTCATGGGGAGCGCAGCGAGCAGAACTCGGCGAACGTCTCGTACCTCTTATGACCTGTTCATAGATAACAGGATCAGCCTTCGACGACAGAGAACGCGGTGATATGAACAGAGGACGGTTCTCCGCGTGGAGATGGCTGGAGATGGAGGCTCTCCGCAACCCGCGATGGGGGAAGTAGCGCTGAGGTCGGTCACTCGGCCGATCACGAGTCTCCGTTTTATCTGCATCGCACAAAAGCTCGCACGGTATGGAGAAGCGCATTCTATAAGCTGGGCGGTATGCATTATACATGTTGATATCCTATACAGTATGTGCCGGTCGTAAGATGATGCAGGAGTGGAGGGTGCGAAACGCGGAGGAGTGTTTGGGTGCGTGAAACGAACGGACGGGGGGGAGGGGGAATGCACAGCGCGGGTACCGCCTCTAGCAAAAGATCATCATGACCAGGAATCGTAACGGCGCCCACGGAGAGAGAACAGGTTCCATCGCCGTCCCTCGGGCTTCTTGCGGTTCCCATTGGATAGCCCAACTTTACGGATCCGGGCAAGCCTGGGACTGACGTGAGCTATCCTGCGACGCAACATAGAACATTATCAGGCGTACCGGCGCACTCCAATCCAGGCAGCGCCTGTGCAGGCGGCAATGGTGGTTGCAGTCATGACGTAGAATGCATAGTCGTGTTCCTCGAAATGGCTCTTCAACTGTCGGGATGATGATATGGTTAGGGCCCGAGATAGCACTTCGCGCGTAGCCGATTTTGATTACTTACGTTCATACCGAACACGCCAGCGACAAGCGTGCCAATCCCAATCCCCATCGTCAAAATGGAGACCTTCAGGTCGAGCGCTAGTAGCGCGTTCCGGTTTGAGTCGAGGATGAGCTCTACAATTTCTTGCGTCGATTGAACGTTTGACTGAACGTACGATGAGTATAACACCGATAAATGACGCTATGCTGCATACCTGGATATTCTCGGCCTCGTTCACGATTTCCTCGACTTGCTTAGAGAACGACTCAAGGAGGACTTCTAGGTCTTCATGGTCGTCGAGTTGTCTGGGAACCCCGTTCTTTTTATCTGTGAGGTACATAGCCGCAAGGTCCTGGTCTACAAAGAGACCGTCATGAGTTTGGGGATTGACGGCGTGTAGATGCGGAATGAACTTACCCTGCTCGAGAACCTCCTCAAGGGCCTCTTGGACCTGCACAAGCGGAGAATGTTCCACGTGAGCTTCTTTGGAGACCATACACACGAACGCACCAGTTTGGCACGATTCTGGAAGCTAGCTAGCCGGCGCGAGTAGTGTAGTAGACGCTTAAACCGGTCGTGATCGATGTCGTCCTCTAGTTCTGCAAGGAGGCCCCCGACAAGGTTTCGTATGAAAACCATCTCCGCCTCCAGTGCGCTCAACACTGACAACAGGATAGACTCCAGCGCTCTATGGACCAGCCGTTGAGCTGCCAAGCGCGGAAGTAATCGGCACCCGAGAGGGAATGCGGTATGAATGAGTTTGCTCACCGGAACTCGTATGGTACGCCTGACGTTTTCGCTCTCAAGTTATGCTTTGAAAATATAAGCAGCGACTCTCGGCCAAGAGATTGACGTTACGAACCTCAAGATGGTAGAGGAATACTGAGTGTAGACGAGAGTCGGCGGAGCCATAGGTATCGAACAGAACGACCGTGTCTGCCTTGACGAGGGCGCGAATGTGCAAAATATTGACCTGTAAAATCAGGCCAGTGAGGAGGCTGATCTCGCGGCGCCGCTCAAGAAAATACGTACTAGGATCGCTTCCTTTCGCACCAAGATCGTAGGCACGAGGTTGGGTATCCGCGAGTCGATTTTGCGAAGATCACGAGGCTGTCTCCTGACCGGTCAGCAGCGTACATATACGGGTAGCCTGGGGATTCCGGCTACTACATTACGTAGGACGCTAAGGCATGAGAAGTCATCCACCCAATGCGACCAAGGGTGCATTTGAAGGCTATAACGTAGACTGCCGGTTTGTGCGCAGAGAGTTCCCTACAGGTCCACTGCGTGCCCTTCGGAACGCCGTTCCTGATCATCGTCTCTCTCGGACTTGAAGAATACAACTTGGACAGATCGTGCATACAATTCATGCACCAACCTCTGTACCGGCTAAACTCTTCCTATTCCTAGAGTGAGGACGACCAGGACGGCGGAGCAATATGTGACGGCTCGGATTGGATGGCCACTAGACACGATTGCGACATCCCCGTGGTGTACTAGAGTGAGAACTTACGTTTAAACGATGCTCATTACACAGGTCGGACTTTTTGAACTGCCCAGAGATGGTTGTCACGTTCCCTACGCACGTAATGTGCAACAACACGGAAGATGAATGGGTGAACAAGCATTGGCGATAGATTCAGCTGACCTTCCGCGTCCAAGACCGTGCCTACATTGTTGCGAAGGTTAACGAACGTGTGAGGGTACAGGTGCGTCTCCGGACGTACATCGCAGCATGAGGTCGGTCGGCTGCCGCCCCTTCATAGCTTTCTCAAGCATGGCAATTTTGGCAGCCTGCTCATTGTTGTCCGTTGGCTCCCCCAGTGGGTCGGGTGCTTTGCCGAGTCGCTGTAGCCATGTTGTGAACCGCCTCAGTCCGGGACTGGAAGGGTTGGCCGTACGGCATGAGAGAGCAGTGCCGCAAGAGGGTTTGAGCGAAGTCCTGGAGCTCGAACTTGCCCGGTGGAAGGCTCTGCCCTGGGGAGCCGACAAGCACGTTCTTTGCGGCAGATGCAGCTCCGGACAGGCTAGCCAGGGCGTCCGACAGCGTTTCATGGATGCATGAGGAGCACGAGGGGTTACATGGAGTTCGAGCAGCGTCCTGAGCAGCGCAGACATACGCAAGAGAACGTGCAAATCACGACTGGACGAGCGAGCAGACCGAGGAGCGGATGGCGAAAGACGAAGTCCACGAAACGCACGCACCCTCGGCTCCTCCCCAGGCGCCCGTCCCCCCAAAGCGGACATGCACCTCTGACGTAAGCGCATCAGGGCATGGGCGTCTAGAGGCGCCCACCGGGGCACCGGACCACACTCGTCTCGCCTTCACCTGTCCAGTCACCGACCAAGATTCAGGTGAAGCGCACCGTTTTCAGACTTTCTCTCCTAGCCAGCTTCTTGTCCTTCGGCCGACTCGCGCGTTATCAGCGGTTTTTCACCGATATTATCTGCTTCCTCCTCGAGATGTACCCAAGGTGGGCGGGACGGCCTCTACAGCATCACCTTCGCACGCAGAAATTCATCTGACCGTGAGTCCTGGAGGCGACCGGCCGCCACTCTTGCCTATTGATTATACGCCTATGCGAGATCAAGAGCGGAAATGAGTCAATGTGTCGTGTCCGCTCCTTAGGTCATATATGGATTGTATATCCCGTCAGAGTTCAACCACGGTGGTACACGCTTCGGGCCATGTGATGCTAGCCTGGATCTGAAAGCGTCTTTCCATCCGCGCGCCAGCAGGGCACGAGTTAGACTCGCCCCAGACACCTGCCCCTCCTGGCAGAACCGGATCGGTACGCATGCTCACATCACATTGAAACGACCGCGTTCGCAGCGGTCCTCGCTCGGCGTTCGCCCTTGACGCCACGGGACAGATCCCGGAGTCGTAGCCCATTGATCGCTCCTTCCCAACTTCTCCAGGCGTCCAGCTCCGGCTCGTACCACTACATGAATGCGAAATCCACGCCCCGATGGCTTTCGCCTTTCACCCGTCCCGACGATGCACGAAGTATCCCGCTTGCTCCAAGCTGCCGCCGCACTATCCCAGCTCCTCCGCGATGCTGACGTCCCCCATGCGTTCCACGGAAACGTCCTCACCGCCGTATTGTCCAACTCACCACTTGCCGACGTCCGTTACATCCTGATTATCCTCGGAAACAGACTGATACTCCTCCAGGAAATTGCATGTGTGGTGGAGGGTGGTTCCGCGCACCCCTTCCGTCGAGTACGTCAAGCCTGCGCCGGAACAGAGGACTTTTCCATAGTAACCTCGCCCTGGAGCAACCGGTAAGTCTGAGCCAGAATACCTTGCGCACTGCCATGACCACGATTCACCAAGCTCCAGATTACACGTGAAATACCAGCGCCTTATTCCCGCCATCGACGTGAGTTCCATTTCCGCGGCTGCCGCCGACGACGCTCATGAGATCAGATTGAGATCTTGGTCGCGGGCGAGGAGGGTCCGCGGAGGCTCGACAGCGCAACGGTGATGGCAGTGGGCGGGGTGCCTTTTCTGACGATCACAGAGTTCGTTCGAGCAAAAGTCAAGGCGTGGGCGCTGTGCGTATTGCGCTCGAGCCGCTGTGGACGTGGGCTAACCGCTCTGGGCAGACGTGGCCGGGAGCAAGACGCGCGAGACATCGTATACGCGATGACGCGATACTGGACCCGAGTAGATCTCAACCGCATCCCCGAGCAGGAAATGAACGACTTCGCGGGTCGATTTCCTGCGGTAGTCCCTTCGTGGAAAGAGCTGAGACGAAAATACGGCATGTAAGTTCTATCATTGATCTAGAAGCCACCAGAGTCCGCGACGCTCACCGTTAGCAGGTCATAGCGACATGCAAAAATACGCGGGCGTCGTGTCTATTCTATGCCCGTGTTCCTCAGCGATGCCGGGCATGCCACTATCCCCCTCCACCGCCTCTGATAACCTCATTATCCTGACGCTTGCCGACAACTTGTAGCACTTATCGCCTTATGTCTGTTTCTGCACTTCGCAGATCATCTGTACCAAAAGCCTTAGCAAAGCCAATGCAAGGGCGGGATCCGGGCCTGTCCTGCCCTTCGGCCGACAATATGGACCCCAAAACGCGTCCGACGGGACGCTTTCCCGGTGGTGATACACTTCAGCCTTTGCTAAAGCACGCCGTTCCTGCTCGTCGCCCCTCATCAGATCCCGAGGGCCCAGGTGATGTCGATGGCGGCTCGGGATGCGGGGCACCACGCACTCCGGTCAATGCGCCCCAGGTACAACCCCGGGGAACGCAAGACAGGCTTCTAGATTTTCGGAACGGCTCCTCATTGCCGGGTTGCGGCTACGTCGTGGTGATATCAGCGTCGAGGATCTAGTCCCTGCCGGGGCCCCGGGGTTCATTGGTCTGCTGACCGGGATCGAGGGCTGAGGTAGGCCATGTGTGATGGGGGACGCTGCAAGGTTGACAGTGAAGCCTATCGGTGAGAAAATCATGCAAAGCTTCCGCGACGCAGTGAGGTTGGGAGAACATCAGATAAGCCTGTCCAGTCACCATTGGCGCAGAGAGATTACTGGCTCAGGATACTGTTGGACCCTCGCCGCAGGACGTCCTCTGACGATTGTATGCGTCAGTATAGAATGTTGCTGCTTAAATCCCCTTCAAAGCGCTATATGCGACCTGTGCCGTCGGTTCCCGCGAAACGATCGGGATGCTCAGAAACTCAACGCACCAAGCTCTCTCGAACTTCGTTATGCAGTCATAGGCTCAGAGTATACGCAATACGATAGCCTCTGCTGTGTCGGATCCCCGGATCCTCATGCGCTGTTCGTTCAATGTCGACGATCGTCCCCTCTCAGGTTGCGCCACATGGCAAGTCTCCTCAGTGCCGGACTCCGAGCATGACGGTGCCACCAGTGACCATTCACCTTGCGCAGATCGTTGGATGTGCTCAATGCTTCATCGCGTGAGCTATTCTTTCCGCAATCCAACGGTCAATCGCACACCGTCTACAAGTTCCAGCCCGGGTGACTCGGCGCGAACGAACATAACGAGGGTCGTGGTCCTAACCAGAAAGAGCAGGCGTCCTGCGTGCCTCGACGATCTTTCTCGACTGCCTAATGCGGAAGAAGTCACGGAGGGAGCCTTAGGGCACGTGATGCGTCACACAGGACGCGTAGGCCATGAGCGTCGCGTCCTGCTCGCCGCTTACGACGTCTCCCTCATCCCTCCTCCTACGCTCCCTGTCACGTTCTCTGCACTACCATGCCTGTCGCCATACACACACCTACGCCAGCGGCAGGGCTGAAGGCCTACTACCAGGCCAAGATCGAGGCGGCTGAACTTGAAATCAACCAGAAGACACAGAACTTGCGGCGGTTAGAGGCACAACGAAATGCGCTGAATGCGCGGGGTGCGTACCTGTGATTTCGTATTCATTGTCGACTTCTGACGTATACTATGTAGTGAGGCTCCTGCGAGAGGAGCTGCAATTGCTGCACGAACCCGGAAGCTATGTCGGAGAGGTGGTGAAGGTCATGGGCAAGAACAAGGTGCTCGTCAAGGTGCAGCCAGAGGGCAAATACAGTACGCACCATGCATGATTGCGGGACAACTCTATGCTTACCCGCTCTGCTTTAGTTGTGGACTTCGACTCCGAGATCGACGTTGCGACGCTAACACCGTCACTGCGCGTTGCCCTCCGGTCAGACACCTACACAATACACAAGATCCTGCCCAACAAGGTCGACCCGCTCGTATCCCTCATGATGGTCGAGAAGGTGCCAGACAGCACCTACGAGATGGTCGGCGGTCTCGACAAGCAAATCAAGGAGATCAAGGAGGTCATTGAGTTGCCAGTCAAGCACCCCGAGCTTTTCGAGTCCCTTGGTATCGCGCAGCCGAAGGGCGTGCTCCTCTACGGCCCTCCAGGTACCGGCAAGACGCTCCTCGCGCGTGCGGTCGCGCACCACACGGACTGCAAGTTTATCCGCGTGTCCGGTTCTGAGCTCGTCCAGAAGTACATTGGCGAGGGCAGTCGTATGGTTCGCGAGCTCTTCATCATGGCGCGCGAGCACGCGCCCTCCATCATCTTCATGGACGAGATCGACTCCATCGGCAGTTCGCGAGGCGAGAGCGGGTCGGGCGGCGGCGATTCGGAGGTGCAGCGGACGATGCTCGAGCTCTTGAACCAGCTCGACGGTTTCGAGCCCACAAAGAACATCAAGGTCATCATGGCGACGAACCGGATAGACATCCTCGACTCGGCTCTTCTCCGGCCAGGGCGCATTGACCGCAAGATCGAGTTCCCCCCGCCGGGCCCTGAGGCACGTGTCGCTATCCTGCGCATCCACTCGCGGAAGGTACGTGCGCGCATATGATTCGCCCCTTGCTGCGTCCGCTTACGTTGTTCCTTCAGATGTCGCTGCAGCGCGGAATCAACCTGCGCGCTCTCGCGGAGAAGATGGGTCAGTGCTCTGGAGCCGAGGTTCGCGGTATCTGTACCGAGGCGGGTATGTATGCGCTCCGCGAGCGCCGGCAGCACGTCACGCAGGAAGACTTCGAGTTTGCAGTTGCGAAGGTGCGTATTTGTTTTGCCCGCGCTCGTCTCGGCAAGCTCATCATCACGGTACAACAGGTTCTCAAGAAGAACCAGGAGGGCAACACTTCCGTCAACAAGCTCTTCTCATGATGTACTTATCTCGCTGTCCGGACTTACGTTGATGTAGCTCTCCTATTCATGATCATCTGTTGGACATGTGTCATTTCTGTTCACTGCCATATGCTCTCGCGGATGCAATGTCGTGAGTCATTCCCACCTAATGAACAGTATGGCGAGGGCAGGAGGTCAAGGGGGCATTGTCATGCCAGACACAGTGAGGCGAACTTGCTCTGAGAGGTGTAGGTCAGTCGTTGTAGAATCGGGCCATAGAGATACTGATTCGATCCCCGCAGAGACTCGCAGAGCCTGCAAATCACTCCGTGTGTCGCGGTTGTGCTGTGCACCGGTGACAGATGGACGCGCTCCGAATGTCCTCGTGGCTACCGAGATGCGTGTCGCCCGATTCATCCCTCTCGCTACGCTCTCAGACGGTTGCCCCCGGGCCTTCTCAGTCGACACGTCTCATCTCACGCCCATGTTCGCACTATCTCCGGTTGTCGACTGCGACGGTAGACTTGCTTCCTTGCCCCTACCTCGGAGGCGAATCCAGATCTCCCTCAAGACTTTATGTGTTCGGATCGGTAGCGACATGCCCTCCGTTCGGGCGACTCGCGCACTCTCCGCCTGAGTCTGAACCTGCGCAAGTACTCCCTTCGTGCCTGAATCGCTTCCACCTGTACACTCCTCTGACCATCCTCGCAGCATCTAGGTCGCTTGTCAACACTAGCAGGCGTACAATGCCTGCTTCGTCGACAGGTGCTGCATCTACCATGCCCACAGCCGCCTCCAACTTCAGCTTCGCAGAGGTTCCTGCGATGACAACGTGCGGCAATGTCACCATTTCGTGGAGATATACCGGGCCAAGTCAAGAACTCTCGCTCTTTGTATCCAACCGATCCGCCACACCTCCCCTGGTCCTTCCGCTCATCGCCTACTCGATTGCTGCTACAGCGAACGCATACACATGGAACCCGGTTAACGTTACACCCGGTGTGTACGATATACTTGCAGTTGGCCCAGGAGTTGCCAGCGTTTCCACTTCATTCGTTGTTTCTTCGGGCAATACTTCGTCATGCTTGCCCTCACTTTCATTCCCGACCAACGCACACTCCCCGATGACCTCCTCGCCGCAGCCTCTCCCTACATCCGACAAACCCTCCCGAATCGGTGCCGTAGTAGGCGGAGTAGTCGGAGGACTCGTCTTCCTCGTCGCCCTGGTTGGTGTTTGCATCTACCTCGGGCTCCGGGGCACGGCCGTGCCTGGATACCGATGGCGGAGCTTCAAGAGCGCGGGGAGGGCCAGTCTACCCGGGCGCTGGAGTGGCCTATCATCCCACGTACGCGTATGCGCTCAAGACGCCTCATCCTCCCCACAACTCGATCCACTCCCAGGGACAGCGCCAGCCGTCAAGGGCACCGTGCCTTTGGCCACGCTCCCTCGCCTCGAACCTAATCGCCGCAAGCCTTCCTGCTCGCTCTCAGCGATACCCATGGCCGAGATCCCCAATCCAGCGCCTAGCGCGTGGCGTTCCGCCCCGCTCATACCAGTCGCGCAAGCCATGCTCGTGGACAAGGAGCTGCCGCACCGCCCGATTTCCCTCGCCCCTACCATCGACGGCACATGCGCGACGCGCACCTTCGACACGGCGGACGCGGCCTCGGTGGTGTGGCTGCGCCGGTACAGCTCGGTCGCGACTCCCACACGAAGGCCGAGCAGTGCTTCGGCCGTGCCCTCATCTGCCACCTCGCAGATGTACCGCGTCAGGGACAGCATGTGGACCGCGTCGTTTGGCGCGCACGAGCTTCCTGATCCCGCCAGCCCGGACGCGTGGAGCCTGCATCGCGGGGCGCGGCACCTCATGCGTACGAAGTCGATGCGGGAGCTCCCCGGCACCGGCGATGTCCCACCCCTCCCGACTGCAGATGCGTGAACATACCTGTCGCTACGGTTTGTACTTCGACCTCTACATTTTATTGAAGCTCATATTCCTTGTTTTAACGCATATAGCTTTCCCAGACTTGGACGCTGCTTGATATAAGGCGCAGATACACGAACTCTTTTTTTGCTTTCGATCTGTCCCCCGCGTTGGTTGATTGATGTTGATTCCGAGGCAATATAGGATTCACGATGGACAAAGTCGGCGCAACGTACCGCTCCCTGCCTGATAGAGTTCTGCATCCCAGCTGACCCGGATTTGTACTCATCGCCTTGGAGCTCGCCTCATTCCCGTCCCGTCGTCGGACTCACTCATATTTGCAGTGCGCTTTGCGCACTGCAGTCTGCGACCCACCAAGTTTGGTCACCGTGGATAAGACCGGTCGCAAAGGCAATACCAATCCAGGCAGACTCAGCCAGGTACTACACATTGCTGCCATCATCGCCTCGTTTCTTCTGACAGATATCATCGAAGCAGGTGTCTATCATCCGATATCATGAACTTGCTTCGACCTCCCCGGGGGGTCGGATCTTCCAGTGTGCGAGCTCCAACACACTTTGGTGGCAAGACCACTCCAAAAGTGTAGATGCGCTCCAGACTCGGCGAGTGTCCTAATCTCAAACTGTCCATCATCTGACTTCTCATGGGAGGGCGACAGGCCGCCGGTTAAGTAGGCTAGTACGAGTGCAACTGTGACACGCATCCACATTCTCGCAGACCTGTAACAATGGACGGCCTGCGTTCTCGCGCGCTTCAATACAGGTGGGCAGTCATATGTAGTGTTACCTTGGCTGCACGTATCGCGGGACTGAGAATGTGCAGACAGGTACCTCTCTCCGGATCCCGGTATGCAGGCCCCGATCCATCCAGCTCAACCTCCTTGAAGCCTGGATCAACCTCGTCGACGAGCGTACTCGCGGCGACGCTGACAAATATTGACACAGTTGTGGTGACCCCGCGTTCAACCCCGCGAAGGACATCGACTGCAACGGACCTCGCGTCGGCGACGCCTATGGGCTTCCCTTACTTTGCATTTACAACCATGCCCTCCCCGATGGATACCTGCGGATCGGCAACGGTTCAATGGCAATACCTTTCCTCTGCCCCCTGCGACATCAATCTCCTCGTCTCGTCCACGATCATGCCGAATCCAGGCGACGCTGGTACCCCGATCATTGGTACTCCTATTGCGCTCAATATCGATGCGACGTCGTATTCGTTTACGTGGTCCCCGGTGAACCTCACGGCGGGGCGATACATCATGCGGGCGACTGGGCCGGGGATCTCAGTCCATATTCACCATACTCAACGGCACGGACACCTCTTGCCTCTATGGACCCTCTGTCCTCTCTTCGCCCGCCGCCAAAGTCGTGCCAGATGCCACAGAGACGACCCATGTGCGACCCACTACTCTTTCTACCACATCCGCCACGACGCCGGCTGTCCCTCACCCGTCCCCTTCCGCCGCACGGCGTTCTCATTCGGGCATTGTCGCTGGTGGTATCGTAGGAGGGATCGCGGTGTTCTTCCTTGTTCTCGTCGCAGTGGGCTACGTTCGCAGACGGCGCCGGCCTTCAGGTGAACGCGGAGACAATGGTGCGCACGAGAGCGAGAAGACCTCGGGTGGATGGGCAGGACTCTCTTCCGCTTCTCGATCCCCGATGCAGGGATGTTATACGGATCGCCCTTCCAGTTCGAACGTGGAGCTACCCGTGGAGACCCAGACGCCTTGCTGCGACCCACCGCAACACACCTCCCAGACATCCCCCTTGGACCCTGATCGCCGCAAGCCATCCACCGCTTCGATAGTCACACACAGTCCAATCGGAGGCCAGGCCCTGTCTTCGCCCTCCGGGAGCGCGTCAAGCCTCGACTCCTCCCCTTCCATAACTCCCCCTCCCGCCGCCTCCTTAGGGGACCCGGAGGATGACCTCTCCGCTGCGGAAGATTCGCAGCCGGGAGTCTCGTCGCGCTTGCCCAGCTACAGGCTTAGTGCAGACACCTTGGGTGCCAGCCTCCTTGGCTCGCCTGCCCCTTCTTCCGCGACCTCCCAGATGTACCGCGTACGGGACAGCGACACAAGTGCATGGTCGCACTGGCGCTCGCTCCAAGGCGGCGGCGATGCGGGCTCGCGAGTCTCAAGAATGTCAAGCCAATATCCTTCCGAGGTGTTGGCGACGATGCCGCCCCTCCAGATCGCAGAGGGAACGCCGCTTCCACCTCGATGAACTGACGAGGTTGTCTTTCTATCCCGCGGTCTCGTCGTGTGTTCTTCGTAGTACCGGTTGTGTGTAGCCTGCTAGATTAGCTTGTGCGTTGTCATTCTGGCACGAAGCGGCGAAGCAAAGACGTACCAGCGACATATCAAACGTTCCTCTATCTCTGCCATGTCAAGTGTTCAAGCATGTAGTACTACGGCCTCTGCCCGCCCTCTCCGGTCTCCCAACTCTCTTCCGACACAGACCATCATGTCGTGCTCACCGATTTGTAGCAGTCGTTCTGCCTACACGGTGCTTCCAGTATGATCCCGAGCCGCCGCCCAGAGGTGCGTGTGAGCCGTCTTCAGCACCCGGATGTCGGAGAAGTTGTTCGTTCGATCCCAGTTGGACAGATCGCTGCGCGCCTCATCATCATGATGTCTTCGCGCCAGGAGACGAGATATACTCGCCGAAGGCGCGGCGGCCTGCCCCTTGCCCCCGACGTGTGGCCGCCGCACCCATCCCCGCTCATTCAAGCGTCCTACGACCGGGCCTAGCGCCCCTCCTGACCGCTATGCTGCGCCAATCGCGGGAGCATTCGCATGAAGCTCTGGACTTGGCCCGAAGTCGGGTACTCCCCGTCCCATCCCTGATCCTCTTCAGTGTCCCTCCGCCCGTGACATCCTCACCCGACATTAGAGGACCTACCACACTTCAGTTGCCAGTCGCGTCCACGGAGCGACCATCTTCGACTAGCAGCGCTGCAATACGAGGGCCGCCGACAACTCTGGCCCTACCAGTGCAGGCAACGCAGACACCCCAAGACCCCCCGCCCTCGTCGTCTACCATGACGGTGGAAGCCTCTCCTTTGCCAGAGGATCCACCGGACCCCACTCCGCCCAGCTTCAGCTTCGATCCCGTCCCGTTGACGCAGACCTGCGCCTCGAGCACAATCGAGTGGACATACGACGGCCCCGCGGCTAGGGACGTCTCGCTCTTCATCGCGAACACCACGATCCCCCATCTGGGAGAGGACGATTTGAACTTCGAGCCCCTGCCCTCCGGCGTGGTCAAAGCAGCGCGTGAAGGATTTGTCTGGGAGCCCTCAGGCTATGCGCCAGGATGGTACATCCTGGAGGCTAGCGGCCGAGACTTCTCAGCACAGTCTTCGCCGTTTTTCATCGACGCCTGCGACACATCGCAGTCCGCTCCTTCACCTCCTTCCACGGCAACGACCGTCTCGCCCTATTCATGGTTACAAACAAACCACATATCACCGACGGCGATGACGAGCGCAATCCCCGGCTGGCCACAGACCCTCCCCGTCGATACGCCAAACGCGGGTAACAAGAATGCGGCGGTGGTGGCGGGGAGCATCATCGCAGCCGTCGCCGTCCTCATCACCCTCGTCGTCGTCTTCCTCTGCTTCCGCAACGCGATGTGTCGCCGCTCGCGCGCCGCGCGCTCCCTGCCGCCGCGGGACAAGAGGCCGTACCGCTCCGCGCGGTGGCTCGGCCTCTCGTCCAGCCACAGCAGCCTGCAGGCCGACTCTACCCTCTCCGCGCGCGAGCATGTCAAGCCGCGCCTCAGCGTGATTGAGATGCCGCGCCCGGCGGTCCCGCGCCTGGAGCCGAACCGCCGCCAGCCGTCCATGTACATCCCCTCCCCGGTCGCGACCAACGCGTCCCAGCCATCGTTCCATAGCTCAGTCACTAAACGCGAAGACTCAACTATTTCCCTGGAGCCTAACCGTCGCCAGCCATCCGTGTACATCCCATCCCCGGTTGCGGCCAACGTGTTCTTCGGCGGCTCTCCCGCTAAACGTGGGGACTCACCTACCTCGCTGGCCAGTCCGTACAAGACGCGGAAGCCGGTTCCGCCCCTAGATCTCGTCGAAGCCACTGAGGGGAGGCGCCAAGGGCCAGGCTACGAGGGCCAGGGCGAGATGTCGCCCGAGCTCAATTCGGCGGTGCCGTCATCGGCGACGTCGAAGATGTACCGCACGCGCGACAGCGGGATGAGCCTCCAGACGCAAGTGACGGCGGACAGGGAGGAGGCGTGGCGGGCGCGGGCGTCGAGCATCATCGACCCGCACCAGTTTGGGGCGATGAAGACGATGCACACCGTGGTGCCGGACGTTCCTGCACTTCCAGCGAATTTGGACTATTGAGGGAGGCCGCATGGGGCTTCTGTATGTTTGTACGATATTGCGGGGCAGGGACATTGAAAGTGAGCGGACGTCATTAGATAAAGCAGCCGTACAGTATCGTAGGGATATACTCCGGTCCAGCGAGGGAGTAGGCAGTAGGTCTTAGGAGCTCGGTTCTTGCTTGTCGCCCTGCGCGTTTGCTGCCTCCGCGTCCTTCAACCGCTTGCCGAGGATTTTTGCACCGACCTGTACGTTCGGGGTCAGATTGAGAGTGGTGTACGAGTATGTTACGTACGTTGCGAATATGCATCTCGGCACGTTCTACGCCGAACTCTTTGCTCCGCTTGTACTGCTCAAGGGCCTCCTCAAGGAAACCGCATGCCTCGAGAACGGCAGCGAGGTTGAAAGCAATCTCAGCATCCTCAGGTGCGAGAGAAGCGGCAACTCTGTCCTCAAAATCAGACATACAGCCTGCGGCTGTGAACGGATAGTATATACGTACCGCAAGTGGTGTAGTGCGAGGTCAGGCCTGCTCACGGCGGACACAATGTACGCGCTTGCGAGGTCTGGGACGTGTCAACTCAGCGCGGGAGGACAAGCGACTTGAAAGAGTATTAAACGTACTAGTATGGGCATCCGCACTAGAAGGTTGCAGCGCAATGGCTTCCTTCCATGCCGCGATCGCATCGTCGTACTCCTCTGGCAGTCGGCCTTGTTATATTCCCTTGTATTTTGGTATGTAGCGAATGAGGCACTCACTGAGGTGGTAGTGCGTGACACCGAGGTTGAACAGCGAGCTCGCGGTCCGCTTGATGTCCACACTGCGTTTGTACAGTTCCTAGAGATACGTATGTTAGCTGCGAGACGAACTTACGAGCGGGACATATGTACCTTGGCCGCCTGCACATCACCCTCCTCGAGCTTCTGGGTACCTTCCTCCAAACATTGCATTGCCTCCACCTCCGCGGGGTTAACAGCCGATGAATTCGGGGTCGTAGAAGTCGCCCATCCTGTGTTGGGAAGCGAGCAATTGAGCATACATGCTCATGAAGTAGGATAGCATATGCACATACGCTTAGCAAAAGCGGGGAGTGACTTCACTCGAGAGACCGCATGTGCCCGCGCGGCGACGTGTAAGGGGCGTGAAAGGGATAACCCCGAGGAGCGAATAGCTGAAGTACGTGTAGCGCGCACAACATGAGAAAGACCGACTCTAGCAGACATAGTGGGTGGTGGTCAGCGAGCAAGACGCGACGGCGGGCGTTGCAGGCTCGGCGCTGTGAAGCAGAACCGAGAAGGGGAAAAAAGTTGATCGAGGCCGGGATCGAACCGACGACCGCTTGTGTGTAAGACAAGAGTGATAACCACTACACCACTCGACCATGCTCTTTATTTAAGCAGTACATATATGACCCAAATGCGGGCCTTAATCTCTTACTCGTAGCTTGGCGTCGGGCGAGCACTCTGACGTCTCCTCATTCACCATCACCACCCTTGCCAATGACTAGGACTGCTCGTGTCCAGCTCAAATTTCCGCACAAGGGGTGGGTCAGAGAGGGCTTCATGGCCGACAGTTCCTGGGTCGACCCAATCACCTCGCCTCTGGGTGCATTATGACAATCCTCTGACTACACAGTCTGACGTCATGCAGAAATGTGCCAGCTGTCGACATGACAGAACACTCACACACCTGCTTGCATCGCCACCAAATGCAGCTTGAACGTCAACCGAACATACTGGACGCCTTGTCCTCGACGCAGCGGCCGTGTGACGTGGCTGCACGCGGGTAATCTACGTCTTCGGTAAGCGGATCTATGCTGGCGGTATCGACATGTCGAGCGATGACGACTGATCCGCATGTAGCTTGTCCGACAGACTCCCCGGGAGCAGGGGGTTATACTCTAAGCACTGGTTGCAAGAAACCCTCAACTTTGGCCCTGACACCGTACGACAGGACTACTATGCACTACCGTATCGGAAAGCTTCGAGCGTACGATGAAAGCGAGGTCAAGCACATACGGCACTCGGCCGACACCGTGGCGCTCCGGCCAGGCGACATCGTCGAGTCTTTTGACCATGTCACCGAATGGGACGAGGATTGCGTGTCTCTCGCACAGGTCGAGAGGTATGTTACATCAGTCCGACTTCGAGGTCCAGCCTCTGACCACGAGCCCCGCAGCTGGAGAAACCTTGGTGACGCATCGTGCGGCAAGGCTTTGCGGCACACATTCAGCAGTCCGTCGTCGAGTGTGGGGAAGGACCTACTGAAGGCATTGCAAGAGCACGCCGCTGCTGGAGACGACCCATCCGACGCTACTAGAGATTTCTTCGATGAGATCAACCAAGCTCCTCCGGCCGGGATCCTGGCATCCGAGAAGGAGATCCTCCTCGCTCAAGATTTCTTCTTGGACAACTCGATCCAGATCATGCAAGCTCTCCTGCACTACAGTCTCGCTGGAGGTTTCGCCAGGTACGCCGGCGAAGAATGTGTTGCAGGACCGCATATACTCACATGTCTTGTCACCCTGATAGTCCACGTATCGTCCGCACCCTGGAAGCTGTGTCCTACTTGGTCCCTCATGTCCGACATGGCAATGGTGGATCGTCTGCCACGGACCTCTCCGAGGTCTTGTCCAACATTTCCAAGGCGTCTACCGACAGGACTTTTCAGCGGCTCTCAGAGACATTCCAATTCGTGCTCGACGTCATGGGCTGCACAGCGTCTGGAGTCCCTACTCATCCGGCTCCGGAAGACGACACCCCTGTCGCTCATACACAATCAGACCAGAAGGAGGCGCATACAGCTGAACACAATGCTTCATCGTACCTCTTGCCCGGCGGCGAGGGGTGGAGGTCAACTGTCCGGGTACGACTGCTCCATGGGATAGCCCGCTGGCGGGTAGAAGAACGTTGGATTAGAGAAGGCAACCCCCAACCCGGTGTACCGATCAGCCAAGAAGACATGGCAGCGACGTGCGTACCCCTTTCCTGCGCATACATCCTGCTCTGGCTGACCATCTCCCCTGATAGACTTGCCGCCTTCTCGACCGTCCCCATCTGGTGCCTCCACCGTCTCGGCCTCCCGCCCTCCCCAGAGGAAGCCAGCGCCTACCTCGCGCTCTGGCGGCACGTCGGCTACTACCTCGGCGTCTCCCCGCAGATCCTCCTCCGCCACTTCCGCTCCACGCACGCCGCGGACAAGTTCCTCGCGACCGCCGCCCTCCATCTCTTCTCCGACGACTCCGACGACTCCGACGACTCCGCCGCCCTGCCGCCCAGCGCCGACTCTCCCGCCGCCCGCACCGACTCCGCCGCCCGCACGATCCTCCGCGGTCCGACCATCCCCATCCTCGTCGCCGTCTCGAACCGGCCCCCGCTGCACACCACGCTCTCCTACAACATCGCGCTCACGACGCACCTCCTCGGGCCCTCCCTCTCCGCGCACCTCGGCCTCCCGCCGACCCCGCTCAGCGCGCGGCTCCGCATGCACGCGCTCCTCCTGCTGCAGAAGGTCCCGCACGTGTTCGCGCGCTGGTACCCGCGCGCGGTCTGGCGCGAGAAGCGCCGCGGCGTGCTGAGAGAGGGCATGGTGCGCAGCGTGCGGTGGAATCTGGGGCTGCGGCGGACGACGTTCCGGCCGCGCACGACGGTGCGGGAGGTTGGAGCAGAGGGGGACGCGCTGGAGGCCGCGGGTGGAGAGCTTGCTCCTGGGGTCGTAGAGGAGGAGGGCATCAGGCCAGATCCGGCGCGGACGAAGGTGCTTGCGAAGATGTGGCAGGAGGTGTGGATAGAGATGGTGGCTGTATGCGTCGCTACGGGGGCCGTCGCGAGTGTTGTGAGCTTCTTTGCACTTAGATTTGCCGTACGCACTCTTGGTTGATAGACTTCACGGTAGAGTCTGGAATATCATCATCGCAGACGTAGTGTCACGCTACCTCAAATCTCAAAGTCAACCGTCCCCTCACCTCACAAGATCTAGAGACGACACAACGAGAACATTGCGTTGCAAGATGGTACGAATACATCCAATTGGTACTTCCTCTTTCACGAATCCAGATCTACGCATTCCCCGATTGTCCGTTTTCAGACCCATGCCATACCTCTCCGGTTCTCCTGCGCTTAGGTGATGACGGTGGGCTTGTCGCGGCCGAGGAACTCGGGCAGGTTGCTGATCTGGAGGGCGACCTCGATGAGGCCCTTGAGACCCTCCTGAGCGTCCTTGTTGAGCTCGGCGGGGCCAGCCTCCGCGGGGACGTAGCGCTCGACATACATCCGCACGGTCGCACCCTGGCTACCGGTGCCACTGAGGCGGAACACGACGCGCGAACCATCGTCGAAGGTGATGATCTGGCCCTGGTTGCGGCTAACGCTACCGTCGATGGGGTCGGTGTAGTCGAAGTTGGTGACACCCGCAACGGTGAACTTCTGGCCGGTGCTCTTCGAGACGTGCGACGTGCTTGCGAGAGAGCCGGTGCTGATGTGCACGTTGATGGCATCCACGAGCGACTGGGCACCGACGGCGGGAACCTCCTCGTAATCGTAGCGAGAGAAGAATGAGCGGCCGTAGACGGCGTAGTGCTTCTCCAGCAGCTCCTTGATGCCAATGAGCTGGTTTGGTGACTGCTGGTTCGCGTAGGCGAGAATGTTCAGCCATGCTGTCGTCTGATTAGCAATGTGCGATGAACGATCGAGGGCTAGTGTAACTCACCAACAATAGCCCAGACACCGTCCTTCTCCCGGATGTGGTCAGAGCCCGTACCAAAGGACTCCTCACCACAGATCGAGAGGCGGCCAGCATCCATCAGGTTGCCGAAGAACTTCCAGCCTATAACAAGTACACGCTCAGTAGATGTGCGGGAGCAGGAGAAGATCGTCGTACTCACCGGTGGGTACAACAGCGCATTCTAGACCCTTCTTCTTCGCGACCTTGTCAATCTGTGCGCTCGTCGGCATACTGCGAGCGAGGCCCTTCACGCCACCCTTTTTGAAGTAGGGAATCGCCTCGGCCGCCCAATCGGCGATGATAGCGACGCTGTCACTGGGGGTGACGAACGCGCCCTTGCCGTAGATCATGTTCCGGTCACCGTCACCGTCGCTCGCAGCACCGAAGTGAATGCCCTCGCGCTCGACACGCTCGACGAGTTCGTGGGCGTATGTGAGGTTGGGGTCAGGGTGACCACCGCCGAAGTCGGGAAGAGGCTGCGCGTTTTGTACGGAAGACTCGGGAAGACCGAGGGCATCTACGAAGATGGCGCGCCCGTAGGGGCCAGTGACACCGTGCATGCCGTCGAAGAGAACCTTGAATGAGTCCGCATGCGACTGAAGGAAGCTCTTGATGAGAGGGAAGTCGAAGATCTCTTGGAGGAGTTGGAGGTAATCCGCGACGGAGTCAATGATCTCGACGTTGGAAGGACCGTATGTGAAGAAGCCCTTCTTGGACAGGTCGATCGGAGGAAGCTCGATGACCTTGTAACTGGAGATCGACTTCGTCTTTTCGAAGATCTTGTTGGTGACGTTTTCCGGAGCGGGGCCCCCGTTAGACATGTTGTACTTGATACCGAAGTCCGCGTTGGGACCACCCGGGTTGTGGCTAGCGGTGAGGAGAATGCCGCCATCCGCCTTGTACTTGCGGATGATGTTGGAGGCTGCAGGGGTGGAGAGGATGGCGTCCTTTCCGATGATGAACTTGGCAACGCCGTTCGCAGAGCCGATCTTCAGGATCGTTTGGACGGTCTCCGGGGAGAAGTAGCGACCGTCACCGCCAACGACAATCGTCTTGCCCTTGAGATCGACAGCATCGAAGATGGCCTGAACGAAGTTCTCGGTGTAGTGCTGAGTTCAGCGCTATGAGTATGACGTCTTCGGATTGAGCAGAATATTGGCGCACCTCCTGCTGGAAGACCTTTACCCTGTATGACCGTCAGCATTCTGCCCACTTCACAGCCTTTCAGAGCCCTGATCGTGGAGTCCTCTGCGTCCCCCCAATTGCAGGAGCAATTCCGGCGACGCGACCGCGCTACTGATCTAGCCGATATGAGGGGAGGCGCTCACCTCTTGCGGAGGCCGGAAGTGCCGGGCTTCTGGCCGTCGTAGGGCTTCGTCTTCACTTCTTTGACTTGGTAGGACATGGTGGTGGGGAGAAGGGGGAGATGGGGGGAGATGGAGAGACGACGAAGGCCCTCCGACTCTTATATACCTTTGCCCCTGCTATGACGCACGTTGTGCTCTTCCCGATTAATCCACGTCCGTCACACTCGCGTGTGGTCACATCATCGCTCATCGCGTGTATATCGGTGACACGCCACGTCACAGGCTCGCGCCTCCGCCACAGCTCCGTCTTGGAGGCCTCGCGCAGGACATGGCGTTGTGTTTACAGTAGAGTACAGGATATAGTTACCTCCACACTCATCGTCTCCAGCTATCCTCTGGCGTTCGGTCGTACCCCGGCCTTGACCTCAGGCTGTCCCCGGCCTGATAACCTGATCGTCGCCCGTCCGAAGCGTGCACGTACCCAGACCCGGCAGAAGTCCCGCTAGATTCGCCATCCCACCGAGCCCACGACAGCGTGGTTTGATGTATACCGCGTCCGCGATATCCCCCGCGATCGTATGGGCTGCCGCGATGTGACGATGGACCACCCCGGCCTCGGGGCTGAAACCCCCGCTGTCGGTAGCCCCCCTGCTGGAAGGAGCCGCGGTTATACCCGCCTTGTTCAAACGGAGGACGCACGACGGGTACTACTTCTGGCGATTCGCGAAGGCGGCGTATGACCTCCCGGACCTCTGCTTCTGTGTACCCGCTATCGGGCTGATCAGATGGCGCGAGACGTAAAATGCGGGTGTGCCCTTCGTATGGGGCTGGAGGGCGATACTGTGATCGGAAGCGTTGCAGCACTTGCAATCCTAGCTCTGGGCTGGTGATCGTTGGGTGGCCGGTTCCTGCCAATAACGTCAGTGATTGCGCTGCGCTCGACAAGTTCCTCGTAATACTCACGTTCTGATATTCTGGCCGCGCAGACCTTCGAGGGCGTGCATTATGACCCCCATGGTGGCATGTAGGGGTTGGAAACAGAAGCTCACCTCGTACGGAGTGTCAAACACGATCACCCAGGGCTCTGCGCGGGTGAATTCATGGGCGATGTTGATCCAGTTTGCCCTCTGACTAGGAGTGGGGCGGGAAGGTAAAGCTCGGGCACGCAAGTAGGCGAGGCGTGTCTCTCACCTCTCATCAAAATTAGTCCTGTCGATACACACTGACAAGCCATCTGACAGAGAGCGTCTCGCAAGAGCTTCTACGCTTCGCCGGTCACCGAGGTCGTCCTGGCTGCACCGACGGAACTCGGGGAAGTGCCGCTCCAATGCTTCAGCGAACGTGGACTATCTGCCATCAATGACAACGCGCCTGATCAAAGAGATTTCGCACACCTTTCCGGATCCGATGAGGCCAACTAGAATGAGCACGACTTGCTTCCCGGCCGGCAGGACGGGTCCGGGGTCACCAGGGGCAGACATATAAGCAGAAGGTTCAGCGACTTGCGCTTCGGGGAGTTGAGTAGCCATAGAAGTATGAGAGCAATGTAGGCAGATTCTCCAAGCCTTTTCTATTCTGCCCAGTCTAGGACTCTCTAAACGCTCTATGTGGTGGCGGGAAGGAAGGACTGTGCCGGTGGGAGAGGGGGAAAGCGGGGAAAGTCACGATCGGGAACACGCACGCATGAGCGCCTACAAATAACCCACATCCAGGAAAGGCAGGTCGTGTAAATCGCTCAAGGAGACAGAAAGTTTCGCCGACCAAGCACAATTTGTGCCACATCTATATGCGCAGTTCCTCTTTGAGCCCGAGGTAGCGTTGAAGTTTGACATTGACATGACTTGCGAGCGGATTTCCCAGTTGATTGCGACCAGCAGCACTAGCCTGGGCGTGATCAGGCTGTACGCCGCTGCACAGACTGGCTCTCCCCGCAGCACTCATACAGGCCCACACTTCTTCGCAAACATATATTTTCCCATTCCCATACAATGTAGTCCTTTCAACGCCGCAGCTCGTACTCGTCCGGAATTCACGTCAAACTACCGCATTCACGCGCGCTTGAACATCGGGTTCTGGCTCCAGATGCCGTACTGAACAGCCTATCACAGCACCATCCATGTCAGCTTCACCCAAGTTCCATCCTGCGCAAATTTCTCACCTCGTCCCAAGTGGCCTTGACGCTCGGGCGCGCCTTGACGTCCTCAAGGTACTTCTGGAGCCGCGCGAACTTTGGGCCCCGCAAGGTCTGGAGGACCTTCTTGCCCTCGCCCACCGGGTACGTGCCGAGGTCATGCTCCAACAGCAGCTCGATGCGCAGCAAGAACGGCGCGATCGCGCTGTCCGCGTTCGACCACTCGCCCACCACGAACCCGGCCGCGGGCAGGCGCGCCTGGACGGCCGCGAGCCCGTCGTACAGCGTCTTCTCCGCGTCCGGCGACTGCGCGTACATGAAGAAGAAGTCCTTGAAGCCCTCGTAGCCCTTGGTCTCCCAGGCGTTGATCGCCAGGCGCGCCGAGGCGCGCAGCACCGGGTCGGCGGGGAGCAGCTGCGCCTCGGGGAAGAGGTCCGCGAGGAACTCGAGGATGACGAGCGACTCGTTGATCTTCGCGGCCGAGGCGGCGGGCTCCTCGGGCGCAGTTTTGGGGCCGCCGTAGGTGATAGCGGGTATCTGTCGCGCCGATGTCGTCATTATAGTCCATCGAAATCAGCGAGAAGCTCACCTTCCCGGTTGGGTTCACCTTCGTGGCGTACCAGGCGGGCTTGTCGAGGAGATTGATGCTGTAGGTCGTATAGTCCGCCTTCGCCTCCTCGAGCGCGAGGTGCACCCGGTGGCAGTAGGCGGAATACTGGACCAAGCCGGTCAGTTATGTATCTCTGTACGTTCAGAGAAGAGAAAAGCGCGTACCACGTGAGTGTAAAAGGTGATTTGGCCGGATTGAACCATGGTGATTTGCGCTGCTGTCTGTTCCGTGGAAGCTCGAGTATTGGGTGGTGGTGGGTCGTTGAGGCTTGACTCTCAATAGCTTTTATAGGACTGCAAGTGCCGCTTTGTGGCGTTGACCGCCGCGCCATTCCTCAACGGCAGCAAATCCCGGAGTGCTCAGTGGATCACCGTCGATGCGGCACGGATAGAAGCATCTCTCATCGACACATCCGTCTCGCCCGCACCCATCGCCAAGGTGCTGCGACCACGGGGTTAGCACACCGCTCGTACCATAAGATGTTAACACCGGGCTGCCATGGTACCGCGCCAGTACTATGACTCGCGCCGGAGGCTGGGACACTGCTACGGACAAGACTCCCGCTGCGACGCAGGCCTTGTCCGCAAGCAGGATCCACAGTACCTCCGGGGGAGCATGCAGTCTCATGACTACGCCGCAGCGCTTCGCCGAGTCTGGCGGTGAAGCAGCGCGCGCCGCAGGAGATACCGACGTCGGAAACGGCGGCTACATACGTGAAGCGGCTGTTCTTACTCAGCGTCGTGTTTGAACGAGCGCTGTAGCAGCATGTTTGTTATTTAGTCGAGGTCGACGACGACTATGCGCATAGAAGCTTGTGCACACAGTCTGAGCGATTTTCTGTACTCGCAATGTCACGACGGACCGCGGTTGGTTCAGCAAGTAGATGTCGGTCGGCCCCATAGGGACTGAACAGTCATAGACGTCAAAACGCTGCGATCAAGGGTGGTCTCTGGACCTGGTACGTGTAGGGAGAGCTCAGAGAGGAGGGTTACCCCGGATATGGGGGAGTTCATGAGGAGACCCCGAAGCGCGATACGAGCCCGCGCGCCTATCCTCACTTACACCCGCTTCCAGGAAAGGCAAGTCATGTAGAATGCTGCAAGGGCTCCGGCAACCACGGACGAATTGGCATGCAGTCTCTGCAAGCGGTACATGCGTCTAAGGCACTATCTTCCCCTCAAGGTCGCTCACGAGGGTGATATCGGTTCTTATTGTAACGAGGCGGCCAGCAGATCAATGACCGCCCACCCACCGGCATGTCATTCGCGGCAGAGATTGTATGTCGTCGGAAATTTGTGGTGCCTGTGGTTGACATTCGTGAGTATGGAGGGGGTACGTATCTACTGCTCACATGAGCGGGCGTGTTGTTATCACCATTGGCAATTCGCGGATGCCTTGACGGCCGTCGCGCGCGAAGTGTACCTATCACCATATACTTGACATGGGTCCCTTGCGAGCCGCAGATGCCGCAGAGATTCACGTACACGCGTTGGACTCATCGCCGTTGCATTTCTACCGAATGTGAAGATGGTGCAAGAGACAAGAAGCCGACACTTGCTCGAAGCCTTAGCAGCTTCGACGAGTAGAGTCGGGCTCCGAGTCTACTTCCGTAGAAAGAACTGCGACGGCGTCTTGGACTCCTGGAATAGATACCCGAACACTGCGGTAAGTCCAGACATTCCGCGTCCTTGAAGATGTGTGGACTGCCTCACCAGCGCCAACGTGATAAGCGTGACCCTCCCTACGACAGTTCACGGTCCCCTTGTACCTACAGCATCCGCGATCCTAAGCGAAGTCAAGAATCCTGTCAGCTGCTGCGCCGCGCCAAGCGCAACTGTCCACCGAGCGCATCAAGTACAGGATATGCAGTCGCACGGCGTACCTGGTAGCAAAAACATACAGACAGTGCCCAACCAACCAGTCGCCAGGATTTACAGGTCCAACTACGAGCGAAAACGCCCAGGATGAGTATAAAAGCCCTCCCCAGTTGACCAGACCGGCATCACCAACGCACCTCGCAGCCAAAGCAACCCCAGAAGCCCACCAGCTCTACTTTCCAACTAGCCTCACGATGCAGTTCTTCAACAAGCTCTTCATCCTCGCCGCCGTCTTCGTCGCGGTCGTCGCTGCCGGTCCCATCGTGGACGAGCGCGAGTGTGAGTTGCCTCTCGCCAATACGTGATCACGACGTCGGAAGGCTGACAGGAATGGCAGTGATCGCGCCGTGCAGCTGCAGCGGCAAGACGTGCTCTTGCAGCGACTAAGCGGCATGGACACAGGTGAGTAGTATTATTGCAATTGCAGTATTCATAACTTATACCACGCGCTGCGTTGCAGGGAAACGACTTGGAGGAACATACTTTGGGACCTAAATCTTGGGGTGTTGCCATCTGCGATCTCGTTGAATGATTGACCGATGGGGAGCGCCTGGGGCCCTGGGCTATGTATCGAATTCTATAACAGTTGGTCGCGTTGCGATGCTATACTTGTCGGAGTCGGAGTGAACGGCAAGCAATCTCTATACCGTAAGTCGGGATGAAACATGAAAACGCCACTGCGAGATATACACACAATATCTGAAATAATATACAATGGTTGCATACTACGATACAAGGGGATTGAGCTGCTCACTGCGTTTTCTCCTGGGCCGGCTTCGCGCTCGGAGTCCGTTCCCTGATCTTCGCCTTCTGCCTCGCCGCCTCTTCCTGCACCTTCAAACCCTCTTTCCTCCACTGCGCCTTCTCCCAGGTATCATACTCCTCTTTCGCGTCAATCCAACGTTCTTGAACGTCTCTTACATCCGAGCGTGGCCCTTTCATCTGACCAGCGGCAGACGTCAGGAGGGAGTAAGTGTTTGGGCGTTGGGAAGCCGGCAGATGTGAGGCATCGACGGTATCGGGAGGCTGCCCTATTGCGGGCGGTGGTACGAAGACGCATCCGGTGGCTTTGTCGATGACGCGAGTGAGGTTGAGCATGGACTCCTTGTCCTGAGCGGGGAGAAATGAGCGACACGAGTAGGGCAGCGAGTGCGAGTGCACGTACCTCCACGGCAAGGGTCTCGAAGCCCACGAGGCCGTAGTCTTCGATCAGCGAGCATATCTGCATGTTCAGCGCCGCAAACCGCGGGGATTGCTGATTGAGCAGGTTCTCAAGGTACGACAGGTCTTGGACTTCGGTATAGAAATCAAGGTTGAAGTCTGCGGACAGATCGTGAGTCGTGGCCTACAAATGACTACGGATATTGCGCCGATAGCGATCGCGAAGCGAAGAAGCCATGCACGCACCTAGGTCGCCGTACTGCGTGATCAGGTCCACCTTCGAGAGGACGTTCACATGCGGCAGCTCGAGGTGGAGCATGGCGCGGAGGGACAGCATGAGAACGGACACGTACTTGGACGCATCCGTGACGTAGTGTGCGTCGCAGAGGTGCACGGCCGCTAGCTAGCCTGCCGGAGTCCACGGTCAGCGCAGTATGAGGGATCTGCGCGCATACGTACCCGGAAGTCGCTCTTGGTCAGCTTGCGGATGATGTTCTTCACACTGGGGTGGTTCGTGCTGAGCTCAACCTGGCCGGGAAGGTCGAAGAGGACGTAGTCGTCCTTGTCGAGCTCCTTCAGCCGGTCCTCGAGCCAGTCGTAGTTCGCCTCGAGGTACTCCATGCAGTAGAGCATTCCGCCGTTTGGTCCAAGCCCAAACTCATTCATCACATCCTCCAACTTGATGAGAGAGGCTATGTCGATCGCACATGGGTATGGAATGTTTTCATTGGCAGGGTCGAGGTTTACAATCGAAATGGGACGGTTGAGAGCCGTGAAGAGCTGGTGTTTTCCATAGCAGTACGTCGACTTTCCACTGCCCGGTGAGCCACAGACAACCTCGCCGAAAGGCATTGGGTCGTAGTGGGTCGTAGCGAATGGTCGGTAGAGCGAGCAAGCAGAGGGAGAAGAGGAGAGAGGCGTACTGGGGCGTACTCAGCAAACTCCGGGAAGAGCGGGAACATTAGGCGCCTCGGTGTTTCCTCGTGCACGTGACGTGTTAACAGCGCGACGCGAAGACGCGTTCCGCCGTTCCCGCCAACGGAGTCGCCGCTTCGCTTCTCTCCAACCAGTTCATCTTGCTTCTTGACCACTATCACCTCCTTGAGGCCCGAGGACGCATTCTCTGCTTGCGCACCATAACCGACATGCCGCGACAAGCAGCGGCATTCTCGATGGTACCGTCTATCATAGACGGCATGGAGGCCGAGGACGAAGCGGACAGGGTAAGCAATCGAGTTCTGCAGCGCGTCTTGCAGCTGACGGGAAACACTCAGCGTGAGGAAGAGGAGATGCAGTTGGCACTTCAGCTGTCGCTGCAGGAATCCAAGCGGGCCTCCGGCGGTCGTCCCCGGCCAGCTGCCACATCCAATGCGGGACAGAACGGCAACGTCCGTCCGAGTCAGGGTTCCTCGAGCTCTGAGAAGAGCCTGGACATGCTCGACCGAGAGCTAGAAAGCGTGAAGGCGCAGCGCGCAGAACTGGACGCGCTCATTCGCAAACTCGAGGCTGAGAGAGAAGAGAAGCTACGGCAGATTCGGGCTGCGCAGGTCGTGCCGTACCGCGACGCGTCCAAGGGCAAGGGCGTTGCAGGGAACATCGACTACACCGAGGAGTTTGACTGGACACCCGCTCTGCGTGCCAAGATGAAGTCGGTTTTCGGCTTCGACAGCTTCCGTCTTTGTCAGGAAGGGTAGGCTTGACTTCATGTTGTGAGGCTACGTTACGAAAGGCTGATCAGTCATTCAGTATATGCAATGCGAGCATGGACGGTCGGGACATTGTAGGGATTATGCCAACAGGTATGTTCGTACCCTATCACTTTCTGTCTCTGTTACTGAGTAGTCGTAGGCGGTGGCAAGTCCCTGGGGTACCAGCTGCCTGCACTCATGGTGCCCGGATGCACCTTGGTGATATCCCCCCTGCTTGCGCTTATAACGGACCAGATCCTACACCTGAGGGAAGCGGGCGGTTCGTGGTCTCCATATTGGCGTTACGAACGACTCAGTGACAATCCTTCCAGTGGATGCCGTCATGATGACGGGTGCTACCTCGAAACGGGAGCAAGAAGATATATATGACCGGCTTCGAGCAATGGCTTCGGGCGCGTCGAACGCCCCAGATGTCAAGCTGTGTTATGTGACGGTTCGTTGAATCGCAACTGCCGCCGTACGGGTAACTAATATTGCCTATCTAGCCAGAAAAAATAGCGAAAAGCAAAAGGTTCATGTCAGCCCTCGGAAAACTTTATGCGGTGAACAAACTTGGTACCTCCCGTTTGCCCGCACATCGTGTTGGTCAATTCTCATCGCGTATCAGCTCGGTTTGTAATAGACGAAGCGCACTGCGTATCGCAGCAAGGACATGATTTCAGGTATTTCTTGAAAACTACGTCCCTCTTCACTCGATCTCACACGATGAAACAGACCAGACTACCAAAGGCTGTCTACACTCCGACAACTCTTTCCTACAGTCCCCATACTCGCCCTGTCAGCGACATGTCCGCCGATTGTGCTGAGGGATCTCCTGAAAACACTGCAGATGCCAGCACCGTTTAGCGGGACAGGTCAGCCATTTTGTACGTCCTGGGAAATGCACGAGTGCTGACATGCCACCCTGGTACAGCTGCGCCAACTAAGGGGACGGTCCTATTTACGGCGCCACTGTACCGTAAGAACCTCCACTACCGTGTAGTCCCAAAGCCGTCCAGTGCGCAGGGCAGTATTCGCGCCATGCTCGACTATATCATGGAGTACCATCCCAATGATACAGGGATTGTTTATTGCCTGAGCAAGAAGGTATACATCCATCGCTTACCATGTCAAATATTCACTTAGCTTTGTTGCAGGATGCGGAGCAAGTCGCGGATGCCCTGTATGAAGAGAGCGGGCATAAGGTCCTTACCGGAGTGTATCACGCGGACATTCCGGACGAGACGAAGGAAACGCTGCATAAACGGTGGCGAAACGGACAGGTCAAGGTTGTTTGCGCGACTATCGGTGAGTTGAGCGGTGACGTATAGGTCGGACGTGAGTTCATTAGACTTTCCAGCGTTTGGCTTGGGCATAGACAAGGGTGACGTACGGTTTGTTCTGCATCACACAGTCAGTGCTTCCTCTGCTGGTGTTCAACGGCCTTGCTGATCGGTTCGCGTTCTGCTAGCTATCGGTGCGTTTCCTATGACAGACCTTTCGGGGTGATGCCACTGATAGTTGTCTAGAAATCATTGGATGGATTCTATCAGGAGTCAGGGCGCGCTGGTCGCGACGGCAAGGACGCTGACTGTGTTTTGTATTATCGACCCCAAGATGCTACGCGCATCGGTTCTCTGACTTGTGGCGACCATAACGGCGAAGAGAAAGGTGATGATCTTCCGCATCACACGATTCCGGCTAGTTCGTAACTAAAGCAATACCTCTGATACCAGTACTCTCTATGCTCAAGTTCGCCAGTGACCTAGAAGAGTGTCGCAAAATTCAATTTGCGCGGTTAGCATCCGTCCATTCCTATCTCTCCCTAAATGCAGGCTGACATCCCGTCAGCTACTTCTCCGAGTCCTCCAACCTCTCGCTCAACTCGTGGGGCACCGCCGAGGAAGACGCGCTCGCGCGCTGCGGGCACTGCGACAACTGCACACGCGCCCCCGATACCGTCGACCGCCAGGACGCGCGACTCCCCGCATGGCAGCTTCTGCGTATCGCGGCCGCCGCCGAGCGTGCGGGCCACCGCGTCACGATGGCGCAGCTGAGCAAGCTCGCGCGCGGCCTCCGCGTCGCAGGCGTGGGCGACTCCGCAGACGGCACCGGGGCAAGGGGCAGAGGCAGGGGCCGTGGCCGAGGCAGGGGCCGCGCAGCACAGCGGGAGAAGGAAGCCGTGGACGTGCAGGAGGCCGCGGGGGGCAAGGTCGCGCTGACGGAAGAGGTACGCAGCTCCGGCTATCTGGCGT
This sequence comes from Trametes sp. AH28-2, assembly GCA_001304625.1. Taxonomy (NCBI): domain Eukaryota; kingdom Fungi; phylum Basidiomycota; class Agaricomycetes; order Polyporales; family Polyporaceae; genus Trametes; species Trametes sp. AH28-2. Next base: position 211,625 of record KQ464077.1, on the reverse strand, counting down.
CGCGCCTCGTTTCGCGCTTCGGGCCCTGGCACAGCAAACTGACCTGCCGCTGATCTTCCTTGCAGCAAACGGAGGCGCTGTGCGTGCGTCTGCTCGTGGAGGGCTTCTTCGAGATGTCGTTCTCGCCGAACAGCTACTCTGTGAACGTCTACCTCAAGCCCTCGAGCACTGCTGCGCGCTTCACGCGCTTTACCCGCGCAGAGATCGAGCAGGGCAAGGGGCCTGATTTCCACTGCGTCTTCTTCAAGAAAGCTACCAGGCGCAAGGCCGCGAAGGACACCGGCGCGTCGAAGGGCAAGAGCACGCCACGCACCGCGCTGAAGGCGGCGGCAGGGAGCAGCAGCACCTCCGCGAGCAAGAGAAAGCGGGATGCGAGCGAGAGCCTAGGGGAGGACGACGAAGACGACGAAGAGGAGGAAGACGGAGACTACGGCGACTCCGAGAGCATGAAGCAGTTCGTCGTCTTCGACTCGGACGACGAGCCTGAGGACTCAGACGCGGGCGACATGGAGTGGAGCACGACGCTCCGGGAGGGCAAGCGCGCAGCGCCAGCCAAACAGCGGGCCGTCCAGAAGCGGCCGCGCAGAAGCGACGTCCAGGCCGCGTCGAGCTCGAGCAGGACGCCTCCATGGGACGAGGTGATTGAGTTGTCGTCGGATTAGCATTTGAACTTGTAGCGTTCCGGACTCGGCTGTATCGATGGGCAGAGCTGTATCATAGCATTGCGATCATAGTACTGTATCCTAATAGTTCTACATGGCATAAGTTACATCGGGGCGCGCGGTCTCCAGGTCGTCGAGGTCGGCATTAGTACCTCCTGTGCGCGTCGTCCCTGGGGCGTAAGTGCGTATATAAGTATCATAAACCGCCGCGGGCGGGTGTTACATCGTGAGCTCGTGAGATCGTGAGTGGAAAGCGGTGAGGAACATTAGGCCCCTCTGACAAATAAAGATAAGCAAAGAGTATGGGGTGTCGAGAGCGTGGGGGGAGGTGGTTCAGACGGTGCTCTTGGATTGCTTCAGGGCGGAGCGTAGCGGGCGCTTGGGCACGAGCCGGTGCTGCATGTCGATGCGGACGCCGTCCTCGTTCATCCAGCCTACATTGGGTTCGGGATAGTTCTACAGGTGGAGAGCGTGAGTGTGCGGACGTGCAGCAATTCCAGATGCATGCTTACCGCCAGGTCGGGCGGGTATTGCTGACCCGGCTCAGGGCTTTTGTATTGGCCGTCATTCGTCCAGAGTTGGTCCCTAAGAGCAAGACGAGTCAGTCATGGCTCTGTGAGGATTTCCGTTGAATTACTCACCCTCGGCGGTTGAACCACCCTTTCCTGCGTTGCTCAGGTGGCATAGGCGACGGGCAGACCAGGTTCTCTGTCCATCGGACGGAACGCTTGGAGGCGGCGACGATGACCACGCCTTCCGGCTGTGTTGGGCTTCCTTGAACGGTCGAGGGCCCAGAATCCCTGCGGGGCGGGGAAGAACGCGGCGGGGAAGTCGAAGGGGCGCCGGCCGATGTCTCATTTCTCACGGGCGCTTCCGGCGCGCGGACGCTCGAGGTCGTGCGCGCGAGCTGCGGCGGCGATCCCGACATGGATTTCGACATCTGCATCTGCGCCTGCTGTTGCTGTTGCTGCTGCAGCTGTGCGCGCGCCGCAGAGCTCGATGGCGAGGTGTTCGGAGTGGACGGCCCAGGGGCGGGCGGAGCTGCGGCCCCGCGAAGTGGAGATTGCCCGGTGCCGGAATGCTGGGCATCGGCATCAGGTGGGGTAGCAACGCCATAGAGTCCGGGGGGCGCGCGGGGGTACGACGGATCCTCCATCGGAGAGCGCCCCTGCGGAGGGGGGGCGGACGGGCGCGACGCGTAGGTGTCGAGAGACTCCCTCCGTGCCCGCGCCGGTGCGGGTGCGCTCGAGGGGACGCGCTGGAAGGGCGTGGCGCTGCGCGCGGAGTGCGCGACGCCCGCAGCCATCGCCCACTGCGAGGCACCCATCATGTCGACGACCATGTTGTCTTCCTCGGGCTCGGAGAAGAGGGTTTCGCTGTCGCTAGAATCGGAGCCTGCGCCCGCAAACTGGACGGGGTGGACCGCACGGGAGATGCTGTCCTTGCGCGGCCGGTAGCTGCTCTCTGTGCGGACGAGCGGGGGGCGGACGGGGATGACGGGGATGGAGGACTCGGCGGCGGTGCGAGTGGAAGATGGGTGAGGAGGAGGAGGAGGAGGAGGGGCGGTGATGGCGAGTGGCGGACGCTGAGTCTGAGAGAGGGAAGGCGCGGCACCGCCACCACCCGTGATGGCGTTGCGCGAAGTGTTGTACAGCGTCGACTCCAACGTCTCCGTGCTGCTGCTCGCCCGCGTCGACGAGATCTCCAGCCGCGCCAGCGCGAGCGTCGTCTCCGGGAACAGCTCCAGGTCGGAGCTCTCGTCCGACGACGGCGAGCTCGACAGGCCGTCGTCCGCCGACAGTATCGAGCGCTCGTAGATGTACATGTCGTTTTCGGGGCTCGGGTGAATCAGGTACCCCTTCGACTGCGACTTCGAGTACTTCGTGTCCACCGGCCATGGCTGGCTCACGGGCTGCGTCACCTGGACAAGCCTGCGGTCCTGAGAGAGCGCAACCGGGGGCTGCTTCCTATCTTGCTCGTTGCGGGAGGGCTGGTAGCTCGGCTGCCGACTCCACGATACGCCGACGCTGGTCGGGGGACGTGCTTGAGCGGGGTCGTATTTGGGGGCCGGCGGGGGCTGAGCCGGCTGAGAAGGAACGAGCGCGTTCTTGATAAAGTGGGTGGAGATGCCGCGATGCATTATGTCGGGAAAGAACTAAACACGGTGCTCTTCAGCGGGTGAGCGGGATAGACGGGGCGAGAGACGTACTCTGGAAGGGCCGGTACGGTTATTACGGCCAGTGCCTTTAGGGTCGAAGCCAAGGGAAGAGAGCATCGTTAGGTGCCAGCGAAGGCGAAGCGGGACGGGGCAGGAGCGCAGACGGCCAACTTATAGCATGGTCTAGCCAATCTTGCTGTCCACTGCGAGCACGCCGCGCGTTCCCATACACGAGTTATCCATTTGGAGAACATGCGGGCCAGCAGCCCACGGCGCACACGCGTGCACCCGGCCCTTGCGAGAAGATCAGTGCATGGTGTGAAGGGGATAGTACACCGCGGTAGTCTCTGTAAGCCCCTGCTGCAGCGGCAATACAACGCATCATCCGTTCAGCCATAAGAACGCCTTTCAGAGATGACGCACGGCGACTTATCGCGCCTCGTATGAACGCGGGAAGATGGGTGCGGGAAGACAGCCAAAGCGGGCGGGACGATCTGGCAGGATGAGTGTCGCATGGCAGACAAGCTCACCAACGTTCGCGGCCGCGCCCGGGGCGATTCAGTGCATCGCCGAGGAGTAGTATCGTCGCAGTACAGTAGCACGAAGAAGCCATGAGGCAGGAGCCGCTCACAAGACTCACTGATCCGGAGGAAGTCGCACCCTAGGCGCACAGCAAAACATGCGGAAGACGCTCCGGCGGCCTCCTGTCTCGCAGGCTAGTCAGCGAGGCTTTAACACATGGCACAGCGAGTCTAAGAAATACAGCAGCAGCGAAGCGGAAGCACGTATGTGTACAGCTGATCACCATGCCCCGACCAGGGACGCCCAGTCCTTCAGCACCGTCGCGCGGTCAGTGCCTATTTGGCGGGTCACTTCGTTTTGGCGGGCGATGGGCAGCTCCTCGAACGACGCGAGGAGGTTCCCGTCGAGAATGCCCTTCGATAGCGGCCTCGAGACATACTCGTTCCGCACCATGCTGTTTCATACATCAGCACCTCTGCTGTGCTGCAGATAGGCAGAGCCACCCACCGGAACGCCTTAGGGTTCAGCGCCGCCACATGCTGCACAGTGCGGATCAGCTGCCCTTGAAGGAGGTGGAGGCGCTTCGAGGCTGCCTCGTCCACGTAGGTGAGCGTGCTCAGCGAGCCGTCCACCGAGCCTGAAAAGCCCCGTCAGTCCGAGCCGCAAACGCAAGTTCCGGATGCTACGGACCACAGACGAGCCGTGCTTGCGGGATTTCCGGATCACCGTTCTTCGGTCGTCGGGCCACTAGCATCGAGCTCCGGTACTCGGACTGGCCGTGAAATTCTGTTCGCCGCAAGAGATGTTGCCCGCCCTTGGACTCCGGGTCTAGTGGTGGGGTTATTACGGAGTAATGGACCGGAGAGGACCGTGAGACGCACCATGAGGATCGTAAGCGTATAGTCTAACGATACCCTCCTCGTCACAAGTGACAATAGACAGATGCCCGTCCGCGAAGAACAAGTCAGCTCTGGTGATGCAGCAGTGATGGGGGTCCTTGCCGAGGATCACGAGCTTGTATGGGTCCTCCTGCGAGGAAGGTGAGCTCACGATCGGTGGCGCGCAAGCACTACTCACCTGGAACGCGACGAACCAGACGCTCTTCACAGCGTCGCCAATCACGAGCAGGTTCTTGACAGCGCGCAATGAAGTTACATACACTCCAACGTCGAGGAATGCCACGCCGACCAGTCGTTCGTCAAGATCGAAGGCACGCACGAAGATCTGGACACCCATGCGTCAGACGGTGCCGACGAAGAGCTGCATGAAGGCACGGCAACACACCTTCTGGCCCATGGACGAAACGAGGTACCCGTTCATGCCGCAGAGGAACGAGACAGGGCCTTTTGCGTCGTCGCGGCACAGCAGCTTCAGTCGCCACCACCGCTTGACGTTCGTGCTCGGGTCTGGCACCACCTCGACGATCTCGAAGATGTACACCTGTCGTCCTGTAGTCAGCAGTAGCCTCCACTCTCAGGGGTGGGGAGCGTTACGCACTGCGCCTTTGACCGCGAGATCTTCGCCTCGATTGATCGTGGTCCCGACGGCAATGAAGTCCTTCATACCAGACTCGGTACTCAAGGTCTCGAGTGGTACCGAGACGACGCAGTTCACGAACTCGTTCGGAGCAAACTCGTACCTAATCGACACGAACGTCAGTGTCCTGTACCGCACAGCGCAGCCAGGCTTGGCGCCACGTACCCGTCCATTGTGATCCAACCATCCGGGGAGATAAGCTCGAGAGTAGAACACTCGCACAGGGGGAAGGAGATGTTGGGACCTGAGGCAGCATCGCGATTGTCAGCGGCATGCAGGCGAGATAACGGGTCTTTATACGCTTACTATCTGGCTCCCAGACGATATTCCCGTCCTCGTCATATGACGCAAAGCGGTTCTGGAAAGAGGACGCGGCGACAATTAATGAGGTGGATGCATCAAACACGACGTTGGAGTACGGCCGCGAGCGTGGGACGGAGCGCGCGGGGAGATGGCCGTCTAGCTGAACGTCTGGCATCCATTCTACGAGGCTGGGGCCCTGCAACGTCACTCAGTAAGTTCCGGGTCGGCGCGCCCCGCTCGCAAATAGGCTTACCTCCTCCGAATACAGCAGGAAGTCCCCGCGGGACTCCCACAACGAGGAAGTGGTGAACGCGTGCACGACACTGTGTCCCGAGGGGAACACCTTCACTCCGCCTTTGTCAGTGGAGAGAATCCAGCATGGCCGATCGCCCGTGAAGAACACTCCCGAAAACGTCTGGCCTGGCGCAGGCGACGTAACGAAGGGCAGCAGCAGGCGCGAGATGCGCTTCTGCTCGGCTAGCACAGACTTCTGCTCCTCCTCGGTATGCTGGATGTCGAATGCTTTCGACACAACCTTCACGAATCTCACAAGGAGCGTCGAGGATCGGGTAGAGGGCAGTGGCTCAGGGGGCGGCGGGGCGGCGACTGCCTCATAGATCGCGAGCTGCCCTGAGCGCAGCAGAACCTAGAGCAGATCATGTGAGAATCGAGCATGCCCTGCGCACATACGGCAACATACAATGAGATGCGGGCGTGGGCGTGACTCTCCGAGCGGCGCAATGACGATCTGGTCGATGTCGAGCTCCTGCGGCTTCCTGGGAGGATCCTGTGGCAGGGAGAGCGCAGGCGCGTCGAATGAGTCTGTTAGTACAGGGTCGAGCGTCGCGAGCAGTGTTGTCGAGAAAGCCAGCGTGAGCTTCGGGAGCGTCCAGAACTGTGCCAGCGATCGTCAGTTCCATGCAAGATCTATGGAAAGCAGGATATATACCTCGACTACCCCTTGAGGGCGTACGAGTATCAACCATTGACTCCTGCTCCCCGCATTCATCGCTCCCTGCAATGTCGACGTGACATTCTCTGCCGGCGCTTGTTCGTTCACAAACGTCTGGAAGAGACCACTGGTGTCCGTGTAGAAACCGCCAGCGATATATCGAGATGTCTAGCCAAACACGTCAGTGACGTAGCTATTACTGCGGAATAACCAAGTTCTGACCTTGTCGCCCATGGGAGACATATCCTTTCGCCTGATCTTTCCCCGTTCGATCTCACCAATGAACAACCCAATGGTGTCGTCCTCGCGGATGATGAGCACGAACGGGTCGCATATGCTGCAGGACTTGATCTTTGGTCGAGGGGAGTTTCCCTCCAGGTCCTTGATGATCTGCCGCTCGGTGCCGTCTGTATTGCGCTGGTGAGTAGACACATCCTATCTCGCGTCGGAGTGAGGTACTTACCAGGCTCAAGCACCCGTATGGCATTTGTCACATTGAACAAGATGTGCAGTATCGCAGTTCCCTGGAAGAACGGCGCGGCACCGAGAGTCGTCCCAGGTATTCGCGTAGTGATCGTGATGTCGGAATGTGCGGATCGTGTAGCGATCTGAACAAAGAGGAGTTAGTGTGTCCTCCCCTACGTGAGAGGTCTGTGAACTCATGCGCACTCGGGACAGCCCAGGTGATGGATTCGCGTCCGTGCTGATGATTACGGAGTCGGGATGAGCGGGACGCTCGAACGTCCCGCCGCTGACCTTCATAGGCTGGCGGACGTTCAGAGACCACATTCCTCGACCACCTCCAATTGCATGCAGCTTGCGTTTCGACCGTGTTGGCATGTCTCGCTGTATGCATAAATCTTGTCAACCAAAACCTAATAGCATACATGAGGCGCAATGCTTACCTGGAAGAGGTGGAATCCTCCCAGCTCCCCCGAGCCCGTCGCTGCTATGAGCTCGGGAACGACTCGATCCTGCATAAAGTTTCAGCATCGTGACGTCAGTACGCGCTCTGGAGACGTACCCCATTGCGAGCCAGTCCGAACGCCATATCCGCGATGGGTCCGTACGCAGGCAACGAGTCGCACAGCGATAGGCGGACGACGGTGCGTTTCTTCACCGAGTCTACCGTACCATTCGCTGCCCCATTTGCCGTGTTGTTCTCCGTGCTACCGGAAGGGCCGTAGAGATCTGGTACGATGTGGGTCAGAGAGCCGCAAATGGTGTCAAGGTTCAGGGTATTCACCTTCGTCGTCATCCAGATCCATCGTATCTGCAGGAGCAACTACAGTCGCCGGACCGGCGTCCATGTCCACGTCCTCTTCCTTGATCACTTCTTCCACATGCGCCGTGCGGAGGAGCACCGAAGGCCCGACCATACTGCCGACGAAGAGATAGTCATTCTCGACCTTTTTCACGACAGCTGGGATTGTCGTCCGTGCAAGGGCGTCGGACATGGACAGACGCGAGACAGTCTTCCCGTCTAGGATGAGCTCCACAGGGTGCACAGTGCCGTCCTTGAGGATGACGAAGAGCGTTTTGTCGTCCACGAACGTGAACCGCGCGCCCTCTAGCTGTAGGTTGCGTAGCTGCTCCTGTGGTGTGAGCGACGGCATCGTCAGGTCGCTTGTCCTAGGCGGCCACCCGTTGACCGGGAGAACGACGCGACGGGATGCTTGATCGACGAATATGATGGAGTTGCTCGCTAGTATGACCACACCTCCGGTCGCAGTCGAGCAGGGCGTCAGGGAGAAACAGTCGTATGGAAGCCCGTCGACGGCTGTGATCACCGGGTAGTTGTTCGTAACCAGGTCGAGGGCGAATATGTACAATCCGACGGTGTCCTTGTATTCCTTCAGACGCCTTCCAAGAATGTGTAAGCACGCATACACTCCGGTTCAGAACAGCACCCACCCTGTCCATGTCTGCTGGTACTGGCACAGAACAGCAACGGTTGGATTGTTGAAGCCAGGCAAGAAGGCGAAGTCGATCACGTTCCGTATCCGCTGGTCAACGTCGTTGGCGAGGTCGAGAATGAAGCTTGGCGAGTAGGGCACATCTCGTGCCTGGCTGGTCTCCTGCTCCATCAAATCTAGCTCGGCCTGACTCTGGTAGAATGGGAGGATGGCGAGGGCATCTTTGGGCAGCGAGAGGGCGGCGCAACGAGACAGTGGGTCTACACGAAGCTCTCCTCGGAAGAGTGGCGAGTCAAGTGCCATCTGCACAACAGTCAGCTGCGAATCACGGTATATATAGAGTTCTGCGTACCAACTGAGGAGCTCGTTCGTACGTGTGGATGGAGACGGTTAGGACGTCATGTATGGCGTCTGACCATTCGAGCAATGCGATCTATCGTGTCCGGTTAGAATGCCCTGAATGAACTGAATGCAAGCCGGCCCCAACCTCTGGTCAGGAAGACTACTCTGTCTTCTACTGCATACGAGGTTGGATCCCGAGCCCGAATAAACATGGCTGCGCACCTTTGCATCCTTGAAGGAGACGAGCAGGCGGTCCAACTTGTCTTCCAGAGAATGGACCGTGCGAACGGCCTCCATGCCTGTAACGATGCCATGCAGCCGGTGCTCCCGCACGAGGTAGAACTTGTTCACGGTGGCAGGGTGGGTAATGCCGTTCTGGCCAGTGGCCTAACACGGAGGGAGGTCAGCCAGAGGTCTCAATAGATCACACGACGGAGGCATAGGGACAGAGGAAATCTCATTGCAGGATCGATTATGCGACAAGAAGTGGGTACCCGCATTCACCTTGACCGTGCCCATGTTCACGAAGCCCTCCCCGGACGCGTCCATCTCGACCTCGCCCTCCACCGCCTCCGTACCCTTGCGCACGCTGGCGCGCCTGTCTCTTTCATCCTCTTTGTGCGCGGAAATGGGAGCTGGCTCCTCTCGGACCTCGAAGATGCGAAGGAGGCTTGCACGCGCGACGACGACGTTGAAAAGTGTGCGGCCACTCTGAGATGTTGAGGGTCCGGCGTCGGAAAGGGTTGACGGCGTGAACTTGAGACATGCGGCAAACTCTACTCCGCTGGGCGGGAGGATCTCTTGACGAAGAGCTTGCATTGTCTCCACCGTCTGAGCTCACTTCATACACCTTTTGGGTCGTCGGTGGTGGTGGTGGTTCGCCGTCTGCAGCTGCAGCGCAGCCTCCGGAGTACAAGTCTTGTTGGCGCTCGCAGAAGCTTAGCGCTCGCTGGCGCGCCACGTGGTCATGCTACTGAACACCGGGCGCTAGAAATAACCTTTGCCGGCATCCTGCATGTCGAGCAGAGACCTCGAGTCCGACTGCTTGCGATCCAGTTTCCTTTCCCCCGAACTGGTCTTCTACTGGAATCCGGAACATATCTCTTCTTGTGCTACTGATCTATGCTCGCGGTTTGCCACCCATCATGTATATGTTCTCCCAGACTCCGATCCATGAGCTGACGCACACTGACCAACGATGAACATCCAATCGCGCTGATTTACGATTCTTCCGAGGGCTTTCACGGTATCTGTGGAAGATAGGGCACTCACTAGCTCCAGGGCAGTATGCTCCCGCAATCAGACTCCCGAGCGGTTGTAGAGAGCACAACTGTTTGGCGTTGTACCGCGACTCAGTATCCGTTAGATGTGGCGAGGTGCACGCCACGATTACCCAACCTAACCTCTCAATCTCCCTGGATGCACGTCGAAGCTTCCGCGGCTACGTGCGATCTGTGACCACACTCTCCAAGTGCTCACCGCGACTTGTTTCATACGGGAGATTCCCGTTCACCACCGCCAGTGCAGGCGGATGTGTTTTTAGTGCTCCTCAAGCTTTACATCGATCCTGGCTAGCGGTCTCCGAAGTTCCGGGGAATGCGGAAATATAGTACAGTAAGAACCAGCTATCGATCAGTCAGCAGGATGTCAAACGAGCGATGACACCATCCCCTCCCACAGCTCGATCATCCAGCTGAGCTCCCATCCCACCATCCAGAACGCAGCTGCCGTATATAAGACTCGGTACGGCAACTCCTCCCACCCACGCTGACATCGACAGCTTCTCGCTTCAATACCGCCATGCCTGAGAGAATCACTCTGTACACAGCCAAGGTTGGACGATTATATCGGCTTTCAATCAGCTTGATCACTGACATATCGACCTCTTAGATCTGCCCCTTCGCACAGAGGGTATGTCGGAACAGGAAGTATTGACACCATGTAATATTCACACCTCAGTTGGCAACAGGTAGAGATCGCTCTCGCTGAGGCCAAGGCGGAGTTCAAGTCCTACCAAATCGATCTCCAGAACAAGCCTGAATGGTACGCCCCTAAGGTGAACCCCGCTAGCAAGGTAGGTTCCCGGGCCACACTATCAAATGACGGCGTGCAGTAGTAACTCACCTCCTACAGGTTCCCGCCATCGCCTATGGCGGCCCCGACGTCCCCCCAGACCAGCCCTCGCCCGAGTCCGTGAAGCTCGCGGAGTCGCTCGTCCTCGTCGACTTCGTCGCGGACCTCTTCCCGGAGGCGCACATCTTCCCCACGGACCCCGTCGAGCGCGCGAAGACGCGCTTCTTCATCGAGGGCGTCTCGAGCAAGCTCATCCCCGCGTGGTACGCATACTTCCTCCGCAACGCGCCCGTCGAGGACTTCTTCAGCGCGCTCGAGTACATCCAGTCGCTCCTCCCCGCGGAGGGCTTCGCCGTCGGCCAGTTCTCCGCCGCGGACATCGCGGTCGCACCCTTCCTCGCGCGCACGCGCATCTCGCTCATCAACGAGCTCGGCAAGTACCCCGAGGGCGACGGCAAGAAGGTCTGGGAGAAGGCCACGACGGGCAAGTTTGCGCGCATCGGCAAGTATGCCGAGGACCTCTTCGCGCGCGAGAGCTTCAAGAGCACTTTCGACGAGGTATGGGAGCGTGTTTTTGTGGTGACACAGCGCTGACCACGCTTCCCGCCAGGCGTACGTCACGGAGGCATTCACGAAGCGGTTCGCCGACCTTCGCAGCAAGTAGGCGACATACCGCAGTACCAGCTCCGCGAGAGTCAGCAGCAGTGATAGGGAAGCATTTGGATGTATCATAGTCACGAATGGAAATCAACCGGGGTACGATGTCCATTGTACGGTCGCATTCTCATGGCAGCATGTTCTCGCAGCGACTCGGAAGCCTCTTAAAGAGCCTATCATAAGCGCGACGCCATTACTGAGTTGCAAACACCTCGGACGTTCTGTGATGACAGAATGCCGACTGCGTGTGTCAAGATATCTTGGGTCTCACAGTGAAGGAGAGGGCTCTCCTCCGCCGCAAAGGCTTGCCAGAGGGACCCCTGTACCTCTTCCTGCACATGCCCGAAGGCTGGCTAGACATCAAAACCAGAAGACCATGTGATTCGTGAACGCATGAGTATAATGAATACACTCGAACCAGTCGAAAGAGCGACTACAGCAGAACCTATGTACAAACCGTAACAAAGAACGAGGGTGGGGTCTGGGCATTCTAGGGGGGAACGGCGCCCAGACGTATGTACAGTGCGGCACGAACGAACGCGCACGGATTACGAGCCAGTATATACAAGAGACGCGGTCCAATAGATATCGAACGAAGGCTGAAGGCTACAAGGTGGGAGAAGCGATGTGGGGAGAGAGGAATGCGAATGGTACAATAAGTATGGTGTGATGTTAGGAGCGCACGGGCAAAAGTGTGGGGGATGCAAGGAGCGGTGCGGTGAGCTATGGATACAGCAGCGAGAGCGAGGCGAGAGGTCGTGACGGTCGTAAACGGGTTCAGATCCAGATCCAAATCAGAGAGTCGATGCGGCTAAGCAGCGGTGGCGAGAAGCGCCATCGGGATCGGCTTGCGCTTCAACCCGGAGCTCGTCGTGCTCTCGCCGCTGTCGCTTGCGCTGCTCTCGCTCATGCGCGACGCCCGGCTGTCGCGCCGCGTCAGGCCGCGGTCCGAGTCGACCGAGCGCTTCGCGCCGTGCCCGGCCTTCACAGCGTTCTTGCGCTGAAGCGGGGGCGGGGTGTGCGTCGGAGCGGGGGCGGGCTTGCTCTTGCTCTTCTTCGAGGGCGAGAGGTGGAAGCGCGGGAGCCACGAGCTCGAGTGCGACGAGCCCTCAACGAGCGAGCCGAGCGTCGATGATGACCAGCGGGATCGAAGGGGGCGTTCGGAGGGGACGAGAGAGACGGTTGAGGGCGACCTGTGCATCGACGAGGCACCGTCGAGGGCAGCAGCGGCCTCCTCGCGATGGCTGAGGACGTGGCTGACGTCGACCTCGAAATCGAACGAGGACAGCGGGGAAGTCGGGGGCGAGCAGTCCGTCATCTGCGAATAAACGCTGAAGCTCTGCGGCGTCTGAGGCGTCGAGGGCCACATGTGTGACGTCAGGTCCGGGTGTGCCACGAGCTGAACGGGGCTCTCCTCCTCCATGTCGTTGATGTCGAAGGGAACAGTGAAACGCGGGGGCGGGCGCAGAGCCGAAGGCGTGGTCACGATGAACTGGCTGCTGGGGGTAGGCGGGAGAGACTCGGCAGACAAAAAGCCGTCTTGAGGGACGGTGAGCTCGGTACCAAGGAACCCTGCGCCGAGCGCAGCATTTGCTAGCTCTGCGAGAAGCTCCTCAGTGGCTTGTTCCATGGTCGTCGTGGGCGACATGGGTACAGGCGGGGGCGGAGGAGGGCGAGTCGGGACCATGTACGAACGCCGGCGAAGGGGGAATGTGGGGTCGAGCTGGGCGCTCGGGCGCTGTGTCTCGTCCTGGATAGAAATGCGAGGTACGGGAGGCACAGCCTTGCCATCGCGGCTGTTCCTGGCGACAGCGTCCCTTCGCGGAGGGGGCATCACGGAATCAGGGCGGGCGTGGGCGTTCATCGAGGATTCGGTAGGCGTCGTCGGGAACGTGGGCGGAAGCGGGGTTGAGAGGGACACGATTTCGCTGATGTCACGGGCGATCCACTCGAGCTCCTCGATGATGCTGTCGTCGTCAACCATAGACGAGAATGAGCTCTTGCGGACAGGCTCTGCGAGATCGGGCATCGACTTCATGAAGAGAACAGAGGCACGCTGCGACTTGAACGTAGGGGCACGCGCAAGATGTGACTTGGATGGAGACTCGTCGTCCGAAGTGGGAGGGGTCGTGCAAGGCGTTTTGGGACTCGAGATCGAACTGGAAGCGTCGCTGCTGGCGTTGGAGGGCGTAGGAGACTGTTCGCGTCTTCTTGAGAAGGAGCGCGAACGGGAGTTGGCCGTAGCGGGAGGCGAGGGGAAGTCCAGAGAGATACCGAGACCCGAGAACCGAAGGTTAATGTCGTCCAAAGGAGAATCAGAAGCGGGAGAAGATGCCGCGGAACGCGGAGGAGGTGAGGGAGAACGGGCCATAGGAGGGGGGGAAGGAGTCCGGACCCGCGGAGCGCTGGAGGGGGGGAAGAAGTCGTCAAAGGATAGGCCTTCTGCACCAGTCAAAACCACTCTGCGCGAGTCACGCTTGATGTGGATGACCTGGTCAACACTTGGGCGGGCACCGACGGTCGCGCAGGCGTATCGGCCGGGGTGTGTTGCGGAAGGGATTGATGATGTTGAAGAGCAGGAATGACGAGGCAGCTCGTCCTCTTCCGCCAGGTTTGGGAGGATATGGAGAGGCTTTCCCTTGGTGGGGGAAGCATCAGACTTGCTCGAAGAACGTGTGCGTCGCTTCAGGTTGGGCAAAATGCGGTTGTGTGCAAATACTGATATCTGGATTAGCACAAATCAGTGAGAGGGATACTAGAATCACTCACATGAGGCCATCGTGCAGGTCGTAAGAATCTAGGACGTGAAAGGTGAGAGGAGCTGAAGGCGATGAAGGCCGCGTTGAGGACGGTGAGGAGTACTGAGGAGACTCTGCCCAGCAGGAGCTTTAGTATCGCCCGTCGCAATTCGCGGCTTTTGTTGGCAGCCCTCCATTGTTTCCCCTCGCGCTCGCCTCGACCGCACGAACAAAAAGAACGGTCGTTTTGGGAACAATAGCCGGAAGATAGGCGCCCGTACCTCCCGTTTCGTTACGTAACCGGAATTTAACCGGATGTTTAGCGATATTTGGCCACCGTTTGCGGATCTATTGCACCCATTATGACAGCTTATTGACCATATGGGGTAGAATAGCTGGTAGAGTAGACAGTTTTCTACAGATCCTGTCAAATTGGAGTCAGGTACAAGCGCATGCGCCTGTCGAGGTTCGTCTTGTACTCAACTCCAAATTGTCCGGTCTTCGGTTTGCTGGCAGGCGTGGACAGCATCGAGGCATCATACCATGCGGTGTGCTATTTTACCCCTGGCGATGATCCTTCGAGCGACAGACACGGTGCAACTGCTGGACTCGAGTTAATACACACTCGTTGAACATCGCACACATCCGAAGAACGTACGGTCTCTCCATGAGCTCCATCGCGTTTCGTGGGCGGAGCGCGTTCTTGGGTGGTGTTTCCTTGCTGCAGCCGCGAGCACCCCGATTGCCAGATGCCCGGCGGCTCTTGGCTTCTGCCATTGTTCTATACATCATGACGAGATACGTACCTCCACACAGCCTCTGCTCTCCAGTAACCCTCTTGAGTACTGTTGCCGAGCGCGCAAAGAGAGTAAGCGAGCCAGGGAATCACCAGACGTTTGCTCTCGTATGGCGTGGTTCAACTTTCGGCATCCGACGCTGCTAGTAATGTATCATATATGCGCATCCACTGTGTGAGCGACCAATATTGACTGCACGCAACGAATGACACTCACTTTGTTTCTTTCTCTTTTCATGGCTATACCCACAGCGTCGCCGACAGGTTGGTCAATGCTAGAAACTGGTAAGCCACAGCCTCATGTAGGTCCTCGCGTGCTTGCCACCGGTGGGGGCGCCGACGATGCTCCTACCAGCCTGCAAGTAGGATGTCCGCTCGTATCACAATGCCTTTCTGTGCCAATCAAGACGGCAGTCGGGACCGGGTCGCCAGGAGCAAGATGGGGGCTGCGTTCAAGTTGTCTGCGATCAACAAACACCCACAAGTGCCATAACTCAGCATAGTGAAGTCTGGCGTCTAAAACTCCTGCCATACTACGCGTGACAACCTGGCAGCTAGTATGCGCCTGCAATATACTATCGTCAAGTCTTCTCTTGATCATACATCATCTCGACATACTCTGTGCCAGATGTGACACCTGCGTACCACATGACGCGAACAATCAAGTTGCAAGCATGACCACAAGTAACCCCTACAGCAGCGGAGCGGATACCACAATGTCTTCTACGCGACCCGGCCGTAGCTTGTCAGCGATTAGTACTCGAGAAACCGCGCATATAGTAAGGTATGTATGCCAAGTCTTGTGCTGCGAAATTCTGCTAGCTCACCGGAATGGTCTTTCTTAACCGCTCACCAACCGGCGGTAAGGCACGAATGATTGACATGTACTACGGCTGCGCCTGCGCAGCGTAATCGCGTATGTACTGCACAGTCCGAGGGCTTCACGACGACCGCGTGGTACTGCGAGAAGCAGCATATTGAAGACAGCCTCCGGGGCGACAGACCGATGCCGAGAAGGTGAGTGTGGCTGCGGAGAGCGGACGCCCGAACTGATCGTGCCATCCTCGACACTTCTCGGCGGCTCGCCGACGCCTCTGTGTGCGCCGCAGCGGTTTACTTCCGGCTCGAGGTGCACACATATCAGAGCCGGAACCTGATAGCCTTATGCCCGGGATGGTCGCATCCGTCTCGGCGTCGTATATCTACTGAGCATTCTCTCTGGCCCATAGGTCCGCCACAGCGTCGATTCACCATGCACGGCAAACACCATCGCGAGCACCACAAGAAAGTCGATATCCACGAGGTGCCTGCCTCCCCAGCTTTCCTCACGCTCCCGCCACCATACTCTCGGAGGGCGGGACCGTCCAGCCCTCGGCATGCGTCGTCTTTCGCTCCGTCTCCATATGACCTCCTCAGCCTCTCGTTTCCCGAGGACAGCCTCAAGGGCTGGAAATCCCAGATGAACCATTTCGCTCCCGGAAAAAGCCCCGCCAAACTCCTTGAACCGCCACCGCCGTCTCTCACTCGTCCGCCACCGCCCACGCTATCCTACGAGGACTTCCCAAATATCGAGCTGATTGGCAAGGGCACTATGCTCGACCAAGGCTTCCCCGACCTTGCGCCGTTCTGTCCCACCGCGCCCCATCCGTTCATCACGCACGACGTGAACGAGCACGACTGGCGGCAGTTCTTGCACGACATCCGAATAGCGGGCTCGCTCTCCCCGACGAACCGCTTCGTGTCCGGGGTGCTGCCCATGGCGTTGGGCTTTGGCCTGATACTTGGTGAGTCGTCCCACCGCAGTGTTGCAGGGTGGCACGACTATAACACGTTCGATCCGCAGGTCTATTTGCAACGTTCGGCGTCGAGAAGCACATGCGGCGCAAAAAGAGAGGGCCAGTCTCACAGCTGATCGACCACTGGAACAACGTAAGTGACGCCACCCATAGAGTATGCCCGAATCATCCGCTCACCGCTGATTTTCCTGCTATGCAGCTCTTCTTCCACCCGCGCTTCATGCACGTAGCGCTTGCCCAGGGTCCTCGAGATCGACATTCTCGGCGCGGGCCGCCGCAACTTATTGACAAGAACTGGCGCCTGGTGATATCCTACTTCCCGCATGGCGGTGCTTGATAACTCCAGTCCAGTCTCCAGCCCTTCTCGAGCACGAGTCTATCATCCGTCTCCGCCGGTGCATCGGAACCCAACACTCTCTTCACCCTTCGATTCCGTATCTTCGTGCTCGTCTCAGAGGCTGACCGCCCCGCACACTCACACTCGTTCTTGCTTCAGCGTCGTTCTCCCTCCATGTACGCATACAATCATACCCGCAGCCAGCTCCGAGAAGTCAATAGATATATCTAATTGTACTGTGTCTTCAAGCGGCTGCACGCCTCGTACAGTATAATCAAGATGGTGTCTCCTCACAACAACACTCGCGCATCAGCCTCTCAGTGGTATCCGTAGTATTAGGTACATGTATGCTAGTCCGTGATTCTGGGGCACGCCTCCCCCAACGCGCATAAATACCGCTCTGTATAGTCTGTGCACATCTAGGACGCTCGGAGAGAGCCCAATGACCGTTCAAGGCCGGACACATATCCTACCGACATGAGCCCGCCCGCCTACTTTTCCGCCCGCGCTCAGCTGGTCTTGACGCCCCAGCCCAGCACCTCGAACATGACCGGGATCGCGCCGCCCGCGAGCATGCCAATCCCGCAGTACACGAACACCTTCGTCAGCACTGCCCGCCCAAAGCAAGATCCGCCGTCAGCGCCCGCTCAACAAGAACAAGAAGTCGAACACCGCCCGCGGCGCGCACGCACCATCAGCATCGTAGTGTTTCACGTCCTGCTCGCCCTCCGCGCGCGGCGCAGCGCCCCACTCCTGCGCGTCCCGCTCGTCCGCGCCGCGCCCGTGCTTCTCGGACGCCGCGGTATCGGTATCAGGCTTGGTCCGCCCGCCGCGCTGCTTGATCGCGCCGTAGGCACGCAGCCCGTTGCCCCGCGCTGTGCTCGCAGCTGCGGCGTCGACGCCCACGCCGTCAACCTCGTACTCGACCATCCCCGGCAGGTCGATCACGGACGGGAACGGCCGCAGGCCCTTGTCTGCGGGCACGGACGTGTAGTCCGTCGCGGGGGTGTAGAAGCGGCGGTTGGGCAACGTGAGGCCGTGCGAGAGGAACCGGAACGTGGGCGGGAGGACGAAGTGGCAGAACGACTTCGCGAGCATGCGCCAGATGACAATCGCCAGTATGCCTGTTACAATTGAACGATTAGTCGCGCAGTCAGTATGCGACACGGAAGAGAGAGACGTACCGATGACCATCTTGATCGCAGCGAACGTCCACCAGAGCCCGACGTCCGCCCAAGTCGCCCAGGTGCTGCCCGGCATCGGACGCACGAAGAAGCTGTGGTCGTAGCCGTTGTGATGCATGTACCAGCGCGCCAGGAACTCGCCCATCACGACCGAGATGAACGCAATCGCGTCCTCGAAGCACGGACAGTCATCCACTGGCTGCGGGTGCTTGTGCACCAGGAACAGACACAGCGGCACGATGACCGCAGGCACTGTGCCCGGATACTGTCAGGACTGCGATCGTGATGGAGGCGCAGGAGGACGCTCACCTATCCAGCCGCTCGTGCGCACCCAGGCGTCAACATAACCGCCAACGAGGATGTGCAGTGCCCAGATGGCGGCACCGACCGCCATCCCTCCGAAGCAGTCGGTGAACGAGTGCATGGCCGTATACAGTCGGCCATAAACGATCGAGAAGACATAGAAAATCAAGAGTCCGACAAGAACCCAGTAGGTCGCCGTAGAGATGATGGGCTCGGGTTGGACGAGAGTTTCCAGTGTGGTACCGTTGACCGAGGTTGCAGCAGCGAAAGACCGAACGGGGGGAGGGGTATAGAGTCGCTGTACAAGGGAATAGTAGAACAGCGCGATAGAAACGCTGTTAGTGGAGTGCGTGGAAGGGAACCCGTACTCTAGATGGTGACTACCGAGTGCTGCAGGTTTTGTCTTAGTGGCCGGCCACTTTCACAGAGCGGGAACGACTTACTGAGTCGAGTGACAGGTGGCGCGAACGGGCGCGGGCAACAGAACAGATCCTTCATGAACGAGGTGATGTATACGCCGACTGCGAGCATCAATAGCAAACTGCAAAGTGTATATTAGGACGGGGCACGGGATCTGCATAGCATCCGCATAGAACGCACCCTCGACCAAACTCGGCCGCGCCAAAGAAGTGGAACATGGGCAGCATAATCATGAAGAACGTGTGCGTCCCAAGGGAGGAGGTATACACGAAGTACGAGTCGAGCAGAGGGGTGCGCACAACTCGCTATACCGGGTGAGAATGTCAACACCTTCATGGACGTGCCTGTACGTGGTAACATACCTGCATAGCAGCGAGCCATTTCGTCTCCTGCTCCACACGCCGCACTATCATGCGGCGGATGCCCGCCCTCCACCAGTTGAGCGTACGCTCGTACACATCCTCGGACTGCCTTCCCGCAGCGCCCACGAGCAGCACATGGTCGTCCTGGTCGTCCTCTCCTGTGATATGGAGCCGGGCGGCAGCGGCAGCGTTTTCGGGCTTTTCGTTCCAGTCGCGGTCGACGTCGGCTTGCCTGAAGTTTACCTCGAGCGGCTGAGAATCCGGGGTAGAGGCGCGCGAGTCGTCGTAGGACGCCGTGCGCGACGAGCGCGCGGCTTCTGAGTCATCGCGCGCATGCATAGGGGCGTTATGCGGGTTGAGGAGGCTAGATACAAGGGGTTCGTACGCCCGTTGTCCGGTGGGGGAGTGAACGCGGGGGTTGGTCATTACTGGCAGTTTCGGAGGGCGCTACTGCTCGCTCTGTGCGCTGTTTGGGGTCGTCTATAGCTGTCGTAGGATGATCATGAACTGGAATACAGGGGTGGGCGGTAGCACAGGCAGGCGGCGTGGAGAGAGAGTGGAGGAGGGAGGTAAGCGTCGGAAGATGGAGGCGGTTTGGTATATGACCCTGGCCCGAGACGCAGACGCCCACACCCAGGAGTCTATCACACAGATGCAACAGATGCCGGCGCCGCACAGTTGCGTGTTGGAAAGGAACATGGGTATACACAGCCAATTCTATATCTGCTGCCGTTCAAACATTCACCTCGGCAGGTCTGTCCACGTAAGTCACCGCATAGGAGGCTCGCTGCTGCAGGGTGCAAAAATCTCATGTTCTATATGCATAGCGGTAGTACAGTACATGGTGGTAGGGCAACGGCGTAAACGAATAGCTTCGCGACTTACTGGAATCTGCGATGAGGAGGTAAGCAAACTCATCGACGCACGGCATCGAAAGGCGGTAGAGTCTCAGACAACAAAATGTATCCTACACGGTGGTTCGGACATATGCTTGTCAAAATTGATGTAAAATCATCATCGACAAAGGGAGTAGGGGTGAAAAGAATATGGGGCGGAGGTACTCACGACTTGAACAGCATTGGGACGTCTTGCAGACCAGCCAGTATGGGGCCTACGACGTCCGTCGTCAGCCCATTGGCGTACGTCAATAATCAAGCACTCCCGCCGACAGCAGGAATCCTCAGTGGGTGGTTGTGCATATTGCGCGCATGCGAACACGAGTGCTCGTCGCCAATATCATATTGTGCTTCGTCCTCGGACGAGAGCTGCAAGCATGCAGACACTCACACTGAGCGTAGCATTCATTGCCCTGCAGAAGATAAGCGTAGTCAGCACCATGTACATGCCCAAGATGCGAGACGCAAAGAACGGTAGGAGCTCCGTTGGTGATGCATGTTAAATGAGTACGGCACAGGATGAATTCGCCAACTCGTGTGTTTATGGATAAAACTATCTTCATAGCAAGGACGAGAGATTGCTTGTGAACTCACCTAAAGTGTGGTCGATACACATGCTGAAACGGGAGGCAGTCAGCGAGAGGGGGGAGAGGGAAGAGGAGACATGACGAGAATTGCAGCGAACGCGTCGCAGAGTAGGTGGGCGCATTTTGAGCGGAGATTCAATCAACGGCGGCTGAGTTGTCGGAGTTGGCCAGCTGTACAGTTGCTCGCGTATAAGACCAGCCTCGCGTCGTTCGTTTGCGTCGTGCTCGTCGTCGCCGTGAGCGCGTCTTCTCTGCTTCCTCAAATTCCATGTCTTTGTCAAGTCCTGGGTGGTGACCGGTGAGTATTTGCTCTTGCATTCATTTGCGCTTGTAGACTTGCGCCTATTCTATGATGAATCCTTATAATCAGTTCTGCTTCCGAAGGAGGGAAACCTCTTGTGGACAACCTGATACCAAAAACTCTCATTCTGACACTTTTGGCCATGTCGTGACGCTGGTGTGCATAGTGCTGACGCGTCCTTCAGGTCTTCAGAAATTGCATCGTAGCGCTGCATACTCGGGAATCGTTTGCGTAGGTGAGCAAAGCCCCTCCTCAGAGTGCCTAAGACGAAACCAAGTTCATCCATTCGTTGAACGTCCTCTTGTACACTTCGTCTCGCTCGCATGCTGTTCGTTCTGCGGACTCCATGTCGCGTTCGCGTCCGTCGTGTTGATGGACGTGGGCCGAGCGCGATGGGGTCACTGCTTGAGGAAATATGAAAATACCGGCTTCTCTGATCCCTTCGTCTCCCCTTCTCATCCAGCTTCGGCGTACTGACGAGTCCATCCCAGGTGTCTTTCCACTGCTTCGTTGGTCTACCCCATGCCCCGTACTACATGTACTGTAGAATTGAATAAATTATATTCACTGCCATCGTTGATTGGGCTGCGTTGGAGACGATGTACGCAGATGCCGTCTTTGGGCGTCGGATAGTATCGGATCCCCATAGGTGGTGCGTAGCATCATGTCGTGGTCGAGCTGCGCGTAGGCATGATGTCGGTGGCTGCGTAAAAAGTATGCCGAAGGACTCGGGGACGCGTACGCACACGTTGAGTCAGGCAGGCGGCACCGTGAAGTGCAAGGTTAGGATTTGATGCAAGGACGGCAGTTTTCTGGGAAGCGGAGCCAGAAGGTGCCCCTTCTGAGTCCCAACGCATGTCGTTGTCTCCCTCGTTCAATTGGAACTCAGCCCCGAGGAAACAGAAAAATCGGTACGAGTGCTCGTTCTGGAGCATTCGGTGGCTATGCTTACATAATACCTGCCCGTGTAAGCGTGTAAGGGTTGCTGCGAGTCGGCCGTTGAAACTCTTTCTCTCTACTTTCACCGCAGCGACCACGACCATCCGCCCGCCATGCTCGTCGACAATCCCATCCAGCACAGTTTCTCGTCCTACACGCCCGCCTTCGAGGATTTCTTCAACATGGAGCTCCTCGCTGGGCCTTCGAATCAGGCCCCTGGCTCGAGTGGCTCCTCCCCCAGTTCCTCCCCCTCCAACTCCTTTGTTCCCCTCACCCCGCCCGAGATTCGTCCCATGGACGACTTCTCCTTCGCCTCAGAGCCCTTCTTTGCGCTCTCCCAGGAGGATGAGCTTCCCAAGTTCAGCTCCTTCGTCGTACCCCCCGCCACCGCTCCTGGTTACGACTTCCTCGCCCCCTCATCAATCAACCAGAGCAGCAGCCCCGAGTCGTCTGGCTCAGGCAGCTCCTCTGAACACGTCGAATCGCCAGTCACCATCGATCCCCAACTGGTCGGCACGCCTGCGCCCTCAAAGGCTGCGAGCGAGTTCGACGAGGAGGAGGAGGGTGACGATGACTTCGATGAGCACATGGATCTGCAGAGCATCCCCGAGGAATCGGTGGTTGCCCCAGTGAAGGTCGGTGGGAAGGGCAAGTCCAACCGCAAGGGCACCGTCCGCGAGGGCGGTATCGTGAAGCGGACGGCGAGCGGGGAGAAGAAGGAGAACTCGAAGCCGGCTGGCATGATCTCCACGACGTCGGTCGAGCCCGACGACTGGCGGCCGACGCCCGAGGAGTACAAGAAAATGTCATCCAAGGAGAAGCGTCAGCTCCGCAACAAGATTAGCGCGCGCAACTTCCGCGTTCGCCGAAAGGGTCAGTAGGCGTTTTCCGTGCATGCACCCGAACAGTCGCAGAAATTAACCCCCTTTGTAGAGTACATCACGACGCTCGAGGGCGACATCGCAGAGCGTGACAGGCTCATCGATGCCATCCGCACCGAGCTTGGGAGCACCAAGAACGAGAATGTGGCGCTCCGTCAGGAGATTGCGCAGCTCAAGAAGGCTCTCCTCGATGGCCGTGGCCGCGCCGACACCCCGGTTCTCCCTCCTCCCGCTCCTTTGCCCGCCGTTCCCGCCTCTGTCTTGGCTTCTACGTCCACCTCTCCTCCGCCCACGCTCCCTCGCAGCCCTCTGCTTACCCCAAATACGCAGAAGGATCTCCCGACATCGCCTCGGATGGGTGCTCGCGCATTCTGGGGTGGAGCGTCATCCATGCCCGGTTTCGGCAGCATTACGCCCGTACACACGACTCTCGTTCCGGACCTCAGCAGCGTCTTGAGTGGCAAGCCCGTCGCAGGACGCAAGAGCCCCACTCTGCAGGAGAACATCAACCCCACCCTCAATGGTTCTCCCGCTTCTCTCGCGGCCCTGCTCAGTGGTAGGAACGAGGAGAAACCCAAGGAGCAACAACTCCCGATGGGTGCCTTCGATGCTTTCTCAGACATCAACCCGTTCACACTCAAGTCCCTGGATGCGTACGTCTTTTTGTTCTCACCCTCATGTGGTCTGTGCTGATGATGTCTCAGGTACCGGATGCACCTCTGGGGCAAGATGGCGCAGCAGCAAGCCCCTCACAGGCCAAGCCAGCAGCAGCCCGCTCAGACCCCGAGCGGCCTTGCAGGCAATTTGCGCCCGCACTACTTCGCGAAGAGCCCCTCGCTCACCGCTCTCCTTTCTGGCAAGGCCGTTTCGTCCTCAGCCTCTCACATCAACCCGTACCCCACCCCGCCGAGCTCGCCTCCCCTCGGGCCCACGTTGTCTTCTTCCACCAACCAGCCTACCGCACAGCAGGCGATGCTCGCGAGCATGGCGTCCCAGACCCTCTTCAGCAAGCTCGGCTCCGCGTTCTGGGATGCTTTCGCCCGCCCATCGTCTGGCCAGCTCGGCCCCAACGGGCACGTCAAGCGCGAGTGGGATGCAGAGAAGGTCCGCCGTGTTATGGAGGGTACCGCAGTCGTCAAGATCGTCGACGTCGAGCCCCAGCCTTCTGCTGCGCGTACGCCCAGCCCCCGGCCGATCGCGATCCAGGAGAAGCAGGAGAAGTCGCACAACTGCGCTTCAGTCTCTGACTTGCTCGCAGAGAGCCTGGCGTCGTTGAACCTTGGCAGGAAGTGAACGCACCTCGCCGCCACATGCCTTCACTGTCTCGCAGGCCTTCGTTCATACGCACGCAGCTTAGGCCCGTGCGTCGACCAAGGACTTCGCGAGAACGAGGGATCCCCGAGAGGATAACATCGTCATACGTGTAGAAGCCAAGATAGCCGAAGAAGTACAACCTCCTTGTCGTTTTACTCGCCACTCGCTCTCGCTGAGCGATATCACCCTCGTTCTTCTTGTCCATACTCAGCTTCTACCTCCATCCCTTCGTCTCTCGTCCTACTTATATATTCGCTTTCCTTTAATATCTAGCATAAGGCTTCCGAAAGCATCCCGGACTCTGACCCCCCGAATTGCATCCGCGTCGAACGTCGACCACCACCCCGCTCAACCCCATGCATCGCACCATCCGCTCTCTTTCCGATCTTTCTGATCTCCCCGGCCCTGCCTACCCACCTACCTTCCTTCCGATTTCTCTCATCGCCGAACAAGCCTTCTCCGATTCCATCTCCTCTCTGTGCCGTCCGTACTCTAGTCTTGCCCGCTCTGCCGTCGGTGTGCGCGCGAACACGTCACCGCGACGTGAACGTGCGCGACGCCGAGGCGGAGGGCCCCCGTTGTACATACTTTCCCCTGGGTCCGGAACTGTCGAATAGTAGTCGCTTCAAACTGTATGAATAGCCCTAGCTTTAGTGCTCTGTCGAATCAAATATAGATTATATCGATCTGTTCGCGGTGTGATTTTATGTGCAACGCTGCTGACGGCGTAATGGGTGGCCTACGTGCTTGGGATGCTATGGCAGGGCATACGAGAATTGCTGTTCAATTGATTGAGAAAATGGATAGGTTCATCCACCATGGGAACCGGATGACTACCAATCGCTACAACTACTACCACGCACTCAAACCCTTGTATCGAACAACGATACACCAGCGTTGGTTCGTAGGCCCGCCCCTTTGTCCACCCCCCGAGCCGGCTGCTGCCTTGCTCATGAGCTCCGTCTTGAGCTCTCGCAAGCCGGTGCTCAGCGGTCCGCCGCCGCTTCGTCCTCCCGCGCGTCGCCCGCGCCTGCGTGGGCAGGGGTCGAGGTCGGGGAGGAATGAGGACTGGGGTGCGTGTGAGCTGTCTTGCTCGTTGACCGGACCGGTGAGGTCGACCTCGACGGAGCGTTGGTTGAAAAAGTACTGATCGAAAGGAAGCGTCAGTACATATGCCGTTGCTGTGCACAACGAAGGAGGAGAGACACGGACCTGGTTCCAGTACTGCAGGACCTCGATGACGGGAGCGAGGCCCTGGGGAGCCGCTCCTGCTGCTGCCCTGCATGCTCTGGATGCCCTGCGCAAGTAGACCTGCACACCCGACACATCCGCGTCAGCCCGCACGTCCGTCCCCACGCGGCCCCGTCGAGCGACTCACCGGACAACAGGCCGCCGCTCCTCCCCAGCTGCGGGGCAGACTGCGCGGGCGCGCGGTCCCGCGCGGCGAGCGCCCCAGCACGCTTGACGTCGTCGAGGAAGCGCAGCCAGTCCGACTCCTTGATGTCGTGCGTCCCGAAGGGGTGCGGGTGTGTGGCGGAGGCGGGCAGGATCGCGACGAAGCCGTCCGCAAGGTCCCGCCCGTCCGCGGGTACCTCGAGTGGCTCGAACGCGCCGTACGGCATGTTGCGTGAGGGGGCGCGCTGGAAGGACGGCGGGGCTGGCGTGAGAAGGGCGGGGAAGCGTTGGTGGGGAGAGATGCTGCTGGTCAAGCCTGCGGGTGGGTAGCCAGAGCTAGCGGAGTAGGGGCCGTAGTCCGCGATGTTGCTGGCAGAGGAGGGATGTCGCTGGAAATTCGGAGGAGGACCGGGAGGTGGGGAGTACTGTTGATGCCCCGGGGACGATCTAGCCAGACCAAACTCTGAGTCTAGGGATGCTCCCCGAGGGCCCCACCCATTGGAGGTGCCGTAGGGGTCGTAGGACGGCGGAGGTTCGTTGTAAGGGGAAGAGGAAGCGGATGGGGAGTACCCCATCGTGACGGACTGCTTCTCTGAAGAGGAGCTCCAAACGTACGGGTTGTAACCAGGCATAAGGCTAGGGTAGACGGTGTGTGAGACGGTGGGTTGGGTGGGGTAGAGCTGGCTCTGACGTACCGGGAGAATGTGCAACTTTATGCGTCGGACACGGCGGACATCGAAGCGTGGACCAAGGGCTCACGGAGGGTATGGATAGTACATGCCGAGTGCTGCCCGGGTACTGTCGCTCGAAACACAGCTTGTCGGACTCCACTACCGTGTGTCATTGTATGCGGCGTTGTCGCTTGCTGTTGAACTATCGGACACCCTGACGTACCCGAACGTGGTCTGGGAGCTTGCCCCCGGCTGCTGTACAGTACGTGAGCGCATTCCAGTGTCATCAGGATGGGAGAAAGAAGGCACTCACAGCAGGAGACACAGCCGTCCGCAGCGAAGCGGTTATTCTGGCAGCGTAAATGCGCGACTGTCGATCACCAACATCGCAACTGGTCACACCCGGGCCAGGTACGAGAGCAGCCCTCGGAGCGCGCGAAACGATCGTTCAAACTGTGTATGAAGCGCGAATTACAGGAAGAGAGAGAGAGAGAAACAGAAAACGACGATGAAATACACCAGCCTCCAGGATATACAGTGCAATGCAAAGACTACCGTGACGACGAACCCCTCACTCCCTCGCTCAACCTCAACGACCAGGCGAGTGCTGTCCATGTACACAAGCCCTGGGACTTAGCTCGGGCTCGTCCGCCCGGACTCATTCGCGTTCTTGCCCGTGCTCTTGCCAGCAACCTGGTCTGCGAGCTTCACGAGGTCCGAGTCCTTCTCCGGGGTCTTGCCGTCCCACGCCTCTTGGATGAGCGACATCGTGCTCTCCAGGCTCCGACGACGGGTGCTCGGGCTCGTCATCGTCGTACCCAGACTGGCCTGCCTACCGTGACCGCGCCTGAATGGTGACGCGGACGAGGAAATGGGTGACGTGGGTGACGTCGGCGACATGGGGGAACCGGGAGCGGCAGCTGCTGGGGTTGACGCAGCGCCACCTGCGATGACTTGCTCCAGAGCGGCAGCGACGCCATTGGGGGAGGGAGGGGATGAGGCGTCTTCGGATGGAGTTGCAGGCTGCGACGAGATGAGGGCAAGACCCTCGGGGGTCTCGGGGTCGTACAAGTCGGGAGGAAGGCGCTCGTTTTCGATATCCGACTTCCGGCTGTAGGGTATAATTGAGCAAAAGATCCGGTTGAGTGGGATGGAATATGACATACGCATCGTCGAAGCCAGAGATGGCGTCCTTGATGCCCTCTGCTCCCAAGGCAAGTGTGCCGTATGGCAGTTTGGCGGAACCAGACACGCTCTTGAGCTCCGACACTTTCTCGGACTCCTCGCTGTTCGTTCATCAAAATGAGACCTACCGAGGGAACGATGATGACACGTACCGCAGAAGAGCGAAAACCCTGGACATGCGCCCGACAGCGAGGATCTTGTTCTTGATGACTTTACGGCGCTCGCTCTGCTCCTCCGAAGGTGTTGGCGAGACGAGCGTCTCCTCCTCATCCGAACTCTCCTCAAGCTCCTCCTTTGTGCAGCAGTTGAGCATCGCCAACAACATATCGGTGACTACGATGGCGTTAGTGTCATTGTGCCCCACACACTTATAGAATACTCACTCTTCTCGCCGACGAAGGGGAGACTCCACGTGAATGCGTCCATGAAGTTAGGTAGCCAGTAAGGATGGGGGGTGGCATTAAACTGGCGGATGTTCAGAACGTTGCTCTCGTACTTCAGGATCGCCGCCTTGTTGTTGTAAACATCGAGGTAGTTGGGCGCCGAGAAGAGAGTCATCACGGAAGGGAAACCTGTTGTCCGGGTCTTGCGGTACATGCGGTACCTGAAGCGTCACTGTGAGATGAGCTTCGTATGAGGAGTCAAACGGGACCTACCCCGCGTCCTGCGCCTCGTGTGCACGAATGATGGACAACAGCTTGTTGCGCTCGAGGAACTGGCATGCGGCCTGGTAGCTGTGCAAAGGGGCGTCAGTGGATGCTCTATGCTTGACATAATCGGGATCCTCACGTGAAGAAGTACGAGCAGCCTCGTACGTGATTGTGTACGAAGCTGTCTGAGGTCTTCTCCTGGCCGAAGTCTTCCACCGGGTCCGACCACAGCATATCGCACATGAGGCCCTGAGTAGGGGGTTCGCGGAAACGGTCGATCTGCAGATGACATCAGCGAATGCTGACAGGTATCAGGAATACAAACGCACGGCACGGATGTCATCAAGGGTATGGAGCTCAGGCGACAGACCACCATGGATACAGAAGAACTGCTTGTTCATGATTGCGGCCAGAGGAAGAGCGCAGAACGACTGCATGCACGCATCGTAGATACGCTCCGAGTACTTGCGCTTGCCTGGTAGAGGGACCCCTGATCAGCTTCAGCGACCGGAACAAGAGGAAAAGGCGCATACATTCAAGTTTGAACGTGAAGTAGTCGGTCAAGTGCCGGCACTCGTGGTTGCCGCGCAATAGGAAGAGGGTATCGGGGTACCAGATTTTCAAGGACCAGAGATATAGTACACACTTCCCGTTTTGGTCAGACGCGCATCTCCAGAGAACAAGGGCAGTGCACAAGACGCACCTCAATGCTGAAGTAGCCTCGATCGACGTAGTCTCCCAAGAACAAGTAACGCGTCGTCTCGGGGTTTCCCCCAATCTCGAAGAGTTTCATCAAGTCGTACTTCGGAGACACGGGGATCTTAGTAAAGATCCTTAAGGGCTTCAGATGGAGTACTCACATATTGTCCATGAATATCACCGCAGACTGAAGGCAGCGGGTGTGACGAGGAGATACAACATCGTTGAGTCAATGATACTGAGATAGAAGTTGAGACTGCACACACCAGTGACGGGCGCGTCGACATAGAGGAGATTGGGCTCGGCGCGCAGGATCTCCGTCCCCTTCTCCAGGATAAAGAGCGCATGCTCTTCAGAGAGACGTCCCTCGCGGTAGAAGTGGTTCTTCAAGAACCCGACGTCTGGCTTCGACGGGTCCGTTTTCGAGAAGAACTGGGCGTCGGTAGGGAGGGTCATGGCCGGGGCTTGCACCTATCAACCGCACACTCGTTTAGCATAATCATCTACAGCATGGGGGCGCATCAAGGCATTGCACACCTCTTTGACGACGCGCTCTTGGGTGCTAATCGTGTAGCCATTCTCGAGTTGGTGCTGAGTGAAGTCGATCTCCGGGATAGGGCGCTTCTCTTGGATCTGGTCTATGGCCTTCTGTATCTGCGCTTGTGACCCGCTCATCGTGCCGCTGCTGCTCGTCGTCGGTGGTCGTGAAATAAAGAGAGAGGCAGGACAACGGTGGGGGATAAGATGGGTGAAGGGCAGTGAAGACCTTCTGCGGTGCAATCGACGCCCATGCGAGCGGAGTTTGAACGTCTTCTTAGGCGGCTAATATCCGGGCCTTGTCCACCACGCGCGCGTCGTGAACCTGCGCGACCGAGCAGCCACTGCCAGAGCTTGCATTCATTCCGCTTTCCTTAGGGAGGTGCACACAGTCCTGAAGTATGCTCTAAAAGCCTTGGTTGTGCAACATTGAGGAAGTGATAAATAGGGAAATATCCAACTAGGGGTGGGGTTAGACTACGCCTATCATGAACCAAAGTACAGAGGTAGTACATGTTTGGCGACGTTGAATCCCAGTAGCGACACTATGTAGCCTGTGAACAGAGGTAGAAGTGGCGCCAGTAGCAACTCGGTTCGGACAAGGAACGGCAGAGCTGTAATGCGACGGTCAGACAAACTCCACTGAAACGGGGACGTATCTCCTCACTGTTCAGTCCTAGGTATATTCCGTATATGTACTGTGCGAACCTGGAGGTATAGGTGTCAGCACTCGAGGAGGCACAGTGGCGGTGGTGCCTTACCCTGCAAGGTAGAGCGTGTTGGAGACGAATAAGCAGATCCAATTGCTCTTCAGGACGATTGGTACCAAGAAGAGTTGCGCCAGGTACAAGGTCAAGTAGAGTGGGAAGAACGCATTCGTGTGGACATCAAACGCGTATGCCCACTCTACTTTCGCATCCTCCGGCGTGGAATGGGAAGGTGGTGACAACAGCACACGGTTTGCGAAGAACCTGGCGTGGCAGGTCAATACTGAAGCATGCCGCACGCAGCACTGACGAACCAGATTATCGTCGAGACTACAACTCCACCCAACAGGAAGTCGCGGAATATCATGAGGAATGCCAGCTCAATAGCTCCCCAGAGCCCATATGAGTAGACAACCGACCATGCTACAGCGGACACTAGCGAGATACCTCAGTCGATGAACGTCAGGACAGCCGGTTACACAGAAACTCACCGCTCAAACACGCCGCAATTAGGATCAAAATGGCAGGGTCATCTCTAGCCCATGTGTTCTTCGTTTCTGTTGACGCGTATCAGGGAGTGCGCCGGAGGAGACAGAGATGCACCTCCTACGTTTGTGGAAATACACATTGCGGTAACTTTCGTCCATAATCAGCATGTTTACTTGAGTTCTTGTAGCGCCAGGCTCACACTCTTTTGGGGGAGATGCATAGGTATGTCAACTGCCATGCCGCCAATTCGAAATCCTACGTCCGCGTCGTGTTATGCGTCCATGATATCACGAGGTATGTATGTCACGTACCATCTGTTGCACTCGGGTCAACCTCCTGAATATCACCGGGACGCGGTTAGAGACCGAGGAGCTTCGGTACTGTCCGCCATTGAGTTGAGGTATAGGAGAGGTTGTAGGCAGCGTCTCCATGTCTGCTCGTATCCTCAGGCGACGGAACAGAGAGTGACGGTAAGACAGCTTGCAGTAGCCCCAGTGACAGCACAGTTCGCAAGCAAAGTCAGACCGGTATTCTGACTCAGGACCCAGAGGAACTGGAGATGTGCAAGACTAAACGAGAGAGAGCAGTAACTCGTGTTATGCTGCCAGTGCTACAGTAAGTACTGAATGACCGCATGCGTGAACTAGACGCCCATAAGGTGCGGTAGCGGAGATCAATATGTTCTATCGGAGCTTATTTTGGCCCTTGTACGCTCGACGGTCGTCGACATCAAGTCCTCTGCGACTTCCACTCACACCTCCTCACCTCTGTCCTCAACGCCAAGATGGTAGAGGACGACGCTGAACGTGTCGACTGGGGGAACGACGACGACGAGCAGCAAGCGCCGCCTGAGTCCTACCCGACCTACTCGCCGCGACAGGCGACGGGTGGGTACGCAGGCGAGGACGCTGAAGACGCCGTCTCTCTCGGTGGCGACGACGACGATGAGCGTGAGTTCTATGCTCATCACTCTGCAGAGCCATCGTCCGTCACGGGAGGTACCCTCCTGGCGAAATCCGTCGCTGCCCCCCACCCCCATACGGCCAAACGCGAAAACCAGCGCCAATCCACCACAACCTCACAGCACGCCCGAACACCCTCCCAGACCAAAAATTCGGAGTCGCCTAACAGTGGTCTTCGACGCACTCATTCCTCAAGCACCCTTCCCGCTCCTCTGACTCATGCACTTCCTCCAAAGCCGGTTGTAGCCCCGCCACACTTCCGACCGCCGTCTCCCGCTGGACCTGGCATCCTCGCAAGCGCTATGGTTCATCGACAGAAACCGTCGAATGGGTCGGCCAAGGCATCTGACGGCGGCGATCCACTGCCTCTGGACTGGGAGATCAGGTACTCAAGAAACGGCAACGAGACCTACTATTTCAACGTCAAGACCGAGCAATCAACGTGGGTGCGACCGAAGCTCCCGCCCTCTGGCAGATCTTCACCAATCAAGGACCGCGAGAATGGCCATCTGCATCTGTCTGGGCGCCGCTCTCCTGACATCCTTGACTCAACGTTGGACCCGTCTGGCAAAGGTCAGGGCCCTCGCATCCCCCTAAGGGACACGCCGTCGCGGAACGCTTCTCCGCTACCCCCAGCTGGAGATCTCACATACCACGATCGGCATTACAGACCTGGCGAAGCACCAGTGCCGTCGGGTCGAAGTGACTCTGGTGATCGACGGAGTGAGCGGATGGGTGCGAAGCCTCCTCACTTGGCTGAAGCGCCCTATGCTCGCGTCAGATCGCCCTCTCCCGGTGGTCGTCGTCGACCTCGCTCGGTCAGTCCTCCTAGGGAGCGTGTACCTCGGCGAGACTTGTCTCCAGCGCCTCTTGCGCCTCGCGGGGGTTTGAGAGAGGCTTCTCGGGATTTTTCACAGGATCGTCTTGTCGACGCCACATGGAGTCGCTCACAGCGGCCGGATAGCGTAGATGATCTGCAGCCCTCATCTCGGTCACCGCCCAACCGCCGTCCGCGTCGCAAAGATGACATCGAGCCACCTCTTCGTCGACGCAAGGATGAGATTGAACCTCCACTCCGCCGCAAGGACGACATCGAGCCTCCAATTCGTCGCAAAGATGATATAGAACCGTGGATTCGTCGCAAAGATGACATCGAGCCGCCGTTGCGCCGCAAGGACGACATCGAGCCCCCCATTCGCCCTCTTCCTCGGAAGCTACCAAGCACCCGCCATGCAAACGATGAGTGGCCGGCACCGAGTACGTTATTCGCATCCTGCTCCCACCCCCGTCTTCAGCACCCCAGGCTTCTCTCGAGGTGGAGGACAGATGCTCGTCGACTGTCTCGTGAAGCCTCGCAGCGGAGCTACGTTGTCCCCACCCATTTCTGCCTCGCCGATGCGTACTGTCCGTTGGAAACACCCCGTGGAGCCCTCCGACTTCCCCTTCTCATTGTCCTCTGTCTTCCTGCATCCCGCTCCAATCGCTTCTTTTACGAATCATTTTCCTTTCTCTTGCAGGACCCAGATCACCGCCGCCACACTTCCGCGAGCTCTCGCCGCCAAGGCGTCCTGCTCCATCTTCCTTCCCGCCTTCGACTGAGGGCCTCGTGACACCCTCTTCAAGCAACTCAAGAGATATCCCTCGGTATGGGCGATCCAACACCCCGCCGCCACGTTATCCGCCGCGCGACTTACCACCGAGCTCGTCGAACGATAGTCTCCCGTTCAGACGGACTCGGGACAACGATCCTGCGGACAATGCGTACGATCAAACGAAGAGAAGACGTCTGAACGACGATCAAGGCCCGCCTCGTCGCCAACCTTCTGATCTTCCACCCCCTGCAGCGTCCCTTCCCCCGAAACCTGTTGCGGCCAGTTTCCCGGTCGAAGCCTCGGCACTAGATGCACCTCGTACGTCGAACCTCGTCACGATGCCTGCCGCATTGATACCGACCTACGTTGCTTTTTCTCTGCTGCTCTTGTACGCATACAGATCGCAGACGAGCACCTCTACCTCCTCAAGATCAACAGTGGCGCGAGAATAGGAACGGCGTTCCGTCCGTTCCTCCGACGGGCCCGTACACCGACGCACCCGTTGCTCCCGCTGCACTGCAGGGTGGCCGTTTCGCACCACCACCTCCTCCAGGCGATTTTGGAAGAAGGCATTTTGGTGCAGATATCGATGCTCCAGCTGACCGCCGGGAGGATAGGTTCCGCGCTCCGCCAGACGATCCACCCTCCGGTTCTCGTCGCGGGGGACGCTCCCCACCTCGTGACATCGACATCGACAGGCAGCGCCGTCCTCTTCCTACGGGTCCTGGGGACAGACAATCCCGGTTCGATCCCCTTCCATCTCCAGCGGACAGGATGGATGTGGACTTGCCGCCCCCGTCGAAGGTGTCGCCAACCCCTCGCTCAGGCATGGGTGGGATGCATGCTGATCGCATGCTCGCCGAGCCTCCTCGCCAGCCTCGGGCTATGGCCAGGGATGTCTCTGGCGGGTCTTATCCTGCGATGCCGCCCAGTGCCTCCGCTCCTCAACCATCCACAGGTTATGGTGCCCGATCGCTCATGCCCCCACCCGCTGACTCCCCCGCCCCTGTCCCCGGGCGAGGTCCTGGGCGGCCAGCCGACCGTCGATGGGAGACGAATGAATCGGGGAGGCGATCAAGCTTCTCGGGTCCTCCCCCGCGCGAGTCCGTGCCTCTTCCTCCGAGACGCGTTGACGAGGCGCCAAGTGGTCCGCGCGACCTTCCAGACCGACCTGTTGGAAGGGCTCCTCCCATGAGCGACCGGCGCGATGATGTAAGCTCTCATCACATACATCGCATGTATCTCGTACTGAGCTCTCGTGCTATAGCGGCCTCCCCCTCGTATATCGGGGACAAATAATATCCCTGTTGGCGCGAAGCCATCCGGATATGCATCCGACAGCGCTCCGTCCAGCGCCGTCCGCTCCCCTGTCGACAGGTATCGACGTGCGGACGACCTCGGAGATAGGCTGCGTGGTCCACCACCAGTGAACACGGATCCCTATGACCGACGGGTATGTGATTGCTTAGCTAGAGGCATCATATGTGGACTGATGGCGAAAACAGGCGCTCCCTCCCTCCGACGTGCCACTCTCTGATCGTCTTCGTGGTGAACGTGGCGACCGTCGTTTGCCCGTCGCACCCGACGGCCCTCCTGTAAGTTGACCAACAGTTATCTACGAATCCAGTGCTCACGATGAGCACAGCGAGGTCGTGGCGCAGAACCCAATGTGTTGCCTCTTCGGCCGAGGGATTCTCCCATAGATGTACAGCCTCCTCGCCAGGTGAGACAGTCCCTCTTCCTGACCGTCCGTCGTACTTATAAATCGCAGTCGCGTTTTGGACCCCCTTCGCCAGCCTTGGAACCTCGCATCTGGCAGACTCGCGACGAGGCGCAGAGCTCACGTGTTCCTGAGTCGCATTCTAACGACGACCGCCTCCCAAGGGAGTAAGTACGGACATGATGCGTGTGAAGCCAAAGCTGACCGTCGGCTTGCAGGGATACTCGTTTCTCGCGTGATGGGAACGCCTGGGAGCCTCGCCCAGATGCATCATCCCGTCGATGGCCTGCCAACGATCCGTATGGACCAGGTGCTGGCGGTCCGGGTGTGCCAGCCTCGCGAACGCGGTCCCCCGAAGTGCCGTTCCGTCCTAGGCCCGCCTCTCCGCCTCCACCTCCAGCCAACGATGTTCGTCGCTACGATGGGCCGCTGGTCGAACACCCAGTGGCGGGCAAGGTTCACCCGGAGCGCGCCCGTTTGCTGAGCGTACCGACTCCAGACGACAACAAGAGGTCGTCCGAACTTGCTCGTATTCGCCGTCCAGGAAGGTCACCCGATCGTGGCTACCCCGACAGGACGCGGCCTGGCGACATCGACAGGGATTTGCCGCCACGGCCCATCGACGACGCGCGTCTGGCTCCGCCAAGGGAGCGGTCTCCTCCGCCGACGCAGAATGGTCATCGTCCCGGCGCGAAGCGAGGTGGCTCGCTCTTGGAGAGGCTCACACTCGACGACAGCGTCCCCGTACACGACGGGGGAGCGTCGCTCCGAGACAGAGTCGGAATCCCTGCGCATGGAAGCAGCGAGGGCGGCGCGAGCGCTCATGCCGATTCGATGGATGTGGACCTCGAGGGCAACGGTGAAGATGGCGGGAAGAGCGGGGGGCGTGGCTCCGGAAGGAGGCGTGCTGGTAAGCCCAAGAGGCCGCGCAGGAACGGTGCTCCGTGAAGCGAGGCGAAATGGTGAAGAAGATAGCCGTGGACGTTGTCAAGTATATGCTCATCCTTGGTCTGTTTTGCAATCAGTTTGTCGCACTGCAGTATATTGTTCTCGATGTCGATGCGCTCTTGAATCTATGTTACCAGTTACCGTGAATCGAGGACGTAGTGTGCAGAAAATAGCCAGGACGCGAACACTAGTACGTTTGAAGCGATACGTACAAGGTTTCTAATGCGCACATCTTCAATGATGCATCAGGCCTAGGATAACCTTGTTTCTAAGAAGTTAGGTATGATGCTCAGGTCGTTGCGCAAGTGCGACATACGAAGAGCTTCTGGGCATGGTAGCCCCGAACATACGGTATGTTCGCCGCATTCATTTAATTGTAGTCCCGATCTCGTCGCTGACTCACATCGTAGTGAACTCCTGCCGTTCAATCCGAGTCTATGCACCATCGCAATCATTACCAGCAACATAAGGCCATCGCGTTTCGCGGGCGCGGGTCATGCGCTAGGAAACATCATCTTCATAACACAACAAACTTCTATACAACCTCCCCGCATAGCCTCGACGCCCTCTCCCCCATGAAA
This sequence comes from Trametes sp. AH28-2, assembly GCA_001304625.1. NCBI lineage: Eukaryota > Fungi > Basidiomycota > Agaricomycetes > Polyporales > Polyporaceae > Trametes > Trametes sp. AH28-2. Next base: position 175,514 of record KQ464077.1, on the reverse strand, counting down.
AACCGGAGACATCTCTGTCCAACGCAAGGCCTTGTGGCTTAGGCTCTGCGATGCAACGACCGTGAGTCGACTTTTGAGGTTGTCAAGAGACTCATCACCTGTATTCAGGCCGCCTAGTCGCTGCAAGAGCACGTCTTGCCGCTGCAGCTGCACGGCGCGATCACTGCGATTCCCGTCAGCCTCCCCGACGCCAGGACTCGCGTGTTGGTGAGGGATCACTCACACTCGCGCTCGTCCACGATGGGACCGGCGGCGACGACCGCGACGAAGACGGCAGCGAGGACGAAGAGCTTGTTGAAGAACTGCATCGTTGAGGGGCGGTTGGGGTGAGAGCTGGTGTGCTTCTGGGGTGTTTGGGATGCGAGGTGCGTTGGTGATGCTCCTGCAGACGGTCGCGGAGGGCTTTTATACTCATCATAAGCGTCTTTCCTCTCCAGGGAGCACGTAAATCCTGAGCAGCGGTTGGTCGGACAACAACAACATGAGAGTATGCTGGCGCTTCCGGATACGCTGTTCCATTGTTATTTTGGATGGGCTTGGCGCGGTTCAGCGGGCTGACAAGACGTTTGACTTCGCTAAGGAGCGTGGATCCTGCAGGTGCCAGGGGAACGACAGGTTCCTCGCCGTGAAGATCATGGGGCCAGAGCTTATCACATTGACGTTACTATGCGCAGGCACACATGTATTGATTGATCCCACAACCACGACGCCTTCGCAGAAGTTCAAGGACGTCCGACTCCAATTACGTGGTAGCTGGGATCATCGATGATTGTCATATGGGCCGCTCTTCGTTTGTGGGCGTAGGTAGTGCCTCCGGATAGAAGGCGCGAAGCATTTGCCGCTCAGGATCGACCCAAACTTCTCTTCTCTAATCCACTCCATCGTTCTTCTGTATAGAGGTCAAGTCGGTCAGCGGCATCCGCGGCAAACAGGGGACCAATGTCAAGCACACGGTGATAGGCACACCTTACGCGCAACGGCCGTCAAGCCGCTCAAGCATCTGCCAATGCAGTTAATAGATAAGCGTATCTCTTGTACTCACGAATGTCAAAATGCGGTGCCTCGATTCTCCGACGACATGTAGTGGCCCTTGACATGGACCTGCTGCCGGTCGTCCGCTGGTCGTCCGCGAGGCAACATGCACCGACATCTCCCTTTCATAATCATACGGGCATGATAGTACCTGGGACGCGCGCTGCGCGCATAGACGGCGGTTGCAGGCATGAGAGCCTTTGGAGAGACTGGATGCCAATTCGTCCGTGGTAGCCGGAGCCCAAGTTGCAGCGTTTTAGCTGACTTGCCTTAACTGGAATCCGGTGCAGAGAGAGAGTAGGGTTTTGATCCATTAACAGTGTAGTACGATCAATACAGTAGGTCCCCTTGTATGCTATTTACGTAATACTAACAGATCACGAATCCAACTTAGATAGAGCCATGTATTCCGTGCACTCGGCCTTCATAGCTATGAGAGTCGGTGCGGAGGGGACTGCTTGCCACATCTGTGGGCCAACGCAGTCAGTTCCAGTCGACTTCATAGCGGCGGGTAACGGGGTGGTTCAGCAGGAGGCACCCCAATAAGGTAACCTGCTCTGCTTATCCGCGGTGGTTCTCCACCATCTCTAAGAGACATTGCACGGACATCACACACCTCGTACCAATGCAGTTCATACGTAGCAACCATCCTGTGGGCATTCGTTACGCGGGCGCCGACGGGTCGGCTGCCGCTGCCGCCCCTGGTGGAGCGGCATGGAGGACGAGGATGGGGGTGGTTTTGCACAAAGCGAACACTTCAGCGGCGTGGGCGGCCAGGAGGGGCATTGTCGTCGAGCCGCGCAGCAGCATGTCGAGGAACGCGGCACTCGATAAGCGGAAGTGTGGCTTTCGTAGGGAGGGCACTGCGTGGAAGACAGCGCTCAGGAAGAGCTCGCGGAGGAGCGCGAGCGGTAGAGAGTCGCACTCGAGCAGAGCATGTGTTTCATCTTCGACCGCCCACGGTTGTTCGCACCAGCGGCATACACGGAGGTTGCGCTCACAGCGTCCGGGCCCCCGGCGACGTTGCTCGATCGCGAGCGGGTGCTCGGACAGGAGGAGGAGTGTGAGTGCTGATCGGTGTGCATGGTGGGGCAGGCGGAGGTACTCGCGCATCTTACAGACGTCAGCGAAGGTGTACTCGCCGGCTGGCACGTCGTACCGGAGGCGCGCTTGCATGAGCGGGAGGCGGCGCGAAGTCATAATGCTCGTTGCGACGTGCTGCGCGACGAGGTCGGGGAGTGCGGCTATGTAGCCTTGGACGGACTCGGGAGTTGGCCATTCGCACAGCGGGAACGTGAGTGGGACAGGCAGGAGGGAAGCAGCGAGATGCAGGTCGCTCCACCACGTCGGGGACGGGTTGAGCGCAGCGGTTGCCAGTGCGAAACTCTCGCAGAACGCTGCATAGGGGAGCTCGGGACGCGTGCTCAGGAGGTACAGGAGGTATCGCAGCGCGAGTGCCAAGCGGCGGTATCGCAGCGGCCATATGGCCGTTTCAGCGAACAGCGGCGCGATTTGAGAGTGTTTGCTGATGTGGAGGGCACGGCGGAGGAAGGTAGTTTGGACATCTTCCAGCCCACTGAGGGCGTTTGGACGGACATCAAGTGCGATTTCGCAGCCTCCTGTGAGGTGGGGGTCGATGTGTGAGCGGTAGAGCTGTAGTGCGATGGCTGGTGGGATAGGGCCAATGTAAGACTCGAGGGCGAAGCAGGCGTTGGCCACTCGCCGTGCCGCAGCCTCCTTCGCAGTGTAGTGAGGGAGGAAGATGTCCTTCGCTGTGGAGCAGAAGGACATGCCCACATATGTTGCAGTGTCGACGTAGCGTAGGGGCTCGTTGTAGAGGATGAGTCGGGGGAGGGGGTCTGGGAGCGGCCCTTGGATATTTGCGAGGGTCTTCGGCACGTTCACCAGGAGACACGATGTGCCGCAGTACTCTTCAGTCTGTTCGAGCTTGTCCTGCGATCCATCCGGCGACATGCTCATGAGGGCCATGTCATCCGCGATCTCCAGGTGAGAGACACGCTGTCCTCCGTCAAGGATAACGTCATCGGGGTGTGGTCGGAGGTCGAAGTCAGAGAGGAACAGTATCCATAGGATCGGAGACGCGGGGTCTCCGATGAGGATTCCCATCAGCGCTTTGTAGCACTCGGACGTTTCGCCCCCAGAGCGCACGAGGTACTGCAGGTGGCTGTAGAGCATGCGAAGCCAGTCGACGAGCGGACCGGCAACTCCCCAGCGTGCAAGCTTAGCCCATAGTGTAGGTTGGTCGACAGAGGGGAACGCGTTCGCGAGATCGAGGAAGATTATGTACAGCGACTTGCCCAGGGCACGCGCCTTCTCGATTGCTGCTCGTAGTATGAAGGCATTGTTGAACGTTCGGTGGCCGCTGCGAAAACCGCTCTGTGAGGGGGGTATGCGGTCCACGTCCTCAGCCCATGCGCGAAGACGTCGGTCGATGAGGAGGGTGAGCGTTTTCAGCAGACAGCTCTCCAGGCCAATCGTCCGGTAGCTTTCCGCAGAGGACGGGTCTTTGTTCGGCTTCTTCACTGCTGCGACGATGGCTGTCAGCCAGTCCTGGGGCGCTTGACCGGAGTCGATGCACGCCTGGAAGAGCACGCAGAGGCGGTCCGCGGGGATGGCGAGAACTTGATCGTAGCTGACTCCATCGAGACCCCGTGCCGACGCTCGGTTATGCGTGCGGATGTGCTTCTTGACCGCCTCGATCTCCTCCTCCGTGAACGGCGTCGAGAAGTGTTTGCCCGCCGACGTATCTGTTGTGCGATGTGGCAGCGAGCGGGCTGTGAGTCTGCTGACGGCATGTGCAAGAGGGTCGAAGTGCGGTGGGAGGAACGGCGGCGGGTTCATGCGGCGGCTGAAGACCTCGAAGATCTGGACGATAGAGACGAGCGGCGGGGACGGTTTGTCACCAACAAGGTCATAAAAGGCTTCCCAGAAGCCACCTGGGCCGGAGTACAGTAGCCGATGAAGGTTATGTTGGCGAAGGCTGAGGACCGGGAGGGACTGGTGTCCCGATTGGTCCAACCGCACATCATCGAGCCGTAGGTCCGCCTGGACGCCATCGCCACGAACCGACGGTTCGGTTCGTATGGAGAGGCGCGGCAGCGGCGTGCTCACTTTGAGGTTGCGCGAGTCATACGCACTCGAGCTGTCCGGGGGAGGTTCTGGCCAATGGTCAGGTAGAGTGTTGTCCCATAGGGCGGGCTCTGGCAGGGCCGGCTGCCTCGCGGGGTGCCGCTGTGCGGCGGCCGCCAGCGCGAGAGACTGTGCCTCCGCGATAGCGAGGTTGTCTAAGGTAGACTCCTTGTCATAGCTGTAGAAGCGGATGGGAGCTGGGCGGGACTGGATCAGATGCACTAGTTCGCGGATGAGTTCTGCGTGGGCGCAAGTCCAGTTCTTATGCGCCAGGATCGGGCCCCAGTGGCAGATTGTGCGTGCGAGGTAGTCATCCGGAGCCCAGAGTCGTAGGACACAGCACGGGTCTGCCGTTCTCACAGCATAGATGGCTGCCACGAGACACGCGCGCGGTACTGACTGGGTACCAAGGACGCGGGTGCTCCAGGTTGTGCTTGCGTTTGACCCCCAATATACGCTGGCCCCCAGTTTTGCAGCTGTCGCAGGCACGGAATGATCCGTGCACGCGCCAATATACGCCAGGACAGGCGGGCCGGCAGACCAAGGACGGCCATAGAAGTGTCGAAGCTGAGCCTCGCTACCGTCAACGAGGGCGAGTGTCTCATCTAGGAGCTTGTCGAGAGGGGAGTCCGGTGTTGCATGCGGTGGACGCTGTTGTGCCTTGCGGCGCGGCCGGGGCCTCGCAAGGCTCGTTACGTCTGAGACATGGTAGTGTGTTGTGAGGAGCATCGGCGCGTGGTCGGACCATTTGTTTGGTGGGAGCACTTGAAGTTGTGTGGACTCCCCTTCGCACTGTGGGATAGAGCAGTTGCGAAGCATGGACCCAGACGCTAGCGCAAGGTCGATGACCGAGGAGCCTCCCGGCTGAAAGGACGTGTATGAGAGTCGGCTCACCGCGTCGTGTACGTCGCTGCCATTGAGAAGCTCTAGCTGGAGTGCCTCGCACATCTGTAAGATGCGCCGCCCCCTTGGCGTTACAACGGAGTCGGGCGACTGTCGGGGGAGAGAGAGGGAGGAGAGCGCTCCGACGCGCGCGTTGAAGTCGCCAAGCGCCAGGATGCGGAATAGGCGTCTAGTGGACGCGTCTCGACGAAACACGCGTATTGATGAAGAGAACGATGATCAATACTGAATGACCGTACTACCTGGCAAGAGAGCTGCGCTACGGTCAATACTGTGCCAAAACTCGATTCAGAATCGAAGACGTCCCAATTGCAGACAGAGGGTTTGTTGCCACATTTTGAGGCTAGTAAAAATCACACACCCCATCATTGACATGCCAATGATATCCAGCGCTCACATATGTATTCCGTATCTATTGCTATATAGCTTAGACCATAGGATGCACGCCCCGCCGCAGTGCTCACCTCGCTCACCTCAAACCCGCGCTTCACGTTTGAGTCAGAACGAACGCATCATACGAGATGTGCCGCTTTCCCGCCGAAGTCGGAGCCGTACATCGGCGTGGTATGTAATAGTGGCGCACATATGCCCTCTCTACGGGAGTGCTGCTCTTGTTGGCATGCATTGCAGCGCGACGCTTCTCTATGTCTGAGTCACGGTATTCCCGCGCGAGTCATTGTGCTGGCGCCGCTCCGTGCCAGCCGGGTGGTTTACCTTAAGATTCACGGGCTGTGACGCCGACGTCGTGGCCGCAGCAACTTAGCGATGCGATGAGTGGTCGACAAGAGACGCTTCTATGGTGCCGAAGTGGAGGCGATCCGCTGAACTTTCGATAGAGGGCATGGTTGCAGACAGCGCTGGAAGTGTCATATAAACGTCGGGGGGAAGATTGCGTTGGTCTGCCGCAACCCCACCCATCGAACTCCTCCAGCAAGACACGCACCACAAATTACCATGGTTCAACCCGGCCAAATCACCCTCTACACCCACGTGGTATGCCTACTATGTGAACGTGAGGAGTTGTGCTGCTTACTCACCTATTCTAGTACTCTCCGTACTGCCACCGCGTGCGCATCGCACTCGAAGAGGCAAAGGCAAAGTACACATCCTACGAACTCGACTTCATGGGAGGCATGCCCGACTGGTATGTCACGAAGGTGAACCCAGCCGCAAGGGTGAGGCGTCCTATCCACTCCTGAGGCAGCTGAGATCGATCACACTGACGGTATCGACACGCCAGATCCCTGCTATCACCTACGGCGGTCCTAAGACTGCGCCTGAGGAGCCTGCCGCCGAGGCTGCGAAGATCAATGAGTCGCTCGTGATCCTCGAGTTCCTTGCGGACCTCTTCCCCGAGGCGAAGTTGCTTCCCGCCGACCCGGTGTTGCGTGCGGAAGTGCGGCTGGCTATCAACAACTGGGAGAGCAAGGGTTTCGAGGGCTTCAGGGACTTCGTCTTCCGGTACGCCCAGTCGGAGAACGCGGAGAAGACGCTTCTCGACGGGCTCGGGGCGTTCCAAGCGATCCTGCCCGCGGTAGGGTTCGTCGTTGGTGAATGGTCGAATGCAGACAGTGCCGTCGCGCCTTTTTTGCTGTGCCTGGAGCTTCTGCTGAAGAACGACCTGGGCAAGTACCCGGTGGGCGAGGGTGTGAAGGTCTACCAGACGTTGCAAGGCCCACAATTCGCGCGGCTCCGGAAGTACCTCGATGACATCAAGGGGTATCCCAGCGTGAAGGCCACCTGGGACGAGGTGAGTCACTCGCAAGGGCAGGAATGACAGCTAGACTGACTTTTGAGACGCTGTCACAGGCTCTGCAAACCCGAATTTGGCATGAGCACCCGGTTGTCAAGCGCGCATGAGTGCCGTAGTGTACCAACAGATGATGGGTATGAATCGGGGTTGTGACTGGGTTCCGCTGTACCGACAATATACGTGTTTGAGATAAAGTGCGTGCGTGGATGAGTGGTACGCGGCGAGTAGACACAGAGTACCCAGTCGTTGTTTGGGTGCCGGATCGGGAGACGTGGCGTGATGGGAGGGGGCTGGTCGGAGTCTGGTGCGGGGCGATGACACGTCGTTGGCCAGATCTACGCGCGGCTATAGACGTTCTGTACACTCCCTCTCCCTCACTCGACCCATGAAACTCAAGGAAATACACCGGACGTCGACCTTCGCGTGGTCGCCCTCGCCGGAGCTGCCGTTGCTGGCGACCGGCACCGTCGCGGGGGCCTTGGACGAGTCCTTCAGCAACAACGGTCAACTCGAGATCTGGGCTCCGGACTTCCTCGACCGGAACCAGTTCGACCTTGGCGGCGAGGGTCAGGCAGGGCCCAAGGCGTCCGTCACGACCACGTCAAGGTGCGTAGATTACTACGAGGCGCGAGGAAACGCCAAGTGTGAACATATGCGTGCAGATTCAACCGCCTGGCATGGGGGTACGTGAACGGAGACCGCCCGCGCGGCGTGATTGTCGCGGGCATGGAGAATGGCGAGTTGGACATCTGGGATCCCGCAAAGATCGTGGCCAATGCCGAGTGAGTTCGTACGTCGACAGGACGCGTCTGCAGTGTCTGAACGAATGCCATAGCCCGTCCGAATCGCTCATCCTCCGCAATAAGACGCATACTGGTCCCATCCGCGGATTGGACTTCAACCCCATTCAGACGAACCTGTTCTCGTCCGGCGCGGTTAACGGGGAGGTGGGTACACTTGTACCTGCTGTACCTGGGTCGTCTGACGCGTCCGTAGATCTACGTATGGGATCTCAAAGACCCAAGCAAACCCTACTCCCCCGGTACTCGTAGTACCAAACTGGATGAAATCACAGCCTTGGCGTGGAACCATCATGTCCAGTACGCGCTCGCAGCATCAAGTAGCACGGGCTACACGGTTGTTTGGGATCTGCGAGGCAAGCGCGAAGTTGCTGCACTTGCGTACGGTGGTGGTGCTGGTACTCTCGCTGGCGGGGCACCAGGGTTCGGTGGGCCCGGGTTCGCCATGGGTGGACGCCGTGGCATGAGCGACGTAGCATGGCACCCTGATAATGTAAGTCGCCCTGTATCCCGTAGCTCTCAGTCCTTCCAACCTTGCACTTCAGGCCACGCGTCTGGTGACATCTTCAGAAGACGACTCGTCGCCAGTCATCATGGTCTGGGACCTTCGTAATGCTCGGGCGCCGGAGAAGGTACGGTCAGCTTCACATGCTTCGCTGAGCGATACTGATGTGCCCGTGGTAGATCTTGACGGGGCATGAGAAGGGTGTACTTTCCTTGTCGTGGTGCAAGCAAGACTCGGACCTGCTTCTCTCCTGCGGTAAGGATAACCGCGCGCTGTGCTGGAACCCCCAAACCTCCGAGATTATTGGAGAGGTATGTAAGCCACTTGTCCATGCACGGTCAAGTACTCATTACCACAACAGCTGCCCTCTGCAGACAACTGGGCGTTCCAGGTTCAATGGTGCCCGCGCAACCCGGACCTGTTCGCTGCGGCATTCTTCGATGGCACAATTGGCATTCACTCCATCCAATCCACCAACGAGGCGGCGGAGACTCCTGCTGCCGCTCCTCAGACTGATGCCTCTGACATCTTCGGGGCTTCTGGTTTCTCTCGCGGCAGCCAGGCCACCCTATCGCTCAAGCACCCTCCGAAATGGTTGCGGCGTCCCACGTCCAACTCCTTCGGATACGGCGGCAAGCTTGTCACTGTCTCCAACCTGCCGTCTGCTCAGGGGAAGAACCAGAGCAGCGTTGTGCATGTACGCAAGGTCGTCACTGAGACGACCATCGTGGAGCGCGCACAGAAGCTGCAGTCCTCCATCGAGGCCGATAATCTGAAAGATCTGGCGGAGGAGAAGAGCACGGCTGAAGCCTCCGCTACCTGGAGGGCCCTTCTGAGCTTGTTCAAGGCAAACTCGAGGGACGAGCTGATCACTCTTCTCGGCTTCTCGAAGGAGGAGGTTGCGGCCCGGGTTGCGGAGGCTATCGCCAACCTCAAGAAGGCAGCAGCAGCCAAAGCGAGCGCCCCGGTAGAGCAAGATGTCACCGAAACTGACATCAAAGCGCACGAGCCCGTCGTGTCTTTCGCCGAGCCGGAACGTGAGCCGACGCCGGAAGAGGAGGACGAGGAAGGCGGTGGCGACACTCTCGACAGCGCCGCCCTTGCGGCAGAAGCCACTCCCTCAGAAGCCAGTGCAGGCGGTGCCTCAGATACGACCAGCACGACGCGCCAGGCGGACGGGGAGTCGACCACTACCGCTCCCAGTCTCTTCGGCGACGACAACCTGATTGGCACACCTCAAGGGGATGCTGCGGCCGACTTCTTCGGCAGCATCGGCACTGCACGTACCGCAGAGGATGACAGCATCCGGATCCCTCACCACAACTACCCTCTGGATTCCTCAGTGGCTGCAACGATCGGCTCGCGTCCCTCATCCGTCGCTTCGGAGGCCCTGAAGGACAACACCTTCAGGATCTACCCGAGTGACGAGTCTGAGACCGACCGCCTGGTCACCAAGGCGCTGGTTCTGGGCGACTTCGAGTCGGCTGTCTCTCTGTGCCTGTCGTCCGACCGTTTCGCTGACGCTATCCTCCTTGCGGTCAAGGGTGGTCAAGAGCTTCTCGCGCGTACTCAGAAGGCGTACTTCGAGCGCCGTACGACACAGCTCCCGTACTTGCGCCTCTTCCAGTCCATCGTTACAAACGACCTCGACGACATCGTCCAGAACGCAGACTTACAGGAATGGCAGGAGATCTTCGTCGTTCTCTGTACGTTCGCGAGCCAGGACGACTTCTCCGGCTTGGCCGAGCAGCTGGGCCAGCGCCTGGAGTTCCAGTCGAACATTGTCAAATCGTCTGGCCAGCACGATGCGGAGTCGAAGGCTGTTGACTTGCGGCGCAACGCCACCCTGACCTACCTTGCTGCTGGACGCCTGGAGCGCCTTGTGAACATCTGGATCGAGGAGCTCGCGGAGGACGAGAGGCGCCTCGTCGTGAACCGGGACAATCTCGACGGCTCCCTGTACACTGCGCACGCTTTGGCCCTGCAGACCTTCATCGAGAAGGTCACGATCTTCCGCAAGGCCATCAACTACGTGGACGACGATCTCAACATCAAGACGCCTGTGGACGACTCGACGGTCCGCACCTACAAGCTTTCTGGGCTGTACGATCGCTACTACGAGTACGCCGACTTGCTCGCCGCGCAAGGCTTGGTCAAGGAGGCGGTTGCGTTCCTGAAGCTGGTCCCCGCAGAGTATACCGGATCTGTCGGTTCTCCTTACGACTTCACGGTCGGTAGAGACCGTCTCTTGAAAGCTGCCAGCGAGCCTCCCGTGCGGACGACTTCTCTCCCCACTGCGCGTCCTGCCGTTCCCGCGAAGGTTGCTCCTGTCGCTTCGGCGAGCGCAGCCTACGGCTACGGCCAGTTCGGGGGTGCGGCCGCACAGCCAATCAGCCAGTCTACAACCGCGTCGTCCCTGTATGAGCCCTATGCGCCTGCCGTTCAGCAGACCTCTTCTCAGAGCTCGAATCCCTATGCCCCTCCTGCTCCCGCCGTGCAGCCTCAACAATACCAGCCCCAGCAGCAATACCAGCCCGGCCCCACCGCATACAACCCATACTCTCGCTCTCCGGCTCAGGCACAGAACCCTCTGCCGCAACAGCCGAGCGTCTTGCCGCCGCCTCCACAGCGCGGCGCGAATGCGACGCCCTCTGTACCCCCGCTGGCACCACCCCCGCAAGGACCGCCGAAGCGAGACAACGGCGGCTGGAACGATGCTCCTGCCGTTACCCAACGGAGGACGCCGGCTATTGGAAGCGGCAGCAAAGGCGTCATCACGTCTCCCTTCCCCAACGCGCCGTCGTCGCCAACTCCGTACGGACAGCAACCACAGGCTGGCCTCCCTCCTCCCCCTCGGCCTGGTAGCGTGCAGCAACGCCCCCCTCCCCCTCCTGGGCCCGCAGGCCCTGGTCCCTACCCTCCTCATGCTCGCCCTCCTTCCGGCCCTCCTGGACCTCCCCCGCAGCAGCACATCGCGCCTCCTCCCCAGCGCGGCCCTCAAGGCCCTCCCGGACAGGGCTTCGCCAGGCCTTCCCCTCCTCAAGGTCCCTACGGCGCCCCACAAGGAGGCCCCCTCCCTGGCCAGACGCCGCCGCCACCCCCTCATGGACACGCGCCATACGCGCCTCCTGGCGGCCCGGCTGGTCCCTCTGGTCCTTACGCTCGCGCGACGCCTCCTCCTGGCTTTGCGCGTGCGATGTCGCCCCCGGGTCCACAGGCGGCGGGTCCATACGCGCCCCCTCCCCAGGCTCAGCAGCAGTTCGCGCCTCCTCACGCTCAGCAACAGCAGCAGTTTGCGCCTCCACAGCCCGGCGCGCCTTTGCAAGGTCCGCCCGGTGGTGGCCCCCCTCCGTCGGGTCCTCCGCGTGGCCCGGCTCCTGGAGGAGCTGCCCCAGCCCCGCCTCGCGCGAAGGCTGGTCCGCCGCCGCCGAAGTACCGTGAGTGCAGGGTCTATGTTTACAGCGATTCAATACTAAACGATGTCGCACAGCGCCCGGTGATCGGAGCCACATACCCGACGAGCTGCGTCCCGTATACCAGGTCATCTCGAGTCAGCTAGAACAGTTGAAGGAGGTCACTCCGGTGAGTATTCTGGTATAGTGTTTTTGCCTAGAGCTAAGAAGTTCTATTCATAGCCGCAACAAAAACGTCTGGTGGATGATCTGGAGCGTCGGATTAACCCGCTTTTCGATGCCCTGAACTGCGAGACGCTGTCCCAGCCCGTCTGCGAGCAGCTCCGGATGCTCACACGAGGTACGCGACCTTCACCCTTTCATGCGTGCCGGTGTTCTAACTTCAGTTTCCCTGTCTCTCCAGCTATGGAAGCTCACGACCGCGAGGCGGCGATGGCAATCCACATGGATCTCCTCACGCGCGGTTCGCTCACGGATGACATCGGGTTGTGGATGTCCGGAGTCAAGCAGCTCATCGTCAGGCTGTAACGGATTTGCCTACGGCGCATTCACGAGGACTATTTATGCCGTTTGCCGCGCAACAAAAGAGACGACCGTGTTGAGGACGAGGATGGACTGGCAGTGGTATATCAGCGTCGTGATTCCCGGTTGGGATGTCTGTCGGTAGATAACGTCGCTCTCCATGCAAGTGTTCTTTTGGTATCTGTCATCCGTTGTGCAATGTCGCCCTTCTTTCATCTCTCAGTGTCTGCTGACCACCGGCCGAAGCCTGCTAATGGTTGTGTCGGAAAACACATGTACTCACTAAAGCTCCCGTGAGTGTTCTCTTCCATGTACCTTGTACCAAACCTGTTTTCTGAGAATCCACGTTCCATCAGACAACGATCTGCTTGCAGCGTCCCCACACCGGCACTGCAAAGTTGCGTACCCCGCGCGCCGTTGCGGGGTAATTGGGGGATGTGCGTCGCCACATCAGGCCGGGCATCAATCTGCTACCTGGCAGGCCGCTCACGAGCTCATTTAGTGCGATGCGCCATGTGCTTGCCGCGGCTTCCCCTGACATTGTGCTCGATTGGCGACACCGCACCGACCAATGCCGACGAGCGTGGTGACCCGTTCAGTCGTAGCGACAGTGACAGGACCGTGGATGCTGCGCACCGCGTGCAGGTTTACACCTGCACCCGTCCAGAATGGCCTCGTTGGCTGTCGCAGTTGTCTGATGTGAGTCAGCTGGGAATCGTTCGCGTCGCGGTTCGCTGCTCATCTGCTCCCTGTCATAGCGGCACGAGCACGCACAGCCGACGAGCAGCCGTTTTCCCTGAAAGCCTTGTGCTCGCCCGAGGGCCGCCAGAAATAGCGACCGTCCCGCAGGTATAAGTTGAATCGTCGATGACCGACCGGGAGCATCGTCGCCCGGCGAGATCCCCCGCGTAGACTTGCTAGCGATGTTGCGCTTCCTCTCTATCGCCTCTGCCGTCTGGGCTTCGCTGTTCGTCATCCACGCCGGGGCCATCCCGGCGCCCCATGCGCGCAGCGCGGACGCCGTCACGCCGCTCTCCAGTACGGAGCTAGCGAGCTATGCGCCGTTCACGCAGTTCGCGAGGGCTGCGTACTGTGCGCCGAGTTCGATCCAAAACTGGGCCTGTGGTGGTGCGTCGTCCTTCCCTCTATCATAAAGCACGGGATGGTTGATCTCAAGAGCGCATGCAGATGCTTGCGACGCGCTTCCTGGCTTCCAGCCCGTGCTCACGGGCGGCGACAATGCTGCCCTGCAATACTGTGGGTCACTCCCCTACTTCGCCAGGTGCACGGTCTGAGGTCTGACGTTTATCAGACTTTGTTGGGTACTGGCCTAGTCAGAAGGCTGTCGTCATTGCCCATGAAGGGACAGACCCTACCCAGTTGTGAGTGATTCAGCGATCACTCCGTGCTTCATAACAGGACTCACTGCTTTCTTCGTGTGGTACCAGCTTGGCAGATCTGACGGACGTGGACATCATTTTGACAGACTTGGATAGTGCCCTCTTCCCAGGCGTACCCTCCAACGTGCAGGTGCACGAGGGCTTCGCGCAAGAGCATGCGATGACGGCTGCAAGCATTCTTTCGACGACGAAGGACCTCCTGTCGAAGAATGGCGCCTCGACTGTCATTACCGTAAGCCGAACATCTATCATCGTCGCAGAGTGTGGCATTGGATCTTACCCCTTCTCAGGTTGGGCACTCACTAGGAGGCGCCGTCGCCCAGCTGGACGCGTTGTTCCTCACTTTGAACCTTCCGTCGACTGTTCATGTCAAGTCGATGACCTACGGTACCCCACGTGTCGGCAACCCCGCATACGCGGGGTTCTTCGACTCAAAGGCACGTACCGCTCCGCAAAGCATCCAGTTCTGTACTAATCCCTATTTTCACAGGTCGCCGACTTCAAGCGCATCAATCACGCGAGCGACCCTATCCCGATTGTGCCTGGGCGAGGGCTCGGCTTCCAGCATCCCCACGGCGAGGTCCACATCCTGGCGGACGACACGGCGGTATCTTGTCCGGGTGACGACGATGCGACGGATTCGCAGTGCACAATCGCGACTGTGCCGAATATCTTCGACGGCAATATCCTCGACCATCTTGGCCCGTACGAGGGGACCTACATTGGCACAATTTTCTGCACGTGAGGTAGCTGATGATTCGTCTGTATGCTTAATGAGGGGAGCTGTAGTACGAGGCCCGACACCTTGTTGGGCGCGTCGTATATGTACTATGTTCATGATTTTACACGAACGTTACGACGCAGAACTCTTGCGGATATGATCCAAGGCGCGGCCATGCACCATAATCCACGCAAGTACGACAAGTCCAATGATTACCAGGATATAAAAGAGTGAGGATGTCAACACGGCAATATAAGATGACTATAACAGTTACACAACGGCCTATACGCCGTACTCGTCACAAACCGAGATCGGCGAAGCTCCCGTCATGGAGCATTACTGAACGTCATGCTCGACAAGTGACCCAAGTTCTCCGAGCGATCATCTGTATCCCCAGTCTTATGCTGCACGTACACGTCCAGCGGCATGCTCAGCCCGTCCGTGCCGGTAGTGAGCGTGGTAGCCGTCGCGCCCACACTGCTTCGTCCACGAGAGCCCTTCGCGACTGCCCAACTGATCGTAGCGGCGGGTCTCTGCGAGTAGTACGAGTCGTCGTGGCGCTGGTGCCCGACGCGTAGGATGACGATAGAGAAGATGATGCCCGTTACTGGGACAGCCTGCATTTCCGATATCCCTGTTGGTGAGCACAAGCAAGGCGGACTCGGTGGATGCGGATATGCGCACCATCTCGGACATGATTTCGAGGCCTTGTGAGCCAAACTCCAGCGTCATGACGTAGACGAAGAGGTAGGCGGCGTTGATGACCCCGCTCTCGAGGATGATGCGCACGATCGGGGTGAGAGTGGACTGGCCTATCTCCCGCATCTCACGGTCGACAGACCAGATGCGGTATGCGAGCGTGACTAGGTGTCTGGTCAGTATGTCGCAGACGAGCGAGCGGGGGATCGATGAAGGGGAACTCACGAGTGGCGACTGCGTTCGCGACGAGACTCAGGGCGAAGAATGCTTTGAGCCACTTCGCCTCAGAGAGGATGGTCTGGTGTGGCAGGTTGCTGTATGCCCACATCGTGTACGATCCAGCCACTGCGGTTCAACTTAGCTTAGGGACGCGGAGATGTATCACGGCACCTACCTGAGCTTGTGAGCGAGAGGATGATGGGGATGACCACCACCCATATATTTCTACCCCAAACAACCCAGCACCGATAGTTCTGCGATATGTTGTGGTGATTACCGGTGCTTCTGTCCCGCGGGAGTCGTTGGTACGTACCACAAACGAGTCTCCGACCAACAGCACCGCAACAAGCAAGCTGTGCTTCGTCGTGAAGAGCGACTGGGTGACGTCCTGGAGGTACAGAATGCGCGCCGGCCGCGGGTCATGGTGTATGAACGCGACGAACACGTTCGCGGTGTCGACCGCAAAGCGCGCGGTCGCGAGGAGGATGAGCAGCACGCCCGCGAGGACCATCGGCCAGCTCAACTGGGACCGGAACCGCGCGCGCCGCCGGACGAGGTCGTACCCGCACACGCAGAACAGGCAGACGAAGACACCTGCGGAACAGATGGGGAGAGGGGCGGTCAGTGATTGCGTTCGGGATCGACGACAGAAGCAGGCTCAGAGACTGACGACAGAAGCAGACTCAGAGACTGACCGTACAAGCCGCCCTCGGCGGCGAGCCCCGCGAGCTCGGCCGTGTCGATTTTCATTCCTGGGGCCGACATGGTGGCGGTTTGCGGCGGTGGCGGGACCGTTGTGTGGGATGGATTCACGGCCCAAGATGTTTGAGGGCATTCCGCCTGCTAGGCGACCACGGTCGCTATATACGAGAGATGCAGGGACGACGACAGCCTGATGTACAGCCGCCAATCGTCAGTCGTCAGAAGGCTTGGTACATTCAGCCGAGCGAGCGCGGTGCAGATGGTGTTGGGGCTTCGCTAGGAACACGCAGGGTAAGAGGTGTCAAGGTGTGGGAGGCATGGCGTCCCGTGCGCTGTCCATCAGCGCAGCCGTATCGGCCACAGAGAATGAGCGAGACGCTCCAAGATCTGTGTGAACGCGTCCCGCCTTTTAGGCTACCGCGACGGCTGCGTGCAGCACCCGGAAGGGGCAAGCACCTCTCCGGTGCTCATTTGCGGTGGGCAGCCCGCAAGCTTCGGGATTGCCGTGCGGTCCCTTTGATGAAAGGAAGGTGCGATGCGAACGGTGATGGACGCGATGATTCACACACGCTGCTGATGAAGAAGGCGGAAATGACTGTTCAGCGATGGCTTCGGAAGGGGAGATGTACCAGAGCTCCTACCGGGTCAAGGTACATTATGAGTGCGGTAGGCTCTTCTCATGGCACCTTGTGAGTCTTGATATTTCCTATGTTACAGAAACAGTCGCTGGTCACGATGATATCTTACATACTATCACGAAAGCAGAACTCCGTCCATCCATCCCTTGGCTGCGACCATCTACTCCAGGAGAGGCTCAATCACGAAGCCCTTACTCCAGACCTTCTTTGGGTCGTACTTGGCCTTGATCTTGCGCAGGCGGGGGAGGTGCTCCCCGAACACGTCCTCCGGCTTCTCCGTGCCCTGGCTCAGGTTCACGAACCAGCCCAAGTCGCGCCCTGACAGCTCCTTGTTCTTCTCGCGCACAAACTGCACGATCTCCTCTGTGAACGCGCGCGCGGCATCAACAGACGCGTCCGTCGTCGACCTGTCAACCGCAACACAGATTGAGTTCGCTGTCTCGTCGATATCGGCCGACCCGCGCCGGGTAAATACCCAGACAGCGGAGATCGCGCACTCACCTGCCCTGCACCGCCATCCAGTAGTGCGGCTCGCGCACCTTGAGCGCGGTCTCGCCGACGCCTACCTCCGTGAGCTTGGCGGGGCTCGTGAGGTCCCAGAGCACGGCGGAGCCGCGCACCTCCTCGCTCGTCTCGGTGAACGCGACCCACTTGTCCCAGACGCCCTGCAGGAGCTCGGGGAAGAAGTCGGAGAAGAAGGTGCCGCGGATGGCGAGCCGCCTGGGCGCGGAGGTGAGCGACGCGTCGGCGGCGTGCGAGAGCGTGAGAAAGTCGGGCGCGGTGCCGATCTTCTCGAACGCGGGCTTTACCGTGCCCTCGCGGAACGGCGCGAGCACGGACTTCGAGCGCGTGCCGTCTGTGTCGTGGAAGACGGTGGGCAGCAGGACAATCGATGGCTACGGAATCACGTTAGCGAGACGTCAGCGCTGCGGCGCCCGCGTACGCGCACCTTGAAATGCGGCGCCGGGCGCGAGAAGTTGAGCGTGAAACGCTCCGCGGGCGTGTGCGTCGCCTTCCACTCCTGCGCGCGCACAATCAGCACATCATCCTTTAGCGTGCATTGTGGCTGTATCAAACCACCTTGATGATCTGCAGGACGCTGGCGAGCTCAGTCCCGGGCAGGGCGATGACGCCAGAGCCGTACGGGCCCGCGTAGGGGTGCGTCTTGAAGACAAACTCGACGACGATGCCGAATTGCCCTCCACCACCTGTCAGAAGGGCGTCAGGGCGATCCGCGCGGCAAGGGCAGAGAATAGACCGACCGCGAATAGCCCAGAACAGGTCTGGCTCTTCGTCCTTGCTTGCCTTTACGATTCTGCCATCTGCGAGGACGACGGTTGCGCTAAGCAGGTTGTCGATTGCGAGCCCGTACTCCCCGCTCAGAGGACCATATCCACCTCCAAGGGTGTACCCGCCCACGCCGACAAACCAGAGCGGCGAGCCAACGACGTCGACGCGCGCTTTCGCAGTGACCTCATAGACGTCGCCCCAGAGCGCGCCGCCCTGTACTGAGATGGACTGCTTGTCTTCAGACAGAGTGACCTTGTTGAGCTTCGCGAGGTCGATGACAATGCCGCCGTCTGAGCTTGCCCAGGTGGCGGAGTGCGCACCGCCGCCTTTGACCGCGATCTCAAGCGGGGGAGTCTGGCTGGTTGCGTAGGCGATCACGGGCGGGATGTCCTCGAACACGGCGGGCTGGACGATGAGCTTGGCGGGGAGGATGGAGAGGTCGGAGTTGCGGCGGAGCGCGGCGGTGTAGGCCTCGCCGGACTCGGGCGTGAGAATGGTGCCCTGGATCTTGCTCTTGAGGTCTGCCATCGTCAGTGCTGCTGCTCGTGTGGACTTGCGAGAGCGGCGGGAGGGCGAGAGTAATGGAGAAAACAAGGAGCGGAGGCGACGCATAATAACCTGCGCGTTTGGGTGGGCGAGGTCAGCCGGGCTAGACACGGCGAGTTGGGCGAGTCCGTTGACTGAGCACGTCTTGGGAACCTAGAACAGCGCGGAATCCGAAGGGGTTCTGATATCATCTGCCCTGCGAACGCACTACGAAGCTCTGGAACCCGAACATGATGTACACCTCATTGCGATGAGAAGACAGCGAGGAATGCAGGTGGTGGCTAGCTTTTTGATGGGGAAGCAGCACGTTCTCTACCATTTCCCAGCTGCACGGTATGAGGAAACGGCATGAGCGGCACCTCACCGGCGCATGAAAGGTAACATTTACTCACCAGGAGACTATCTCACAGACTGCGTTGTACAGTGTACACCCGCTCAATACACGGTCGAGCTTGATGAGCTCGGCTTTGCCACAGGAGTCCGCCGATGGTGAAGCATTCTCCTTTCGCAGGATTACTGAAATGTTATTGAAACCTGGAGGTCAACGCAGTCCTCGAGTGCGCGGTAACATCGTCAAGCAAAGCAGGCGGCATGCGCATAAAACATATCCGACTGTGATCCATGCATCGCGATCAGAGCAAAGAGGGAAGTGGGCGCCTAACGGTGTGTATACTGAACGGTTTCCGAAGTAGCGCCCGTCAGGCGCAACTTGCTCGTCTTCAAGTCTGTCCGCATACTCGCGTCGTCACCCATCATCCCCCATCAACCAGAGCGTCGGCATGGCCGTCATGCTCTTGAGTGATCAAGGCGTGTACCCCAATCATCGGGCTACCGGCGTCGCGAACTTGAGGGTCGGTGCGTGAACGCGATCATCCACCGAGCTCTCGTCCTCTTCGCGACGTACGCGCCGCTCGTGCGTGGGCAGTGAGATTAATCTACTACCGGCGCATTTGCAATGGTTCTGGCATGACATCCTACTGACTTGTCTGGGTGTCGATCGATAGTATGGCCCGCTGGTCTCTGCAATGCCGGTACGTACATCCTCTCCACGTGTGCGCGTCAAGAATGATCCCATTCAGACTGTTCCCACTTCACGGGTTCTGCAGATATTCCAGCAAAAGTGTCCAATTTTGTTTTCGATAGATTCGACTCTAGCACTGCATAGAACGTACCGTTTTCATCCTCCAGAAACCGTGGGGAAAGGCTTCTTTTGTCAGGGATCTTTCTCAAACTTTCCCCGGCCAGGAAATCCTGCCCAAAGCGAGCCTTTATCAACTGTGAAAAGGCTATGATGCCTTTTCCCATGTGATGAAGGGGCCACTTCTCGCCTTTTTTGATCATCACACCACCCTTTTCTGGCCATGAAAGTCTTCCCAAACCACGTCGGAAAATGATGAATTTGGCAAGCCTTTCTCCGGCGTGGAAACGGTCATTTCTATGCAGTGTAGCCTCCTCGGAAACCGCTCGTGACTACATATCTCCTGGCTTCCATCACGACGCCCCACGGACTGACGGGCCATCCGAGAAGCTGCCGCTGTCCCTGGGATGTACCTTCCCACGACTCCTGATTCTCTGCCGCGATGTTGCGGCGCAGTTCGACTCTCAGGTATGTCAGGTAGCATCCTTCAGGGTCCCGCTTAGCCTTACACGAAGTTCTGATGCTCCTCGCGGGCGCAGTGCGCCGATATGACCCTGCACGTACTAGGGTCATGTTCTCCGTGCGCCTCGCATGAGCGCACAGCGCTGGCCAAGACCACCATGTGTCGGTGTGAGAATTCCATACATATGATGGCTCGGAAACACGGCGAGTTCGTGAGTCCGTTCCTTCTGTCTGGGTGTTCAAGGGCGATGGTGAACTCGACATTAGCTTCCTGGATGTCTCCGACCGCATGGGCCCTCGATCGGGAGCCGTCGTCATTCGCGCCGAACGGACGGTGGTCGAATAAGGACATGGATCCGGTGCCGCCGCACAAGGCGAGTCTCACGAGTTTTGGTTTTACAGGCGGGCACACTGACTGTCCGGGGATACTACGCAGAGGACATGGTCGACGTTCAACTATGTTGCGTACTGGGTATCGGATGCTTGGAATGCGGCAGTGTGGCAGCTCGCGTCGAGCATGCTTGCCATTGGCCTCTCATGGTCGGTAACCGATCCGTTCGTCTACGTCGCACGATTGACTAATTCTCTGCTCTATGCAGGCGGCAAGCCCTTCCTGCAATCGCGGTCGGGCACGTTATAATTGCTATTGTCATGGTCATGAACGGAACGATCGGAGCGCGGCTTCACGTCAGCTTTCCAGTCCTCAATAGGTCGTCCTTCGGGTTTTGGTTCAGCTACTTCACTGTGATCAGTCGCATGGTACTCTCTATGTTTTGGCTGGGGATACAGGCATATACTGGATCCCAGTGTGTCTACCAGGTGCGTCTCTACGTAAACAGACCGTGTCTGCTTCCCTGACCGTTCGATTCTAGATGCTGAAGGCGATTTGGCCGTCTGTCGCGCGTTTGCCGAACCACCTACCATCCGACGCACACATCACGACGTCTGGTATGCTTTTCGTATGGCTTGGGCTGTTGCATCCCAATGCTCACGTATACATAGGGATCCTGTGCTACTTCCTATACTGGCTCATTCTGGTGAGTAATTCTAGCATATCGACATACGCATACGCGAGCCATGGCTAAACTGGAGGTCTCGCCGATAGATACCCCTTATGTTCGTCTCGCCGCAGAAGATACGGTGGTTCTTCCTCTTCAAGGCGGTTGTCGTTCCGCCCGCATGGATCGCCATTCTGATCTGGTCTTTCGTGAAGGTACCCGCGAGCAAGGGGCTCTTTGGACAGCACACAGAACTTTCCGGGAGCATCCTGTCCTACGCTTGGCTGAGTGCGCTGAACAGCGCGTTGGGTATCTATTCGACCCTTGCGGTCAACATCCCTGATTTCACTGTGAGCGCGACATCCAGCATATAAGTACGGCGCGCGGGCTGATTCTCACTGCCTTTGACAGCGATATGCGAAGAACGAGCGAGCGTAAGCTGTATCCGCGCATTCATCTTCGAATTCCGACTGAAACTAATGATGTACATTCTGCAGGCAATACATTCAGCTTCTAGTGATCCCGGTCGCTTTCACGATGGTCGGCTTCATCGGCATTGCGGTAACCTCCGCGGGCATAGTGCTCTACGGCTCGGTGCTCTGGAACCCTCTCACTCTGATTGACCACTGGGACAACCGCCCTGCCGCCTTCTTCGCCGCCTTCACCTTCGCCCTCGCCACGCTCGGCACGAACATCTCCGCGAACACGCTCTCCGCCGCGAACGACATGACCGTCCTCTTCCCGAAGTACATCAACATCCGGCGGGGACAGGTCGTCACCGCGATTATCGGCCCGTGGGCCTTCGTGCCGTGGGAGATCGTGACGACGGCACAAGGGTTCCTGTCGTTCATGAATGGGTACACGGTGTTTCTTGGGCCCTTCGCTGGCATCATGGTGGCAGACGTGAGTGCACTTGCTGTTACGACGCGTGATGGGCGAGCCCGCTGACCCGCGTTGTGGAGCAGTACTGGATTGTGCATCGTGGGCGTGTTGACGTACCGGCGATGTATCATCCTCGTGGACGATACCGCTACACGCACGGCTTCGTGAGTTTGGGTGCTTGCTGTGAGAGAGCTTGGAGGAAGCTGACGTTGACGGCGCCACGGCACCTCTCCGATAGAACTGGAGAGCGGTCGCAACAATGCTGGTCGCCGTGCCTCCGAACTTGCCCGGCCTCATTGCCGCTGTGAGTCCAGTCGTGCATGTCGGTGGGGCCGTCAAGATCTTTGATTTCGCCTGGCTGTTCGGCGTACGTGCATCGTTTGGCTCGTTTCTAAACTTCGTGAGACATAGATACTGATTGATATTGGCTTTTCACTGCAGTTCTGCGTCTCGTTGACAGTGTACTCCATCTTGTCTCTGGCGTTTCCCGCCAAGGAGACCTTCATGGGGGCCGCCGTTACTAGCACTGATCCGGTGGAAGACTCAGAATTCGACAGCACATCGCACAGCGGGAAGGAGTCGGTGGTTGAAGAGGTGAAGAATATCGTGTAATGTGAGTGGTCAGTGAGACGTATGTTATGGCCAGGTTGCTATGCACATCATTGCATCGCCCGCGGGGCTCCTCAGTAGATATACGGGATAAGCCGATACGGGGTCCGCTTCGCCCACTCGTCCCACTGCGACCCGAACTCCTCTTTCAGCACTGCGTCCTCCTTCGCCACCCTCCGAACGAGCTGAGTCGAGACGAACGACAGATAGCCCATAGTCGCCAGCGCAGCGAGCTTCGCCGGCAGCCTCTCCCAGAGCCCCGCTTCGACGAAGTACGAGCCCTTGCTGAGCAGCAGCGCGAAGTTCCCGGCGATCATGAGCAGCCATCCGGTGTAGCTCGGATGGCGCACGAAGGCGTAGGGTCCGCTGGTGACGAGCGTGTGGTCGTCCTGCACGGCCATTTGCCATGTGAAGAGCTTCCCGAGCGTCCGGTGGCACCAGATGCGAATGAGCCCGCCTGTGATTCCGAGGAGGCAGGCGACCGCGCTTTGGGGCGTGATCCTCAAGGCATCCGCGTGCGCTGCGTCGGTAGGAAAGAGCAGCGCGGAGATGCGATCGGAAGAGGGGGAAGGTACGGATTGTGCGAGGAGCACGCCCGCTTCTATGACGGCGAGGCCGCAGAACGCCCACTATATGAGCTCAGGTCAGCGGAGGTTCTGACAGAGGTCGTCCAATGACATACCTTCGCAGCCGCAGTGACTGCCATCTGGACAGCCATCGTCCTGGTCATGTAGTCCGGGATCGCGAACCGCTTCTGCTCGTCCGTTTGGGGGGGAGGGCGTGGCGGCGTCATGCCCTGGTAGGTGCATAACGCATGGCCGACCAGCAGCGGGATCTTCAGGAGAGGCGTAGTGAGGATGGGGACGAGTAGGACGGCCATCTTCTCGCTGGTCCACGCCCGCCAGGGTCGGCGAGCTATGTATATGACCAACGGTCTTCGTCGCGTCTTCGACTGACACTCTCCATCAGAGAAGCACCCAGGTATGATAGAACGTTCACCAGTTGCCGACTGTCCACGGAGGTTTTGCAAGCGAAAGCTGTGAAGGTGGGAAGTGCGCAGGCACCACTGCAGGGTCCTGTGCGCAGAGGACTCCCGCGGCCGACCGATGGAGCGAAGCGGCGGTATGATGGTGAGTGCAAGGCTACATAAGGCGCACTGAGGTGACTTGATTTGCTTGAGAATCGCAACGTAAGGCATAAGGAAGGATACTCACGACAGGACTGTATACCGTGGGGGGAAAAGGCTGAGAAGCGGTGGCTACTCTGTACGAGTATTTCGATATTCACTAACGGTCTATACACTTACATCGGCTGCAAGAAACATCAGACTTTATGAATGTCTACTATTTGATTGGTCTGAGTCGGCGATGTGGCCTGCCCGGCTGCAAAATTAGCGTGACAGTGGGAGACCATGGTCCTGCTTGATCAGATCCGCGGCCCGTTCCGCGATAGCGTATACGGGAGCCTGCAGATGCGCACCAAAAATATGTGGCTGGAAGCGATATGCTTCAGTAAGACATCGCAATCCCGCACTGATACGAGGTCTGAGTACCCACAAATACAGAGGCGTCGACGATCCTGAGCCCACTGACTTTCTTCACGCGCAGGTCTGGGTTCACGACGCCTGTCACATCGCGCGAACTCGACATTGCCGCGGTGCCCATGGGGTGGCGGAAGGTCGAGACCATGTTGCGAATGTATGCGCGGATATCATCGTCCGCAGTCGTCTGGGCGGCGTCCTTGAAGGGCGCGACGATGAAGTCTTCCCATGCTGGCGCACCTGCGAAACGATGGGCGGCCTTCACTGCCTCGGTGAGGATCGACATGTCTGACTCTGTTTGCATGAACGCAGGGTCAATTGCAGGCGCGTCGAACGCCGACGCCGACGCCAGCCTGACTGAGCCGCCTGCGGGGACTGTCAGCGCGGTGTGCAGACGGAGCGGGTTTGAGGACGTACGGGAGGTAGGCGAGACGAGCGCAACACACATGCTCATGAAGTTGCCTGTCTCGGGCGCCGGTTGCGTGAACGATAGGAACGAGTTCTATCAAGCACACCGAACAGTCAGCACTGCAGCCCTCAGGGCTACTGTTGAGACTACTTACCCCGAAAGTGAGCTCGAAATGCGGCGACAATGGGCCTGCTGTCGGATCGCCGAATTTTTTCAGGACCGACGAGTTTGAAGGAAGGCGGAACCACCCAATCTGGTTGCCGCCCGGGTTGTTCGCGATTGGGCCCTGCTTGTGGGAGTCATATAGCGCGAGGAGATCGTTCATGAGCTCTGGGTTTCTGTTGATAGAGTCGAGAGTTTGGTTGCTGTTGACCTGCCACTGGAGCGGAACCCAGGGGTGGTCCTGCATGTTCTTTCCGACGTCGGGGAGGTCCACGACGAGGGAGATGTTTTGAGAGGAGAGTTCCTCAGGATCGCCGATGCCAGAGAGCATGAGGATCTGGGGGGTACCGATGGCTCCTGAAGAATATGATGAGTAAGATTACATGAGGATATCGCATCGTACGGACCTGCAGAAAGAATGACTTCCTTTCCTGCCGTGAGCTGTATGCGTTCACCTGTATCATACTGGGTAAGCGAACTTGAAGGTCTCGCTATGTGCAGCGGATCGATGTACCTGTCGATGTCTGCGCTAGCTCCATGCCCAGGAGAACTGGTGTCGATGAAGAACGGTTGGTCTCGATGAGCCGGGTTACCCGGGTCCCGATGAGTACGTCGAGGTTTGGCCTGTTCAGTGTCTGCGCCGTGAGAAATGCAGTAGCTGCGCTACTGCGAACGCCACGCCCAATAGTCGATTGCAACCAGCCTTCGGAATAGGGTCAGCAAATGACCTCTTCGATCGGAAGGTACCCTGGTCACTCACCAACGCCGAGGGGATTGCCCGAGTTCATGTCGAGATTGAACGGAAACTCGGACAATTGCGAGGTGGTTTTGATGACCCGGGCATCGAGGACGCTCGTGTTACCCGGTAAACTCGTAAGGAGAGGCCCCGACGTCCCATGCACACGGGGATCAACCTGCCCGGTAGTGTTGTGTCCGTCCGCCGGTGGCGACAGTGTTTCTGTCTGTGGGGTTCGTTAGCGAGATTCTAGGCCACTGGATATGGATCAGCTGCTACCTTCAAGATGTACGGGAATATGCGCTTCCACGACCAGCCGTCGTCGCCGGACACCCGCGCCATTCTATCAAACTCGTCCGAAGACCCTCGTGTGTAGAACATGAAATCTGTCAAAGACGGTTCAATACACTGAATGCGCGCTGACAGGTTGAAGCATGTACTTGTGGAGCTGCTGCCACCGAGGACATGACCGCGCGGGTACGGTACCGTGCGGTTCTGCAGCGCATCCTGGGGCACGGTCGTGTAGTTCCAGTCAAATGTCGCATCTATCTGGGATACGAAGTAGGGGATTTGGATTTCGTCCACATTCGGCCCTTCGGCGTTGCTGGGACGGCATCAGACATATGAGGGCGTTGATGTGATTCGTTCCCACTCACTTGACGCCGGCCTCGACGAGGAGAACTTTTACACCGGAGCTTTCGGTGAGACGGGTGGCGATGACTAACCCCGCGGTTCCGCCTGCGAAGGGAGAGTGAGCAAGGTGAAATGTATACCGAACAGTCAGACTCACCTCCCACGACGATGAAGTCGTATGAGTTGTGGGTAACCAGGCTGTGGTCCGTAAGCAGCGCCGCGGACGACCATTCAAGCAAACATAGAAGGCTCAAAGGCAGAAGAGGAGGGGGCGACATCGTCAAGGCCCGTGGCGCAAGTGGTGGTACGACCGTCTAAGTCAGATGTGCGCATCAAGCACATCCCGACTAAATACCCGTTCACTATGATGTACAGGGTCGGGGCCGACAAGATTGACGATGCATCGGCAGTGCCAATAGGACCCCGCATTCCCAGCATGGCGCGGCTGGGGCTTGTCAGGGCGGAGCTGTCAGATCAGGACGCCCACAGCTGTGCACACACGGCGCGCGCAACGACGAAACTCATAGCTTACGCATCGTCGGGCGCCGCGGCCGTTGTCGCATACAAATTCCGCTGTGAGCCAATGAGGGAAAGGGATCTCACCGCTTGCGGGGCGCATCCACGATGGCTCTTGACAGGGCTGCTGTGCGAATGCACGTCTAAATTGCGGTATATGCGAGTTACGTAGAGATGGCGTTGTCCTGATCTGCTGGAAGAGTCGGCGACGAAAGCGCAGCTTGCAGCACTGCTTTGATGGAAGGTGCCGCGTCCCCATTCACGCCTCTGCGAGTCATATCGACGATGCAGCTTAGCCTGGCCTGCTACCTGGGTCAGCAACTTTTGTCAAAGTCAAGGAGAAGGAGAAGGATGAGCACCTTGAATACAAACAGTCGCGAGCGTCGAAGATTATGACAAAGTGAGAAGTGGACATATTGCGGACTCAGCACCCGATACCCATGGCGCATGCTTGCTCTTGAGACCGTCTAATAGAGGAGGTGTCCTGCGCTGATGATACGACTCGAGTACAACTGGCCCCTCTCGAGGACCGCTTGCGGTCTGCGAGTCGAGGTACACAACCACTGACATGCCGCAGCAGTATACACGGGACCTGTGATTGATATACAAACTTGTTCTCAACGTGCCGAGCCGGCGATATTCCTTGTCACTTGGACGAGGCAGGCTGCATTGCCTGACGGAATTTAGCGGTGCGCTGCTGATACTTCTGCTTCACGGTCGGCTGCGAGGACGTTCTCTCAGTCTAGATGCCTACACGCCTGCGATGCGTGCTCACCTCATCCCACGTCTTGTTCATACTAGGGCGCGCCATGTTATCGTCGATATACTGATGGAGGCGTGCGAACTTCGGGGACTCGAAGATATCCAGGGCTTCCTTGGTCGCGGCGGGGTCAAGCATGCCCAAGGCATACTTGAGGGCCATACGAATGCGCGTGAGCAGCGGCATGACGGCCGCGTCGGCGATCGACCATTCGCCCACAGCGTATCCCGTGGGCGGAAGCAGCGCCTGGATGTCCTCGAGCCCGGCGAGGAGGTCGCCCGCTCCACGCCCGAAGAGGAAGGTGATGAAGGGCTGGAAGAGCTTCGCATCGAGGGCGGCGTTGAAGAGCCGGACGCGCGCGCGGAGCACGGGGTCGGAAGGGAGGAGGTGGGCGTCGGGGAAGATGTCGGCAAGGAACTCGAGGATGACGAGGGACTCGGGGATCTTGACGGCGTCGGCAGAGGGCGCTTCGTCGGGCTGCAGCTTGGGTCCGCCATAGACGAGGAGGGGAACCTGATGGTCAAGGATGAGCGCACCGCACATGGGTGGTAGGTGGATACTCGGCTAACCTTTGCCAGACCGGGATAGACCTTCTTCTCGTACCAGTCTGGCTTATCTACCAGGTCAATCCAAATGACATCGTATTCGACTTTCGCCTCCTCAAGAGCCAACTGGACCTGCGGGAGAGATTAGTATGAGTGCTGTCCACCGGGAGTTACGCTGAAAGCAGTGCTTACCCTATGGGGGAATGGGGAATCCTGTTGGATGGTCAATACGCGGGAACTCGGGAGGAATGTAGGTTATACGCACCACCGACGCGTACAGCGTTATCCTCTTAGTTTCGGACATGGCTGGAAGCGCTATGCAGGGGCAGGCGTATACACTGCTAGATGACGGCGTCCGTCAACCTGGCAACAGGAGAAGCTGAAGCTAGAGAAGGCGATTATCGATAAACTGCGCTCAGTGCCTGATCAGGCGGTCGCGTTCCGTCTCTTTCTGGATGCCAGTCTATCATTGAAAGTCACAATGCAACGTTGGTCGGTTCTTGAGAGACATTCCGCGCTGAGACGGACGCCGGGCGCGTGAACCACATCGAAGACAGCCAAGAGTGCGCGAGGAGTAAGCAAGCCGGTCGCGATCACTGCGATAGAGGGGGCCGCGCGTGCAAGAGGCATCGTCGGGACCGACTCCGCTGCACAACTCAGGCAACAGTGTTGTATCGAAGGTTTACGCCCCTCCATCGAACGCGGCGCAGCGTGTCGTGGCACTGATACCTCTCACCGTTTTACATTCCGCAACGAAGCAAGAAGACTACGGCGCAGGCGTCTTCATGCTCATCCGATGCGTCCGCAGAGGCTTGGTGTACACGACGACCGGCCGGCACGACTAGCGCAGAGGCGCCTGCTCAGTGCGCGGATGGCAGAACTGCCGATGGTACACGCACGTCCGCGCGTTTCGCAAAGCGAAGCAGCACTGTGTGGTATAAAAGTGACAAAGGTCAACGCACGACGACAGAGCATCCAATAGTCCGTCGCACCTATTTGTCTTGCAGTATCTCCAACAATGGCCGACACGAAAAGAATCACGCTGTACGCGGCACTGGTCAGTCCCGCCGCTCTGCTATTCTGCGATCGCAGTCCTAACCGCGACGTTTCGGTATAGGATTCCCCCTTCCCGCACAGAGTAGGGTGCATCCAAGCCCGATACATATATGTGCATTGACGGGTCATTGACACAGGTTCGTCTGGCACTAGAAGAGGCGAAGGCGACTTACGATACCATCTGGATCGACTTGCTTGACAAGCCCGAATGGTATGAGAAGAAGGTTTACCCGAAAGGGGGGAGGGTAAGTCGAACTCACTCTCATCGTACCAATACTGACCGTGTTTACAGGTGCCCGTGCTCGTCTACGGTGGCCCGGAGCTGCACCCAGACGAGGAGCCCTCCCCCAATGCTGCCAAGTTGGTCGAGTCGACCGTCATCTTGGAGTTCCTCGCCGACATCTTCCCCGACGCCCGTCTGCTTCCCACCGACCCGGTCCTGCGCGCGCGCGCTCGCCACTTCTACCAGATCGTGGACTCGAAGCTTCTCATGGCATTCCTGGCTTTCATGTTCATGAACGGGCCGCCGGAGAACGTGCACGCCGTCTTGGAGATCCTCCAGGAGATGCTTCCGCCGACCGGATACGCTGTTGGGGAGTGGTCCATTGCCGATGCTGCACTCATGCCCATCCTCATCCGTTGGGTGACGGCGCTTGAGACTGGACAGGGGGCGTTCACGCCCGAGGCTCTCAAGGAGTCGAAGGACGCCTACAACTCTCCCCGATTTGAGCGGCTCCGCAAGTACTTCGAGGACAACGTGACGCGCCCTAGCATGAAGAAGACGTACGACCAGGTAAGGCACTTGTCCAGTAGTTCGTGATACAGGACGAAGCTGACATCCTTGTCCTCGCTGTAGGACCTTGAGATGAAGAAGTTCGCGCAACGTCTCGAAAGATTCCGCAAGACGGGGATCATTAGCAGCGATTTCCGCATCCCTGTCCCTGGCTCCTAGAAGAAGAGATTTGTCATAGTACGACCTCTCCTGAGATGGAGGGATAGATTAGCACACGGCGACAGCTGGGCTTGGAAGAAGATGCTTGCAGGAGAATAGTTTGAGCAGAGAATCACGGAGAAATAACAAAGCAACAATTACATGTACTTCCCATTTATGTGAACGACGTTTCCGTTTTTCACGCAAGCTCTCATATGCTGTAACGATCTGCGGAAGGAAGAGTGTGTGTCACGGCTCCAAGTCGCAGAGCAGAGTCAAGTGCACCACGCTATAGGCGCTCGCGCAGTGACAAAGAAGCGCCGTCTTCGGGAGTTGCCGACCAAAGTTTAGGTGGCTCGGTGTTGCACTCGCTGCATCCTTCAACGCCGTCCACGACGTCGAGGACTCCCTCGGCGACCCCTATTCCCCCCTTCCACTCTCTTTTCTGCTGCCATCATGTCTGGAAAACGGGACTTGTCTGGCTACAACTATGCTGCCATCTCCTCTTTGGTCCTGACTGCCGACCGTTCTGCCTTGCCCCGTCGTGACAAGGAGCCGGATGGCGCGCCCACGTCGCTCGTAGGGCGTATCGACCCGAGGGAGATGGGCTCGCGCGTGCAGCGCGAGGCCCCGAAGGACCTCGACAAGAAGAAGAAGAAGGCCGCGGAGAGGCAGGAGGGCGCGGACAAGCCTGCGAAGCGGAGAACGGCCGACGTAACGGGCTTCGGCTACACCGACATCATCGAGGCGACGGAGGACGTCGAGGGTCTCACGTACCGACCAAGGACGGCCGAGACGCGTGAAGTCTACGAGCTCATTCTCGCGAGCGTTCACCAAGCCCTCGGTGATCAGGCGCAGGATGTCGTTCGCAGTGCCGCAGATATGGCATTGGAGGCCCTCAAGAACGAGAACCTGAAGGACTTCGACAAGAAGAAGGAGGTCGAAGAGATCCTTGGGCCTATCTCGAATGAGACATTCTCGCAGCTCATCAACCTCTCCAAGAAGATCACCGACCACGGCGTTGAGGATGAGAAGGTGGCAGACCCGGACCAGGAGAAGAAGGAGACGGAGATTGACGACGAGATGGGCGTCGCCGTTGTCTTCGACGAGGAGGAAGAAGAGGAGGAGGAAGAGGAAGGATTCGAGATTCGGGACGAGTCTGACGAAGAAGAGGAGGCGGCGGAGGGTGCGGAGCCCCCACCAGAGTCTCTGGAAGGCGAGGAGGAGCTGGTCATTGGTGGGTCTTCCGCGGCAGACCAAGGGAGGACACAGGTCGACAAGGACATCG
The DNA here is from genome assembly GCA_001304625.1 of Trametes sp. AH28-2. Classification (NCBI taxonomy): domain Eukaryota; kingdom Fungi; phylum Basidiomycota; class Agaricomycetes; order Polyporales; family Polyporaceae; genus Trametes; species Trametes sp. AH28-2. The sequence goes on along the minus strand of KQ464077.1, from coordinate 144,556 downwards.
TCTCGCCACATTCCGTCGACGCTTTCTGGGTACAACGCCAGATCTCAGAGGTGTACCCCGACCCTGTCACCGCCGCCGACAAGGCCTCGTCTGTCCTCTCCATCCTTGGCTCCGAATCCAGTGTCCGCGACTGCGAGAACCAGCTCATGGAGCTGTTCGACTACCAGCACTTCCCGCTCATCCGCAAGTTCGTCAAGAACCGGGACGTCGTCGTATGGTGCACAAAGCTCATGCGTAGCGACACGGACGAGCGCGTCAACGTAGAGGTCGCGATGCGCGAGAAGGGCGTTGGCTGGATCTTGCGCGAGCTGGCGGGCGACCGGAAGGCGAAGACCAAGACGGAGGCGATGGACGTCGACGCAAAGCCTAAGGTCGAGTCCGTGCCCAAGACCGCAACTCTAGCGCCTGGATCGACCGTCCAGCCGAAGGCCACGGTTGACCTCGAGAGCATGGCGTTCAGCCAAGGCGGGCACTTGATGTCGAACAAGAAGTGCAAGCTCCCTGAAGGCTCGTTCAAGCGCGCGAAGAAGGGATACGAGGAGATTCACGTCCCTGCTCCCAAGTCGAAGCCCACACACGACTCCGAGCTCGTTCTCATCGACTCCCTACCCGAATGGGCGCGTGAGGGTTTCAAGGGCTACCGGAATCTGAACCGTATCCAGAGCAAGCTCTATCCTGTCGCGTTTGGTACAGACGAGCCAATCTTGCTCTGCGCACCGACAGGTGCCGGTAAGGTGAGTATCAGAGTTACGTTTGCTCCGCACAGCCAGTGCATACTGACTATGCAACTCGCTCACAGACCAATGTCGCCATGCTCACAATCCTGAACGAGCTCTCCAAGTATCGCGACGAGGAAACCGGCACGTTTGATCTGGACTCGTTCAAGATCGTCTACATCGCCCCCATGAAGGCGCTCGTACAGGAGATGGTCGGCAACTTCAGCTCGCGTTTGGCCGTCTACGGCATCAAGGTCGGCGAGCTCACCGGTGACGCGCAAATGACCAAGCAGCAGATCTCGGAGACGCAAATCATCGTTACGACTCCGGAGAAGTGGGACGTTATCACGCGGAAGAGCACGGACACGAGCTACACGAACCTCGTACGTCTCATCATCATCGACGAGATTCACTTGTTGCATGATGAACGTGGCCCAGTCCTCGAGTCGGTCATCGCCCGCACGATCCGGCGCATGGAGCAGACCAACGAGTACGTTCGTCTGGTTGGCCTGTCCGCGACGCTGCCCAACTACCAGGACGTCGCCACCTTCCTCCGCGTCGACACCACCAAGGGCCTGTTCTACTTCGACGCGTCGTACCGTCCGTGCGCGCTGCAGCAGCAGTTCATCGGCGTTACCGAGAAGAAGGCGATCAAGCGGTACCAGGTCATGAACGAGGTCTGCTACGAGAAGGTCCTTGACCAAGCTGGCAAGAACCAGACGCTCGTGTTCGTCCACTCGCGGAAGGAGACGGCGAAGACGGCGAAGTTCATCCGCGACATGGCGATCGAGAAAGAGACCATCACGCAGTTCGTCAAGCCGGAGGGCGCGACACGCGAGATTCTCTTGGAGGAGACGAACAACGTCAAGGACCCTAACCTCAAGGATCTCCTCCAGTTCGGCTTCGGTATCCATCACGCCGGTATGTCCAGGGAGGACCGTGGGCTCGTCGAGGAGCTCTTCGGCGACGGTCACATCCAAGTCCTTGTTTGCACGGCGACGCTCGCGTGGGGTGTCAATCTTCCCGCCCACACCGTCATCATCAAGGGCACCCAGATCTACAACCCGGAGAAGGGTCGTTGGGTGGAGCTGTCGTCGCAGGACGTGCTGCAGATGCTCGGTCGTGCCGGTCGTCCGCAATACGACACGTACGGAGAGGGCGTGATCATCACCAACCACTCCGAGCTCCAGTACTACCTGAGCTTGATGAATCAGCAGCTGCCCATTGAGTCGCAGTTCGTCAGCAAGCTCACCGACAACCTCAACGCCGAGATCGTCCTCGGCACCATCCGCAACCGCGACGAGGCCGTGCAATGGCTTGGATACACCTACCTGTGAGTTACATTCTCATTCTTATTGAGAACAGCACTGACATGGCGTTGACAGGTACGTGCGGATGCTCAAGGACCCCGTTCTGTACAGTGTGGGCGTGGACTACCTCGAGGGCGACCCGACTCTGGTCCAGAAGCGCGCCGACATTGTCCACACCGCTGCTGCGCTGCTGGAGAAGTGCCACCTGATCAAGTACGAGCGGTCCACCGGCCGCTTCCACAGCACGGAGCTGGGCCGCATCGCATCGCACTACTACGTGACGTACAGCTCTATGGCGACGTACAACCAGCACCTCCGCCCGACGATGTCCACGCTCGAGCTGTTCCGCGTCTTCGCGCTCTCGAACGAGTTCAAGCTCATCCCCGTGCGGCAGGACGTAAGTAGTTTGTTGTTGCTCAGCGAGATCAGATGCTGACGGCTTGTACAGGAGAAGCTCGAGTTGGGCAAGCTGCTCGAGCGAGTGCCCATCCCCGTGAAGGAGTCTGTCGAGGAGCCCGCCGCGAAGATCAACGTGCTGCTGCAAGCCTACATCTCGCAGCTGAAGCTCGAGGGTATGCAGACCTCGCACATCTATGTTTTGGTGCTGTCGGCTTACGTTTCGTATAGGTTTCGCGCTCGTCGCGGATATGGTCTACGTTCAGCAGTCCGCCGGGCGGTAAGTGGTTGCTATATTAATATCTGACGTCCAACTCATAACTCCGCTCTTCAGTATCATCCGGGCTATCTTTGAGATCTGCTTGAAGCGCGGATGGGCTGTTCCCGCAAAGGCGGCCCTCGACCTGTGCAAGATGGTCGAGCGACGAATGTAAGTAGCGCTATGCATGGGAGAAGAGCGGCGCTGACAGTACATGTGCAGGTGGGGGTCGATGACGCCGTTGCGTCAGTTCAAGGGCGTCCCGGGAGAGATCATCCGGAAAGCCGAGGCGAAGCAATTCGTAAGTCACGCAACCTGTCGTAGAGGCTTATGTGTTGACTGACTACCGTTCCTCAGCCCTGGTACCGCTACTTCGACTTGGTGAGCTCAATCGAACGGCGCTTGCATGAAGCGAAGCTAACATAGTTTACAGAGCCCGCCAGAGATTGGCGAACTTATCGGTATCCAGAATGCGGGACGGCTGGTGCACCGCCTTGTGCACAGCTTCCCTAAGCTTCAGTAGGTCCAACGTCGCGATTACGCGTATGTACACTAAACATGGCTTCATAGGTTGCAAGCTCAGGTTCAGCCTATCACCCGTACACTGCTTCGCATCGACTTGACAATCATCCCCGACTTCCGATGGGACGAGAAGATCCACGGCGGATCAGAGTCGTTCTGGATCCTCGTTGAGGACGTCGACGGCGAGATTATCTTGTTCCACGACACGTTCATTCTACGCCAACGTTACGCCGAAGACGAGCACTATGTGACACTCACCGTACCCATGTTCGAGCCTGTTCCTCCGAACTACTTCATCTCCATCGTCTCTGACCGCTGGCTGCACGCCGAGACTCGTCTCCCCATCTCGTTCAAGCACCTCATCCTCCCCGAGAAGTTCCCTCCTCCCACCCCGCTTCTTGACCTGCAGGCTCTTCCCCTCTCGGCGTTGCACAACAAGGAGTTCGAGAGCATCTACTCGTCCACCATCCAGACGTTCAACAAGATCCAGACCCAGGTCTTCCAGGCGCTCTACACGACCGACGACAACGTCTTCATCGGTGCGCCAACTGGCAGTGGCAAGACGATTTGCGCGGAGTTCGCTCTTCTTCGTCTGTGGAGCAAGCGCGAGCAGAAGCGCGCGGTGTGCATCGAGCCCTACCAGGAGATGGTCGACATGCGCGTGGAGGAGTGGCGCAAGAAGTTCGGCAGCCTTCAGGGCGGCAAGGAGATCGTCAGCCTGACTGGTGAGACGAGCGCGGACTTGCGTCTCCTCGAGAAGGGCGACCTCATCGTCTGCACTCCCGTGCAGGTACGTGTTTCCGATGATTTTGTAAGCGAATTTGAACGTGCGCTGACAATTGATTGTTTAGTGGGACGTCCTCTCTCGGAGATGGCGGCAGAGGAAGAACGTGCAGAACATCGGTCTGCTGATCGCCGACGAGGTCCAGCTCGTCGGTGGAGAGGTCGGGCCGACGTACGAGGTTGTCATCTCTCGTACTCGCTACGTCTCAGCGCAGACCGAGATCAAGACTCGTATTGTCGCCTGCGGCGTCTCGCTGGCCAATGCACGAGACCTGGGCGAGTGGATGGGAGCACCCTCGCATGCTATCTTCAACTTCCCTCCCAGGTATGTCCCTATCTCGGTCTGTACGTTGATGGTGCTAATGACTTTACAGTACTCGACCCCTCGACATGGATATCCACATCCAGAGCTTCCAGATCCCTCACTTCCCGTCGCTCATGATTGCGATGTCGAAGCCCGCATACCTCGCCATCTGCGAGTACTCCCCGCACAAGCCCGTCATCATCTTCGTCCCCTCTCGCCGTCAGTGCCGTCTCACGGCCGACGATATCATCACGCACTGCAGCGCCGACGACAACACGTCCCGCTTCCTGCATGTCGAGGAGGCTGACCTCGCGCCGCACTTGGAGCACGTCACCGACGCCGGCCTCAAGGAGACGCTGAAGCATGGTATTGGCTACTATCACGAAGCTCTCGACAAGCAGGATAAGCGCATCGTGGAGAGGCTGTTCCAACACGGTGCCATCCAGGTCCTGATCGCTTCCAAGGTATGTACCTATCACGATGCATGCAAGCATCCTGCTAATAGCTCGCATAGGACACTGCATGGAGTCTACCCGTCTCCAGCTACATGGTCATCATCATGGGCGTTCAGAGCTACGAGGGCAAGGAGCACCGTTACGTTGACTACCCCGTCATGGACGTCCTCCAGATGATGGGCCGCGCATGCCGCCCGCTCGAGGACGAGAAGAGTCGGGCCGTGCTGATGTGCCAGCAGACTCGCAAGGACTTCTACAAGAAGTTCTTGGCCGAGGGTCTCCCCATCGAGTCTCACCTCCCCACGCACATGCTTCACGACTACTTCTTGGCTGAGATTGCTGTCAAGACCATCGAGAACAAGCAGGACGCTATGGTGAGTCATGGATCATGAAGGCCGTTGCGTGCATACCCTGACGCTTTGCTGTAGGATATCTTGACATGGACGTACTTCTACCGTCGCATGACGCAGAACCCGAACTACTATAACCTGCACAACGTCAGCCACCAGCATCTCTCGGACCATCTGTCGGAATTGGTCGAGACGACGCTCAGCGACCTCGTCAACTCGAAGTGTATCGCAATCGGTAAGCACTATGGTAGTACCGCTGCAAGACATGTACTGATGCGCCAAACAGAGGACGAGATGGACGTGTCACCACTGAACCTCGGCATGATTGCGGCGTACTACAACATCTCATGTAAGCTGGCGGCTTCCACTACATCCTGGAAGTGATGCTAACGTCACCTTACAGATGTCACTGTCGAGGTGTACACCTTGTCGCTCAAGGAACGTACGAAGCTCAAGGGTCTCCTCGAGGTCGTATCTTCGTCAGCCGAGTTCGAGTCCATCCCCATTCGCCGGCACGAGGACGTGCTCTTGCGTCGCATCTACGACCGCGTTCCTGTCAAGCTCGAGAAGGCCGACTTCGAGGCACCCCACTTCAAGACGTTCTTGTTGCTCCAGGCGCACTTCTCTCGCCTCCAGCTACCCCCAGATCTCGCTGCCGACCAGGTCCTTGTCCTCGAGAAGGTCCTCAACCTGTTGTCTGCTTGCGTGGACGTCATGTCGTCGAACGCATGGCTCAACGCGCTCGGAGCAATGGACTTGTCGCAGATGTGCGTCCAGGCGGCCTGGGAGACCGATTCGCCCTTGAAGCAGATCCCTCACTTCGAGCCCGATGTGAGTGGTTGTCCGACATTGACGTGTATTGAAGGTAGCTGACAGTCATGGTTCAGGTCATCAAGCGATGCAAGGATGCTGGTGTTGAGACCGTCTACGATATCATGGAGATGGAGGACGACAAGCGCAACGAGCTCTTGCAGATGGATGCACGGCAGATGTGAGTGTCATCCTGGTTCGCCCACTATCACCTGATAACTAACATGCTGTTCAGGCGTGACGTAGCGACCTTCGTCAACTCATACCCCACCCTCGACGTCAACTACGAGCTCGCGAAGGGCGAGTACACGGCGGGCGCGCCCATCACCATCCAAGTCGCGCTCTCGAAGGACGCCGACGAGGACATGGATACATCCGAGGACGATGAGGTCGTCGTCGCGCCGTTCTACCCCAAGAAGAAGCTGGCGAACTGGTGGATCGTTATCGGCGAGCCCAAGACAAGGCAGCTTCTCGCGATCAAGAAGGTCACGGTGCACCGCAGCCTCAACGTCCGCCTCGAGTTCTCGCTACCGCAGGGCGAGCACGCGCTCAAGCTGTACGTCATCTGCGACTCGTACATGGGCGCGGACCACGACATCGACCTCGACCCGCTCGATGTCGCCGAGGGCGAGGAGAGCGAGAGCGAGGAAGAGAGCGACGATGCGATGGAGGAGTAGATGTTTGTTCGTACCTGTTATGCGTGCTCGTGCTGTTCATGGACCGTTGTAACATAGTGCTGGCGTCTTGGCGGCCAGTGAAAATGTATCTCTAGAGCCTATAATGTTGTTTCTCATCGCAGTTCGTTGCCTGCTTGCAGAATACCTTGCAGTGAAGGCGTCTCAAATCCTCGTCTTTGTGGGGTGAGGCACATCAACTCAAGTACCCCAGCTCAACGCATACTCACCGGGAATGCAAACCGTTCGTCGTAATCGCGACACGTATGCAACTAGACTATGATCACATTCAGTGCTCGCACATCGCAAACTCGGCCTCGAAGACCCTTTCGTTATGCGTCACAACAAATTGCGCTCGCTCCTTCATGAGCTCCTCACGGTCCGCCTTCGCCTCCTCCAGAGTTATTGTCCCCTCCAGTACATACCCCAAGATCAACTCCACAAGCTCCGCAGGGAGCTTCTTGAACGCATCCGCGCCGTATACCGCATCCCTGTACCACTGCGCCTGCTGCGGCGGGACGTCGCTCGTCGAGTGCACGCGCGTGAGCGGGTCGACGAGGAAGAACGCGAGGATCTTGCGGTGGCCCCCGCGCGTGTGGTCCGCGAGCTCGAACGGCGCGACGCGGTGCTGGTAGATGTTCGGGAACGCGACGCACTTGCCCTCCTCCGCGACGACGTGCCCGAGCGCCTGGTTCAGCGCGAGCTCGGTCGTCAGCCCGTACACGGCGAGGTACCCGCGGTGGTCCCACTGCTCGTAGTCGAGGAACGTCGCGCCGACGGACTGCCCGTCGCCGACCGCCGCGCGGAACGCGAGGCGCGACTCGGTGATGTTCGCGCTGTCGTAGTAGTAGATGCCCGTCGCGACGATCTTCTCGTTCGCCATGCCCTCGACGTGCCACGACCCGCCCGGGTAGTGCGGCTCTTCGGGCGTGAGCACGACGTTCGCCATCTTGACGATCACCTGCAGCGTGCGCCCGCGCAGGGGGAAGGAGGCGCGGTCCGCCGCGCGCGGGGGCGCGAAGAGACGCGCGTCGGGAATCTGCGGCCAGCGGTGAACGCGCTCCCACTCGTCGAGCGCGGCGCGGTCGTCGACGTCCTCGGGCCACTCCGCCTCCGGGTGGCAGTACCACAGCTCCGGGTCGATGGGGAAGATCGGCGGGCGCGGCAGGCTGAGCTGGTCCTCGACGACGCGCTCGAAGAGCGGCAGGAAGCGCTCGAGGATGGACGAGATCGTGCCGTACGCCGCGGCGTGCTCCGCGGGGTTGAGGTTGTTGATGTACCCTTGGGGACTCACCGACCCGGACTCGGAGAGGGCGAAGTCGGTTGGCAGCCACTGGTACGCGTTGGAGACGGTGAACTCGAACGGGATGCGCGGCTCGTCGCTGTTGCGCTGAAATTCATTTGAAGGGAGGCGCGTTTGGATGTCGGGGCGCGCGCGGGTGTACTCGTCCGCGGTGAGCCGCCGCAGAGGATCTGCTTGCCCGGGTTGTGGGTCGTGCACAAACGAGCGCCCTATGCGCAGGCAGAAAAGCGAGGGGTGCACGAGGTCGAGCACTTGCTTGTTCGAGCCGGGGTGCCAGTCCTTCGCGTCGTCTGGCACGTCCTCTAGCCGCTCTGCGAGCAACCTGAGCGCGGCCTTGAGCGGAGGCGAGATGAGCGCCGAAGACTCGTACACCATCGGGATGGTGGATTCCTGCGTTGCGTGGTCATCATACCCTCTCTTACAGTAATGCGAGCAGACTGACGGATATCCCAGTCTCCTCATCGCGGTGCGCCGCGAGGTACCGGAGCTCGTCGAACAAGTAGCGCAGTTGCGCCTCCGTGATCGGCTCGCGCGGCCACTGCTTCTCGCCCCTGCCCGCGTCGAACCTGCGCGCCCCGCCCCAGAGCTGCTCGACCATCGCGCGGTCGTGCTCGACGATCTCGTGGGTCCAGCACGCGACGATCTTTGGGTCCGCGACCTTCGCCCACCAGCGCGGTTTCGCGCGGATCGTGCGCGCGAAGGTGCGCAGACGCAGCTCGACGAGCGGAACGGGCGCGTTGAGGATGAATGTGAACGGAGAGGGGAACTCGAGCGCACGTGGCGGGTCTGAAGGGATCACACTTGGGGTGTCTTCTGTAGTTGACATTATGGCCGTTGGGGTGCGGAGGTGGTTGGTGGCGTCGAATGCAAGGGGTGGATCGTGCGCCCTCGGCTCTGGAGTAGGTCTTATATACATGTCAAAACCGGATTAGATCGGCGTCTGATGGACTTAGCGAAGCAGGAATTTGTCCTGCAGACAACACGAGTCGCAAGAGTCAAGGAAGACCGTACAGCACTGGATCCACACGGTGGACAAGATTCCAAACATGGGAAAGATTTACAAGCCCGTGGTCGGCATGTGAGATGGCGGTGGAAGGCGGCCTCAAAGGAGCTCTGGAGGGATCGGGATGACGGTCATGTCGGAGGTATCTAGAGAGCCTGCCTTGAGCTCGTCCACGCGCTGCTTGAGCCGCGTAAACTGTTGAATCTTCTCTGGACGCTGGTTATATCACGGCACCGCTCAGCAACGTCCTCTGCCTGGTCTACAGAAAGTTTCACGCACCTGGTATCCGGCCACGAGGCCCGAGGTGCTCACCACAACGAAGAAGAGGGTCTCGCGAACGCGCGCATTGGCTGTGGACATGAGCGAAAATGCTGCACGGGCGCAGTATGCTGAGACGTACGATCTGGATGTACCACCTTGTACGGCTGGAGGTCGTATACGAGTTCCTGTTTCACGAGACGTTTCTTTGACGCCGTCTTACCCCGACCCGCCGTAACTCCATCTGTTGAGGGTCCTGTGGTGACAGTAGAAGATCCCTCTTCGGTGGACGCCCCCACTTGAGCAGGCGACGTTACTGGTTGGCTGGATCCTCCCCGCGGCGCTGCCGCCTTGATGAAGCTTTCCCAGATCTGCTTGCCCACGAAGCACACGACTCGCGGCCGTTTGAGCACTATCTTCCGCAGCAGCGCCGGCACGCCGTCCGTGTATTCGGTGTGCGCCAACTCTGCAGCCTAGAAGCGACGTGTTGAGCGTGGCCCGTGTATTGCAGATAATCATACCGGACATTACGCACCTGTGAACTCGGTCGTGTGACGAGGTTTGTCTGTACATGATGGACAATGAGCCTGGAACAATCAGAAAGGATTGAGCAGAATAGCACGCACCAAACCGAGCCGGTAATTATCGGGAAGTGTGCCATCTTCGGAAGCGTCCAAGAGTCTATCGGTCAAGCCTGCAAGCGGCTACGTCAATACCAGAGGAGATGGCAGCGGAAGAAGAAGTGTTCCGCTTCGAGGCCGCGGACATTCAGTCATCTCACGCGGAAATACTTGTATCTGGCAGCTCCGCATCGCATTTTATAGCACGCGGAAGCGACTTGACTAACCTGCACCATGCAGACATCGCCAGAAATGATTTGTAGGGTGGGCGAAATGATGGCCAACGGTTGCAGACATCTTCCCTGGACTACCGAGGCGTGAGTAGGGAGGTGATATGCGGGACATGCAAGATGTACTTGATACCACAGAACATGACTGAATCCAAGCCGTGGGGCAACGGTTGGGTCAGGTTCATCAGTGGTTCATCTCGCTTCGTTCACTTCGGCAGCTTACCGTCCAGCATCTCTGCTTCTTGTCCCAGGTGGCCGTTCAGCGAGTTCAGATGTGCATACTTTTCCGGCGGTGCTATGCCGACCTTCCCCCGCGGAGTCTTCGTTCTCTTGACGTCCGTATCCCCTACGGTGGTGCTGGCCGGGCGTTTCTTCGACGACCGGCTACCAGATGGCAAAGTCTGGAGCTCCGACTCTGCCTCTTCATGTTTGAGCAGGCTATTTCCGCGAGGCGAGCGTCGCAGGGACGGAACAGAGTCCGCGTCGAAACGAAAACGGTAGAGCGCGTTGCGCAGGAGCTGGGTGGGTGTGCCGCCGTCAGCGCCGCTCTCTTCCACTTTCATCTCCGTTTCAGTCTCTATCGCTTCAGCACTCATAACGGGTCAGAGATGCGTCAGAGCTGGTCGCAATTGATTGGGCTAGACAAGCCAAATGGTGCGAGTGTGTGGGGGTGAGTGGAAACAGGCGGATGTTCCTGAGGCGCCCATGAGTGTTCCTGCTCGACATAGCCGAGACGCCCACCCGGATCGCTGTGCCCGCCATTCTGCCATTCGCCGTCGGCTCGTCCACAACTTAGACTGCGCTAAAACGAGCTCAGTGGCGCATATACAGGATGACCCGGCTAAAGGGCGCCACAGATGTCTCGGAATGCCTGCACGCTTGTAGCACTGGGCTGCGCGCACACTGGCTTGTGGTTCCGAGGTGCGTTTGAACACTTCTACCACAGGAAGCTCTGACCTGCGTATGCGCGCGACTACAGCTGGTGGCACTCCGTCCGCCAGTCTCCTTCGAGTCACGCTGCCAGAAACTGCTTTGCGTGTGCGAGGGAATTCGAACGTTCCTGACCCGCCGGTCCAGAGGTAGGTCAGCGGCTTGCTCTCCGCGACAAGTCCGTTTCCGATTGCTTCAATGCCGCTACCTCTACTTCTTCCGCAGCGCAACGCAGACAGGGTCACTGGCACTTCACAGCAGGGCCCCTGAATACACCGCTGCTTCTGTAGGGCGACTCGGGCCCAGAAGAGGGCGCTGGGAGAGTATGCTTTATCAGCGTCTGGATGACACCATCTCGCGCCCGCCACACGAAGTCAAGAACCATATATCTCCATGATTGAGTTCCTGGGAACCCTTGCAGGCTATATAAAAGACGGTAAGCCAGGTACTCACAGTCAGCCTAACCTCCAACTCCCCCTATTCGACCCCAGCCATGCCAGAGATAATCACACTCTACACCGCCAAGGTATGTGTAATGCTACGATTACACTCAGGGAGGACCTGCATGCTCAACCCCTGCCCAGATTTGCCCGTTCGCTCAGCGAGTGAGCCGCAGCATCATATACGCCACACAGGATCATACATCCTAACACTGCACACAGGTCGAGATTGCCCTTCACGAGGCAAAGGCCCATCACGTCGAGGTGTACCAAATCGACCTCCAGAACAAGCCGGAGTGGTACGCGCCCAAGGTCAACCCCGCGAGCAAGGTACGCCCCAATTATTCCTCCTTCCGCGACGTTCTCACCTGACGCCACCCTAGGTCCCCGCCATCGCCTACGGCGGCCCGCACGTCCCCCCGGACGAGCCCTCGCCCAAGTCGGTGAAGCTCGCGGAGTCGCTCGTGCTCGTCGAGTTCGTCGCGGACCTCTTCCCGCACTCGCACCTGCTCCCGGCGGACCCCGTCCTGCGCGCGAAGGCGCGCTTCTTCGTCGACGCCGTCTCCACGAAGTTCATCCCCGCCTGGCACGCGTTCTCGCAGGGCAAGTCGAGCGAGGACGACTTCCTCGCCGCCGTCGAGGCCATCCAGGCGCTCCTCCCCGAGCACGGCTTCGCGGTCGGCCCGTACTCGATCGCGGACGTCGCGATCTCGCCGTTCCTCGGCCGCGCGCGCATCCAGCTCAAGGAGGACCTCGGCGGGTACCCGAGGGGCGAGGGCCCGCGCGTACTCGACGTGCTCACCTCCGGCACTGGCCGCCTCGCGCGCTTTGGCCAGTACACCCAGGCCCTGCTCGCCCGCGAGAGCTTCAAGGACACGTTCGACGAGGTGAGGCCCGTCTTCTGCGTACCTGGTGGATCATCGCTGACTTCGCGTGCGACTGTAGAAATACATCACTGAGAGGTACAGGGCGCGCTTCGCGAACGTGCCGCGCAAGTGAGGCTCGTGTTGCTTCCCATATGTTGGCGTGTCTCTGATTGTACGAGTAAAGGAGTCGACTGTAGCCCATCTTGTCTGTATGTAAGGTGTATACTATATCACAATGGCGATCTGTTGCTACATGGTCGTAGGCCGGTCAGCGGAAGAGTACCAAACTGTGTGAATCAAAATGAAGAGGATGAACTTCGCGCAAGGATGCTTGACTCAACTGAAATTTCGCAACAAACAAGATGGCACACAGGAGGAGAGTTGTTTAGAGCTTTATATCATTTCTTTTTCAGACGACTATGGCTACAAAATGTGGAGATGACTCTAAAGAGAACGGGCCCTATTCCTGTTACGATCGCAGACAAAAATCATACACAACGCATCGCAGATGAGAGAAGATAAAAGACAAAGAAAACAAAAACAAAAGCAGTCATAGTCCGTCGTCTAGAACGAGTGCCACTCTATACCATCAGCCCCGTCTTGGACGTCGTGTCCTTCTCGGACGCCGAGTCCTTCTCCGTCGTGCCCTCCGCGCTGTCCGAGCCCTCCGTCGTCGAGTCCCCGGAGATGCTGCTCCGGCTCATGCGCGTGATCGTCATCGAGCGCCGGATGTGCTCGAGCCGGCTGTAGTCGCGCGCGAGCGGCACGCCCTGGCCCTGCGACGCGCCCGACGGCACGCGCTCGAGGAAGAAGACGTCGTCGAGCTGGCGCGCGGGCCACCCCGCGTACGCGGCGCCCGACATCGCGGTCTCGCCGGACGTGAGGAGCGTGTGCTCACACAGCATCGAGTTCTCGTCCATCGCCGCACCCGAGAGCAGGCGTGAGCCAGCGCGCATCGCGGACCTATAGCAGGGTGGTTAGCATCGCGTACGCGAGCAAGGATGAAAGAGAAGGACGTACGAAGCACCGATGCGCAGCTTGTTGAGCGAGAAGTTGCCGCGGGAGTTGATGTGCGCGACGACAGAGCAGTCGTCGATCGCGACGTTGTCGCCCATCTCGACGAGGTCGGGCTCGGTCATGAGCCCGACCTTGCCGCCCGCGAACACCGCGCAGTCCTTGCCGATCTTCGCGCCCATCGCGCGGAGGTACCACACGAAGTACGCGGAGCCGGAGATGCCGCCGAGGATGCCGCCGTTGTCGAACCCGCGGTGCACGGGGCGCGCGACGGTGAGGTGCAGCTGCCAGCGCTGGCAGTAGCTGCTCTGGTCCCAGTCGTACCGGCCCTCGCGCCGGCGGCCGATGATGAGCCACTTCGTGCCGATCACCCAGAGGAGCATGAGGAAGGACATGCAGCTGAGCACGCCGATGAAGCACGCCGCGACGAGCCCGAAGAGGATGAAGAGCTCGGACGCGTCGCCGTCGAAGAGCCCGAGGCCCGGCTGGAAGCGGCGGACGGCGTTGACGATCTGCGTGACCGCGACGGGGCCCATGGCCCAGTACGCCGCGCTGAACGCGCTGATGAGGAAGTAGACGATGAGGAGCAGCCAGTAGGGGTAGACGTAGTACGAGGCCTGGCGGTCGTAGAAGGCGCGGCCGAAGGGCGTCGAGATCACCTCGTCCGTCGTCTCCTTGTTGGGCTTTCCGAAGCAGACGGCCTCGCCGCGGTCGTTGCCCATCCATACGGAGCCGTCGCCGTACTCGCCGTTGCGCTTGCTCAGCGCGCCGGAGCCCATGACCACCTTGCGTCCCACCTTGGTGCCCGGCATGAGCACGCAACGGTCCGCGATCATCGAGCCCGAGCCGATGGTGACCCTCGCGGACCCGATGGAGTCGGTGGTGAAGACCTCAGAGCGCGAGCCGAAGATGACGTTGTCGCCGATCTCGAGCAGCTCAGGATCCGGGCAGTAGATGCCAGACCCCGGCCAGTACACACGCTTGCCGATCTTCGCGCCCATAGCGCGGTAGATGATCGACGTCGTCTCGTAGTGCGAGCCGACGAGGTCGAACGCGGACTTGATCACCTTCTGGTCGAGGAGGATGTTGTTGATGTAGCGCTTGGTGAGCGTCCACTGCGACATCTCCGACACAGACATCTCCCTGTGGAAGCCCATCATGCGCTTGACGATGATGCCGAGGAAGATCTGGATGACCGACGGGAACATCTCGCGGCAAATGCGCGCAAGGACGTGCCAGCCAATACGCGTCGGCGACGCGAACCAGCGGATGATTGCCTCGAGGTTCGTCAGGCCGTCCGCGCCGATCGTCTGCGTGAGCAGGCCGGCGAGGGCGGCGAACCAGGGGATGTAGGAGATGAAAGTGACGATGAAGATGATCGGCGCCGCGATGAAGAGCTTCATCAGCCAGTGCGGCTCCGGTGCCTCCGTACGGTTCAGCGTGTCGTAATCGTCGGGCGACGGCTCGTCGTACGACGAGGAGTGGGGACCGTACACCGCGCTCTCGGGGATGATGGCGCCGGGGCTGATGTTGGTGTACGTGTTCACCGCGGCGTTCTTGCCAACGACGATGGGGTCGAGGCGGAAGAAGCCGTCGCGCTCCACGCAGAAACCGCGAACGAGGGCCTTGTCGATGCGGCAGCCGTCCTCGAGGTAGAGCAGGTCGAACTCGGCGAGACGCGCGCCCTTCTCAATCTTGACGTTCTTGCCGATGTGCGCGCCCATGAGGCGGTAGTAGAGGAACTCCATCTTCGGGTGCATCGCGAAAACACCGCGACCAGCGATACGGATAAACTGGTTCGTGATCCACCAGCGAAGGTGGTAGTTGCTCCAGTACCGGTACGTGCCGGGCCTGTACCTCCCAATGACGATCCACTTGAAGATGATCGCGGCAATGGGGCACACGATACGAGCCAACAGACGCGCGGAGACGATGGCGGCGAGGAGGGCGCCGACACGCTCCCAGTAGCTGACGTTGACGAAGTTCGAGAACCGAGACAGGATGTAGAGCAGGGCCGTCCATGTGAAGGCGGTCTTCATCGGATGGAACACGACCACGGGCAGAGCCTGAACGATGAGCGCCAGGGGGTGCGTCTGCGGACGACTCTTCTCCCTCTCGACCAACTACGGAGGGTGGTCAGATTGTCTGCATTACATATGATGAGGCAAAGCTTGACTTACTGTACTCGCGTTGGAGCTGATACTGCAACGGTGGATGGCCGCCTTTTCAGAGGCGGTAGTGCGCCGTCCTTGCACTGCCTCTCCCGACGCCTCTTGCTCGACGAGGTCCGCAATGCCGTTGATAGTGCTGCTGGTGAAAATGTCGGACACCTTGAGCGTGACGCCCATGTCCTTGCGGATCTGGTGCGCCAGGCGACCAAGGAGCAGCGAGTTGCCGCCGATGAGGAAGAAGTCGCTGTCGCCGGCGATGGTGCCCGCGTCCTTGTCGAGCAACTCCGCGATGATGTCGCGGACGTGCAGGGCGCGCGGAGACAGGCTCGACGCGTTGCGGCGCTTGATCTCGGACTCCATGAACTCCCAGTCGACGGTGCCGTCCTTCTTGCGCTCGAGCAGGTTCTCGAAGACGTACAGCGGGTCGGGCATGCTGTAACCGGGGACCTTTTTGAGGAGCATCGTCGAGAGCTTGTGCGCGTCGAGCTCGGAGATAGGAGTGACCGAGACGAGCACCTCGGGCATGCCGACGTCGGACATGCGGATGTCGACCTCCTGCACGCCAGGGATCTTGAGCAGCTCCTCCTCAAGCAGCTTCACGTCAGGGACGACGCGGGAGCAAGGGATGGGCTCCGAGAGCGGAACGTTCTTGTCCGGCGCGGTCGCCTCGAAGTACCGGAGTACGACGGGCGTGTCGTCGGTCATGACGGGTATGCCGAGACGAGGCGCAAGCTTGATACGGAGCGGCTTGCCGGCGTTGTTTTTGGGCAGGTCGTCCATGTAGACGACGACGAAGGGCCACTTCGACGGGTGAAGCTGCACCTTGAGGAGGTCGAGGAGCTCGGCGAGACCAATGCGAGGCTGGTCGGGCTGGGGGACGATGACGACGCCGATCGTCTCCTGCAGGACATCGTGCTCGATGGAGAAGGCGATGGTCGCCTTGACGCGGTCCTTCGCAAGCGCGGTGATGGCCTCCTCGATCTCGAACGGCGAGATGACCTCGCCGCCCTTGTTGATGATCTCCTTCGAGCGACCGGTGATAAAGAGGTAGCCGTCGGAGTCCATGAAGCCCATGTCGCCACCGTCGAACCAGCCCTCCGACGAGAAGGACGAGGTGTCTAAGGGCTGGCCGATCTCCTTCTCGTACCCGCTGAACGCAGGAAGCCCGCGGAAGCACACCGCGCCGGTAGAGCCGACGGGCATCTCCCGCTCGAGGTTGAAGGGGTCGCGAATGGACATGTGAGGACCACATGCGATGCCTGAGCAACCCGGCCGGTCGAGCTTGTAGTTGGTGGGAGGAGAGGCGATGGGCATGCACTCCGTCATGCCGTAGGAGGGCAGGATGACGGCGCCGAAGGCGTCCTTCAACTCCTGCGCGAGGGTCGGGAGAAGACCACCCGCTGCATTCGCGATCATACGAATGCGGGTATCGGTAGAGGGGCGGATATGCGAGGGACGAGACGTGAGGATGGCGTGGTGCATGGTGGGAGCGGCGTAGTACCTGAAGAGAAGTAAGCAGCAGCTCGTGTCTGGAAAAGGAGATACGTACCAAGTAGCACCGCGCTCCATGACGATCGGCCAGAAGGCGACATCGTCGAAACCAGCGCACATGATCGCAGAGCCTCCCGAGAACATGGGGGCCCACAAGTTGCGGATAATACCGCCAACGTGGAACAACGGCATCATGTTCACTGTAACAGATGGTGAGTATGCGTTGACGCGCATTGCGTGCTGTAGCGACTCACTGTTCACGTCCTCTGTAGAAAGATCCCAAGACTTGCTGACACAACATGTGCCAACGATAAGACAGCGGAGGTTGTAAGGTACGACCTGTAGATATGCGTTAGAACAAGGCTCTTCAAATACGTCGGATGCGACTAACCTTCTTCTTGCCGCTAGTCCCGGAGGTATGAAGGACCAAAGACTGGTCGTCTAGAGTGTGAAGCCTCGACGGGGGCGGGAAGACGTAGATGAACTGGTCCCACTCTTCCTCGTCCTCGCTGTCGGTCATGATCGACATATCGTAAAGACCGGCGGCACCAAGCGTGCGGGGGTGGATGAAGATGATCTCTGCCCCCAGCTCAGCCCGGAGCTTGCGCAGCTCTAGACGGTTGACCGCGTCCCTCGTCGTCACGACCGCCTTCGCCTTCAACCGATGTGCGTCCTCCGCCAACTCGGTCGCCGTGCAGTTGAAGTTGACGGGGGCGCCGGTGTGGTAGCTGGCGATGGACATGATTACGACCGCGTTCTCAGCACCTGTGGGGAGCGCGATCATGATGCGGTCGTTGGGACCGAGTCGTTCGTGCAGCCCGGACGTCGGTAGCGCGAAGTTCTTGACGTGTTCGTGAAGCATGGCGTGGGTGAGGGGCGGTCGTGTCATGTCGGGCGAGTAGAGCGCAGGCGTGTCGGTCGTCGCAAGACAGTCGAGGAGTGTCGATACCCGGCCATTGTCGGTGACCACCTCGGCGATCTGTTCGCCAAGGGACTGTCCAGCGGGCGGCGCGGGGAGGTCGTTGAGGAAATCGAGAGGGACAGACATCGTGAGGAAAAGCGGGAGGGTGCGAAGGGTGAAGCGAAGGGTGGTGAGAGAGCGAAGGTGTCTGAGACGTGGTGATGAGCATCCTCTGAGCAAAGGGCGGGTACTATATCATCGTGGCGATTCATCCGCGAGTGGGTCATGTCGAGCTCTAGGCCCATCGCCATACGAGGACATCCGCACTTCTCTCCACCAGCAGAAAAGTCGTCGATGGCGGATAGCGGATGTACATGGGAGATAGCTCTCGCCTTGCCCCGCGCCGACTCTGAGCCGACTGAGCAGTCCCCCATGCCTGCCATGTAGTCTGCGATAGCTGAGACTCAGCACGACCATAAACAACGCCAGACGGGCACAGAAAACGTACCAAAGCCCAATGCAGAGGGCGATTCCGCGAGCGTAAGTGGAGCGTCACCCGCCAGTGTGCCCGGTGCCTCTTTGGAGACGAACTACGGTTGTGACGGATTAGGAAGTAAAGCAGTGCCGCCGATTATTCTGAACAGAACCACACCACCGCGGAACGATCGTTGGATCTCGTCCGATACCGAATACCAGGCGAGGATGTGCAGCACTCCCGCACCGCGCCGTCGGCCCTCGCTGGGTCGCGCGTGCAGATAGCCCTATTCCGGTGCGCGAGCGTGGGCCGGCATGCTGGAAATCCCCGCGCGGTTCGCATAGAGAGGCCGCCGGCGTCGAGGCCAGTGATCGGCTGCGATACCCATCCCCGACATTGCTTCCAGGTCCCATTCGGATCGAGACTGGGTTCAATGCAAGGGTCCCGAGAAGCGATACTGAGTTGTGCCTGACGTGCTCGCCTCAGCAGATGTTCCTCCGTGTTCTGCCTCAGTGACACTGCGCCGAAATAGAGGTTAGGAGCGCGACGAACTGTGAGCAGGTGACTACAACCTCTCGACAGCTCACCGACATGACGTCGCTTAGGAAACCGGGGTCGTATTCCGACAGTTAGGACATATCTCGGAGACTACCGCTCGGCACTCCACCGCCCAGGTGGCACTGGGGACTCAACATCCAGCGCGGACTCGTCGACTACCTGCGGACTACTCGGTGAGCACCAACCATTAGCCCGTATCGACTTCCGAGACCTATCTGGACCTTCCAGAACTTGTCTCGAGCCGACAGTACTCACTATGCGATTGCAATACTGTGCCGAGGGCCGCACTGGGCCATAGTCGCGACAAGGGATTGCGAAGACGGCTGAGCGCCACTTTGCCCAAATGCAGCACTCCCGCCGTTCGATAGCGGGAGTGCCTGTTCGCCTTCCAAACGGGCACAATCTGACGCGATACTGCTGTTAGACGGCCGAGACCGCAGATCAGGAACAAGAATGGAGATTCAAGAGACGGGAGCCCGTCGCGGAAACCCGGGAGAGGCGCAAGAACGCCGCAGACCTCAGAAAGATGGCGCAGGTCCCCGTAGAAATGGACATGCATGATCGTTGGAGCGCAATAAGAAAACGCGAGAGGATTCCTGCACACACTAAGAGCTATGTGTGCAGAGTAGGGTGAGTAAATGCGTGGTTTTCTGAGTCGGCGACGCAGAATGTACTCACTCTCGGATCGGAAGCGCGTCTCGCATATTCTCAACCCCTGTCGTCGCCAGGATACCAGGACAGTCAATACAAGAAACAGGTGAGCCAGCCATCGCCTACATTGTACCCCGTGAGGAGGGAACCATCTACCCTGGCAGTGCACACGTTGTCTGATGAGGTCCAAGTCAGAGTTGCGTCTTTACACCGTCGCAAGCGCTCATGGTTCGGTGTGACAACTTCGGCGTCACACAACCTTGTGGCGCTCTTCGACGGTTTACCTCGCTTCGAACAGCTGAGTATGCCGGAGCTTTAATCACTCAGTGTTGGATCCTGTCAGGCGTCCAGTGAGACGATAAAATACATCAACAAGTATCCAAGAAATACAACAAGGCGATAAGTAACGGCATACTCATAAGTAGTCGGAAAGCATCTCAACACTCAGGACCTCGCGCTCGTCCTGGTCATGGCATATCTCAACTCAGGTCCATCTGGTCAGCACCCTTTTTGTCATGGCTCGACCCGCCTATCCTATCCAACAACGCCTTGGCATCCTGCGCGCTCCCGATCTCGTAGGCGGCCGCGGTCGCAGCACTCACGGCAGAGCTCCCCTCCCCGAACGTGCTGCCCCCAGGCTCGTTCTTGGCCTTCTCCTTCGCGCGCTGCATGAGTTGCTCCACCGCCCAGTTGAGGTATCCCGTCTTGCTGACCTCCCAGGGCCGCTTGCCTGGTTCGGGTACTACCCCGGGATCGAGCACGGTGGAGGACGGGTCGAGTGGGGGGAGGGAGGAGACGGCGTCGAACATTGTCTGGAAGTCGTTGGGTAAGGAGAGGAGGGCTTGCATTTGCGGCGCGCGGAGGAAGGCGAGGCGGTTGAGGCGGTCGCGGGCGTGCTCGAGGTCCTTGCTGGACCTACGCACGGCCCGAGTGTATAGACGCTTCAGTTTGCGTTGCTAATGTACACCGCGTCAGTCGTTGCATCAGGTCCAGAGGGAGAGCCTAACATACTGCGTGTACTTTTCGTCGTAGCTCATCAATCTCGGCAAGCAGCTCCTGCTCCTTCTCCGGGGGATGTTCCAAATCGAGGCCCGCCTGGTGGGGGGCGACGATAGGCAGGTCGGCGGGAACGGCGAAGATGTTCCGCATCGACCACGCCTCGAAGAAGTCGAACGCGACGTCAACGTGCGACTCGAGCAGCGTCTGGAACGACACGAGGCCCTGCTCTATCTCCTGCGTCGGGTCCCACTCCGCGGCCTTCTCCGCGCGCGCGTCGGCCCACCGCTGGAGGAACTGCTCCATCGCGTCGACGCTCTGCTTCGCCTCATCGTTCGCGATGTTGATGATGTCGTCAAGCAGGAACTGCGGTATGAAGCCGAGCAGCTCGGGGAGGAGGACGGAGGGCACAGTTGGTGGTGGAGGGGCTGGCGCGCTCATGATGGCGTGAGGGAAGACGTGACAGACTCGACGCGTCGCGAACGCGTTGAGAGCGCGTCATGTCACGCTGTGTCACGTTCTACTCAACGCCCGAGTCTCGGGCGCTTACGTGCTTCAGCACTTGCTCATTCGACCACCATGGCACGTCTCGGCGGTCCCACAATGACTACCCCCAGTCGCCCCTGGAATTTATAGGTATATTTTACTGATGCTTACCAGCAATCAAGCTGTGCGACCTGGAGAACCCAATCTCGATAACTTACACAGCAGGAATGAACATCACCCTAGGCCTCGACATCATACGTCCGAAGGCGTATGCGTTTGCTCGGGGTACCTATCACATTTGGAAGTTGAAATATAACCAACTAGTCCAGCTCAACAGTGCTGACGTTGTCTCGGGACGCTCTCATCCTCGTCCTCGAAGGTATGTACATCGAGACTACACTACGGCGGGCGGCTTCAACTCGAAGCGTGTCAAGTCCTTGTCCTTCACAGACCATGTCTGTACGCCTCCCTGTGACCTGTCTATAAGCACCCTCGTCCCCTGCAGCGGATACACCGAGTGGTCCATCGGCAACCGGGTCCCTCCAACCAGATACACCACCTCCTTCGTACCCGCCCTAAGTGCGTGCGCATGTGCGCCCTTGTCCCCCGCCTTGAAGCCCATGAAGTCGCCCGTCTTGAGCTTCTCCTCCCTCGGCACGCCCTCCACAGCCTGAGTGGCCCCCTCCTCCTTATCGCCCTCGGGAGCCTCCCAGACGAGCAGCACCGCGCCCGAGTCGTCGCCGCCGGCGTCGATGATGTAGTACCACTCCTCGTCGTTGGTGTGGTAGTGCAGCGTGCTGCTCGTCGCGCCGGGCGAGAGGCGGCAGAAGTGCACGCCGAGCTTTGTCAGCCCGGTGCTGTCCCCGAGGGAGAGCGTGTAGCGGTGGTTGGACGCGTCCATCGGGTGGATGAGGTGCCGTAGCGCGGTGAGGGGCACCTCGGGGGTGCGCACGAGGTATTCGGGCCGAGGGGTGGACATGGCGGGAGTCTGACAGTGGACACTGGACAGCAGCGGCGGTGCTAGGTCGGAGTTGTTTGGAGAGATGGGTCGATTATGATCCTGTGGGACAGCCTGAGAGAGGAGTCGTCCCGGAGAGGAGGCTATATAGTGCGCGGATACACATATCGAACGCTAATGCTGCTTCTCACAAGCAGCTGATCAGGTGCGATCGCCTGCGGACTCGAGTCATAAAGAGGCTCCCATGCTGCTAAAACCGAGACGGTCTCGCCTCCCGACGCCTTGAGTAACCTGTTTTTACGATGCGGACCGCGCTCACCCCGTGGTCCGTCGGACTGCAGTACGTCTGCGTGTGAAGCCGGGTTTTTTTGAGTCAGCAAGCACTTGTATCTGGGCCACCGCCAGTTGAATGAACACATATGCATGGTATACTCAAGGTGAATGTGTGTACATGGTGAGATATCCGGAGTTACTGGCTTACGGTGTCCGAACGGCAACGTCAACGATATGTGTAAGTCCGAGTGCACGACCTACTAGAACGCATGAAAGCTGACTCCCCCGCGTGGCGATATACATATGTAGTCCGCATTGTCGCACAGACCGGTGTATACTATACCTTTCGGAATGCGAATCTTTGTTTCACACTTTGACTCTTCTGACCTGGTACCGGACGTTCTCGGCATCGCGCACCAGCACGATCACCTTGCCCGAGCCGTCTTCCCAGTGATCCACGCGCCGCAGCTTCGGGCACTTCCACGCCAGCACCGCTGCGACCTCGTCGTTCTTGCGCACACGACTGCGGTCGGAGAGCGACAGCACCGCGCCGTCCGAGATCGCGACCTCGTAGAAGAGGCGCACCCCGTGGAACGTCGTCAGCTCGGGGAAATTGGCGAGCACGTTCGCCCATTCCGTCTACGAAGCGCCATGATGTCAGTCTCCATAAACAACGTCAACAGGAGTCGACTTACGAAGTTCGTTGATATGTTGGCGACTTGAGCTACTCTGTTGGCGGACCCTGCGCCTCCGCTGGCCGATCCCTCCTTCTTCCCGAGGTCCAGCCAAGTCAGACGCGGCACGCAATCCGCCAGCCGCTTCACGTCCTCCATCTCGTTCCACCCCAACAGCTCCAGGCGGCGCACAGTCTGCGCACCGTACAGCCTCAGGTTCTCCAGGAACATCCGATCGCGCGGCGAGCCGCTCAGACGCACACCCTTCAGCGTCTCGAGCGGCCGGCTCTCCCCACCCACGACCGGGCACGCGAGGAGCGCACTCGCCAGGTCCCTGCTCGCCTTGAGCTCCTTCAGACGAGGAAGGCAGCCCGGGGGAAACTTGAATGCCGCGAGCGTGCCCCCGCCCGCCTGTCCGCCCGCCCCGAACGCGACGTCAACGTGAAGCACTTCCAGATTGACGTGCGCGAGCAAGAACGAGGCGGCGGCGTCTAGACCGGCGTCCGGGGTGCACCATAGGTTCGTCAGCGTGAGCGCTCGCAGATGTGTCCAGCGGCCGCACAACAGGAAGTCGTCCGCGACAGGATTGAAGAAACCGGGCGCACGGCGCGGGACGTAGCTGATCGCGAGGGTCTCGAGGTTGGGACACCCGTTGAGCATTGCAGAGATGCGCGTGAGGTCCGGCTCCTTGGACGCCCCGAAGGTGCTCTTCGTGCCATGGAAAGCCGCTTTCTTCAGGTCGCGAAGCTAACGGGGGCCGAAGTCAGCGTACGCCGGAACCTCGATCGGTTGAGTGTATCATACCACCACCCTGTGCGGCTTGACAGACGTGCCCTCCGAGTCCGTAGACGCGTCCTCCTCAGTCGTGGCCTGGAAGACGAGGTTATCGTTCACCTCGACCTCTTCGATACTCCCGCACTTCACGATCGACGGCCACACGCTCTCGAACGCGATCAGCGAGTGGTTGCACTCCCACTTCACCGCTTGCAACGCCGTCATCCGCTCCAGCGCCCGGAGCAGCCACCGCTCCTGCTTCGCGTGCATCCCGAGCTCGTCCTCCGTCGACTCTAGGTCCGTCTCCGTCAGCGCAATGCCCGCGGGCACGACCTCGCGCCCCGCCGGCGCGCGCTCGTCGAGCACCTCCAGCCGGCGCACGTTCCGCGCGAGCGCCCGATGCACCACGAGATGGTGCCAGACGCGCACTGCGCTGGCCTTCGCGCGCACGAGCCGGTATTCGGCGTGCCGCGGCACGACGACGTCGCGCAGGCGCTGGCATGTCGCCCCCAGCGCGCGCAGGTCGCGCGGCGCGTCGACCCAGAACGCGATCGCGTCGAGCAGCTCCGTCGGGAGCCGGACGAGCGTGCGCTGCGGCTTGCACGAGCACGGACACGTGCATGGCGTCTCCTGCACGAAAGGCTCGACGATGCCGAGGAGGTGCAGCGCGAGGCGATGTTCGTCCGCCCCGAGCTTGTATTGGCCGCCGCCCGGGCGCGCAGGGAGGGCGGTGAGAAGTCGGCGGAGGGAAGCGAGCGCGCCGAACGGGTCGGTGCGATCGTGTGCGGCGAGGTTCGTGTCGACGGGGTGCAGCGCACGAACGCTCGCCTTGGGCTTTGGCTTGCCGCCCTTTGGCTTTGTGTTTGAAGGAAGGTGTGGAACGGGCTTAGCAGCGCCCGGGAGAGCATGCGACGGCGTGCTCGTCGGGCCTGGGGACGTGTGTTTAGCCTTCGAGTTGGACACCGACGTCGAGCCGGATAGGCGTCCGCGCGCGGGAGCGCTGCGTCCCCCGGTACCGGAGGGACGCGCTGGGCCGTTCGACGACATGCTTGTCCGCTGTTCGCGCGCTTAGTACTGTCAGACTGACGCCGACTGACTGGACGGATGCGCTCGTTGAGAGAGGGCGGGAGCGAAGGGAGAGGGTTCCTGAGCAGTCCTGGCGGTTGGGATCAAGGAGATCGCAGCGACGTCGGAGCCGCTGTCGGTGAGTCGAATGACTCCCACAGTCTGTACGGTAAGTTCTAATGGCGCCATGCTAGGTTAGTTCGAAAGAGAACAGGTGCTGGCATGTCTGTGCATGTGCATCTAGTCCCAGATATCGCGAGTTCGCGGCTTCCGATGCGAACGTTCGAGGAACACACCCGCGCGGTATGAGCCAGACGCGTCGCCAAAACACGCGTCGAACGCGGTCACACTGGAGGATACGTTGCAGGTTCTTGGGTGTCAGTCCATGTCATTAGCAAAACTCCAAGAGACGTGAACATGAGAGATCATTACAGAGAGCACACACAGAAACACCAAAATACCAAAATGAGTACGCGTATCCTATCGTGCAGTGCATGCGCAGGTATCCGTATGAGGGGCATCGCATCTGGCTGTCCGTCCGAGTCGTATGGGACTCTACCGTACTATACATCCATGTCGTGAACGCGGGAGCAGGTCGCGGAAGGCTATTAGCGAGGGACACGGGTAATCTACGCCTGGCTGACGAGCGGCGGCTCCGTCTCCGACACGCTCCCCTTCTCGATGCTGTCCGTGCGCGCGGCGGGCGCGCCCTCCTCCGCGTGCTGGTGCTTCACGTCGTCGACGTACACCATCTTCTCGTCGTTGTAGTTCGTCTCCTTCACCGTCCGCAGCACGAGCCACGCGAGCGGGAACGACGCGAGCATCAGGATCCACGACGCGAGGTGCTCGTTCAGGAAGGGTGTCGCCGTCGCGTCCATGCCGAACGAGCCCGCTGAGCCTGCGGACTGCAGCGCCTTGTAAAGGCCGGCGTAGCGCGCGAGCGTGAAGGGGTCGTTCGTGAGCGCGGACATGATCCAGTACGCGAGCGCCTGGTAGCACGCGTCCGAGAAGTAGTCTGCGCGTAGGCGACGGTCAGCTATGCACGCGTCATCCGAGGTAGAGACGGTCGGGACTCACAGAAGAAGTAGAGCGCGCCCTTGCCCTTGTAGTTGCTGTCGTGGTAGTTGATCTTGTTCGTGTCGCTCACGTCCGCGCGGCTGAACGTCACCTGCCACGAGAGCCCGACAGACCAGACGATAACGACCAGCACAACGACGACGCCAAGGCCGAGGTAGCCACGGGTGCGGCGAGCGAGCCCCTTCAAGTCGAGGCAGAAGTAGCCGATCATGAGTGCGCCGACGATGGCGCCCGCACCCTCCAGCGTCGCGTTGAGCGCACGGGTGGGGCCGTCGAACATCGCCGTGTTGACCGCGCCCTGGTAAGCGTAGAAGTAGTTAGACGCGAAGAACATGGGGACGAGGGCTGCAGTGCAACTGTGAGCATGAGTGAGCGGCACGACTACGTGATGGACGCACCGAGCATGCGCCAGTCCTTGAGGAGGCGTGCCATGCCGAGGACCTCCTCATGAGGTTTGGAAACGGCCTCGAGCTTGACGATGGTGCCGTCCGACCGGATCACCTTGTTGGGCGGTAGGATGAGGAAGGACGAGGCGATACCGACGAAGATAATGACCAAGAACGCCTGCCGGTGCAAAGGTCAGCTCGCATCCCGCGTGCGACGTCGTGGCCGTGGGCTTACGATGTATGTCGAGGTCGAGACGGCGGAGAGTCCGCCGTTCTCGATGTTGATCGCGAGGGCGATGATAGAGCCGATGAAGGAGCCGAACTGGAAGATGGCCCAGAAGACGGCGAACGCCTTCCCCTTGTCCTTCTCCAGCGGGTAGGACATCATGATCGCTCCTTGTGCCGACCACAGAAGAGCCGCAGAAACACCCAGGATCGCCCCGGCGAGGATCACGAACCAACCGGTTCCCTGCGTCTGGTAGCTGTGAAGTTATGTCAGCACGAGACGTTCATGCGGAGAAGCGGGCAGGCGTGTGCAGATCAACGCCGGTTTGGTTGCATGCACGTCAAATGCGGTCACAGGCGCACTCCGTTGCGTTGCGGATCTCCGAGGCCGTTCTCCACCGCTCACGGCGAGGCGTGGATGAGCGGGGCGGATCCAGCCCGTCCGAGAACAGCATGAGCTGGAGCCACCAGTCATTCCGCGAGTTGGTACTGTCGCAAAGTCGCGTGCCAGCCATTGCGCCGTCAGTAACCTCCGATTCCTCGACAAAATGCGGCCGGTGAGATGCTCGCGGGTGACACCAGGTATCTCAGGCACATCATTCTGTTTGTTCAGCGGAGAAGGATACGTGTTCACGTGCGCAGTCGAAACGGCCGCGCATGGAGCGCAGCAACCTAACACTAGGTCGCATTCGGGAAGCTACGCCACCAGTGCTCACTGATTCAGCAGTGGAAGCGTAGCTGATGAAGACGTGCCACAAACGTGGACTTTCTGACGGTCCGAGAAGAATGACTGATGACACGCTACGTACCACCACAGAGAGCCGACGTAAAGCGCATAGCCGAGAGTACCGATGAAGAGGGTGAGCCGGGGACCAAGCACTGCACGAAACCGTGAGTTCACAGACGCGTAAAATGCGGGTTCGACGCACGGTTGCTGATACCACCGCTGACGAGGCCGGTGATGGCAAAGGTTCCGTAGAGGACACCGTTGGAGGTGTCAGAGAGGGTAATGTCGCTCAAACCTCCGGCACCCAGGTTGGAGACGGCGCTGAACATGCCGACTGTGGCGAAGCTGCAAGGTCGCGCGTTGGTATTTTTCCACGCACATATGTTTTTAGACTCACCAGGTGATGCCGACGAGCACAACCTGCGCCATAGGCGTCCTATGTGGGGATGCGTTCAATGTAGTGCATTGGAGAGAACGCGTCTAGGACGTACGTGTACCAGGCGGGGAACTTGAACTCGACCATGGCTGTCCCGAGGAATGTGGCGGGGGGAGGCTGGAGGGGGCGAGCGCACGGAGGGCGAGGGACGTCCGGAGATTCTTATAGCATAACGGAGGCGGGGGAGAAGGAAGGGACGATAAGCCCCGGATATGGGCTGGGGCAGGCGTGTCCACATGGTCCCCTCCGATGCCTTTGATGCGGCTCTGACACTCCTCCTTCTCCCATCCGGAGCAGCCCATCAGCCAACTCTATTCCTGCTCACATGAGCATCTCCCATGCTGGCCCCAGCCCTCCTGCCTCCGCCGCCCTCGAGCCATCTGCATTCCCGCGCGCCCCTGCCATTCCGTGACGCTCGAGCAAGAGTCACCACCATCTGAAATGCACGAGATGTGCGCAGACCCCGCGCAGCCGCGAGGAATGCACCTCGAGATAAACCTCCAGCTCGATAACGATACGCTCCCGGCGGCATTGAATGGGATATCGGCCTCATGCATGCCCCATAAGCACTGGCAGCGAAGATGGAGCTTACAGAAGACGGTACAAGCGCGTCCAGAGCTTCGAGAACCACGCGGGTTCACGAGCGCGAACCAAGTTCTCCGCGCCTCCGTGCTCTCCGGCGCCGTCACGCGCGAGCGTGAGCATGCAGCCCAGGGCCCTGTGGCATCCCCGCGAAAAACAAAATCAAGCCATGCCTGTTTGATGCTCGTCGCAGCCTCGGTAGCCGCCGCGTATGCCCTCCCGAGTGCGGTGCGGCAGGGATGCGGTCAACGTCTCCCAATCCACCATAGCCTCATCGTCGCACCTCGACAGCGGAGTGCACGTCCAGCCACAGCGAGATCGCAGGCCAGTTCAAGCTATAGCCTCCGCTGACCGTGCCGTGATCCCGAGCGAGGAGAATGCACCCCGGCCTATCCGGTGCGAGGCGAATGAACCCCGCACGGCCCATCGCCATTCGGGCTCTCGACGCCTGCCCAGTCGAACATCCTCATGGAACCCCGGCAAGTGGCACTGCCGCGAAGTCAACAGACCTCCAAGGCACGAGATCCCGACGCCGATGTATCAAGGCACACCGCCTGCACACGATCGTGCTTCACTCCAGCACTTCCTCTCCTTTGGCGAGTATCTTGGCGGCCACTTCGTGGACGGTCGCATCCGACGCGTATGCATCGATCGTGCAACGTGGAGTACACAACTCGGCACGACCTTGGCCATGCTAATGAGCGTCGTTGCACATGTCTGCAGGCACTCGATCACAATGCAACCATGAGTACTGCCCACTCAAATGCGCAATGAGCGTGATAACCAGTTGCAAGGTGAGTACGTGAATTGTACCTCTGGGGTGACGAGCAGTCCAAGGTGGACATCGCGCATGGCGTTGATTTGATACCGGATTCAGTAGATTGTGAGTTGCGATTGAGCATGGAAACCTATGGATACAGTGAATAGTATGACTTCGTACTGCGATTCTATCCTTCTCGTCTAGCAGCCTAGTTGTTCAGTCCCTTCAGCCGCCCCTTCACCCAAACGTCCTTCAGCGGGATCGCCCATACGCCCGGAGCAGCCCCATTCCGCCTCCACTCGAGCACCAGGTCCTTCGCCTCCACGGGCGGCACGTCCTTGTTCCGCGTCCCGACCGTGACGTGCAGCCGCTCGCGCACCTCCTGCGGCAGTGTCGCGACGAACGTCACCGCCTGCTCGTCGACCGCGCCCGGGTCGTCCGTCGCCACCGCGAGGTCGCTCACCGCGGCCGCGACGATCCGCTCGTTCCACACGAGATGCGCGAGCCGGAAGCTGAGCAGCGGCGGATGTGCCCGCGCGTGGAGCGCCATGCACCGGTCCCACAACGCCTGCTCGCCCGGGAGCGACCTGGAGTGCACGATGGTGATGTGCGGCCGCTGCGCTACGCGGTCTTTTGCGACAAGATTTTCCAAGACCTTCTTCCCCTGGGGCGGGACGTCCGCTGCGGCTGCGAGCACGGGCGCGAGGACGCTCTTGAGGTCAATCTCGGCAAGGATACCGAAGTACCGCGGGGCCTTGACGCTAGCTTCTTTAGTCGTCTTCTGAGACTCCTTCGCCTTGTTGCCGCGGCGCTTGGGCTCGTACCCGCGAGCAACAGCGAGTGCCTGGCCCATTTTCTCCTGGTCAGGGCGCTCGACGCCGAGGTACTCCACGCACGCGTTCACAGCGCGAGTCAGCGCGTCCTCAAGGCTTTCCTCGACGTCCATAGTCACGACAACGTCCGCCTCGGCATCGGTCAGCTCCTCGGCCTGCTTGAGGAACATCCAAAGCACCTCCTCGTGCGTCTTCGCTTCAGGGTCCGCGACGAGCGTCTGGTGCCTGTCCCCCCGCTGCACGATCCGGTCGCCGCAGATACGATGGATCGTCGCAGGTGGAAGGTCGAAGGACCAATTTAGCGCGAGCAGGCGCGCTGGCGGGTCAAACTTCTTCGCCACCTCGCGCATCTGCTCGCGGTGCTGCTTGATATGATTGTTCCTGCGATCGCAGTCAGCCTCCACGTCGGTGGGTGCGATACGATGCGCAAGGCTCACTTATCGGCGATAACAACCCTATGTTTCTTGAGCGCATCCGTGACGTTCTTCATGAAGATGGGTGCGGCTTTCCTCGCCTGTATGTCGTCGCTCTGGACGTGTCCGAACCCGAAGAGATAAGATAGAGCGACTGCGACCGACGTCTTGCCTGAAACCACGCTTAGTTGGCCGCCGCACCAATGGCCGAGCCAGCATGTGCGCACGCACCTACACCAGGGACGGCCACAGGCACGATGATAACCTTGCCCTCCTTCAGATTCACGTCCTTCTTGAGCCCGGTCTCCTCAGGCACCTCCGAAGCCGCCTTCTGCGCCTGCTTGCCCTGTCCGCTCTCGAGCCAGCGCAGGAAGCGCTCGCGCGTCGCGATGATGCCCTTGCCCTTCGTGTACTCCGCAAACTGGCTCTTGTCGCGCTTGATCTCGTCGCAGACCCACTTCACGTACAGCTTCGTCTCCGCGCGGCGCAGCTTGCTCTTCGGCACGAGCGACGGGTTCGGGCCCTTCGACAGGAGCGTCTTCGTGACCTCGCGCCAGTCGCGGTACATCATGTACGGCTCGTCGAACTTGATCTTGAAGAAGAAGGACGAACCCACTGGGTACGGCGACGCGCTCGCAGGCTTGCCGCCCTTCGTCGGGGGCTCCGTGACGTGCGTGCGCACGACGAAGCCCTCGAGCGCCTCCCCATTCCACTTGCCTGTGCGGCCGACCTCGTCGGTGAACTCGCGCACCTTCGCGATGCTGTCAAGTACCGTCGAGGGAGTCTTGATGAAGCCCCACTCTTCGGCGAACGCGTCGACAACGGGCTGCTCTTGCGTGTGGAAGCGCTTCGTGCACGAGTTCAGGCCGTGCAAGTGCAGTCCGGTCTTTTCGGGGCCGTATGGCAAGACGTGTTCCTCAAACGAGTCGTCGCAGAGCTGAAGCGCGGTTGGTATGCGTATCATGGCAGGATAATGTTTGAGCTTACCTCCGCGACGGCGGTCCAGTTCTTGTCCCAAAGCGTGCGCGCGAGCTGCTCTTCGGTCTTTCCGCGGTTTGCCAAGTGCTTGCGGAGCCAGCGTTCTCCAACTTGGGCGTGGCTCTCCCCTGCCGCCCCAGGAGAGGGCCCGAGCGAGTGCTTAGAGGTAACCAACACTTGTGTTGGGGTAAGAGCAGCGATGAATATGATGCAACCATTTGACTTGAGTGTGAGGGTGTAGGGAGCTGCGGTATGCGATTCCAGCGATGCCCACTACGGAGGATAGTTTAGCATATATGCATATGGTGCGTTCTTTGAGGCATATACGGCGAAAATCATGGGTATGTCCAACACTCACCGTCGTCCATGGCACTTCACCAATGTTAAAGAACTTATCATATCCCCTCGCGACGATGCGATGCTTCACGTGCCCAGCATCATCCTTGATGTCCTGCGTGAACAGACCGCGCGCAAGAGTAGGGAATGGTGACGGGATGTCATAGTATTTGAACTCGTTCATCTTCCAACTTTGGATCAGGATGTTAGGATCCGCGGGAGCCTTGTGTTCGGACGACCTGACGAGCTTCGGAGACTTCTTCGAGAGCTGCTGAAGTGCATCGATCAGGGCGGAATCCTCATCCTCGATGCGGAGAGACGAGAATATGTTTTGGAGCTCATCGGGGAGAGCAGGGGCCTCTGCGCCGGCGACAACGGGGGGAGGGGAAGGCGACCTGGGTGGGGAGGCCATCCTCTGGGTTTTCTGCGATCGTTTAGCGTACAACAAAACACCAGCCGTTGAGAATGGGCGGATGCTCCAGAGAATTTGTGAAGTCCTCAGGTATATGCGAGGAGGTGAGAGACGTTGAGTGACGAGGGGGCAAACGCGAGAGACGAGTGCGCGGTGAATGATGGAAAGTCACAGAAAGGCGGTGGCGAGCTGGTTGACTCGCCTTGCCGTGCTCGTACTTATACCTCGCAGACAAACGGCTTTGGCAGTGGTGGCGGAGACTCGAGAAATGGTTCGAGCAGTCGGTTGGCCTACGATGAGCTCAATGACATATGCGCGTTGTGATGGTGTGGTCCAAGTCGCGCTCTGCTCCGCCTCGGCGCGCCTACATCCTGCTCTACCGCCACCATCCTGCTCTACCGCCACCATCACCTATACCCGTCCTTGGCCTCTGTATCTCTGCCCTCCGCCTGCTCGAAGACAGGAGGAATTGGAGAATTACTCACAAAGTGTATTTCTGGCTTTGGACAGCGTGCCTATCCTGCAAACTCCCCCTGCGACGCAATCCTGGTGGACTCGTGACGACTTTGGCAGACCTCGTAGCTGGGACATTGCACTCGCGCCATACCTTCTATCGGACTGATACCCCGCCGCGTAGCCTAGCGCACCATGGATGACGAGACTGCAGAGATTGAGCTGGTAAGCCGTCATGTAGTTGCGCACCGACAGACAATATACGATCCGTACCTCCCTAGCTCGAGCAGAACCTCAACAAGACGCGCCAAATCTCTCAGCGTATGACTTGTGAGTGTCTATGATCGGCGAGGCAAGCCCCAGGTAGCATTATTCTCCAGCGATCCTCTCTAGCTTCGATACCCGCCTTGTGAAGCTCGAGAAGTCTATTCTACCGCTGTACAACTCCACGCAAGTACTCACGAGGAGAGCAAACAGTACGTGGAATCGCGGTACAGTAACCCCCATGCCGCGCTAAACGTAGATCCTGCTACAGACATTGAAAGCGCATTGCAGAAGATTGACGAGATTGCGAGCTATCATGAGGGCGTCGCAGCGGAGGAGGCTCTCATCTTGAGAGGGTGAGTGCTCTGCGATTGCTAGAACTGTACTAGGGCTCATGTTATTCCTTCAGCCCTCAGCCGAACCAACTCAGCGCATACACGGAGGTGCTAGAACGCATGAACGTCAGTGTCGCGTTCAACAGTACAGATTCACGAGACAAGGTAGGATAGCCCATTCGTATGACTGGCTACCTCGTTCACGTCCCATGCAGGCGCGCCTTGTAGAAAGCGGCGCGAAGAAACTCATACAACTCTACACGAAGCTGGTCGCCGAGGGCTCCTCCGGCGTACCTCCTGGCGGCGCGGAGTTCACCTCTGTACCATTCCCCGCCTCGCTCATGTCCACTCTCCAGCCCCTCGTGGCATTCCTACGCACTCTTCCTCTACCTGCCACACATCCATCGCACCCTGCAGCGTCCGGAATTCAGTCTGCTCTAAAGGATGCACAGAAGGGTTATGGTGACATGCGCGGTGCATGGGTGCGCAAGTGCCTCGAGACGTTTGGGAAGCGCGTTGTGGACCGCGCGGAGACGATCGACGGCGTTGCTGCGGGAAGGGAGGTCGGGAAGTGGACTGAGAACATGCTAGCCGTCGCCGACGTTCGTCACTTTTGCTTCCTTGACTCTGCGTCGTCGCTCATCGTTCACTTACCCAGGAAGAGTACAATCTGCTGCTCGAGCTCGCACCTCTCAACACGCCAGCCGCGATCAGCACAACATACGCCACGCTCATCTCCCCGCTCACGAATCTCTTCACCTCTACCCTCGGATCGCTCGGGTCGCTCATCAAGCGCAACTTGAACAAGAACACCTTCCTCGCACTCTCCGCTTACTCGTCCCTCACACCGCTACAACCGAGATGGAACGAGATCATGTCGCGGCGAGCAGACAGGAGGGAGAACGAGCTTAAAGAGGGCCTCCATTCTATCCGTGCGTCGTGCCTGCGCAGCTTCCCTGAGTTCCTCGCGGACATACGTTTGGCCGGCCTTGGGAAAGGTGGAGAGATCGGGACAGGCCTCGCCGACTTCACGATCTCAGTAAGCGTTCTCGTCTGTCATCGCAGTATCAGTATACTGAGTGCTATATGCGCAGACCGTCCAATATCTGGAGCGGATACCGGCGGTCCAGGACGCCGCAGCTTCGGCGCTTCTGACACTGGGTGACGGCAACTGGAGGATGGGCGAAGGTACGCAGGTCGGCAAGAGCAAACCTGGCGAAGTCGACGAGCAGACAGTGCTCCAACATTTCACTTGTGCGTCCGTTTTGTCCGCCTCTCGCATCAGCCTGACGTCATCGCAACGTAGACGATGTTGCGAACGCGACCGTACAGAGCCTACTGACTCTATCTCGCACGAACAAGCGTCCCGCGTTCGGTGCGATCTTCCTCCTCAACAACATCTCCTACCTCCGCACGCAGCTCCTCGTGCGCCCGCGCACGGACGTCCCCTCGATCCTCTCGCGGCCATCGCAGGAGCTGCTCAACTCCAACTTCCGCACCGCCAAGGCCGGCTACTTCGACGCCAACTTCTCGCCGCTGCTGCAGACACTCGTCGACGAGAAGGACAAGGGCAAGAGCGCAGTGAAGGAGAAGTTCACGCGCTTCTTCGACCTGCTCGACGAGGTCACCGAGCGCCACGCGATCGCGCGCGTGCTCACCGATGACCCGGACGGCCGCGCGACCGTCGCAGACGAGGCAGTGAAGCTTGTTGTGCCGTCGCTCCAGCGCTTCATCCAGCGCAATCTCGGAAAGGAGTTCAGCAAGAGTAAGTCAGCTCCTTGACTGATTACGGTATCGTCGCTCACCGTCACTCTCGAAGACCCACAGAAGTGTATGACTAATGATCTTGGTTCTGGCCGCGTGCGTATGACTGACCGTTCCCGACAGACATCAAGATGCCACCGGAGGAAGTTGAGGCTTTGATAAAGGGGTTCTACTCGTACGTAGTCATGTTTTGTGTTGCACTTATGTTCCTGATGTGCTGTCATTTAGAGGGGGAAGTGGTGGCTCTGTACCTACGGTGCCTGCACCCGAGAAGCTCACCAACACGCTGCTGCAGCAGGCCGGTTGGGGTTGGTAGTTGTTGTGTCCCTCGGGGATCCCTGTCCATATGTGTGCAAAAATATCACATGTTGTATATCACCGAGCTGTATGCTTAGTGTCTTCCTGGATCCCAATAGTTCTCTCCATACCACAACATCAATTCCTGCCCAGGTTGTATGGTCTTTGCTGTGATGATGGAAATTGGTCAATGTCTTGGGAGGCACATATGATTGGAACACACTCGAGAAGAAAACCACTCTGACTTCTCCGTCCACGCATCTGTCTGTGTTAAGTATATCAGTAGAGCTCCTTGCAACAATATGAATGCAGCTTACTTTGGCTCATAACATTGGCCTTTTTATCATCCCTTGGGTCATTGAAGTACCTGGTGGGGTTGCCAACGGTCGCTGCATCCAGGTTGTAGAGGTTCCCTGGTACATTGAAGAGGTAGTTGAGATGCCTTTGGGTGTTCACCATCCCTTGGGCCTGATCAAGTCTACGATCATTTAATCTAGTGCAGACATAATAATTATAATATCTATAACTCACCCTACTCCACCATCCTCATCCTCTGGATTGAATATAATCTCTGAGATATATTCTGTGTGTACATCAATAATGCTGGCTTTTGACCATGGGATTGGGTAATCACTCACCACCAACGAATGCACCTTTTGATATTGTATGCTCCGCAAAGGTCCCGAGTCCCCATGAGCCAATCTTTACAGAAACATGCTAGAGTAATTTTCATTAGTGATATTGACAAGTATATTCCTGCGAGCTTACTGGAAGTCTATTCAGCTGGGAATCCATGTTTGAGCACTGATGCTTTTGTATTGGTGTCTTCTTCCCTGTGGGATTATGGATGAACACCTTGAGACAGTGCAATGTGTAGTCATACTTGCCTTTCCGTCTGTAATGATATGTGCAAATTAGTGGCATGCGGAAAAGATGTTCCATTATTCTTACCTCCGCTTCAAGTTCTTGCACAGCTCAGGATTGCACTCTGTCACGACAGCATTGGCTAGATTGTTTTCACCCTCATCTGTAATGCCTAGTGGCCAAATCTTGGTCAATGTGTCCAAGCAGGTGCAGTCCCCAGGTTTGTCGCCTCCACACTTGCAGCCTCTTTGGCGCAAAGGACCTACAAATATCTCAACAAGTAAGATGATGCATGATTAGCATCAGGTTGTACACTCACAATTTGTTGCACATCTACATCTTCTTTGGCAGATTGTCCTATTTTTAACACAGGGACAGTTGTTGTGTTTTGTGCAAGGCCCAGGATGTACGCAGAAAGTAAGGCTAGTTATAATATGACTCATCAGAACAAATGTGAGCAGGGTTTCATTCAAGCGCTCATGATGCATACCTCTCACTGTCCAGATCAAAGTGACCCTCAGTATTTGTAGCCAGGGGTTGGCCATCAGGATACGTATAACAACGGTGATGAAAGACCTGATAAAGCCATGAATATATGGACCAGTATCGGACACAAAAGGTCTAACGTTGTAGCAGGTGGTCCTTGCTAGCGTAGCCAGCCTACATGGTCTATGGTCAGGGAATTGCTTCAATAGGTCACAAATGTCCTGGTCGAGGGAGGGCTCAGTCTGTACAAGATCACAGTCAGCCCAAGCGATGCAGCCTGACATTTTCGACGTGGATAGTTTTACCAGGAGCGGGGCATACCCAAACTGAAGGAAACAGTCATCCCCACACTTCACTTTACCCTTGTTGTGCAGTTCTTCATTGCTGATCGTCGGCGCGTCGACAGTGACGGGAGGGGTTCTCACGTCTACACTGGATGTGAAGGCCGCTCAGCTTTTCAGATGATGGCGGGCAACATACCGTGAGTGAAGCACTTGGCCCTGTTGCAGTTCACGCTGCCGCAGAAGTGCGAGACCAAACCGCTTACGGCGGCTAACAGACTGGTAGCAACCGACATCGAGGAAGCTCGGTGTTGTGGCAGTCTTTGACTTCCCCAGTCGGGCAAGTCACTGTCCGCCGTCAGTAACTTGTACACGCGCGGTAGACATTGCATACCGCTTCCTCAGAAACGACATGAAGGCTCCAGTAGGCGACGGGAGATACGGAGGCTTGAATCGGTCGATCTTCTCGTGATTGATATCGTGTTCCTCGAGACGAAGGAGGGCATCTGCGGCAACGAGTTTGACTGCAAAGGAGCGTTGTGGGAGGGCTGACGGTGAAGATATCATCGTCGATAGATGTTTACTCACAATCCACATCGAACCACTCCGTCTGCCACCCTAGTTGCACATGTTTCGAAACGTACTCCTCTACCTGAAAAGTCGGTTCGTCGGCGTACTGGACAAATTGGAGTATTCGTGCGTCGCCGCGGTATCGGATGCTCTCCGTAGACGGCGTGCAGGCCTCATACTTGGGATAGGCGTACGACGAAACCTGCGATAGAGCGAGAATGGTCCCCTCTGGGGAAGCAGAAAGCTGTAGACTATCAGAAAGTTCGAGAGAGATTGTGTGTCCAGGCATGTCTGGGTCGATTTCGTCAGGACCTATACCGCCAAAGAGGTCGTCTAGGGCCGGCGGGGAGTGGGGAGAAGCTACTTCCAGGGATCTGAGGAGTTGCGCGCTCTGAACGGCTTCCTGAGCGTAGAAATCGCCCCATGCAGTCCTGTACTGGTCGATAATGACACCAGAGACCTCGCGCTCCTCCTGCAGCCGCTGTTGGACGCGGCGCGCGTAGAGTTCCTGTTGGACACGCAGAGCGTCCTCGGGGTCGTCTTCCTCCAGAATGTGCGCGCTGGCGAGCTCTGACATGTTACCGTTGTTCGTGACAGAAGCTGAGCCGGAGTTCAAGAGCGTATCCAGCAGGTATATTCGAACGAAGTGAACGAGAGACGAAAGAGAGGCTGGCGGAGGCTGGCGGCGCGCTGCACGACGATCGATCGACGCGAATCACCTCGATCTTGGGCGCCTCCTTGAAGCACAGTGGCCGAGTCACAGAGTGTCACACAGTCGTCACCGAGCATAACGCGGCGCGGGGTGAGCAGCGACCACGACGACCGACCGCGCGCACACAACGTCGCGAAGCACGTCGAGCACCAGCCATGGCCGAGCGACTGAACCCCAACATGCTTTTCGCCAACTTTAACCAGGACTTCACGTGAGTGAGTCCGCCGCCATGGCACGCTCGCCCTCACTAACCACCCGCAGATGCATCTCCGTCGGTACTCGGAAAGGATACAGCATCACGAACTGCGACCCTTTCGGACGGGTGTATACCATGAGTGCGTAACAATACCTGCGTACGATGCGTCGTTTCTGACCCCTCGATAGACGACGGAGCACGGGGAATTGTGGAGATGCTGTTCTGCACATCACTGCTCGCGTTGGTCGGCGCCGCAGACCACCCTCAGCTCAGTCCACGGAAGCTGCAGATCGTGAATACCAAGGTATGTACAGCAACCTATCCGGTGCGATGGACAGTATACTGCCGCCCTACACGATTGTTGCACCCGCGACGTTGTCTGTGTGATCCTAATTCATGTCCCATGTAGCGGCAATCCATGATCTGTGAACTACTCTTCCCCTCTTCTATTCTCGCCGTCAAGATGAACCGCAAGACCCTCGTAATCGTGCTCGAAGTCGAAATATACATCTACGACATCTCGAACATGAAGCTCCTGCACGTCATCGAAACGACGCCCAACCCCAACGGTGAGTGCATCCGACCTTGTGCATATAACCCAATACCTACGTTCCGTAGCGATCGTCGCGCTCTCTCCTTCCGCCGACAACTCATACCTCGCATACCCCTCCCCCGTTCCTTCCCCCGCACTTGCTCAGACATCCGCGACACAGCAGCCCACGCCTGCTACACCTGCACCCTCCACCGGGGACGTCCTCCTCTTCTCCACACGCTCTCTGACTGTCGCGAACGTCATCCAAGCACACAAGTCCCCCATCTCCTTCCTCTCCATCAACTCCTCGGGCACCATGCTCGCCACCGCGTCCGAGAAAGGAACCGTCATCCGAGTCTGGAGCATCCCCGGCGCGGAGAAGCTCTACCAGTTCCGACGCGGAACGCGTGAAGCGCGCATCTACTCGATCAACTTCAACCTAGTTTCGACGCTCCTCGTTGTCAGTTCTGCACATGACACAGTGCATATATTCAAGCTTGGGCAAGGGAGGGGCGGTCCCTCGGTCGGTAGCTCGCAGTCGCCCTCGAGTCCCTCGGGGTCTATAGACAGCCGGGAAGGAGCCCAAGGATTGGACGGAGGGTACGACGCGTACGTTGACAAGAAGAAGGGCAACAGTGTTTCGTACGTCCCTCTTCACGCCGCTGCCGTGGCAGTCTTCTCACCTCAATCGACGTTTAGCTCGACATTGCGCAGGAGATCTGCTCATCTCACGAAGAACCTCACGTCGTCAGTAGGCGGATACCTCCCTAGCACGCTCACTGAGATGTGGGAGCCTTCGCGGGACTTCGCCTTCCTCCGGTTACCAACAAGCGGCGCGCGGTGCATCGCAGCCCTGAGCGGGTACGTCATAAACATAGCACCGTCATGCAGTAATACTGAACTCACGACTCCCACCTAGCACGATGCCGCAGGTCATGGTGATTTCCTCGGAGGGCTACTTCTACTCGTACAACATCGACCTCGAGAACGGCGGCGAGTGCTCGCTCATGAAGCAGTATAGGTGCGTCCCCAGTCGTACCCGTCTGCTGTCATCCCCACCATCTGACACTTCTTCACCAGTTTGCTTGACTCCAACGACGAGAAGAACGACTGAGACGCGATCTGGCAACCCGTGTCTGACCACGTCGATCATGCATTCTGCCAGGGAGCGCTGCTGTCTTGCCGCTGTTGGACGATTACGACCTTGACGATACCGCGGAGGAGATATCTTACACTGTAATTCTAAGTCCACTTCAGTTCTGTCGTATATGTCGGGCGCGATATCTGGAATGTCATCGGCTGCATCTCAATGTCGGCTATTGCTTCGAGCGAGAATGGTGGGCCCTGAGGCCCGAGGCCTAAATCGTGAATCGTGAAGTCTGCTCACGGGCAGCGTCGTAATATACGAGAAGGCGCAATGTACAGTACTATGGACACGAAACAGACAACAAACAAAACACATAGTAGTGGTAGTCGCACACAACGCAACCCGCCCTTCCATCCAGGCTACAGGGCTCCTCCGCCGAACGCTTGAACGCCGGCCAAGCACCCTGAGGGGTATAAACGAACCTCCGTTTACTCGTCGCCCCGCCGCGCGAGGAACACGCCCATGTCGCTCTTCGTGCGCTGGATGCCGCGCAGGCCTACGCTCGGGAACGACGCGGCAGGCAGCTCCCCTCCATCAGCCTTGCGCTCCCCCAGGCCCGCGTCCATCTGCAGCTCCTGGACGCCGCCAAGGTCGCCTGGGAACCCTTCAAACTCCTCTTCTACCCCGCGCGCGACAGTCGAGAGCGACATGCGGTGTCCGGGTGCGAACACGCGTGGGCCCGCGGCCGCGAGAGGCTCCGAGGCGGTGGGCGAGACGAGCGAGGCCGTCTGCGAGGCGGTCGCGGACGCGGACGAGCCCGAGACGGAGACGGAGATCGACTGCGCCTTCGGCCGCGTCGACTTGCGCCGGTGCTTCTTCGCGCCGTTGGGCGTGGACGCCGACGCCGGCGAGGGGAGCACGCCGTCCGACCCGGGCGAGAGCGGGGACAGCGGCGAGTGCGGCACCGGCTGCTGCGCGAGGAACTGGTGGTTGTACGGCGCGACGCCCGCGTACTGGTGCGCGTACGCCTGGGAGTTCGAGCCGGTCCCCGTCGAGCTCGAGCGCGTGTCGCTCGTGCCGCAGCGCCCGGTGACGGTGCTCCTGCGCGGGCGGCGGGTGTACGACTCGCCGCCGAAGTCCGCGCCGTCGGCCTCGACCTCGGCCTCGGCCTCTGCGGCGGCGAGCGCGGCGTCGGCGTCGAAGGGCTGCGCGAGCTGGCCGTGCGCGAACGGCCCGAAGTCTTGCGAGTCCGAGACGGACATCGAGCCGGAGCCGGAGCCGAGGCTGGGGGAGAAGGGCCCGGTGAGGTCGTATGCTGGGCCACTTCCCTGCAGCACGGGGTGCAGAGGTGAGGATGCGATGTATACCTCTAGCAGACGGAGAGAGAAAGATACGCACTTGGAAGCCCTCGAACTCCTCGTCCCCGTTCGTCTGCTGCTCCAGCGCCCGCGCCATCGCTGCCCGCTTCAGCTCGCGCTTCTCCCTCCGCCTCCGCCTCCTCTCCTCTTTCGCCCGCCGCTCCTCCTCCTCTCGCGCCAGCGCCTCCGCATGCCGCGCCGCGCTCAGCTCCTCAATCGCCGCCACATCGAGCGGGGCCGCGTCCGAGTCGAGCGTGTCCGTCGAGATCGTGCGCGAGCGCTGGCCCTCCGGCGCTGCGCCCGCGCCCGCGTCCGCGTCCTCGCCGTCGGACTCGGGGAGCTGGATGGCGGGCGCGCGCCCGAAGAGGTCGTAGCCGAAGACGCGGATGTGCTTGGGCGCGCTGCGCCGCGTCTTGTTGCGGTTCTTGCCCTTGCCTTTGCTCCTACGGCGGCGGTCGCTGCCGATGTTGGAGTGCAGCGAGAGCGCGTCGGCGTCGTCCGAGTCTGCGAGCAGGCCCTCGAGCTCGTCCGGGCGCGCGCGGGGAGGGGGGACGATGCCGTGCGCGAAGAGTGCATGTCGGTGTCCTTGCTGAGCTCGCCCTGGGGTCGAGCTGTTGTCCTCGGCATCGGAGGGAGCATCGGACTTGAGGCAGGGCAGGCAGGATGAGAAGGCGGCCTGGAAGGAGTCTGACCAAGAGAAGTGCATGTAAGCCATGGTGGTGCGAGAAGACTGAGAAGAGTCGCTAAGTGCTGCGGGACGTGCGCAGAGGTGCGGGGCGTGGCTGCGGATTCGTCCAAGTCGAGCTCAGGGTTGTATGTGGCAGTCGGGGAGGGTCATGAGTACGTGAAATGGAGAGAGGAGAGAGGGCAGATCGCACGAGGCAGCAGCCGTGCAGTTGGTGAGAGAGAAGCAGCACACAATCACGGCGCCGGTAACCTCCTTCGAGCAACACCCGCGGCCCGTTACGAACAGTCGTCCCACATCGTCTCGCACTCTTTCTCTTTCTCTGCAATGTGATTCTGGTATTGCACATCAATACAGCATACATGTTTCAGACCGCAGGCCGTAGTAATTTACATTCCAGCGAGTGCGGCGATAACCGCGCAAGATCTACTCGGATGCTGGTTCGCATGAAATCAAGGATTGCTGTGCTCGTTAGCAGCTAGGGTGCACGATGTTCGCATCGGAACAACAGGTATATCATCGTAGAGGGATGTCTCTCTTACCTCGGGACCAGCTGAAAGGCGAATGAAGAATGTGCCAGACACGCGCGGCAAGGTATAATGCCTGCGGTACACCAGTATAGCAGTCAGACCGCACAGACCTGATAGAATTGCTTAGGGAAACGAGTTCAGCATTGCAGACTACAGAAAATACAATACACACAGGAGATAACACAGCGCTGACCGTAACCAAACTTGAAAGTCCTTGCTCTGCCGAAATCCGCTCAGTCTTCCGTGCTGCCTTCTGTATTCCGCGAGTTCCCGCCAGGTGTCGACTGATGCTACAACATGCCGAGTCAGTCAAGTCCAGCCACCGTATGTTCATCTATTGGAGCGACCCATGCCCGTAAAACACTCACCTGCCTGAGCTTCGCCAAATGGATCTTCAGCGTCTCCGCGTAGTTCTCAAATCCGAGGGTGACCATCGCATAGAGGATGTCCTCCCCGCCGATCGTCTTGCGTTTCTCCATCTGGCACTTCTCCGCCGCCTCGGAGGTGATGAACGAGATGAACTCGGACACACACTCCTGCACGCACTCCTTCGCCTCTTTCGAGATCTTCGCCGTCGCGGGGACGGCGCCCTTCATGATCCGCGAGACGTTCGCGATCTATTGCGCGGGAGAGGTCAGCGGTCGATGTTGGACGCCAAGGGGGATGCTGAGAAGACGTACAGGAAGAAAGCGATCCTGCTCGCGGTACTCGCCAACCTCCTGCTCCGTGATGGGCGCGGGCGAGGGCGCGTCCTGAACCGGCTGGGGTACGACGCCCGAGCCGTCGTCTTGCGGGGCAATGGGCGGGGGTGCGAAGTCGGACATGGCAGAGTGAGCGGACGCTGAGAGAGCGAGCGAGAGTCGCGGTTGCACAAGCAACCAGAAGTGCTACGGCTACGCAGCTAGAGACGTTCGAGGGACGGTCGCGGTCGTTGAGAGCATCGGTGCGCACTCGAGCGCTTCACGGCGCGAGACAGTCCTGGGAAGCTGCACGTGATATGACGTACCAGGCTCTCCCCGCTTGTCCCCGTCGTAGACGTCGAGGCTGGGTCGAGGGAGGCTTGCTCTGAACCTGCACGCCTTTGACGAAGACAATAATACGACAAGCATAACGGGTCAGGACAACACACCTGAGTTTATAGGGGCCATAGGCGTGCTACAGAACGTCCGACATTATCAGTCGTCGTACAGGCACTGCAGGTCAATGTCGATCACAACGCCTCGCCATGCTCATACTGCTACTCCTGGTATGCTTATATGCGTTCAGTTGGATGGACACGAAGAGAGTTGCTCTCGCCGAGGACGCGACGCGACGCGCTCTGGTACGCGCGTAGCAGTATGACACGCGTGACGACACGCGGCTCTGCGCGCGCAGCGTGACAAAGACGGCTTGCTCACCTTGTCCTCCCTCCTCGTCCTCCGCTGCATCTGTTCTGCATCGCTCTTATCTACATCCCAGCGGAATATACATCTATACCGGCAGCTACGAGCAGCAAATACGAGGAGGTTGGCATATATCTGGCGGACGATCTACCCTGTGCATGGAGTGTCCAAACTGTGAACTCACCCAGCGGAGATTCTACTGCGAGAACTGTCTCCGACAACAGTATGTAGTCATTCCTAAGCCCTCAATCTACCCTCCTTCCATGCTGACAAAATCCCCCGTAGTTTGCTTAACTTCCGGTCACAAACCCAGCATGCTGCGGCAGACCGAGACGCTCACATCGCCGCAGCGGAGAAAGCCCTTGGTTCAGTCGTAGACCCCGCACGTCTCAGAAGAGCCGAACTCAAGGGCCGCGAGGAGAGGGTCCAAGAGATTTGGGATGGCGTGAACCAAGTCCGAGCGACGAATGATCGACGTACGCACAGCATCCCTTCCCGCTTCGCTTATACGATCTGACTTTGAGCAGTGCGCGAACGCGTACAGACTCTGAGGAACTCGCTCGCCACCCGACGGCGGACCCTTGCCATCGCTACCTCCACCTTCGCGCATTCGCACGCGTCGACACCATCAACTTCCGCGTCCCCACCCTACGCACCCGCATCCGGATCACCGCAGCTGGGTCGGGGCACACCATCCAGCCGCCCTACGTCCTCAATATCCTCCCACTCACCATCACCATCACCCTCAAATACGCCATCGGCCCCGCGCCCCCTTGCCTCCAGACCCGTAAGCACCGGCTTCTTCACCTCAACGTCCCCGCAAGCCGCTCGCTCCCCATTCTCCCTCGCGTCCACACCGCCGCAAAGTTACTCTCGCCCCTCTGCGCTTACTGGAGGGCACGGGAGGACAGTTTCAGGACCTGTCCCTGGGAGCGCACCGTACGGAACCCCACCGCCCACGCGCGGCATCGACCCGCTCGCGAGGCAGATCGATGAGATGCAAGCCCAGCTGGCCGCACTCTCGGATACCATCGCGAGGGCGCGCTCAGGGCTGGTACAGGAGCTCGTGGAGGTGTTCAGCGTTGTGGAAGTGGGT
Organism: Trametes sp. AH28-2; assembly: GCA_001304625.1. Taxonomy (NCBI): domain Eukaryota; kingdom Fungi; phylum Basidiomycota; class Agaricomycetes; order Polyporales; family Polyporaceae; genus Trametes; species Trametes sp. AH28-2. The sequence continues at coordinate 99,783 of KQ464077.1, read as the reverse complement.
GGGCGACCGCCATTGGGCGGGAAGGCAGGCACGAAGGGCGAATGGACGATTGGAGGGCTGGTCCTGCCCGTTCCAGGAGATATCAGACGTAGGTCCTCTCTTGACGCTGAGTGCGCCCTCTCAACTCATACCCTCTCCAGGGTATCCTCCCGATCACATCAACGCGGTGTTGACGCACACTATACACTTCGTGACGCTCCTCGCGTTCTACCTCGGCATCAAGCTGCCATTCGAGATAGTCTGGAGCAGGTCGTCTACACCGCCTTCGGGCACAACAAAGGGGAGCGGCCTGCTCGGCGTCGGTATACCCTGGATCGGCGCGACGCGCGGGGGCGAGAGCGGAGGCTGGGCAAGGTCAGTCTTGAATCCCTTCAGGACTCGATATTCGTGCTTATATGCGCATCCTTTCGTCAGATGGTCGACGAAACAGCCGTTGCATGTCTCCTCCGCACCCCCACCCGCCTCCTCCAGCACCAGCTCCCCGTCCTCGTCCTCCCGGCCCTCCTCCCACCGATCCTCCACCTCCCCCTCTTCCACCACCAGCACCTCCACACACACCCGCACCCCCTCCCTATCCTCCTCCCTCTCCGGCTCCGCCCTCGCCGACTCGCAGCTCGCCTCCTCCCCCCCGCCCTCGACCGCGTCCTCCCCGGGGGGCGCGTTCACGACCGCGCTCGCGATGCTCCTCTACGACGTCTGCTACCTCGACTTCAGCCAGCTGCTGCAGGCGACGGCGGCGACGCCTGCGCGCGTGCGCGCACGGGGGACGAGCGGGAAGGAGGTGCGGAGGAGGGAGGAGCGGATTGTCGAGGAGGACGAGGGCTGGGACCTGCTCGATGAGGACTTCGTCGAGTAGGCTTTTCTGGTTTCTCTTGCTCTTTCGCCGTACGGATTCGGATAATGTAAGTTCAGGATGTATACCGCCCACGACTCAGTTGTATCTCTAGCTCTGTAGATGTAGAGGCGGCAGGACCCCTCCGGATCGTTACCCCTTGATAATAATCGCGTCGCATCCTCTCACTTTGGATACTTTGGACACACCATCGCGCGCGAAATGTCGGCGATACTTCATGTATATGTATCGAATAGCTCATGATATAGGCAATAGATAATAATTGGTGCATCAGACGAGGCGGGGGGTGACATGGACAGCGAGGCAGTCTGGGTGCACAGCGGCCGGCGTAAGCACGGCCGGGCAAGATGGGCGAGAGAGACTGAGATATAGACGAGGGACGAAGAGACGAGTTCGGGGGACCAGGGGATAGAGTAAGAAGGGGAGAGACGAGGGATGAGAGACGAGAGGAGAAGCGAGCAGCAGCGATATCAAGTACACAGCGAAAGCAAGTACATAACTGCATAAGTTCAAGGCGAGAGATGAGATGCATGTGCGGGTGTGGGTGCGGGTGTGTGGAGCGGCGGCGGTGTATAGCGACAATGGTGGTTCGTGCGGGGAAGAGGGGGGGGGAGGTGCAGGCGGGAGATGTCAAGTGGGATGGGTTTGGGGGATGGGATGGGGATGGGATGAGAGAGTATGTTGTCCATAGGGCGGTATAGATGCGAGGATGAAATGCAAGACGTATCAATACAGATGGGATGCTGACGACCTTCCCGGAGCATACTCGAGGCATCTACACCTCCCGCCTCCGCGCTCCTTGCTTCTACCAATCATAGTCAGGTGCCCATTCAAGCAGGCATCGCGCTCATCCGCCTCGCCGCCTTCGTCGCGGACCCAGCGGAGCTCGCCGAGCTCACGCTCCCCGTGCTCGAGCGCGACGACGGCGCCGAGTTCTCCTTCTCCTCCGGCTCGCTCGCGGACGACATCGACGGCAGCTTCTCCAGCTTCGCCAACGTCTCCTTGCTCGACGTCGATGCGCGCAGCTTCGACGGCTCGAGGACCGACGCCGACACCCGCCGTTGGTGCGCGGGCGCCTTGATCGTGCTCGGGGTCGAGCCCGCACGGGCGGAGGGCCCAGAGGGGATACGTGTAGGCGTTGCCGTGGCCGACTGGCTGCGAGAGACAGATGGGGGAGGGCCCATGGCACCTTCGACGGACGGACGCTTGATGGGACCGGGCTTTGAGGTGCTCGCGGAACCGTTCGCGCGGATGCTTGCGCCGAACGCAGGCTTGGTCACCGTCGACGGCGTCGCACTCATGCGGCGGTCCTTGGCGACGCTGCCGGTATCAGAGAGCGCAGAGGGCGGGCGGGAGCCGGCGACGCTGGGGGTGCCGAAGATGGACGACTCGCGACGCGATGCGGGGACCTTGGCAGTGGACGCGGGCGTGCTGCCGGCAGTGCCACGGACGTTGAGACGCCTCTTCAGCTACAATGGGACAGTACGGTGAGCAACGCAGCGTGGCAGCGACATGGACCGTAAAAACTGACCATCTCGAGCTCCTGCTGCTTCGAGTCTAGAGCGATGTTCAGGCCATCGAGGTCCTCCTTGTCTTGCTGGTGCTTCTTCGCGTACTGCACCAGCTTCACCTCCTTGTCCGCGCTCTCCTGCTGGAGCTCGTGGACCTGGCGGCGCAGGCGCTCGACCTCCGCGCTGAGCGCGGCGGTGCGCTCCTTCAGGCTCTCGAGCTGCACGTCCGCCTCCGCCTTCTCGCGCACCATCGCCTCCATCGCCGCGCGCGCCTCGACCTCGCGCGCGACGACGTCCTGCAGCGTGCGGCTCTGCTCGTTCACGATCCGCGCGTGCTCACGCTTCATCTTCGCGATCTCGCTCTGTGCCGTCTCCGCGTCCGTCTCGCGCTCGGTCTGCTTCTTCGAGAGCTCGGAGAGCTCTGCTTCGCGCTCGCGCAGCCGCGTCTCCAGACGGGTCGCGCGCTCCTCGGCGAACGTCTGCTCCCGCTCGAGCGCGGTCACCTTGTCTTCGCGTTCGCGGAGAGCACGTGTGAGCTCCTCGGCGTGCTCCTGCTCAGCGCGCAGCTGCTCATCAACCTGTAGAACGAATGTTAGACGAGCGCAACAGCAATGTGTGAGAGAGATTCGTACCTCGCTGCGCTCCTTCTCGAGCTCCTCCTTCGTAGCCCAGAGGTCCTGCACCTCCGCCTCGAGCTCGTTCTTCCTGTTCTCCGCCTGCGTCCACTCGCCTTCCATCTCACCGATGCGCGCGTTCAGCGCCTCGACCTCCTCACGCATCTCATCGCGCTCGCGCTCGAGCTCCGCGATGCGCTCCGTCTGCGCCTCCGTGCTGCGCCACTGCGCCTCGAGCTCCGCCTTGAGCACCGCGAGCTCGCCGTTCGCGCGCAGCGCGTCCTCGCGTGCGTCCGCGAGCCGCGTCTCCATCGCGAGCTGCTGTGCATGCAGCGCGTCGTTTGTCGCCTTCGCCGCCTTCAGCTCGTCGTCGAGCGCGGCCGTCGAGATCACGCGTGACCGCTCCGCCTCCTCCATCATGCTCACGTCCATTGACTCCATCTGCTCGCGCGCGAGCGCGATCCCGTTCTTGAGCTCGCGCTCCGCCTCGTCCCGCCGCGCGAGCTCCTCCTTGACGCTCTCGAGGGCGGCCTTGGTCTCCTGGAGCTCCTCGGTCGTGCGCTGTTCCCGCCGCTCGGACGCGACCTTCTCGCGCTCGAGCTCCTCGATACGCCGGTGGAGCGTGCGCAGGGCCTGGCCGCTCGCCTCGTCCATGACGCTGCGTTCCTGGCTTTCCTCGCGGCTGCGGTCGAGCTCGTCCTGCATCGTGTGCACGTAGCGCTCGAGCTCGGCGACGCGTTTGCGCCAGCGTCCGTTGATACCCTTGCGCTTCTCGCATTCCTTCTCCGATTCCTCAAGTCTCGCGCGCAGCATCTGCGCGAGCTCATCCCGCGCACCGAGGTCGACCTCATACTGGGCACACAACTCGGTTTGAAGAGCGAGTTGCGTTCTTAGCGAGAGGATAAGGTCGTCCTCGCGAGAAGCTTTCCGGCTATGAGCAGGTGCGGATGAAGGAGGGGTTGGAGGAACACCAGTGCCAGGAGTATAGTAGGCCCTTGCATTCGCTCCGAAGGGATCCTTCTCCTTCTCCGGAGACTCGGGAGTAGGGTACAGAACCAATGCGCTGGAAGACCTGTCATCGATGTCTGCTTCTGGGAGAGGAGCCTCTCTAGGGGTCGAAGAGGGTGCGAACGAGTGGAAGACAGTATCGCTGTAAGCGCGATTGCGCTTAAGCTTCAAAGAGCCTCTTGAGAACGAGCTAGAGGAGTTGGCAGAGGCAGGAGAGTCCCGGCCGCCGCTCGCGAGTGAATGAAAGACCGTCTGGCCGAAGCTGAACGACTGGCTACGGTCATGCATGCCGGACACGGGACGATTTGACGGTGTACTTGAACGGAACTCCCCGTCGAGCTGATGACGAAGCATCGTACCGTCAGTGTCCGCGTCTGACGGAAGCTCAATAGCAGTGTCAAGCAGCGGTGTGTCCTTGTCGATAGGTATCGGCGGCAGGTCGATATCCTGGGAGAGGTCAAAGAGGTTCGAGTGATTGGGGGGAGGGAGAGGCTTCATAATCGAAGACTGTGGTGGGGAGAACACGTCCGCGAGGGGCGGCCGCACAGGTGTGCTACTGCTCGCCTTGATTCGTGCACCGAAGGAGGCAGGTTCTGGTTCGCTGCCTGTCGCGCTGGCCGCAGACGCGTCGGGGCTGATGAACTTGTAGGCATCGCGGGAGAAGAAGCGGACACTCTGGCCTGTCGCAGGCGTATTGGGGTCGCGGAGGATGGAACGTAATGAGTTGAACTTGTCAGCGACGGGGGTATTGGGTGCACGAGCGATTTCTGGTGAACGTATGGAGTCTTGGGATGGTCGTGGTTGACTTGACTCTATCGAGGCACGGCTGGAAGAGGCGTCAGAGGCTATGGAGCCTGCGCAGTCGAGGTCAGCATTGGACGTCCGAGGAACGTTGTGAAATGTATTCAGAAAGGGACACTAGTCGCTTCACAAGCAAGTGGAACCAGGAAGCATCCACACGCCGCCGAGCATGTGTAGCGTGCTACGGAGAGAAGTGCACGCTGCAGAAGGTAAAGCGAATAAAGAGAACAGAATGCAGTGCAGTACGCAGGATGCCAGTCCATGCTCGGCCCCTGCATAGAATGAACAGAGGTAGAAATGGAGAGGACAGCTGACATCATAGACAGGCAGCTGCGAGGGCGTCTGCGCCAGGGTGGCAGCGGTGTGATGGCATCCCCGGGTGCGGTCGTGCGCGACGCAAGCAAGCAACACGGGCCATAGAGACCAGCAGAATAGCAAGAGCAAGAAGAGAACGGTACTCACTAGCAGAGTTAGGTGCGATGGAGGACTTTACTTTCTTCAGTTGGGGGATGGAGAGCTTCAGCGATAGCTGGGAGCCCTGGTCGTTGTCTCCCCACGTCTTGGGCGTACGCTTGAAGATACCGCGTCGACCATGCTTGGATGGCGATGCTGGGGGGCTTGGTGTCGGGAAGGGGACCTCGGAGGGCTCGTGGAAGTTGGAGAGGTTCGGGTGCTGGTTGAAGACGGTGGAGAGGACGGAGGGCGGCTTTAGGACGTCGTCGTGTTCGGTGGTGTCGATGATGGGTGTCTCGGGGCGCTTTAGAGCGCTGCTGATTTTTGACCACATTGCTGGGGGGTGGTGTGTCGCCGCTGTGGGTGAAAGGGGGTTAGAGGCGGGGAGGGCGGGAGGTAAGCGACATCAACGAGAGAGACAAGAGCAACCAGCGCCAATGTTCAACTTCGCCACTCCCCCGCCTACCGCGTAGGACACGTGATCGTGTATCGACGCGCTTCCAACACGTCGCGTCACACCCACTCTCCCGCCAACCGCAGCTCTGCAATTTCGTACTGACGCGGATCTTCACTCGAACGAGCTCAGAGGGTCGACTGTGTCTCGACCTTTGAGTCGTCACGTTCAAGCAGAACCTTGTTCTGTATACACTAACAGATATACAGTTATAGCCGTACGCGTAACCAACTATTGAGCACGTATTCGTATTCCAATCCACATCCTTGTAAGTAGTTCGCCTCTGGCTTTAACCGAAACAGTAACATGGGTGATTAGTAACTAAGATCATCCTTCTCCTCCAGCCGGCGCACACGTTCCACCCTCCAGTGTCCCCCATCGCAGGCGCGCGAGACGAAATACCCCGGGCAGAACTGCACCCTCCGCAGCGTCGGGCAGTACCTGTTGTACGGGATCACCAAGTTCGCAATCTCCTCGTCAATTGACTCGAACGAGTCGTCGTACAGGTAGGGCGGATGTTCCGGCTTAGCCATCGCCTGCCCCGCCTGCGGGTACAGCTCGAGCGTGTGCAAGTGCGGCATCTTGGACAGGAATTCGGGGCCAAGCGCCACCAGGAAGTCCTGTATAACACGGGAATGTCATGAGCAACGTACAAAGACCAGATACGTGAGACGACGCGCACCTCGCTCGGTTTCTCGGAGCCCTCGTAGACGATCTTGAGGCGGCGGAGCTGCTTAAACAGCTTCGCCACCGCAGACATCACCTCCGCGTCCCACCCGCGCAGCTCCAGCATGAGCATCTTCAGCCCCGGCCGGCTGACCGACACGTTCTCGAGCGCGTTGATCGCCTCCCTGCCGCCCAGCGCGCACTTCAGCACGCCCAGCGCCTCGATCTTGCGCGCCGACGCGACCAACGTAGCGGTCTCCACCGGTGCCGCGAACCGCTCGAGCCCGAACGGCAGCGCCTGCGGGGCGATCGCCACGTTCTGCGGCACGAAGAGATGCGTCGAGAGCGTGCGCAGGTTCTGCGCCTGGATCGCGAAGTGGTACAGGTGCGACTCCGGGAAGTTGTTCTCCCCCGCGAACATCGGCTGCGCCTCCCCGTCGACGACCCGCCGGCGCACGACGAAGACGTGCGCGAGGCCCGTGGGGATGAGCCACCCGCGCGCGGCCGCGTCCCACGCGTTGTAGATGAGGCGGAACACGTCCGCGCTCGAGTCGACGGTGAGCGTGCGGAGGCGCCGCGCGAGGCACAGCGTGAGCACCGGCGCGAGGTGCTCGTCGAACTGCACCTGCACCTGGTTGGCGAACCCCATCGAGATCCGCCGCCGGGGGCGGGGGGGGGCCGCCGCGCCCCTCGTTGAAGAGGCACAGGTCGAGCCGGAGCGTGCGCAGCTGCGGCAGGCTGTGGACGAGCGCGAGGTGCGTGTTGGTAAGGATCATGTCCGTGAATGCGAGCTTGGTGATGTTCTTGAACGTCTGGATGCGCGCGAACATCGCGCCGTGCAGCGCGGGAGACGCGAATCCGCCCCGGGACTCCCGGTACAGGTCGTAGAACTGGAGCGACTCGTGCAGGAGCACGCCATCCCCAAGCAAGCGAGGGCTGCGCGACGGCGGTGGCTCGGGGCGCCCGTCGACTCCGATGAGCTTGACGGACATGCCGGGAAGGACGGAGGACACCCCTAAGTCGAGAGAGCGCACCGCAGCGGCCATGCCGGGGTAGGCGTCCCAGATCGGCAGGCTTTGCGCTGCATGCGCGGGCTTCGACCATACAATGTCGCGGTGAAGGGAGCGGACGGAGAGGTCGTAGAACTTGCGGCAGGCGAGGCTCAAGCTGTGGATGTCCGCGCGCTCGGGCACAAGCTCGAGGATTTCAAGCCAGATCTCCGCCGGGATTCTCTCCTGCGGAGTGGCGAGCTGCTGAGCGGTGTCCATCGTGGTGAGGGGTAAGAGGCGTGGGCGACAATAACTTTGTGCGTTCGCGTGTATGCCTGTGCGGTGCCTAGACGTCAACGAATGATCAGATTGAGGTATAATCATGCACGTCGCTTCGCATACCAGTTTGTATCCGCGAGGGCGTCCGCAGCCTACAGAAGTGGCAGTGGTGCCACTGATTACTGTGGTGGTACCTGATGGTACGGAAGCAAGGAGGATTCCTTTCTCAGGGCGGGAGGCTGGAGCAAAGGAGTACTGAAGTGTCGGGCCGACGCGCGCGTACTTATACGTCTCCGGCTTGCCGGCGCCTAGCGAAAACTAGCACCGCCTGGCTCTCGGTTTGCGTGTACTCAGTACTCGGTGCTCGGTGCTCACCATTTCGCCATAAGCATGCCATTCGAGCGGGAGAGACATTTTGCCAACAGCGTTGGTGAGTGAACATGACAACAGAGCCTGCAGGCTGCAGTCTGTTCCTGTTGCTCGACGGCAGGGCTCTTCACAAAATTGATCGCGGCAAATCCCGACAGACTCCGGACGCTGCACCGCACGTACCGCAAAACCCTTTCAAGGACAACTGCGATGGTACTCTTCGTATCAATGCATACAAGAGGGGGCGCGGTAAACACCACAAGGAACCACAAACATCAAGAGAGAACAAACAGAGTGATCAGCTAATGCTTCAGGCGGAGCACCGGGTGAGCTTCGACTTTGTTACGCTCTCGCTCATTGGCGCTCTCGCTTGCCATGAAAGTCTTTGAGTGATATGTCGAAGGGTGCAACCAATATAAATCCTGCGACTCGCGAGCCAGGAATGAGATGAATAGGTATATTCGTTTGGCGTTACTTTTCCCCAATAATCCAACGTGATACACTTGCGTTGCTACAACATTCCGTTCCACCGAAGAGTCCGTCCAGTCTACTCGTAAATACCCGTGTAAATATGTCGTAGACCATAAAATTTACCAAGACACCGCTCAGCAGCCCGAAGGAACCGTGCTGTCGTCGTTGTGGTTGGCCGCGTTGACACCGAGACCGCGGCTCGCGAACGCGTTCCAGAGCGTGCACTTGTTCGCGCCGCCGTAGCGGTTCGCGTCCGCCTGGATCCACGCGTCGCGCGCGGAGGTGAACGTCGGGTTGCACGGCTGCAGCGAGAGCGCGTCGATGAAGAGGTGGAGGAAGACGACGTTGCCCGCCGTGCCGGACGCGTCCGTGCGCGCGGTCGCGGAGAATCCGCGCGCCTTGACGAGCGCGGCGTACACGTTGTGCAGCGTGTTCGCCCAGACCTCGCCGATGTTGTGCACCTCGTTGAGTTGCTTCACGGACGAGTACCGGAGCGGGTTCACCGACGCGGAGGTCGAGTAGGGGTGCGAGCGGATGCCGGCGGGGTCGTTGATGACGTACTGGCCCATCACGTAGTCGGGGACGGAGGAGTCGGTCTTCTCGACCCAGCTGTGAGTTGATATCGTCAGCATTGGATGGGAGGAGAGCCATGAAGACGATTAGGGACGTACTCAGCGAAAGCGTCGGACCAGCCCTCACCGAGACCACCAGCCTCAGTGCTCTGCAGGCACCGGCCAGTGCCACCACCGGTGAGGCGGTTGGTGAGACCGTGCGTGTTCTCGTGCGAGACAATGTCGTTCTCGAGGGCGCCGTCGCGCTGGGGGCTGGTGAGGTCCCAGAGGAACATGCGCATCGCGCCGCTCTGGCCGTCGGGAGGCGTCGAGAAGTCCGCGTTGTCGGTGCCGGCGGAGTCCTGGACGGAGACGGTGACGCGGTCGTTGCCCTTGCCGCCCTTGCCGAAGTTGTTCTTCTGGAAGTTAAACGCGGCCTCGGTGAAGCCGTACTTGTACGTGATGTCGTGGATCGTGTTCACGATGTAGAACGCGTTCACGCGCGCGGCGTTCACGTTCGCGGTCGTCGTCGGCGACGCGTTCGCATTCGCGGGGTAGTTGAACACGAGACCGGAGCTCGACTGCGAGGTCGTCGAGGACTGGCTGCCCTTGAACGCGATCGCATTGTTGCCCGCGGTGGTGGTGGTCGAGGTCGTGCCATCGTTGTGCCAGCCCTGAGGGGAGGAAGTGGTGTCCTGAGGGTCGGTCAGGGTCTGGAAGCCCTGGGTGAGGGTCTCCTTCCAGATGGGCAGGACAAGGTACTGTAAAGGCACGATCAGCTTGGCATATTGCAACGGGAAGATCACACGACTCACAGAAGCCTTGCTGACGAAGTCCGTGACCGAGACGAGCTCGCCGGAGTGGGCGTCGACGAACGCCTCGAACCACGTGCCGGCCTCCTCATTGCGGACCTGGAAGACGTGGGTGAGGGCGACGGAGCCGTCCTCCTTCGCGAACCACTCGAGTGTGGGCTCGGGGAAGTTCTCCGCGTCGTGGGTGCCCTTGAGGAGCTCCTCGGCCGAGGCGATCGCGTCCTCGACCTTGACGGACGGCTCGGTGGAGAGCTTCGCCTTCGGGAGCTTGACGAAGGAGCTGCCGAACGCGACGACCTTGTTGTCCTTGTTGAAGGCGACGTTCGCGACGGCGTTCGCGAAGGGGATGCCGTTCAGCTGCTGCTTGACGTAGACATGGTGCGCGGCCTCGCCCTCGAACGAGGAGCGGACGTGCACGGCGTCGGAGTCAACGCCGGCGCGCGACTGGATGAAGGCGATCGCCGAGTCCTCAATGGACGCGTCGGCCCGCTTAGACAGAGGGTGCTCGATACCAGCCCCGAAGGTCTGCGAGGGTGGAGGTCAACGGTGAGCGGTGCGGTGCGGGCGAGGAGCGTACCTCGTAGGACGACTCGGGGTTGTACGCCGTGACAGTGAGGTCCCGGCTGATCTCACGAGTGCGGTGAGTCGCGAACTTGGAGCTCGCGGGGTAGGGCACCGCAGTCGCCGTGGTCGCGCAGAGCACCGCGAGGAAGACGGAAGCAAAGACCTTCTTGAATGCGAACATTGTTCAAGTGTGGGAGATAGGCGTCCGTGAACGGTGTGGGGGAGTGCGCGAGTGCGGGAGGTGAGACTGGGACTGGTGAAAGTCTGTCTGGAGCGATGACCGAGTGGAGATCGCCTGGAGAACCGGAGGAAGAGCGGGGCGCGGCCTTTATACCTCGCAGCTATCGCAGCACAATGCGCTCGGCAGTGATAGAGGTCGTGAACCTGAGAAGGACCACGTTGCGACGAGGCGACCCGCATGGCTACCAGTCCACGCAGGTAGCGAAAGGCCGACTCTGGTCTGTGCTGTATGCGCTGGACCGGGCCATCACGAGGTTACGAAGAGTTGCGCGAGAGGGCGTGATAGGGTAGCTTGCGCGCGGAGGCATCCTGCATGCGACCGTGAGCGTGGTACTTCCCCTCGAAGAACGGATTTAATGATCCGCCGGCGTCCCCAACTGGGGTTCGGTGATGAGCTTCCTCGACGATCGGACGCCAAAAGATATAGACACTCACATGGATTTACGTCGGTGTTTCATGAAGCAACTAACAGTTGGGTCTAAACTGCTGCTCCGGCGTAAAGATGTTGGCCGGGTATCCGTATCGTCCGCCTCGACGATGCGAGTCGCGTGGCTTCCTGCCTGTAGATCCGTTGAATTGCCTGGTGTCTATCTGCGTTCTGAGCGAACAGTGTCACAAGGTTCCCCGTTGCAAGTAAGGAAGGAGGATCGGTAGCACACCGCTACCTTCCAATGGAAGCAGATGCCAAGCCGGCGGCCTCGAGGTTCTGCCTAATGACAACACAAGTCAGTAGAACGACGTTATCCGCAACCAGGCGCAACCCCACGTCTGCAGCGCCACAAGGCTTTGGACCAGGTGGTCGCCATCATCCTGGAGAGCGGGGTATGATGACAGACGAGCCCGACAACTCGACAAGTACACGCATAGATGTTTATCGTGTAGTGTCGGAGTGAGCGGTGGCACCGACGCGCTCTCACACAGGCCGATTCGTCGTCGCGTGATGGAGGGCGTTGTATCTGCTGCGTGGATACAAAGAGCATGTCGGACTCGGTCAGCGCGCGGTGTATCAATCTCCAACAGCGCGTGTCGAATGACAGAACAATTCACACCAGGCCCTCATTCCTCGTGGATCTGCCTGTCCAGTCGGGCCGCGACCACCCGCACCAGCCTGTGTGCAACAACGTCGGAACAGTGATGAGCCATTAGTAGCTTGAGAAGACGACTTACGGCGGATGATAGGAAGGTCGCTAGGTAAGCTCAAGATCGTTGGCATTGTACGCCTCCGAGATCAGCGATGCCAAGCCTCGTCGCCCGCATGGAAGGGAGCGCGCAACGAATGGCTACACATGCTTCGCGCTTCGTTGGGGGAACGCAGGTGAGCAGGAGGTCGTGTGCGAGATATCGGATGGTACCTACATGTGGTAAACACTTGAGGCTATGGACCTTGTGGCGGCGTCGTTGCGTACCGCCGGCTACATACCTCGCGGCGCCGGATACCCAACGGCCGGACCGATCGAACGGACATGCAGCGCGCCGCTGCACGCGAACTCGAAACGCGCGATGGCGCATTCACGCTAGTTAGCCGTGGTTGAGTATGCCCGAGGACCAAGAACCAGAGGAGGTCATGCGGAACTCCGAGGTCAGTGCGAACGACATAGATTGGGATGGCAGAGATATTGCTAGACATGACCCCTCTTCGTTCTCTCCAACCGACCCTCAGCTTCGAGTTCTCGGAGCGCAGCAGCCGCCCAACCGGAGAAACCGTCTTTCTCGAAGGCCTCTCGTAGTCGTTGCTCAGCCGCGGGCCATGACCATCCTTCAACTTCAGACTCAGAGAGTGTAAGAGATATTGCTGGTGCTTCGGAGGACTCGCCCAGGGTAGGCAGTCCATCATCGACGGCTGGTGGTCGGTGTATCCGGGAGGAAAGCATAGGCATTCGCGATAGGATGGCAAGACGCATTCTGTCGGCGAACTCTTGTGTCTGGCATAGAAGGCCGATGAGGCGGCCCATATCGTACTGTGTAGGAGCCGCTGCACGTACCGTCTCTACGCCCATGTATGTCCTGATGCCCCACACAGTTGTCATTGCGCCAGCGCCAACAAGTAATGTGGCAATGCCGAACGCCTTCGCGCAATGCAGCGCACCATTGAAATCATCCTCGGCCTTTGGAGTTTCTGCCGCGGAAGACAACACTGGCCGTGACTGAGATGGTGGTAGTGAGGTTGTCTTTGGGTTGGCTATAGGCATGCCGGCAGAGGTCGACCGACGGGTAGGTGGAGGGGGAGCTTCCGCAAGGGCTTTGCCTAGTGTTGCGGCTCTGCTCCGGCGCAGCATGACTATTGGCACGGTCATCGCAACTGTTGAGAACGCAAGCTACGAAGCATGATCATATGTTAAGCAGAAGTAAGGGCGAGGCAGCACTAAATACTCACCAGCGCGATGGGAACCCATTTTGGGACGGGCTTCTTGTCCTTGCCAAAAATCCCTCTATAGCCGTCGATCTCGGGTGTGTCTTGTCTAGGCGAGGATGTCGTCGGCGAGCTGGAACGAGCGGTGGAGGCGTCAGACATATCTGAGGCCGGGAATGTGTAACAGGACGAGCGAGGAGGTTAGACGGGAAGTTAGCGAGCCTTACTGCCGCCGCCGTACGCGTCTTCGCCGGCCACGGACTCTCACCCACGTGGGCATATATGATCGGCGGGGCTTCCGTATATGGTGCGACGGCGCATCAGCGCTCGGCGCTTAGCATACAGCGCTTTTGCTGGAGTTGTTTGCAGGATCGTCATCGGCATCGACCTCCATCGACGCTACCCGGATCTCTTCTAGTCGCTGCCATCCACATACAATGGGACTCCAGTATATTCTGCTGAGGCATCATGCGAGTTCTCACAGTATCCCGGCGCTGGCCATTCTGCTCAACTCGAAGATCGCTACTTCCAGCGACTTCGCTATTTGCGGCGGCGGCGGCGGTCTCGAATATGTACCGCGACAGCCGGAGCCAGGTCTGCCCAGGGTCTCCGTCGACATCTGACTGAAGTCTGCTAGCTCGGTACGATAAGAATCCAATCAAGCGGTTCCGTCACTCTCCTCGAGGGAGGGAATAGCGAAAACAGCGCAGGACCCGCCACAGATATACCCAGAATATCCGATCCATAGGCGGCTGTGCGATCCTAGCGGTAAAGTGTAAAATCAGTGGAAGGTACGAACGCTAATGCTCCAACATAGACGAGCTCTTGGCTTTCCTGCATGGTAGCCCCCAATGTGAAGCTTCCAGACGGTCAAGGGGCTCAGCGCACCGCTACCAGACGAGCGACATCGGACGGGCTGCGCAAAGAAAATACCGGTCGAACGCAGGAACGCATCTGATTGACAGCATCGCGCTCAAGCTGGGGGAATGGCATAAACCGCTCAGCGCGTTATTTTGCCATGCCATCCGTCACCGCCCTCGCCCGAGTGTTCGCTCGCGATAGGAGGTGGCTTGCCCTGCAGGTATAAATATTCCCCAAATTCGCGGGAATACAACGTCTCATCTTCTCCTCGCACCTGCACCTGCTCACCATGCCTTTATCTTCGTCCTCGGATGCTAGCAAGGAGGGCGCAGTCCTGACGGCTATCTCTCCGGCTCCTGCTCGGGTGACTAGCGGGCACGAGATTCAGATTCAGTGAGTCGTAGAACGGTTTGCACAGTTCAGCTACCCTGTCTCTGACGAACAAACCTGCCGCCCAGGTATCGCACGCTCTCCCTTCATGTCGACTCGTACACAGAAGGAAAGCAGAAGCCTGTAGACGTGCAGGCATCCGACCCCGCCTCCGCTCTCAGGCAGATCGACGTCCATCGCCTTGCTCCGGAGGAGGTCTACACTCGCTTCTCCACCTCGCCGACTCTTGGCTTGGAGAACGATGCCGTCGAGCGTCGGGCGAAATCCGGCAAGAATATTATATCCTCCCCGCCTACGCAGTACTGGAAGAAGGGGCTGAACTACGTCTTTGGGGGTTTCAACTTCTTGATGTGGATCGCCTTCATCGTCACCGTCGTACGTCCCCTTCTCCGTTCGATATGAACACGCCAATAAATGATTCGCCGGTAGCTATCGTATGAACCGCTGGGTGCTCCTGACCCGGCCGCATTCAACCTCGGCGTCGCCGTTCTGTTGGTACGTTCCCCACGTCCCGGTACACGTTATGCAGACGAAAGCTGACTATATGCGCTCTAGCTTCTAGTCATCATCATCTCATCGACGTTCTACGCTCTTGTCGACTGGCATGCGTCCCGAATCATGAACTCCATTAAGACGCTCATCGCCGAGGACGCTTCCGTCATCCGCAACGGCAAACACCAGACGATCCCCGCCAAAGATCTAGTCGTCGGTGATGTCGTGACGCTGTCCATGGGCGATCGAGTCCCTGCGGACCTTCGCCTCGTACAAGTGTCAAACGACGTGCGCTTCGACCGCTCCCTGCTGACGGGCGAGAGGTGAATGCCATAAGGCCCCATCACGGACCGCGCTAACACCTCCTAGCGACATGATACCAGGCACTCTCGATGCGACTTCGAATAACGCACTTGAGACCCGCAACCTCGCCCTCACGTCGACCTTCGTCGTACAGGGCAGCTGCACTGGTGTCGTGTTCGCCATCGGTGACAAGACCGTCATGGGCCGCATCGTCGCGATGTCCGGGAAGAGCAAGATGGCGCTCACTACCGTCCAGAGGGAGATCTGGTACTTCACGAAAATCATCTCGACTCTCGCGCTCGGGCTGTTCTGTGTCGCCCTCATCGTGTGGGCGGCGTGGCTGCGGAAGAGCTT
Source organism: Trametes sp. AH28-2 (assembly GCA_001304625.1). Taxonomy (NCBI): domain Eukaryota; kingdom Fungi; phylum Basidiomycota; class Agaricomycetes; order Polyporales; family Polyporaceae; genus Trametes; species Trametes sp. AH28-2. The sequence goes on along the minus strand of KQ464077.1, from coordinate 84,398 downwards.
CCCCGGGTTCGAGACCGCTAGCGAAGCGATCGTCAACTCTATCGGATGCTTGACGGCATTCGTTCCGCAGGTGCGTTGACGAATGACCGTCCTGTCGACCATGCATATCACCTAACAGCACACGTATTAGGGCCTTCCGGTCTGTGTTGCTCTGTCTCTCACTATAGTCGCTAAGCGCATGGCGAAGCGGAACGTCTTGGTGAAGAACCTAGCGACGATCGAGACCCTGGGATGCATGTCCGTCCTTTGTTCTGACAAGACCGGCACTCTCACAATGGGCAAGATGGTAGGTCGGACCGATATGATACGTTAAGCTCTGGCTAATGATCGGCTCGCAGTCTGTTCAGAATGTCGCTTTCGTCGATTATGAGCTCAGTATACAAGCCATTCAAGAACGGCTAGCAGCTGATGGGCCGCCACCGTTTGCACTCCAAGCTTTACACATGGTCGCTCGACTGTGTAACGGGGCCAAGTTCGACTCCGCCACCGCACATCTCCCCGTCGAGGAGCGCCAAGTCAAGGGGGACGCAACAGACACTGCTGTGCTTCGCTTCGCTGAGAACCTTTCCGCCCCTCTCGCCACGAGCTCCCGTGATGAAGAACACGAGAAATTTTTCGAGGTCCCCTTCAACTCCAAGAACAAGTGGATGCTCACTGCCATTCGACGGCGCTCGATTGCCCCCGCGAAGGCGGAGCCCGCGACCTGGATGCTCGTGAAGGGCGCACCTGACGTCCTCTTCCGCAAGTGCACCGACGTCATGCAGGCCGATGGCTCCGTCGTGCCCTTCTCTCCCGCTCGCCGAAAGGCGATCTTCGACCTCCAGGAGCGTTGGAGCAGCGAAGGACAGCGCGTCCTTGCGCTCTGCCGGCGCTCACTCGACGAACGTGGACTCGAGCCGGATCTGTCGGCGAACGAACTTGAGGAGATCATGCACGGCCAGATGCGGGGCCTCACCCTTGTGGGCTTGGTCGGCATCCGCGACCCTCCTAGGCCGGACGTCGCGGGCGCGGTCAGCACGATACGTCGCGCGGGCGTTAGGGTCTTCATGGTCACCGGAGATTTCAAGCTCACGGCTGTGGCGATCGCTCGTCAGGTACGTTCTCCTGGCCGCGCTCTCTTCGCTCTGCTCACGGAGTGCAACCAGGTGGGCATCATCACTCAGGAGAAGGTGGACGCGCTCCAGGACCTCCGCTCTTCGGCGTCCGCAAAGCGGTTCTTGACGATGAAGGCCTCGCAGATGAAGCCCGCGGAGCAAGACGGCGACCGTGCTCTGGTCTTGACCGGTAACGATGTCGAGACCCTTGAGGACGCCGACTGGAACGCAGTCATCGGGAGTTACACCGAAATCGTCTTTGCACGCACGACGCCCGAGCAGAAACTGCGTATCGTTGAGAACACGAAGGCTAGAGGAGACAACACCGTGGCAGTCACTGGGGATGGCGTCAACGACGCGCCTGCTTTGAAGGCCGCCGACATCGGGGTTGCCATGGGCAGCGGCAGCGACGTCGCGAAGGAAGCTGGTTCGTGTCCATCCTTCCCCGCACTCCCGTCGTATGCTGACACTACTACAGCGGCGATGATCTTGCTGAACAACGACTTCACCTCGATTGTCGTCGCCATTGAGATGGGCCGCCTCGTCTTCGACAATCTAAAGAAGGTTATCATTTATCTCATGCCGGTACGTCATGTCAGCCATTCTTGGTCTTGGATTGTACCGACCCATGGTCTAGGCGGGCTCGTACTCTGAGTTTGTTCCGGTCTTCTGCAATACATTCCTCGGCATGCAGCTCGCTCTCAGCTCTTACCTGCAAGTCTGCTTCTGTATCACAAATGACGTCGTCATGTCCATATCCTTGATGTATGAGAAGCCGGAAGCCGGTACGTCGCACGGTTCGCCGTACATATCTTCATTGTGTTGACGCTTCCCAGATCTCATGCTTCGGAAACCGCGCAACGCACGCACCGATAGGCTGACGGACTGGCGGTTCTTCGTTCAGGTCTACTTGGTGAGTGCGGTCCCGAACGCCGTTTTCTACCATTCTCACGCACGCCCTCAGTTCATAGGCCTCATGATGTGGTCGTCCGCTCTCAGCATGTGGTTCCTGTTCATGAAGCAGCAGGGGCTCGGCTTCTATGACGTCCTGCTTGTCTACAACAAATGGGCCGACGGCTTCAAGGGGTACTCCCTCGACCAGCTCACACACTTCGTCAACGTGGGACAGTGCATCTAGTACGTGTCCTATCCTAGTCGTGCTCCACACTTCCGCTGATGTGCCTTGCAGCTATGTGACACTCGTCTTCATGCAGTACGGAGGGCTTTTGGCCGTCCGGAATCGTCGCGTCTCGATACTGCAGTCGAACCCGCTCTGGGGTCCCCGTCAGAACCTGGTCGTGCCCATCGGCATGGTCGCCACCGCGCTCATCGCAATCGTGAACTTGTACGGCCCCGGCTTGCAGAAGGTCTTCGACACGACGCCGATTCCGGGAATGTTCTGGGGCATCCCGTTCGCTTTCGCCGTGGGTATCCTGGCTATGGATGAGGCGCGGAAGCTGGTCGTGAGAACGTATCCGAATGTAAGTGCACGATACTTTTAGCTTTTTGTATACGATTGGGTCGCTGACGATCTGCGCAGTCCATTGTGGCGAAGATGGCCTGGTGATTGTAGGTTCGCGGACTCGCTTCCCGACTATGACATCTTGTGTCGCATGTACTATAGACCGTGCATTCTGCATTGGGTTCGGATCAGCCGCCAGCGGGTGCCGATGCGACGCGCGCTTCACGCTCTTGAACCCGACCACTGGTCTTGACATGTTTAGGATATTGCGATGCCGAATGCTCTGGGAAGACCAGTGTACGGCCGAAGATGAGCAAAGTCCCATTCCTCGGAGACCACACGTCACGGTGTTTGTCCCGCTCAAACACGGCTAGCACGGCGCCGGGTCCATCACTGTCGGTGAATGACGACACTGTCCGATGGTCGAGTAGTGCCGTACGGTACGTGCACGACACACCGATCAAGGTACGCCCTGCACGGTTTCCCCCGCGCGCAGCACACATGCTGAATTGGGAGATAGCGCACAGAGCTTCGTGGTACAAAGTTGCTGATGATGAATGCTACCTACATCTCGGAAATAGTACGTCTTCACCTGCCGCCAATCTGTCCAACACACCCGGCCGGTGCTCGACATCTCTGTCCAACTCGTAGGCCCCGAACCGTACGCCGTCCACTTACGCCGTATGAGGAGGTCTGTGTTCCACTGTAGGATCGGGATGCACTACAAAATATGCCGTGAAAGAGGCGGGCCTCATCGCACAACGCACGACGACTCAACCACCCCCCACGTCTTCATAACCAGCAGAACAAGTCCCAGGCATGAAGAGCATCCTCATCCTTGCAACTCTTGCGCTGTCCGCGCTCGCCCAACAAGCGACAATCGTCTCCCCGACTGCTGGTAGCACCCTGATCGCAGGCAGCACCATCACCATCGAGGTGCAGCAAGCGGTAAGGACTTCCCTCTGGTATATCCCGTATACTCGTACAACCGCTGATTTCTGGCTCGGTGTGGCGAACAGGCGGCGGCGACCGACGACGTCCAGGTCGCCGCGCTGATAGGCTTTCGCTCGTGCGGCGGCTCGTGCGCCTCGTTCGACCCTGCCACGGACGGCGTCGGCGACATCGTATTCGCAGGCGCGTTTACCCCGGCGCGCGATCCGAACCAGCCCCAGAAGGGCTTGTTCCAAGACTTCACGTTCACGATTCCCGCGGGCGCTACCATCGGCGAGAGCGTGTTCAGCCTTGGGCATCTGCAAGCCGTCGGGGTGAGTGTCTGTCCGAGCTCAGGAGTGGATCACGGTATGCTGACATGTGATGCTAGGCGGAGAAGATCCCGGTGTTCACTCTGAGCGACGTGCTGGTGAATGTGGTGTAAAGGGTAGAGCAAGGTTTCGGGAATGTTTCTGTACGAGCATTTCGCATCGAGGGTATAAATTCTGGTTCTCTTCGTACAGACAGGGTGGGCGATTTGATGGTTTCTGCTGATTGCCCAAGGCTGAAGAACCGTTGGGATTACCTCGGAGTCCCTGCACGTCGAGTCAAGTTCGGTATCGCTCGAAACATGGTCAGGTTCGCGGCACACCGGCGGTTCGCCGGACCATGACGACTATGTGAAGTGTCTCGCTGTGTACGATATGCCGAAAAAGGGAAGTCTCGCATAACTATCTCAGCTCCCTACGTATGTTGAATTGCGAACGCAGCGCACCGAGCTTCGAGGTGTCATGGATTCTGTCCACAAATTGAACCTTCAACTCGGCAATGTGCACAATGCACCCAGCGCGGCTTCCGCATCGCTGTTCGCTGTCTAACGTATAGGCTCCGAGGCATACACAACGCACCTGCGTCATCTGGGTGCGGTGTCTAGGATTAGGAACTAGGATGTGGGCAGTGATATAAGTTCGCCGTGCAAGAGGCGGGCTGCCTCAGCGCACAGCGGCTCATCGACATCCACGCCCACGTACCTGAGTGCATATTCGAAGATGAAGAGCGTCCTTGTCCTCGCCTCTCTCGCCCTCTCCGTGCTTGCCCAACAGGCGACCATCACCTCCCCGATCGCGGGGACCATCCTCTTCGCTGGCAGCACTGTCACCGTTACGGTGCAGCAAGACGTACGCCCCCATCCCCCACGTCTCGCATGATCACGCCGCTGACCAGCTGCTGCCCGGACTCATGCACAGGCTGCGACGGCGAACAACACCGTGCAGGCCGGCATGCTCGTAGGCTTCAGCTCGTGCGGCGGCTCCTGCGCGTCGTTCGACCCCGCCACGGACGGCGTGGGCGACGTCGTGTTCGCCGGGACGTTCACCCCCACGGAGGCCGCGAACGACCCGTCGGTCGTCTCGCAGAGCATCCAGTTCACGGTCCCCGCGAACACGGGCCTCGGAGGGGCTGCGTTCACCCTCGGGCAGCTGCAGGCGGTCGGGGTGAGTGCTTGTGCGGATTGTGAGGCGGCGATGTGCTTACATGACATGGTGGTCGCAGGCGAAGAAGATCCCGGTGTTCAACATGAGCACGGTCGCCGTGAGCGTGGTGTAGAGTTAGGGTGAGATCTTGACGGTGTTTTGTAAGAGCTTGTTGCGTTGAGGGGTCGAGTTTTCCACGTATGTGCAGAATGAATACAATCGTCGCGGTTCATGGCGTCCGCACAGTCCGAGGTCACAGAATTCTTCAACGGCCGTCATTCGGATCCGAGGGTCGATCGCAACGCCCCAGGCTGGATGGCCAGAGGACAGTTAGTACGATTCTTGAAGGACTTGGGATGTACCCTCTGCTTGTTCTCGAGAATGTAATCATGAAGGGACAAATCCTAGGTATACAGTACAACATACGAGCACGCTACAAAACTAACCAACAAGATAAAATATAGCAATGGGCGAGACGCCGCCCGTCGAGTGGGGCCAGTGGCACTACTACAGGATATCCTCCACCTCGTCCACCTCGTCGTCCTCGGACGAGTCCATGATGCTGTCCTTCGTCATGTCCGCCTCCAGCAGGTCATCGATGTCCGCATCGATCTGTGCCGCCTGCTTGGCTCGAGACGGTTTCGGCGCAGGCGCTCTGTGTACCCACTGGCATCAGCACCTGTCATGCGAAGGTGGGCGCGATAGACGTACCGTTTCGCCCCGGCCCTCGGCTTCGCCACCGGGGTCGCCTCAACATCGTCCTCATCCCCATCCTCGTCCTCGTCGTCATCCTCATCGTCGCTGCTGATGACGATCGGCTGGAACGCCTTGCTGACCGCCTTCTTCGACTTCTCCGCACTGCACACAATCACAATCACACCCTCCGTCAGCACTTCCCGACGCTCGCAGGCAGCAACACCACGAATTACTAGTACTCACGCAGACCGCTTCGGCACGGCGCGGGTCGGCGCGGGCGCAGGGGACGCCCGCGACGTCTCCGTGCGCGCGTCGTCCTCATCCGAGTCGTCGTCCGAGTGCGACACGCGTCGGCGTCTGGTTCGAAACGCAAGCGGTCAGCTCGGCACGGCCGCGAGCCCTGTGTAGCGCGCAAAGGATGAGACGACGCACTTTGCTTTGCTCTTACCGCCGCGCGGGGACGGCGGTGGGCTGCGGTCGCCCGACGTCGCCGCGCTCGTCGTCGTCTCCGTTGCCACGCTCAGCGACCGCCTGCGCACCCCGTTCGTGATCAGCATCAGCACAGCAGCAGCAGAAGCAGAAGCAGCCCCCCAGGAAGCCCGAGAAGACGAGAACACGCACCGCTTGCGCCCCTTCTTCGGCGCCTCGTCCTCGTCGTCGTAGTCCGGGATGATGTCGTCCAGGAACTCGAACAGCTCGCGCAGCTCCTCGAGCTTCCGGAACTCGTCCTCGCTGAAGTTCTCGAGCTGCCGTTCGTACTTCTTCGACAGCGCCGCGTCAAACTTCGCCAGCGCGTTCTTCGCCGCCGTATCCCGCGGTGGGCGCCGCTGCGCGTCCCGTCAGCATCGAGGACACTCACCGATTCAGAATCGGGAAGGGAGGGGGGGGGAATACATACCGAGCGAAGGTTGGTCAGCAGCAGCTTGAGGATGCGCACTTTGTCGTCGTCCACCTCGTCGGGCAGGTAGAGCTTCCCGAGCATCTGGCACAGCGCCTTCTTGTCCTCCTCTATACCGCACCAGTCAGCCAGGTGCGACGACCCTGCGATGCGAGGAAGCCCAAGAAAAAAGGCTCACTGTCGTAATCGACGCTGAACAGCGCCTTGATGACGTCCGTCGCGAGGTCAACGTGGATCGGGTCCTTCTCGCTGTCCTTGCGCAGCCCCTTCGCGGCCTCCCTGCAATGCCAAGGCACAGACGGTCAGCGCTGGTACGCGCGCACGGGCGCCGGACTGGAGAAAACGACGCACGCAGCACGGAGGGGGTCCGTCCAGTCGACGAACATCAGCGCGACCTGCGCGGGCGTCACCATGTCCTCGTCGCCGTCCCAGTCGCGGTACGCCACCGTGAGGCGCTCGTACAGCGGGACGAAGATCTGTGCGAGAGAGGAGGTACGTCATGCCACGCGTAGATGGTGGAATGGAACAGTACATACCTTGCGCATCCGCTGCTGGTTCGCCGGCGACGAGTACGAGTAGACAGGGAAGAAATACGAGAGGCATTGGCGCAGCTCCTGGTTCGTCGCCGTCTCCGGCGAGATGAACGTGAGCACCAGCGTCTGCAACACCTGTCATGCACCTCGTCAGCAATCTCCCCTTCCCTCTTCTCCTCTCCCTCCCCCCCCTCCTCATGCAAAATGAAACACGCACCCGCTCGTCCGTGACCATTCCCGAGAGCATGAGCTTCGCGATGCCGGCCACCAGGAGCGCCTGCACGCGCTCCGCCTCCTCCGCCTCGAGCAGCTGCAGCAGAAACTCGACGATCTTCTCGCCGTTCGGGCTCCCGGGCCCGAGGAACGCGCCCTCGTGCACCATGAGGATGTCGAAGATGATCTGCAGCACGCGGATCTTGAGCACCTCCGGCGCGGACTGCACCTGGCTCAGGAAGAGCTGGAACGAGCTCAGCGCCATGCGCTGTGTGATGGGTGGGGGTGAGTATGCTGTGCTAGTGAGATGGGGAGGAGGGAGAGGGGGCGTACGCGTGCGATGAGGCAGCAGAGGCCCAAGCTGATGAGGCCCTTCTCGCGGAGCGCCATTTCGCGCCGCTTGACGGCGGGGATGATCAGTTCGCCGAGGATACCTTCTAGCGTCGAGTTTTCCTCGAAGGTCTGCAAAGCGTCCACTCAGCAAACAAGCACAAGCTAAGGGACGAAGGAACTCGTACGCCGTTGACGCGCTCCAGCATGCCGATACAGAGCGCGAGACACCTGAGGTCGACCGCGTCCGCACGAGCCTTCTCTTCGGGGGACATCTCCGCCACAGGCTTAGGCAGGTTAGCCACCCTCGCCGGCCGCCTCGGCGAGCCCATCTCCGTCTCGTTGTCGTCCACATCGGCCTTGGTCGCATCCGCCTCGGGCTCGCTCGGATCCCGCAGCTCGTGCACCACCTCGACCACGACGCGAATCAAATCGCGCTCGTTCGGCGAGAGCACGCGGAGCACGTCGAGGCAGCGCGCGAGGAGCGCCTCGCTCCTCCACATGCTCCGACAGCACATCGCCCATCGGCCTTCGTCGCCTCCGCCTCGGGCTCGCTCGGGTCCCGCAGCTCATGCACCACCTCGACCACGACGCGGATCAGATCACGCTCATTCGGGGAGAGCACGCGGAGCACGTCAAGGCAGCGCGCGAGGAGCGCCTCAGGCAGGATGTCCTGCGCGAGCATGCCCTGCACCAGCTGGAACATCTTCCGCCGCCCGATCTCGTCGCCGTAGTCGAGCCGCACCGCGAGCCGCAGCAGCTCTCCGATCGCGAACTCCCGGTCCAGCCGCGCCTCCTCGCGCCGCGCGCGTTCGTCCTCGTCGTCCGCGTCGAGCCCGCCGGACGCCGCCGCCCGCGCGGCGTCCTCCTCGACGTGCTGCACGAGCGCGTTGTACGCGTCCTGGATCCGGAACGCCATCGCCGTCACCACCGGCAGCGTCGCGTCCATCTTGTGCGTGTCCTCCTTTGCGAGGCACTTGTCGATGAATACCCGTGCGAGGAAGGCGCGCTCGGGGGTAATTAGAGACCAGTAGTCCTCTGTGCAGTGTGAGCCCGCAATTCTTCTTTGACCTCGAGAGCCCTTACCTGGGAACTCAATGTGTTCGTAGATGTCCATCCGCACCTCCAGTACGGCCGACAGCGCGTCCTCCGCGATCGTGTCCTCGGTCAGGTCGAACAGCTTCAGGAACGCGACCATGTCCTCGATCACGCCCTCCGACTTGTCCGCCTCCTCCTTCTTCGACCCGTCGGACCGGACGACGTCGACCCACGCGCCGAGCAGCTTCCGCGCCGCCGCCTTGACGGACTCTTCGCGGTCGCCGAGGCCGTTCCGGACGATCATCTCGCGCTGAGCGATCGTGAGCGCGCGGGGATGAGTGAAGCCGACGGTCGAGGCGGGACCGCGATCGGTCGGCAGACAGTACTTCTCGAGGACGTTGGTATAGACTAGCTTTCGGATCGTCGGGTCGATGTCACGGGAGCGTGCAAGCAGGGCGGAGAGTGTTTGGGGGTTCGGGGGAATGTTGAAAACGGCAGCGCGTCGGACATCTCTGCAAGCGCGTCAGTAGGCTGTGTGTGCGAGAGGGTTGAACGAGACGCACGCGGAGGTATCGTGGGCCATAGCATCGAGTATGGTCTCGAGGATGCTCGGCTCGCCATCCTCGAGCTCGGACGGGTCCTCGGAGTAGGACAGCTTGGTCAGCGCGATGACGGCCTGCATTCGAACGGTGGGCTCCTTGTCACGGAGGCGGTCAAGGAGGGCGGCACGGAGGCTGGTGTACAAGTCTTCGCTGCGCAAACAGTCAGTGGCGCTCCTGGAATGCGCAACGGACGACGTACTCTATCTCGCCGAGGTGGGTGATCGTGTCGGCTATGCACTGGATGACGCGGAAGCGGACGACCTTGTCCTTTGCGGTGCAGCCCTTGAGGAGGAAGTGAACGAGGTGGGAGAGGAAGCGCTCCGAGGTCGTGTCCTCGTCCTCGTCGAGGCTGCTCTTCTTGCGTTCCTCCATGTCTGCAGGCGGTTATGGCAAGAGATCGCGCACGCAGACGACGGACGCACTCTTCTCTGTGATGAACTTGGTGTAGCCTGCGATGAACTTGACGGTCCTGTCTGCGACGGTGGGGCCCTTCTTGAGGGGCAGGACGCGCATGACCATGTCGTGGAAGACATCTTCGAAGGTGCGCTCGCCTGTGAGCTTGAGGCTCTTGCCGTTCTGGACGGGCTCGGTGATCGCAGCGGCCTCGGAGTGTAGTTTGTAGAGAGCGACGAAGTTCTTCTGGTGGTTGGCGGCGGTAGTCTGTGCCTGGTCGAATATCTTGGGTAGGGCGTTGTGGAGCGACTGGAGGTCGAACGGGGCGGGCGTGCGTGCGGGCATCGTGCCCTAGACTGAGCGCGGAAGGCGAGAGAGAGAGCAGAGGCGAACAACCGAACGCGCGCTCCGTGACTGTCGCGTCGCGCGGATGAGTGTGACGCAGAGCCACGTGAGAGTGACTGCCGCGAGCCCCGAGGGCCGTCGATCTGTCCTGGCGAAGCTGCTGCAATGCCATCCGACGTCATCGCCCTCTCCTGCGCCCAGTCGAGCTCTCCTTGCCCTCGGCGCCCCTCTGCACGAAACAGCTCTCTGTGCACTCTCTGCGCCTTCCGCCCCGCGCTGCTCTGCTAGGCCCTCCCGCGCTCGATTAGATCTGTCTCGTCTCCCCTTGCTTTGCCCGCCCCGCTCTCCGTCTGCCCACTCCGTCGTCTCTGGCCCTCCCAAAGGACGCCATGCACGCCCAGTACGTCGTCCGCGTTCTATCAGTCCTCGCCGTGCCCGCTTCCGTACGCTAACTATTCCTCTCCGTGTAGGTATCTTGCTCTTCGACGTTAACTGCTTCGCTTCTCTATCTGCGCCTGGAGACGGCAGGGAGCTCGCGATGTGCACCTGCGCTCCGTGCACTCGTGCTGCGCGTGCTCGACCCGGTCGCCTTCGCATCCGACTCACCCGCCCTTGGCTTGCGCTTGGTAAGCCCTCGCCCCTCGCGCTCATCTAATCCAGCTGAGCGCGCTCTCCTACACCAGCATGTGCCCGTTCACGACTCTCCGTGTCCCGGATGAGTGCGCCACGCGAGTATCTCGACCTGAGTCCACTCGTGTCTCGCGCAGTACTCGCTTGTCGCCTCTCGCAGCTTGACACCAGCGTCCCCCGTGACGCAAAAAAGCGTGGTCGGTGCCGCACGAGCCGCGCGTGTTTGCGCAATGCGCTCGATACACAGCTACATGGATGCACGGTAAGCACCTATCCCTGCCCTTCACCGATCCTTTCGCACAAGGCTTCCCCGCTGTTCGTCGACGAACGCTGATACTTTGCCGCGCAGGTTCAATTGAACACTATGACACCAACACCATCCCACCGGGCTGGGGCGTCGACGTCTGCGCTCGAAACGCGTGTGTCATGGGCGACGCAGCCAACCGCCGCCCGTCCGTTTCCCCGTCACGACACGGAACCTCGGTTCTCACCCACTCGCAACGCACTGGATGTGCGTACGCCCCTCGACGATCTGCGGCGGGCGTTCACCAGCCGGGGAAACAGCGGCTGTGGCGTGTTATACACGCAGTTTCCAGCAACGAGGCCGAATCTCGCTTATCCCTGGTCAACGGTGAGCAGCCACGCAGAGCATCTATTCATCCTCGCTCAACACGGCAACCAACAGCTCGTACGCTCGGTATACACCCCGCGACGCGCAGAGACGCGTGCGACATCCGCGGTTTTCGACCTCGGATGCGGCAAATCCGGCGATAGCTCCCGCACCCCGCGCGACGCATCGCTGAAACTCAGGATCCCAGCTCCACTGCACATACTGAGCCAGCAGTACCCGTTGGAGCGCGAGGCGGTGAGTTTTACTTTCGCGTCCAAAACGCGATTTCATGGGCAAGCAGGTAAGCGCCCACGCTCTGCGACCGCGGCGGCCTAGGTTCGTCCATATCTCTACAACCGTTCTTCGGCCGTCGCTCACATCATGTGGAACAGACGTACTGATCACTATGAGCCGGCTGTGCACTCCACGGACCGGTGCGTCCAGTTCGGTGTTCGGGCTCGACGTGCAGCTCATGGACGACTCGACAGGCGCGTTCTCGCCCTCTCCGCCTTTGCGATACGGCGCCTCACCTCCCGCCGTCTGAATGGCGTACTCGATCTCTACCTCCCGCGGGCGCTCTAGAACAAACGTGTGTGACATGGGAATCCACTGCTCGGCTGCGTCGTGCGCGAAATTCGCGACGGGGGGGCCGAGATCGCGTGTCCACGTCCACGGTGAGCAGCCCCATCCAGCACTCCGTCGCGCGCTGAATGCACAGCGTCTCACAGTGCAGGACTATCGTCTTCCTCGAGCGGCGCGCCGGGACGCGTGCGCCGTTCTCTGTTCGCGCCCGCGGCCCCGCGAGATTCAACAATGATTCGAGCGCCCCGCCCCGCCCGCGGCTCAGCGCTCATCCGTCGACGACTGGCTCCCCGGCACGCCCTGAGCCTGCCGCGCTCTTGTCAGGGCGGGCCGGCGAGTTTCGTTTCCGAGATCGAAGCTTGATCGTATGGGGCATCGGGCAGGCGCCGAACTCGAGCCCGCCGCCGACGCGACGGAAGCGGGCGCACATCGTCAGGCACGAAGCGAGGCGCACATGGGCTGCCGATGACGACCGCTCCACGTCGCGCCCGTCGGAACGAGTGCTCGCAGGTGCGTCCCTCGTCGCACGCCCTGTCCTCGGGACTCGTTCCTGGCGCACACGCTCAGGTTCGCAGCCCAGCACGTCCCGTGTCGACGAGCGACGCGACACGCCGTGTCGGCCACGGCGAGACGTCGCTTGTACGCGTCTCGGCCCGCTCCCCGCTCCGCGTCCGCTCGAGCACGAGGACGAGCCCCCGCACCTCGTATCTCGGGCGACTGAACGACGCCCGCCGCGCACACGCGCAACGCACATCGTCTCCTGTCCGCGCCGCACTCCCACAGCGCGACCGGCGCACGTCGCCCCTACAGGGCACGCACCACTGCTGGTGCCGTACTGCTACGGTATGTACCTCGCAGCGAACGTCGACCTCGCCCAACCGAACCTCCCCCGCACGCAACGCTCCCCCGACAGGCCTGCGCGCGTCGAGACTGCAAAGACAAGGTGAGTGAGGTCTGCGCGTGTTCCGAACGCGCTGAGAAAGAGAGCGGCGGCGTGCTGCTCACCTGCGCGCTGCCGACTTATAGGACGCGTCCGTCGGTTGCCGATAACCGTGGCGAGGACGGTCGGGCGCGTGAGGTAGGCCGGTGTTCGTGGATCGCGCTGGATCTGCGGACGTATGTGCAGGTCAGTGGGGACCCTGGCCCGAGGTCTACAGCGCCGTGTGGGTCGCTCACCGGCTACACGATTACGGGTGGCGGGGGTGTCTTCGCGCAGCATCGTGTGCCGCGGCGGTGGACGGGGGAGAGTGAGGATCGGGGGCTTGCTGTGGACGACAAGGTGGGCTGCGGAGGTGCGTGCGGCGAGGGGACACCCGAGAACTTGAAGGAGGGGAAGGGGTAGAGGGAGCGGTGGGCATCCCCGACGCGTGCAGAGGAGTATTCAAGGGTGCACGGGCGCACGGGCGCACGGGGTGTGCGTCAGGCGACGATCGTACCCGTGCACAGGCTCGCGTTTCAGGTGCGCAGACTGCTCGCTTCCGCTGGCCCTCGGGCCTTGTCATCGCAGAGCCTCCGTCATCGTCGCTCGCGAGGGGATGGAAGTCATCCTGGCCCGCATGGAAGCCAGGTCGGGGTGGCACTCCGAGCCCCCGTCGCGTCCCCACGCACCTGCGCACCTGACACCAGGTACGTCCCCATGCCAGTATCGACTCTGGGCCTCCCGTGTCGTTCGCCGGCACGCGTGAGGAACACCTCCGTTTGCGAGCATTCAGAACAAATGGTCCTCATCTGCGCCGGCGGACGCGGCAGGTGGCGATGGGTGGGGCCGCCCGAGTGCGCTGTTTGCGCTGATTTGGGGGAGCGACCACCGACGTAACGGCAGACGATCGTAGGCCGTCTTGCCGGACCGTGCTGCAGATGCACCGAGAGGGCGGGCAGCACGCCGCTCGCCTGGACCGAGTAGCAGTGCGTCCCTCCCCCATTGCGTCAAGCTCATAGGCTCCATCTGTAGGTGACAGATAGACATCTTGTATTTTCCTACGACCCGCGTTCTCGTGTGCAACAGGAACGTAGGTGTGCAGCGCATCCACGAGCATGTTGTATGCCTCCTTCCCGATCGCTCTGTGATGCTCGCACCCTCACCCCCGCAACAATGTTAGGTACGTCCTGCCCGCTTCACTCCACGCTGCGCCCGTCATACGGATAGCGACATGAGAGAAGCACCGGCGGATCCTAGCATGGCGAGACCACTGCTGCAAACAGAATCCTGCAACAGATGACAGCAGCATCTGCGAGCGCGGGCGAAAGAGAGCCTAGCAGTGAAGGGAAGGGAGTATGCATGGCGTACCGTGTAGCTGGACGCGAGTGGGACGCTGACGCCTTCGCGATGCTTGATATTTGCGTCGCACAGGTGTCAGCATGACCCTGAGGCCTGGACTCTAGTGTCCTCCGGTGTATGGCCTATGTAGCGAGCCGATCAGCATGACGGCAGACTCTTGCACGCCACGCAGCACCCTTATTGTTTGCAACAGGCCAGTCCTTCCATTTGGCATGTGTGATATGTTGCGCAAGGCCCTCAGCACGGTGCACAAACATTGTATTTGCCACTGTGTGGAGGAGCAAGTCCTCACCTTGACACGAACATTATCAGCAACTCTATCCAGTAGTGCATACCGGGGCGACTCGTTTGCTGTCTCCTGGGTTCATTAAGCCAATTATGCAGCATCTAAGTTATTGGATGAGTAGGCATCGGAGGCGGTAGAGGTGAGAAGCAAACCGCAAAGTTCCCTTGACGGGCGCCTCATACCACGCGACTTGCCCGTTCTGGAAGATTGCGGGTCGAGCGCCAGAGAGCTTATTTGGCCTTTGGACTGCTTCGTCTCTGTCCGCAATGCGCCGCTGAGGGGCCAAGAGAAGATATCCGGCAGGACCGGTCTGACAACTTGCAGGAACGAGTCTGTACGCCTCCCATCCACTCAGTCGACATAGTGAACTGATCCCCACTCATATCCCATCCTCGCGCCCAACTGCTCTCGAGGGCTTACCCGAGGCTTCAGTGGGGCGCATAACATAGTCTTTCTGAGCGGCTGGCCCGATTTCTGGCATTGGTCAGTAGCATTGCTTCTGTGGCCCGCTGTCCGCCATCTCGGAACTCGGACTGCAGTTTGCGGTGGCTGCGTCATCTTGTGCATCAGGGTCTGCATCATGGCCCGCAATGTTGCTAGCTACTCATCACACGGTATGTTCGGCTCTGCAGCGACTGCCGCTTTGGCGGCCAGTATTCTGCGGGAGCCTGGTGTCCCATTTCTCTGTCTGACTGGCGGCAACAATGGGTGTCTCGGTGCGGTACAGTCTCCTATGGACGCAGGCTGACTGAGTAATGCAGATACCACAAGCGGGTCCATGTGCAGCGGTGTGCATTGTGCACGCCGGGCGCGAGTCTTCCGAGCAAGCGGGAGGCTATTCGGCACTGGCACCTGCACGCGCGCTGCTCCGGCGGAAGGTGTCAACGGGTGCGCACACGCATCTGGCCATCCGTTTCGAGAGTTGCATCATCCCTCGGCACTAGGGGCTCTGGGCTCTTTGGCCACAGTGTGTATTATCGCAGCGGGGTGATTGTTTCAAAACAGCGTCTGCACGACCTCTGCACTGCTCACACCGCATGTCCTCGGGCTAGGTGTTCTGTTGTGCCCACTCTTTCTAGTGCGTGTGTCGAGTGTGTCGAGAATGTACAGTGTCAAGTAGTTACTGTGCCAATACATCCAGTTTCCGCCGCTACCCACCACCACCCACAGAACTACCACCCAGAAAACCACTACCCAGAAAACTATCACTCACAGAACTACAACTCACAAAACCACTACCCACAGAACTACCCAAGGCATGGTTTATTTCTCCATCCGTCTACAGATCCCCCGTACAGATCAGGTGCCCCTTTTCGTCTCCGTGAATGAGATATATTTGGCATCCGGACAATACATACATCCGCCCGACGTCCTCCTCCACATGCTCCGACAGCACATCGCCCATCGGCCTTCGTCGCCTCCGCCTCGGGCTCGCTCGGGTCCCGCAGCTCATGCACCACCTCGACCACGACGCGGATCAGATCACGCTCATTCGGGGAGAGCACGCGGAGCACGTCAAGGCAGCGCGCGAGGAGCGCCTCAGGCAGGATGTCCTGCGCGAGCATGCCCTGCACCAGCTGGAACATCTTCCGCCGCCCGATCTCGTCGCCGTAGTCGAGCCGCACCGCGAGCCGCAGCAGCTCCCCGATCGCGAACTCGCGGTCCAGCCGCGCCTCCTCGCGCCGCGCGCGTGCGTCCTCGTCGTCCGCGTCGAGCCCGGACGCGGCCCGCGCGGTGTCCTCCTCGACGTGCTGCACGAGCGCGTTGTACGCGTCCTGGATCCGGAACGCCATCGCCGTCACCACCGGCAGCGTCGCGTCCATCTTGTGCGTGTCCTCCTTTGCGAGGCACTTGTCGATGAATACCCGTGCGAGGAAGGCGCGCTCGGGGGTAATTAGAGACCAGTAGTCCTCTGTGCAGTGTGAGCCCGCAATTCTTCTTTGACCTCGAGAGCCCTTACCTGGGAACTCAATGTGTTCGTAGATGTCCAGCCGCACCTCGAGCACGGCCGACAGCGCGTCCTCCGCGATCGTGTCCTCGGTCAGGTCGAACAGCTTCAGGAACGCGACCATGTCCTCGATCACGCCCTCCGACTTGTCCGCCTCCTCCTTCTTCGACTTTCTTCGACCCGTCAGACCGGACGACATCGACCCACGCGCCGAGCAGCTTCCGCGCGGCCGCCTTCACGGACTCTTCGCGGTCACCCAGGCCATTGCGTACGATCATTTCGCGCTGAGCGATGGTGAGAGCACGAGGATGAGTGAAGCCAACGGTCGATGCGGGACCGCGATCAGTTGGAAGGCAATACTTCTCCAGGACGTTGGTATAGACCAGTTTCCGAATTGTTGGATCAATGTCACGAGAGCGTGCGAGCAGGGCGGAGAGTGTTTGGGGGTGCAAAGGGATGTTGAGAACTGCAGCGCGTCGGACGTCTCTGCTAGCGGGTCAGTTGACCGAGTGCTGAGAGGGTTGAATGTGACGTACGGTGAGGTATCATGGGCCATAGCATCGAGTATAGTCTCGAGGATGCTCGGCTCGCCATCCTGGAGTTCGGAAGGGTCCTCGGAGTAAGATAGCTTTGTAAGGGCGATGACGGCCTGGGTGCGAACGGTGGGCTCCTTGTCGCGAAGGCGATCAAGAAGGGCAGCGCGGAGGCTAGTATACAGGTCTTCGCTGGACGGACGGTGAGTGGCGCATCGAGGGGATGCGATGGGCAACGTACTCAATCTCGCCGAGGTGAGAGATGGTGTCGGCTATGCACTGTATGACGCGGAAGCGGACGACCTTGTCCTTTGCGGTGCAGCCCTTGAGGAGGAAGTGGACGAGGTGGGAGAGGAAGCGCTCCGAGGTCGTATCCTCGTCCTCGTCGACGTTGCTCTTCTTCCGTTCCTCCATATCTGCGGGTGGTTACGACGATGGCTCACGCACGCAGACGACGGACGCACTCTTCTCTGTGATGAACTTGGTGTACCCGGCGATGAACTTGACGGTCCTGTCTGCGACGGTGGTACCCTTCTTGAGGGGCAGGACGCGCATGACCATGTCGTGGAAGACATCTTCAAAGGTGCGCTCGCCTGTGAGCTTGAGGCTCTTGCCGTTCTGGATGGGCTCAGTGATGGCAGCAGCTTCGGAGTGTAGTTTGTAGAGAGCGACGAAGTTCTTCTGGTGGTTGGCGGCGGTAGTCTGGGCCTGGTCAAATATCTTGGGTAGGGCGTTGTAAAGAGACTGGAGGTCGAACGGAGCGGGCGTGCGTGCGGGCATTGTGCCCTAGACTGCGCGGGGGAAGAGAGAGAGAGGAAACGAACGCGCGCTGCGTGACAGTCGCGTCGCGCGGGTGAGTGTGACACATGAGGCACGTGCACGCGGTACGGGTGACGGCCTCGTGACTGCCGCGAGCCCACCGCGTTTCTGAAGAGACTCAGCCACCGCTGCGAGCCCCGAGCATGCAGTCGATCTCTTCGACGTCCTCTCGTCACCGACATGGCCTCTTCACAACACCTCCACGACCAGCCCCGTCGGCCTCAGCGCACGCCCCAGCCACAGGCCCAGCAGGCCCTCCTCGACGACCCCGTCCAGGTCGCCCCCTACCTCACCCATGTCGTCGCACACCACGGCCAGCTCACCCTCATCCCGCCCCAGAACGCGGGAAGGATCAGGAAGTCCAAGTCAAAGTCGAAGAAGAGGCAGCCTTCTGCCAGGGACAGGCGGCTTGACGACGAAGAACCTCGCTTTACCACCGCCGTCCCCGCTTCCTCCTCTCGCAAACTCCATCCGGCACCCGCACAAATCCGCACGAGAAAACAAGCCATCTCGGCGCCATCCCCTACGACGCCTACTGCTGCTCGCAGATACGATCCAGTTCCGGATGGTCTGTACTCTCATTCTTGCCTCAGTCCGCTCGCTCACGGCTAGCTGCAGACCAGTCCATCCCGGACTACCCTCCGCCTTCATTCGAAGATGCCATAGCGTCCCCGCCTGTACCACCACACCTGGCTTCTATACCCTCAGCGTCGCATACATCTACTGCACTGCCTAATTCCGCAAGCGCTTCTCCATTGCCTTCTCAGCATCCATACGCATCCCATGTACCATCAGCATCTTCTGCAACTCTCCTGTCTTCTTCTGCTACCGCATACTATGAGTCTCCTGCCGTCTCCCAGCTATCTCTCGCCAGACCTCTTGACCCTCGCTTGGCTCTCGAGTCTCATCCTCTCAGTAGGTCCATGGCGGCATCGACCACAACATTACTCTCTCCCACGACAACAACCTCGGATTCGACTGCTCTATCTGACATGCCTCTCCTCCGGCGCCCCCGCCCGAAATCAGCTCAGCCCTTGCCTACCGTACAGCAAACCACGCGAGCGGCCCCTGCCAGTCCTATTCGCCTCACCTCACCGTCAACTACCACTCTGATGTCATCCGCCACTGCTGTGCGTGACCCTCCGTCACCTCCACGGATCACCGTGCAGGGCTCGCAGCACTCTCTGGAAGTAGACTATGATGGCGAACCCGAAAGCCCGCTCGGAGAGCCTCCCAGCCCACTCTCCCAACCGTCGCTACAGCATGCTCACTATCGCGGCTCCGTGTCGACCGTCTCAGACGTCGTCGAGGAGCTTTCCTTCGAGCCCTACCAGCGCTGGTCTGCCGATCGCCGCCTCGGGCTCTCCCTCGAGCAGCGCGTCCAGCGCGAATTCGAGCGGCGCAACACCAGCGAAGCCAGGCAGGCGTTCGGGCTCGCCGCGCGCCCGTCCGACCGCGAGGCGCACGACCATACCAGCGCCTCCGCCTCCGCGACGCCCAGCAGCTCCATGCCCTCCACGCCGCCGGGCAGCCCACACCCGCAGGTGCACCGGCGCTGCTCACACTGCGGCTCCGTCAAGCCGCGCGGCGACTGCGGCGACACGCAGACAATCGACGAGCACAGCGGCGAGGAGTCCGACAACGAGGATCAGGAGGACGAGGACGACTCGGCGCACTTCTCCGCCGCGCGCCGCAGCAGCCCCCTGCCGTTCGCGCGTGGGGCGGGCGCGGGCAGGTCGCCGTACATGCACCCGGCCCTGGGGAAGGGCCAGGCGAAGCCGCGCTCGCGGTTCGCGTCGCACTCGCCGGAGATGGGCAGCCCGCCGTCGCCGCTCTCGCCGAGCATGTCCTTCTTCAAGATGCCGAGCGCCTGGGCGAGCAGCGTCACCCTTTCACTCACCAGCGCGCTCGGGCCGCACAAGTCGCCCCCGTCGACGTCAAGCTCGTCCACCGCAGCGTCGAGCTCGGCGTCCAGCCCGCCGTCTGCGTCTGCGTCCTCCTCCGGGCTTTCCCCCGGCGCGAGTTTGAAGCGCAAGGAGAGCTTCGGCGTGAAGCGCCTCTTCGGCTCGCTCAAGGGCAAGGAGCGCGAACGCGGCCGCGAGCGCGAGCGCGAGTACGCGCAGCTCCCGCCCCCGTCCGCCTCCGTATCCTCGTCGGAGTCGTCCATCGAGTCCGTCGATGGCTGGGAGGTCGTCGGCAGCGACGGCCCCGGCACGCACTCGGCCACTGGCAGCGCGAGCCCCACACTCACCTCGCCCGCGTCCGCCTCGCCGACGTCGCCCGCGCGCTCGACGCTCGAGGCGTACTCGCCCACTTCGGAGCACGCGCGCGGGGCCGCGGGAGCGTTTCTCAACCGGCCCGTGCGCCATCGGCCGCCTCCGCTCCCGCTCGACGAGAGCCCGACCTCGCCAGCGTCTCCAGTCACACCGTCGCCTGCCACGCCCGCCACGCCATCCCCGCCCCACGTTGCGGCGGCGGCGGCGCGGCCGTACCTCCCAGAGAAGTCCCCGCTGCGCCTCATAGCGAGTGCAAACCACCTCAGGCAAACACACGCACAAGCGCAAGCGCAGGCGTTGAACTCACCCGTGTCCGCGTCGTCCCCGATCGCGACTACTCCGCGCGCCCTACGTCCGTCGCCTTCCGTAATCTGGAAGGCTCCTGGGACCTCGAGCCCGTTACCAGGCGGGCAAAACTCACCCGTACAGCGCTCGCCGCTCTCCTGGCAGCCCGCCTACCCATCGCATCCCCAGTCCCAAGCGCACGCATACTCCCAGAACGCCTTCGCACAGCCTGCACAAGCGCCCGTCGGACCCCGTGCGTCGCCCGCGTCTGCCGCGACCTCCATCTCCGCACCCGGCTCGCCCTCGCTGTCGACGCTGCGCGGACCCGAGACGTCCAGCCCGCTCGCACGTAGTGTGCCCGCCATGCGTGAAAGCATGCCCGCTACCGCCCTGGCACCCCCGGCCACCGCTAGCCCGCCGAGCACACCCCTGCGGCGCCGGCGCGCGATCACGCCTCCGCCCGCCCACCGCCGTGTCATGCTCGCATGCGACACCACCTCTAACTCCGAACGCGCGCCCATCCCACACGACGTCGACGCCGAGGCCGAGCGAGTCGGCGAGCCCTCGAGCGTGCCCGAGAACCTGACGATCGAGCAACTCATCGACGACCAGCCACAGCTCGTCGCTCGCGAGCCGCCGCGAGAGCGCGCGCCGACCCCGCAGACGCCGAGCACGCCGTCACGCGCCGCGCTCGCGGTGCCAGGCACGCCTGTCAGTGCTACTCCCGGGTCGACGCCCACGACGCCGACGTTTGGACACTATCGCGGACGGCCGCTCCCGCAGCTCCCGTCGGAGCGTGAGCGCGAGGGTCAGGGCGAGGCCAGTGCGTTGAACGTGAAGCGCGTGTCGGACGGAGCACCTGTGAACCGCGTGCCAGAGGTACGGGTTAGCGGGGAGGGAGAGGCTCCTCCTCCTCCTCCTCCTCCTCCTCCTCCGCCGCCGCCGCCTGTTCTTGTCGCAGAGCCGTCGAGCGTCGGTGCCGCCTTGTGTCCGCCATCGCCATCGCCCGCTCCGGTATCTGTTCCCGCGTCGTCTTCTGTGCCGGCGCCCTCGCAGATGGAGCGTTCGAGCTCTGGGGACAGTGTAGTAGAGGACGCGTATGCGGCCGAGGAAGACCCCCGCGCGGAGTTCCTCGAGATTACCGACCTAGACGTCCTCGCGTCGCGCCTCGTCGAGGGCCAGCGCGACGGCCGGCACTACGAGGTATGCCTTCTTTCTCCCCTCCTCCCATCCACCGCACTCACTGCCACTCGTCCCTGTATACAGGATCTCCTCCTCGTCTCCGAGATCATCGGTCCCGCGTCCGCCGCAGCGCCAACGTCCGCAAGCACGCCCGCGGCGGTGGCCAGCGCGCTCGCCGCGCGCGCGGAGAAGGCGACGGTCCCGTTCCTCGGCACGGTCCAGGTCGAGCGCCGGCGCGTGCTCAAGGACGGGCGCGTGAAGCTGAAGCTGTCGCTGCTCGGCGTGTCCGTCGACCGCTGCGGCGTGTGCCTCTCGCAGTTCCGGCGCGGGGAGCGCGGCGCGCTGACCCCGGTGTGCCGCCATTCGTGAGTGTCTCGCTTGGCTTGCCGCGGCGAGCTGTGGTTTTTGTGGGGCTGGTTGCTGAACGGGTGCGATGTGCAGGTTCCACGAGGCGTGCCTCCGCCGCTGGCTGCGCACGGCGGGCGTGTGCCCCATCTGCCGCATGGTCCTCTCGATGGACGACTAGGAAAGGCTTCTTCGGACGCGCTGGATGTGCTCTCTGCTATCGCCCTGGATCTCTCGCCGGATGGAACCTGGCCTCCCTTAGAATGTAGCATTATGCTGTATTTTTCCGTTTGCGTACCGTGTAGCAGCCCCTGTAGAGTTAGTTACTCCTGTTCAGCTGTCGGGGGTCCGCTGGCCGGCTGCCCCGGTGCACCACCCTCGTGGTGCTCGATGTCATCTGCGAGACATTCTGTGTTCTCCTACTTCCGAGTCAATAGCGTGAAGCACTCGCAAAATCGGAGAAAGCGATGTACATGGGTGTCGCCGAGGTCGTACAGAGCCTGCAATGAGTCAGGCCCTCGCCGGTGTTTTGACGAAAGCTCGACGGCGATGGCATTGCGAGCGGTATCGGAGATTGCCTCGAGCAGCAGATGGCCTAGTGTTCGTGCGCTCAAGAGATCGACCTCATGTCGTCTTTTCCGGGCCTCCGCTTCGGCCTGAAGCACCCAGCGGTACATTCGGGGCTGTTTCACGGGAGTTGGTCGTTCGCTAGCGCATCGGATTTCCGAGGGAGGGCAGGCGATCTCCCATCGCAAAGCCCCTCCGGCGAGATGGATGTAGAGCACAACCTATAGTTCTATGGATAATCTGGTGAGCGTATAATCTACGCACCTCTCAATATATGCGGTGCAGCGTCTCAGGCCTTCGGGAGAACGATTGAGGCTCTGATGAGGTTGATCTAATTCAAGCTGAGGGTGAGTTCAGCTCATCTGGCTACGGAACGTCAGCCTCACCCGCTGGGTCAGAGTCAGCCTGAACAGTACTTCGTAGATGTTCGTTCGGAACGAGGTTGGGAACATCGGCTTCCCAACTAACCGACTCGGACTTGCCTATGGCCTGCCTGTGCACTTAGTACATGCATCGTGCGGTCTGTCGTAGCGGTATAGCGGCATGTACTGAGAGGTGGCCCTGGTATACGACATTTTGCTGTCATTTTTGCATCGGAAGCATGGGCCATAGACTGTAGCCTCTGTGCCGCTTAAAAGTCGAAAATGATTCCGTTGCAGACACCCGTCATTCAGTCGAGTGATGACCGACATCCGGACGGACGGCCGACGCATCGGTATATGCACTTGCATCTCAACGACTTGACCTAGCCCAATGAATGGTAGAAGGTAGAACGATCCACTGAATGACCGTCTGGGCTTCTCCCTACGGTTAGAACAATTCAATGGTTCTGGACCACAGTGACCATACCTCACAAATCCCGATGACCTTGCGCACGAATGACCGTAATGATAGCAAGGACTCGTCACCCAGTGCTCAGCACTCAGGCCTCAGGTAGAACGGTTGAAGCCGATTTGCGACGCACTTCCGCTCGGAGAACGAGGGGCAGACTTACGTGACGCACCATACGACGCCCCGCCCGGACTTGCACGCTCGTGAGCAGCCCGTTCCCGACCCGTTCCCATGTCAAATCCGCGGCGCACGGCGTCCCTCGGGGCAGACGCGTTCTCCCGAGATAAGTGCAGCCCACCCCAAACGCGTCCGGTGGCGTTGCCTGGCGACGCGCGACCCACGGCACAGAGTGCTGTGTGGCGGCAGGCAGCCTGAGATCCCGCCACAGGATCACAGATAAGTAGCATACATATACATACCGCGTCATCGTTGCGGGATTTTCGTTCGAGTCCCGAGATAGACTACACTATAGCCTATAGCAGCGTCCCTGTGGGCGCGAGCCCGGCGAAGCCGCCGCCGTCTGCCGCGCTATCGTAGATGAGCTGCCCCCGGAGGAACGTCTTCTCGACCTTGCCGCCGAGCGTGAGGCCCTCGTACGGCGTGAGCTTGTTCTTGAACTTCAGCGACTCCTTGGTTACCTGCACGTGCACTCGATTTAGCAGACGTCGCGCTTGTGGGATGCGATACGTCGACGTGACGCGACTGACCTTCGTCTCTGCTGTGGGATCCCATACCACCAGGTCCGCGTCATACCCGACCTTGAGCTGCCCTTTCCGATTGGCCAGTCCGGCGTGCTTGGCCGTCTGCACGCACAACCAGTTCACAAGTTTGTCAATGCCCACGCTCCTCTTGCGCGCCTCAGTCCACAACAAGCTCAGGCCGAGTCCGAGCGTGCTGATCCCGCCCCAGGCGCTCATAATGTCGCCCTCGTCGAGCTTCTTGAGCGATGCCACGCACGGGCTGTGGTCGCTCACCACGCAGTCGATCGTCCCGTCCAGCAGCGCCTCCCACAGCACCTCGCGGTTCGCGTCCTCCCGGACGGGCGGGCAGCACTTGAACTCGGGGCGCCCGTGGGGGATGTGCTGCGCGGAGAGGGTGAGGTAGTGGAAGCACGTCTCCACCGTGAGCGGCAGGCCCGCCGCCTTCGCCGCGCGCACGAGCGGGAGCGCGGCCGCGGCGGAGAGGTGCACGATGTGCAGCCGCAGCGAGGGGTACTCCCGGTGCAGGCGGGTGATGAGCGCGATCGCGTCGACCTCGAGCTGCTGTGGGCGCGAGGCGAGGAAGGTCGAGTAGAGCGTCGGGTCTGCGGGCTCGGGCGCGGGCGCGGAGGCGGGCGGCGCCTGCTCGAGCTCGGCGTGGAAGCAGAGCACGGTGGGGGTGTCCTGGGAAGAGGGATGTATCAAGCTACCGAGGGCCTGAACGATAAAGAGATAGCCAACTACCTTCAATTCATCCATCGCGCCACGGAGGTCGGATTCGGCGACGCATGGGAACTCCTGCGGGTATCTTTAGCGGGGGGCCCTGGAACGGAGCGCGGGGTACCTACGTCGACGCCGCTTTCGATGAGGAAGCACTTGAAGCCCTTGACGCCGGCGTCTACGAGCGGCTTTAGGTGGGCCTGTCGGACGCGCACCGTGAGCACGCGCACGCCTCGGGAGCGCGAGCCTGGGAGCGGGCAGACATACTTGGTTGCCCGGAATGACGCCGCCCCAGAAGGCAACGTCAGTCCAGCACTGGCCGCGCGCGGCGCGGCGCTTCTCCTCGAGATTTGCGACGGTCGTGGTGGGCGGAATGGAGTTGAGCGGCATGTCGACGAGGGTGGTGACGCCGCCGGACGCGGCCGCGCGCGTGCCCGTCCAAAAGCCTTCCCAGTCTGTGCGGCCGGGCTCGTTCAGGTGGACGTGTGCACTGGGACGGGTGTCAGCCTGGGTACCGGTACTCTGACTGCGGCGCTAGCCGCGACGGAGAAGGCGAACTTACTCCACGAGTCCCGGGAGGATGTAGCTGTTCGCCGCATCGATGTAGTCGGCGTCGTCGATGATGTCGTGCAAGCTGTGGCGGGGCGTTATTCCTTCTCTGATATCAACGATCCTTCCTGTATCCACATCTGCTATCACGGTGGCAGGCCGTGGCAGTCCGTCGCTGAGGACGACGTTTTCGCCGACAAAGGCGCGCAGGCGAGTCATACTGGCGAGCGGGCGTGGGCGTGCGTACCGCTGGCGAGCTTGTCGCAGTGTCGGGCAAGGCACTGGCTCGGAGGCTGAGGAGGGCAAGATAAGTGGGAGGCGCTATCCGCGCTGCATCTCGATCGTCCCGGGGGAGGGCTGCCGGTTCAGGCAGGCGACGTGGTTCGCGTTCGCACCCCGTCCCGAGGCGTGTGCACACGAAGCGGATGCGGGAATCGCTGCTCTGCTTCATCATCTGCGCCAGCGCATGCGCAGCGGGCGTGCTGGCGCGGGTGTGAGAGTGGCGAGAGGCAAAAGTAGATGGGGGAAGAGCCCGAGTCCGCAGATTGCGTTCGCTCGCCCCAAGCTTGTCGGGTTTATTTCTGGGAGATATGCCCATAAAAGGCGGGGCAGCACAGCATTTAGGTGAAGCCGTCGGGGGAAGGCCCATCAGCCCAGCGATCCCTGCAAGCGGTGCATCTCTGTTCAGTCGCTGCAGGCTTACTTGTCGCGCTATTCAGCAGGCAATGCACGAGCTTACAGCCTCCCAGGCCGCGCTCAGAAGGCGGCAGCAGAGCACAGGCATCTGTTCTTGGGGCGCGCGTAGGTTCAATCTGTAAAGGAGCAGTGCGCAAAACATGGGAAAATGATGGGCACTGCGTACCGTTGGCCTGGGCCTCGCCTCCGCGCGGTGAGAAAACGTCGTGGTCGGAAAAGCAGCGTCGCCCTCGCCCATGGTACGCGCACGGCGCCAGTCCCAGTCCTCTGTTCTCCCTCCACTTTGCTCTAAAGCTAGCCATGCTCGACCACGACACGCAGGACACGCCAGCGTCCACCATGCCGCTCATGATCGACCCCGCACTCGCCGGCCCCCCACGCTCCCTCCTCTGCGGCCAGTGCAACGCCCGTATCACGCACACCACCAAGATGGTTTCCAGAGTGAGTGCTCGTCTCTCGTGGTCGGCGATCGTGCTGCGCGAGCTGTGTGCTGACGTAGCACCCACCACCTGTAGGCATACCGAGGGCATGCAGGCAAGGCTGCTCTCTTTACGACCGCGTGCGTTGCCCTTCCCCACATTGTTCGACCTCCCGCTTATCAACTGCACTCCCTACAGCAAGAACATCATACTAGATCCTCCGTCCATCCTCCTCATGGATTCGGGCGCGTATACCATCCAAGAATTCATCTGCAAGACATGCGAGGCATACCTCGGCTGGAAGTTCGTGCGCGCCCACGACGGGCCGGAGCGGTGGAAGGAGGGGCACTACATCCTCGAGATGGACCTCGTGCAGGAGCAGGAGAGCGCGGAGGACCGGTTCGCGGACGGCCAGCAGCCGTCGCCGCTCGGGCGCATCGACGAGGAAGAGGCGCACGCGCACGTCCCCACGCACCGACGCACACCGTCCGCGCCGTCGCCGCCGCCCAAGGGCGCCTCGCAGGGCCGGCGCAGCATGCAGGCGCTGTTCAAGCGGGCGAAGGCCCCGCGCCGGCTGGAGCTGGACGACTACGAGGGCGGCGGTGGGCCGTTCTGGAAGCCGAGATGAAGGGCGGCGGGCGGTGAGGGAAGAGGAAGAGGACACGATGACCGACGGGTTCGTTCACGGACACTGCTAACTTACTGTACAGTACACGCTCTAGTATGTAAACTGCTAATCGGACGCGCTGCTCGCTTGCCGACACCCTGCCATCCCCGCATCCTACCGAAGCGTCGAGCCGGCCCAGCGCGAAGGCCGCGGGGGTTCTCCTCGGACGCGCTCTCGCGTGCCGGCGAGTAGCGCAGGGTCTGTGGATTCCTCCCGGCGAGCCGACTGCACGCTGTAGATCTGCGCTCACAGGTCGCGGGCCCAGTCGCGCCCGAGCCCCGCGGTGGTCCGCCTCCGCAGCGCAGCGAGTGAGTGGGACCCGCCCGGACGGTGCGCCGGTCGGAGGGGCGATCGGAACGGAAGACGTCGTTCGTCTCAGGGTCGCGCACACCACGCCCTGAAGACGTCGGCGCGCGGCGCGCGTGTGCAGCGAGTTCTCAGTTCCTGGGCGGCGGACCGAGGAGCTGGAAGCAATGGACGCGCCGGGTGCACGGTATGTCAGCATGGCGCGTGCGGGGAAGGCCTAAGGGTCTCGCTGCTGTCATCTTGGAGGGGAGACGTAATGCGCTGCGATAGGGAGATCGCGAGCCCCTGCTGGTACTACGCCGAGCTAGGGGACTGTCCGACAGATGCGACGTCAGGCCGGGTGCTCTGTGTTCGGGAGCGTGCGTCGCAGATGTCGCGGTGGTGCTGAGTTAGCAGCGGAACCCTGCAGCTAGAAGCTTGGATGAGAATGGGCGGTGTGAAAGGTGGGGACTGATTTACTCACCTCTCGCCCCTGGCTGACTACAGGCATTCAGACTTTTCGCTGTCCGAGGATCCGGTCAGTGCTGCTCGCGAGATGCGCAGTTTGTCCTTCCCAGCCTCGAAGGCATGTGGAAGTCGCTAGTGAACGTTCTCGGAGACCCGGAAGGAAAGCACGCTCACTGCGCGCTAAGCTGGGAAAGGTGGTGTTACGTAAGCATGTACCTCGCGTAGGCGCTGGCTGGTGGACGCGTTCGTCGTGTTCGCGCTCCTTGCCACCGTCCTCGATGCTGGCGACTCAGGCAATGTCAGACCCACACGCGCCCTCGACCGCGGCACCGCAGGCCCACGTCACACCTCCAGAGCTCGAACAGACCCTTACCCTCCTCACCTCGCACCGCTCCGTGCTGGGCTATATGCTGCTTTCGCGCGGACAGCCCGTGACGATCATCCGACATTCCGGCGTGGTGTTCGAGGGCGAGCAGGGCAAGAAGTACGCGAGCGCGATCGCGCGGATAGTGCAGAGCGTGCAGACGGGGCTCGAGGACGTGAGCGGCGGGCACAACGAAGGCGTGAGTCCGGCACTCTGCATCCTCGGTTTATTGTGCGTGTGTGTACTTACGTGCGCGGCGCAGGATGACATCCGGTTCATGAGGATACGGACAAAGCGGCACGAAATTATGATCTCGCCTGGTGCGCCTTATTTGTCGCCGCGTCAGGAACAATGGCGCTCTGCGATCGCTGACTGCTGCATTGTGCACTCACGTACAGACGAACGCTATCTGCTTGCCGTGTTGCACGATCCCGGAGCGACGTGAAGCCATTCTGATGCTATCGCTCCGTATCTCCTTGGACGCCTCTCTCGGATTCTTCACCACCAGCCTTGGTCGCACACAATGCCTGTTTCAGTACCGTCGTCTCGCAGCACCACCCTGTATCATTGGATACCGTCTAAATTATTCATCTTGCGGTTGCGAGGCCTTACGACCTTTTTGCAGACTAGTGAGCATGTTCGGGAAAGCGCGTTTTCCCGCAGAAGCGCAGAAGACGCGTTGCGCGTTCTCGAGTCCGCGTGCGCAGTCAAAGTGTCAAACGTCTCGACGCACCAGAAAGAGTCCAGGCGGAACCTATCGATGATTCCGTTCCTCTCGGCCGGGCACGTACTTGGCACTGTCGCGCCACAACAGGTCACAACAGGCCACAGATCCTCTGGGGTTGCCGCGGACAGTCGGGAGCCGTGCGCGGGACGTCGGGTAGGGCGACCGAGGCGTACGACAGCGCTAGCAGAGACGACAGCTTGCGCCGCCACGCGAGTACCACACAGGCCATCAGGACGGCGAACGGTCCCTGAACGGCCGGGCGATGGCAGAGTGCGTGAGGAATTAAGCTGATCGTCGCCGAGGCGGGCCGACGAGGAGCACGGTGGCGAGCGATGTCGATGGGCGGTGGCGGCCACGCGTGCCGCGCGCGGGAGAGGCCCTCAATCTAACCGCTCTGGCCGGGCGTATCGTCCGGGGGCGACGGGGGGCGGGCGTCGTTGGCGCGGCGAGGGCGAGCGCCCCCGCACTCGCATGCTGCTGGCCCACTTAGTGGCGTATATTGCTACACGTGAGGCGGGGATAAACAGAACGTCGGGGCGCGCGATCGGTATGTTATCGAGAGCAGTCATTATGCATTATGGCGGGGGCTCGACGGCGCAGCGATCGGGCCCGAGCACGACGCGACGTCGGGATCCTATGGTCTGTCGACGTCGCGGCAACGCGCTCGAGTCGCGTTCGATTCGTTCCAGTCACCGAGGCTGGCACCGACGCCTCCTATCTGTCACGGGAGACGCGCCGGGCGTGTGCCCCGCGTTTTCGACTCCGAGCAGCGCGCGCCGGGCGGGACTCGCGCCAGCTGGCAGCGATGTTCTTGGGCTGGCGGGGGCGGCCCTGCCGCGCGCTGCCGCGATATGTTACCGAGCGGTGGGAACAAGTTGGCCGGGCGCCTGTGGTGTTCTAATCGAAGGCGCGCGCAGGCGCCGGGGCTAGGGTCGAGTAGCCAATTTTTGCCGTTAGTTTCTGTTCTGCTGGGCCTAGCTTTCCTCAGTCCGCCATCCCCGCCCAAGCAGATGGGCCGGATGTAGGGCAGTCTCGCCTTCTTTCGCGCGTCGGTTGCGTTGCGAAGTGTGCGCGACTTTTGCAATCGCTGTTTGGCCGGGGTCGACGCAGACAAGATGGCCATTGTGGACCCGGTCGGGCCTGACGAGGTCGTTTGGCGATCTGGGCGGCGGGAGAATAAAGGACTGGTGAAGACGATCTCGATGGCGAGGGAGCGCCACTGGAGAGGACTGGTGATAGTTTCTGTTGATGGGGAGGTGACGCTGCGAGGGAGAACGTTCTCTCCTCCCCCGATCTCCTCCTGATTCGCCCATCGGCGCTCCCTCCCAGATCCCCACAGATCCCTCCCAGGCGCTAGACGACATCAGCCTCCAACTTGCCCTTTTTCCAATAAGTACCTTTCGCTCCTCCATCCCAATGGCCTCTCCCTCCTCCCCTACTTCAAACGCGGCGTGCGCGCACCCCTCGCTGTCCCCTCGCTCCTTCCACCGCTACCTCCGCCTCGCCATACCAACCCGCCACCTCCCCCTCCCCTCCGGTCCGTACCTGTGCCTGACCCCCGTGCCTGTCCCGTCTCACCTCTTCTACCTTCCAGCTAATTCTCCATGGCGGCCCGTCTGCCTGACAACGCGTCCGACGACGGTCTGACAATAATGTTCGAGCACTGCACCGCGCGGTCGCATTATTCA
Organism: Trametes sp. AH28-2; assembly: GCA_001304625.1. Classification (NCBI taxonomy): domain Eukaryota; kingdom Fungi; phylum Basidiomycota; class Agaricomycetes; order Polyporales; family Polyporaceae; genus Trametes; species Trametes sp. AH28-2. The sequence continues at coordinate 53,939 of KQ464077.1, read as the reverse complement.
GACATGTCCTCCACCCGGTCGTCGCCCACCCCTTCGTCTGCGCCACATACGCCCACCGAGCAGCCCTCGAGCTACCCGCTCGAGGACGCGTCCGAGGACAGCTGGAATCTTATCCCCTATGACGTCCCATGGGGCACCGAGTATTACGACTACCAGACCGGCACCCTGCCCGGACCCGACGGCGCGTGCCTCTTCCTCCGGTCCCCCACTCCCCTCAAGAATCGGCGCACCCAAAAAGCGTGCAACAAATGCCGCCAGCGCAAGGCCAAGGTACGCGTTTATGGCTCGTTGTATAGCCGCCATTTGTTGACGCCACCTTGTCCTACAGTGCAGCGGCACCCACCCGACGTGCAGCCGCTGCCTCGCCCGCGGCTACATCTGCGAGTACGTGGAGGAGCCGAAGCGGTCCTCCCACAAAGCGGGTCGTGCTCACCCCCGGGATGCGCGCGTGCAACGCGAGCCGTCCGAGGACCCGTCGGACGAGGCAGAGGACTCGTCTACGGACGGTGACTCGCCCTCTCCTCGCGACGTGCAGACCTTCGCGCCTCGGCCGCTGAAGGTCGAGGAGCCCGAGCTCTCCACCCCCGACCTCATCTACCCGGACAGCGCCGACACCTCCGACACGGCCTCCTCTACCGCGGAATACTGCTCGCCCTGGGAGGACACCAGCTACCAGTGCGAGGCACCCTACGGATACAACAGTCCCGCCCAGTCGTTCGGCGAGCACCGCATGGGCAACTACTACGACGAGTCACCGTCGTACGCCGCCGACGCCGACATGCCCCAGTACCAGGCGCATAACACGTACTTCGCTCAGGGCAGCTCTCAGCACCCGGCCGCCGCGGTGCACGCTCCCCGGCCTGTCCGCTGCACCGGCTCGCCGTCGTTCCTCTCCCCCCAGGCGCAGCACACAATGGCGGCTTCCTCGTGCGAAGCTCACATGTTCCCGCATGACGACATGCTGATCCACATGTCGCCCGCCGCCGAGCCCGTCTCGCAGATTGCCATCCCCCAGCTTCCGTCGATCCCCTCCGTAGAGCTCGCTGCCGTACACAACGGCGCTCTTGAGTAAGTTGCCGTGCATTCTCGCGCGGATGACTCCCCCGGCTGACTCCGACTTCCCGCGCACGCAGATATGCCCCGCATCCGCACGAGATGTATTACTACCAGGCGCCGATGCCGCAATACCCCTTCCTGCAGTACCAGTACGCCGCACCCGCGTACGGCGTGCCCGTGCTGCAGGACAACGTCGAGCCGACGATGTTGTATACCATGGTCCCCGCGGGGATGGCGTCGTAGACGGCCCCATTCCCCGCCGAGCCGCCGCTGGGTCCCCGGGCTCGCTCGCCTGCCAGCAGACGGGGCCTTCTTCGCGTCCGCACGCCCGTTCCGCCGGCTAGCCCGCCCCCTTCCCACCGCTGATCAGGCGGTGGCGTCGGCGGTCGCCTTCGCCTCTTTGTTATATTTGGTCTTCTCGGAGACGCGGACTCCTCCCTCCCTCCTGCCGCCGCCGCCGCCGCCGTGCGCCCGCCCTCGGGCGTGCGTGTGTATGTGCCGGCCGAATGTCACCCACTAGTACTAGTGTTACCTGTATCCTTATTGCCCGCACTCGCCTCTCGCCTCGCTCCGCCTCGCTCCGCCTTGCTTCGCTTTCGCACGCTACTCTGGCTCCTCCTCTACCCCCCGCACCCGCAGATACGGATTATATCCTGATAGTCGTCTACTTGTACATACTCGGGGCTGTTGTCTGTAACAACGTCTAAACATAATGGATCGTGTCGCTCTTCCACCGCATCCCCCGCGTGCCATAGGAGCAGCGCTATCGGACGCGCCGCCCTGCTTGTTCGTTCCTGCCCGGGCCCGGAATGTCTTCACATCCCTTCGTCAAAGCGTCGGGCGTCGGGAACGGAATGTATTGTATTACTATTAGCGCATGCGCATCATCGTGCAGAACGGAGGGACGCGGTCGTCAAGCCCCTCGCTCTCGTGGGCGTGTGCGAACGTTTCAGCTGCACCTCGCCCCCTGCGCATATGCTCGCCCGCATCATGATTCACAGCATAACGTACGGTATACATCGCGTGGCTCGTCGCTCGCTCGCTCGCCACACCGGCGACCGCCGCTTTTCCCTGCCTCCTGCTTCTTCTGCTTCTGCTTCTCTTGTTCCTGCGGCTGCACGACACGATCGGGCGTTCCTGCGCGCCCGACGCGGCCCTCCATGTTGTTGCCGCAGTGGGCGCTGCGAGGACTCGGACCGAGCGGGGGAGGGGAGGGATCGAGATCTGCGCGCGGCGGGATCGCAGCAGGCGATATCGATATCGTTTCGCGCGGGAGCATAGCCTGCGAGCCTGCGGGCTTCTCGAGCGAGGCCTGTGATGGCATAGAGTTCGTGTAGCCGCGCGCGAAGCGCGAAGAGGTCCAAGGGGAGGCGTAGGAGGCGGGCGGCCGGGTGGGCGGGTGGGCAGGGTCTTGCTCGCCCGCGTGGATGCTGGCGTTCTGCGCAGTGTGGCTGTTGGGCGTCCACGGCCACGTCCCGGGAGCCTGGCAGCGGTGCTGGGTGCTGGTGCTGGGTGCTGTTGTGGAGAGATGGTGGTCTGCCGGGGTGTGGGCGGGCTCGTCGCGTAGGTCCGGCACAGGCAGGACGCCCCGATTTGCGATTGCGTTCTGGCAATGTGCGTGTTCCGAGGGGAGCGGCCGCTGGGTCCGCGCATTTTGGCGGGCGTGTGCGATGCAGGTGTGCGCTGGGGTAAGTATGCAGACGCGTGCGGGGGGCGCCGTGACCGCTGCAGGCGTCAGGAATGCAGATGCAGACACTCCGCGCACTGTGGGCGTGCCATCTCGAGCGCACGCGGTGTCTTGGAGAATGCACGTCTCGTGATGCAGGCTTGCTCCCAGCCACGTCTAGGACGCCGAGCGCCCTCCGCAGAGGCGCCTTCCCTGAGCCCGCAAGACGTCAGGACTCACAAATCCGTGATTGCGGCGTCGCTTGCCGACACAGCTAGGTCGGTCGAGAGGCTTCGGAGGCTTCGCGTGCGCACAGGCCCACGGCCGCCTCCCATCGTCGCCCGAACAGAACCAGCGGCGGACGACGGCGGGAACCCCGCCGACGCCATCCGCATACGGCAACTCGGTCGCGGCGGACGGCCTGGTCGTGCGACTCGGGCACGCCAGCACGGCGGGGGCGTGCGGGCGTGCGGGCGGCGGGCTTCTTGGCTCTGACAGCAGCGTGCACGGAGGCGACGCGGATTCCGAAAGAAAAAAGATGGGCGGCGACGCGACGCGCGGCGCGTACGGCCACCCGCGCACGCGCACGCCCGGCGCAGGGCGCACCGACCGTGCAACGCGCCCACGAGGAGGGCTATACCAAAGCGGGGATGTGGACCCACAATTCCTGGGCCTCCGGTGGCAGACCCGACTCAGACCTGCCGTTCGCGCGAATCGAGGTGCGAGGCGGCCGGAGGGCTTCTCCGGTCGTGCGGGAGAAAGATGCGTGCCCTCGTCGTGTGGGTGCGCGCCAGGCACCCCAAAATGGGTGGGTGTCTCAGGTTCTGCGCAGTGCGAGCGAGGTACGCCGGGCCCCAGGCAGTCGAGTGTCCCGCCACCATAGACGTTGCTGACTGGGAAGCTGACAGCGGAGTGCAGCGGCCCTGCCGGTGCGCGCCTGGGCTGTCAGGGGAAAGGAACATGATCAGGATACACACATACGCGGACGACCGTAGTTTCGGGCCCTATCTTCTGGGCCACCCGCCTTATTTTCGACCGCATCAGGTGGGAGAACCTGCTCGCAAATTTTACGTGGGGTTCGGGCGCGCGTGCAGCCCAATCACGCCAATCCTGGGCGGGATATACCGTGCGATATTTTAGCGTCATTGATAGTTCGCGTCCGGCGCATCCCGCCATGACCGCATGGGATTCCATTTCGCGAGGGCGAACTCCATAGCCACTGGTATGCATGCTATCGCCTGCGGGTTGCTAAGTCGCAGCATACTTGAAGGATCCATCGGAACAAACCGACGTAGCGGAGGTGGAGAGGATGTAATTGCGCAATGAGAAGTTGGGAGCAGGAAGCACGCATCGATATGACGATGTGAATTAGCGGAGCGTGTGTACAATTTAACCGCAGATGCATTGGACGAGCGGAGGTGGGTCTTGGAATTACCGATTTCTTTATGAACCATGAGGCCTTCAGGGAGAACAGGATGGCTCACAGGATACACACCCACCTAGTGTATCACAGCCTCGGACTACAGCATGAGCGCAAGACTGCTTGAGCCGTTAGTTTGACAGCAGCGCGGCAAAGATACACGGGCCTCACGGTATGTTATTCACTACTGTCATGAACGGGAATCGTTCAGAGGTGTAGGCGGTGGTGGTTCCTTCAGAGGGTTTTCTGACCGCGCTTGATCGAGGAGAGCGTCGAGACCCTTGTCTTTCACCGCTTTCTACGGAGTCGAGGAAGGTTCGGGATGGGAGCCAGGGTGCGGTGCCACAGTTCACGTACCTGCACACACTGACGGTATTCCTGCCATATCTTCCCACACGAGCTCTCAAACTCAGCGGCCTTCTGCTGTGCGAACTTGGCCCGCTGCTCCGCGTTGGGAGCGGAGGATACAGCCGGCTCCAGATAGCCCTCGAACCATGCGTTGAAGCACGCGTCGTACTTGCGCTTCAGCGGCGTGCACTCCTCAGAAAGACTTTGAGACATGGCAAGGCAGTCGGCTGGATGGCAGAGCGAGACAGGGGGCGAGTCGTGGGCTGTGTACTTGGCTCGGGGAGGGCGAACGAGGACCAACAAGTGAAGTCAAAGTGAAGTACGTCCGCTTCCGGCATCCAGGCCACACAGGCGCCCATGACATACCTCCCACGTGGCCCGCCCAATCAGGCAACTACGCGCCTGTCGGTTCGCTGCGCGCCGCTGCGTCGCCGCCAGTCTGAGTCTGTCTCCCGTCCTCCATCCTCCCTGTCACGATGGTCTTGGTCCTTGTCATCGGCGATCTGCACATACCTCACAGGATCCATGACTTGCCGGCGAAGTTCAAGAAGCTCCTTGTTCCCGGCAAAATCCAGCAAATACTGTGTACGGGCAACGTGTGCGATCGCGAGACATACGAGTACCTCAGGACCGTGTCACCGGACGTGCATGTCGTACGGGGAGACTATGACGAGGTATGAAAGTGCTCAACATGGCGACACGCGGAGTCATTGAATATCGCAACCGCTAGAGCTCCTTCCCCTTGTCCGTGACTGTCGCGCATACGCCCATCCGGATTGGCGTCATCCATGGGCACCAAAGCATACCAACAGGAGACCTCGACTCCCTGAATGCTATCGCAAGGCAGATGGACGTTGATGTTCTCGTCTCCGGTCATACACATACGTGAGTAGCGCTTTGGTCTGTCCGGCACCCATCATCGAGAACATTGCCTCCAGGTTCCAAGCGGTGGAGTATGACGGTCGCTTCTTCGTCAACCCTGGGTCTGCCACGGGCGCGTGGATAGGCACCTATAACGGGTATGTGTTTGGAAATGCTGCCTACGCGTACTATACCGCTCATGGGGTACTATTTCAGTGATCCCACTCCTTCCTTCGCCCTCATGGACATCCAGGGGCCGGTCGTCGTCACCTATGTGTATCAGCTCATCGAGGGTGAAGTCCGGGTAGAGAAGATCGAGTACAGGAAGGAGCCCGAGCCGATCAGGGAAGCACCACGGCCGACTGCCATGCCGCAAAGCATTCCCTCCAGTCCCGGACCTACGCAGAGTGTCTGGTGAATGTCGCTGTTTCTATGGAGTGCCGTTGGTGGGGTGCACGATACCAGTGTGTTGGGTTGTAATTTTATCCATCGTCCTCTGGTACGCCGTCTTTCCTTGAATTGTCGTGTTTTTCCGACGTGCTGACCGACTGGACTGCTGCGACAGCCGTATGCTATGTTTCTATATTTGCTGGACGGTTTTCGCAAATGCCATTTCGGTGTACTGCATTGCATGCATGACGAGGTGCAGCGCTTCCCGCCCTCCCCGATACGCCAACGTGCCGTTCGCGGTGCTTGTGCGGCGCGATGCGGTCTCAGCAATCAGCTTCTTGCAATGCAACATCATCGCCGCCATTCATTCGGATGCTGAAGGACCCTCGTACGGGCGCATACCGGAGCCATGACATAGCGACCTAGGGTTCCTCGGCGTCCCTCGCAGGGGTGTCTGTCGGCGGTCTTGCTCAGTATCCGCCGCCATCGGCGGTGAGAACCGCTTGAGCTCCGTCATGGGCTGCTTGACCCTGGCAGAGGCTTCGAGCGTCCCGAGTACGTGTCGCCATCGTCGCTGGGTGGATGCTAGTCCGCGATGCGAATTCCGTCGCACAGCCGCCCTGGCTGACCGCCGCTGGCTCTGGGGCGGCGCCGCGGAGTGTGAGACTATCCCCGCTTCAGAGGTGATGGCGATTGCGCTTGCGATGCGTTCGACTCATGGAGTAAGGCTGTACGTACGGTGAGCGTACTCGCAGTGTACGGATCTGACGTGGTAACGAACCATCCTCACGTCCCTGCAAGTCACGTACTCTTCTCCGATCGGGACATGTGCAGACCTACCCTCGAACTGGACGCTTACATCGCAGGAGTCTGGAGACGATTTCGTGGCGTGCTGATTTACTACCGATGGAAAACCGGAGTAATGATACGGGACGACTTAGGCTGGGATCATCTCTGTAGCGGGCTGGAGTCTTCGCGCACAAGACGCTTTGATCTCGCCCAGCGCGTCGGGAGCCCAGAATAATTATCATTAATTCGAGAACGCGAGGGAGAGTCACGGTGCGAACATCGAAGGAGCGGGTGGCAAGTACAGCATGATCTGGACGCCCAGAAAGGCCCAATATGGTATAGCGAGGGCGTGTATACTCAACGCCAGCCCTTCCATCACGCGTTCCGGGCCGAGAAAGAACAAGGCAGCGGCGTGATGCCATCGCCGGCGGGCGAAGGCGTGTCTTGGTCGAGCGGGACGCCGTCGGTGCGCGTATCCGCGCTGCAGCGTTACGCTGACGAAGTCTGGCCATGGGTGAGACGGGGCCACGCGCAGGCTGGCCCGCGAGCGCAGCGTTTGTGTATACGCGTGGGTAGCGAGAAGCCCCCGCCGCATCCCGTGGCCCGTCCGCGAAACTCGCGCTGCTGATGCCGAGCCCAGGCTGTGTCCTTTGGTCGCCGGGCGTGCGCTCGACGCTCGAGCGCGCGACACGACGTGGAGGGACTGTTCCGCCGCCGATGGCGCAGGTTCGGCCTCCGCGACTGTGAGCGTAGGAGTGCACGAGAATGATGAGCGCGAAGCGGAGCGGGTCTGTTGGTACGTACGTGCATCCCGGTGTTCATGGTGGGCGGGGGCGATGTGGCGCAAATCGCGATGGCCGCTCAGCGCTCACTGTCGCGCTGAGGAAGCACGGAGAGTTCGTACGGTGAGAGCGCATCAGGGTGCGGTTGGCGGGGCCGTGTTCCTCGCTGACGGCGATGTCACCGACGGGCCCCGGGAGCTACAACGGAGCTCCATCGGAACGACCGGACAGCTTCGTCAATTGCGAGGTGTCCGGGGCTGTGGATCTGCTCAGCATGGTTGTGGGTTCTCTGCAGCTTCTGAAGCCGGCGGTGATGTGTGGTGTTGACCTTCACGGTTGCGAGAGCTTCGATGTCTGATGAGATGGCAGCCCAAGGTTGAGATCTCGCTCTATAGGGCTTAGACGGTAGGCGTTGAGGTCGCCGGAAGATGCGAGCGAAGAGTGTATGGAATGGAGGTCGTGAAGCGGGGACGGCCATCAGACTCTATCTAGCATGGGTATTCCCCAGGAAGGTGAAGGGGTACCGGAGGGGCCTAGCGGTATGGGGCTGTAAGGGTAGGTCGAAAGGGGAAATCAGCTTGTGTTCGAACATGGCTGAGGGTTTCCAGGACAAGACGTACGTTCAGAAGCTCGGTTGTCGAAGGTGGTAGGTTCGCTCACCGCTGACTCAGGTACTGTTCCCCACATTTGACAGCTCACCGAACAGCTGCCCTTTTCTCAGACGTATCAGAGTGTGCCACGCACTGACGATGCAGTACGGATGCTGCCACAAGGTACCAGTCCATACATGACATTTGTTTTGGGAGATGGTAGGTGTGAGTCTTTCTCGAATTGAAGAGGGCGAAACCTTATGGTTTCAGGGACATGCATTTCCATCTAGCCAATTACAACACTCCGGGATCAGAAGTACCACTTTGGACTTACTGCGATTCATCGTAATCGTCGTATGCACGACCTCGAGGGTGCACGCCGTGACGGTCCATGTCGCAAGATGCCGGCGACGCGGATTTAGCACTCTACCTGAGCGAAGGTGCGCTCGGAGTTCCTCCATGACGCTCCTGACGTCGACAACGTCCTGTTCAACGATGAGTTTGGAGCGTCCGGAGGCGTGCTGAGTATCCCGAATGCGGCGGGGAATGGGTCATAGCGGAAGACAAGATGGGCGTCTTGCGGGCGACGCGACCGCGCCAAGCTGTGCCGCGCCGAGCGCGCCTTCGCCTCGCGTCTCCTCTGCCGCAGACGGCCGTCTGCTCGCTGCCCACACCCTCCTCCACGCTACGCCCCTCCTGCTGACACGACGACGACGACCGCGGAATGCCCAATGTCACGCCCTCTCACTCTCCACGTGTCTGCGCTTAACGACGCCGAGTTCACGACCTACACCTCCTCCCTCCATGACATCGTCGACTACGACCCGAAGCAGGCTTCCGCCACGCCGGACTACGACAAGCTCACCGTGGGCATCCGCGAGGCGCGGGCGTGGCTCAGAGGCCGGTACCCCACCATCGCTCCGAACACTCTAGACACGGTGCGTGTGCATGCAGTTCGTGCCGACGTTGTCTTATCGTCTCTCCAGATCCTCCGTCTCTTCTGTCCTAACCTCGGGCCAGCAGATGTCGTCACCGGAGGACAATTCTTTGCCGTCCTGAGGCTCGTCTCGCATGTGCTCGGCGGGAAGGAGGTCGACCCTAGCTTCGTCTTCGTGCAAGGTGTGTTGCACAATTCGTCTATGATGATCGGCGCGCATCCACACGCCATGGTAGAAGGGTCAATTGCTGTTGGCATGCGCCTTGCGAAGCTTCTCAGGACGGCTATTGTCGTGTGAGCGGCCTGTACGAGCAGGTTCGCATCCGCATGGTGAACGTTGGAATGACCTCTATAGCTGCCTGATTCACTCGTCGGATCCGGGAGCTGTAGCGGTATTAAACCATGTCACAGACGTCGACGTATCGATTGGCACATGAAGTGCGTCAGGGTCCAATGCTCAGCGTAATGAACGGAAGTTGCGGCTCTTTAGCCTGATGTTGGGATCGCCGTGCACCTCTTCGGTTCCTTGAGTTATATCCGCTCATAGTTTCCATGCTTCTCTGTAGCGCATCCAGACGAACTAGCGTCCCGATCGCCCTCTCCGCTAGGCAGGCATGCCAAAGCGTCGCCTCCGACGCATCCACAGACTACGTCCGACCCTCCCTCGCCAGACTACAACCCGTTCTTCCCCGCAAACCCGCCGAACCACCATACTGCGGTACCAGCTGCCACCCCCGCCTCCGCACCCGCAGCAGCTACACGTCCACCCCCACCGTCCATACCACCCAAGCCAAACAACCCCTTCCTCAACCGCCGAGGATCTCAAGACGTCCCGCCTCAGTCTGCGCCAGCGAACACATCTGTATTCCCAGGACTACGTCCATCCGCGTCTGTGTCTCAGGACGGAAAGACGCCTCCTTTGCCTCCTCGGAAACCTCCGGTCCTTCCTCCCCCGCGCCATGCGTCCATGGGCGCCCCGCATGCCCAACCTCCTCGGGATACTGCGCCTCCGGTTCCCGCGCTACCAGCCCGAAGCGTATCAACGAGCAACCCAAATGTCTTGATTCAACAATCCCTGCAAGCGACTCGTATCGCGCAGAGCCTGAAGAAGGCGGAGCAACGGCTCGAGCAGGAGCGCGTGATGGAGGTACTCAAGAGCAGCTCACCTGCCGCAGTCAACTCCACCACGCGGCGTGTCCGCAGTAGGAGCCCTGTCAAGGAGAGCTTCGGGCCGGGGCCAGGCAGCGCGTCGACATCCTCCCGATCTGGCCCGTCTCAGGCCAGCTCCGTAGAACGGCCTTCGCTGCACAGGAGAGTGCCCTCGCTGCCCCCGCGACGAAACCTCAGTCCACCTGCGTCGACTACCGGCACGGCCCGCTCGTTCGAGCAGGTCGCGACTGCGACGCTATCCCCGTTCAGGCGAGGCACGCTGCCGCCTGAGCCTGCACCTCCGCTTCCCCCAGCGCGCCGCTTTGCCTCGCAGAACAACTCGCCTTCGCGCACGCCCCCGCGGCCCCTCGCGGACCTGCCGCCCGAGCCGCCTCCGACGCACCCGGACCGCAAGCCCACCGGCGCGCTCACCGACCCGGACCGGCCGATCTCGTCTACCACCACCGGGACACCGCGGGTAGTCCGGTCCAAGTCGATGCACCAGCCGTCGCCGCCGCCCGTGCCCCCGCCCCCGCGCCGGAAACGGCCGGAGAGCGTGCAGCTCACGCCGACGGCGCAGGCGGGCGAGTCGCCGTACGTGGGGCGAGGAGAGGGGGGACGACGATAGTAGTCTGGACCATGACCCCGGGGAGGACAGCGAGAAGGAGCGGGAGCGGGTCGAGGAAAGGGCGCGGAGATGGCGCGAGGGCGGCGTGGACGTCGCGGTCGTGGACGACGGGCGGCGGATGGTGCTCCAGCGGGACGACATGAAGTGGCCCGCTGGGGACGGGTGGCGGCCGCTATGACAATGATCGCGCGCACGCGGTGGCCAGTTGGATATGGTTGCGGTTGTGGGAGGGGGCTCCGCGTGTGTCTCGTGTGGGGAGGGGAAGGGAAGTATGGCATGGTAGAACTCGATACTCGATTTGTACATGTACCCGCGCATTCCTCGCATCCAGACTAGTCAGCTATCATGGTATAGCGTGTATATACAGGCATTCTTCGCATTCCGATCCGGCCAGCATACTTCGTGAGGGAGTCTGTTGTTCAACGCAAAATGGGTGTGGTAGGGTGACGCAAGGGCGACCACTTTGAAGCAACGTCCGCGGTTGGAGGTGACGGTCATGCTCGCGTCTAACGGTCTTCGAGGGGTAGATATGCATTTGGGGCGGGGGCGTTTGGGATGGGAACTTGAGGCCTGAGGACTCGGAGTCGGGGATGCTTGGAGGCGCGGGCTCCTCTGCGGGTTGTTTCAGGCCGAGAGACTTCTGCATCGACATATTATGGCGATAGCCTTGTCTCGATGCTCGCGAACGCCAGTACACGCGCGCACAAGTCAGTACTCGCAGTACTCAGCTGCAGACGCGTCTCACTCACCCGTTGCAATTGACGCGCATGATCACATCCACGTGCCAAGCTGTCACACCGTGTGGCTGTCGTTTACGAGACGACCCTCTCAACTTGAAGTACTAGTGACTCTCACCTTCGCCCACTGCACCTCGAGGCTCGCTTTCCATACGTCTCGGTGCTATAAAGCGTAGTACCAGTGGCTTATGGACGTTAGGATCATTACAACTGCATATATAGGGAACATGGCAAATGTCCGCTGGACGTAACTTGGCTCTCGTGTGCTACACACAGAGTTGGTATGCAACCTCATGGGCTGCGGCAGGCTGTATGTCACTGTGGATGCCTTCTTCTGTGATAACTGCATGGCCTGAGCCACCAGAGCTCATTGGACTGTAGATTTGACTTGAGCAGGTAAGTCGCATAGCAAATATGAGAACATCATCAGCTCAAGCTAACGATCCAAGTCGACATATAGACCATACAAGCGCGCCTTGAAGGCCGACAGCACAGCTCCCACTCCATCCGCGGACCCACCGAGACTGTCTTAATTGAAGTCATTCTCAACGAAGCCTTCTCCGACGTCTTCTAGCGCACTCAATCTCCGCTGTGTCGACTCAGCATTCTCCGCTCTGATGAACCACCGTGTGCACACCGTACATCTGCTCCGCGAGGCCGTCCTCGTGCTCAGCGCGTTCTCCGTTCGATCCATTGACCGCCAACTGCCAGGACGAAAGATGCAGACAGGCTCCTTTCTCTCGCCACGCTGTGCGAATGCGAAGAATGGCGGCTGCTGCCTGCAGCAGCGCAAGAAGGTGCGTGTGCCTCGGCCCGCTATCGATCGCCGCCGACTCGTGATTCCAGTCTATGCAGCCTGTGGCCGTATGGAATGCCCGCCTCCGTGCATGCCCCATCTGGCCTGCTCATCCCTCACGAGGGATACCGGCTGGATGCTGAATAAAATGCGGGGGTGCACTAGCTGCCCTCTGGGAGATTCTTGCGCGTCCGACGAGCGATGATGTCTGCGACGATCCGACACTCTAGGACTCTGCTATCGGCAACGCATCGTGCAGCTCTATGTTCTTCCTACCTTTCGAGGATGTCCGCAGTCCGGTCACTCCACGATCCCGCGGACGGCACGAGGCTACCACGGCGGCCGGTCGGTGTCTCTAGGGCACTCCTAGCTTCATCCTCCGGTAAGCTCTGCTTCGCGCCTGATTCTGCCTCATGCGCTGAAGGTTCAATGAAGACACACCGTCTCCAACGCTTTGGACGAGCGAGTTCTCCCTCGCAGATCAAGTCGCGCTCGTCTCGGGCGGGCATGGAGGGCTCGGGCTGGATGCGGCCCTGGCGCTGGTCGAAGCGGGTGCGCGGGCGGTGTACTGCGTAGACCTCCCCCGAGAGCCCGATGCGCGGTGGACGAAGGTGCGCGACTACGCGAATCGCATGGAGGGGACTGGGGGTGAGGGGCGCCTGGAGTATGTGAGCGCCGACGTGAGGGATCAGGTGCGTCGTATACGTCGCGAATGCGCGCAATCTCGAGAACCGGAAGCTTTCCAGGACAGGATGTGGGAGATCGGCGAGATGGTCGGCAAGAGAGAGGGACGCCTGGACGTCGGTGTCGCTGCGGCGGGGATCCTCAAGGACCCCTCGGATTGCCTCGAGCTTCGGGGTGAAGACCTCCGACAAGTACCACCGCCATTTTCTACGCGCAATATGTCGATCGCTGACAATCACGGTAGATCCTGGCTACGAACGTGAGCGGCGCTCTGTTCACTGCTCAGGCCGCAGGCCGCCAGATGAGGCGTTTCGGGAACGGGGGCAGCATCATCCTCGTCGGCAGCATCGCTGGTCGAGAAGCGTTTCGGGTGGGTAGCATCATCGTTATGCCATCCTCGACGACGTCTTCGACGAGACTAAAGCGCGCCGGATACGCGACTAGGGCCATCCGATCTCGCACTACCACGCGTCGAAAGCGGCCGTGCTCCAGATGACGCGCAGCCTCGCGTGCGAGCTCGCCTCTGAAGGCATCCGCGTCAACGCCATCAGCCCGGGCTTCATGCACACCGCGTACGCTCCGAGTCGCCTTCTTTTGAACTTGGACGCAGCCTCTCGCACTGACGCGCGCTGGGTAGCTTCATCAAGCCCTACGTGGACGTCCGCCCGGAGTACGTGGAGGAGTGGGGGAGGCTGAACCCGCTGGGTCGGCTGGGGCTGCCGTGTGAGTTGAGGGGCGCGGTGGTGTGGCTGGCGAGCGGGGCGAGCTCGTTTTGTACGGGTAGCGAGTGAGTGATGTTTTGTTTTTGTTTGATCGGGGAGGGTGGATGCTGATGGGGTGGCTCGGCGCAGTATCGTTGTAGACGGCGGACATTGCGCGTGGTGAGCTTTGGCTCAGCTGCCGCGCAAGCAAAAGCATTTGTTCCTCCCTGAACCATTGGCCGTTGCGGCCGACGTCAGCGAACGAATGTGCGCGAACGCCAGAGAGCTCATCATTGTTCAATGTGAGCGCTGGTTGTAGGAACCTGATGACCTGGCAGGTGCGCGAATGCCGAATCCTCCGCTTTCGGCTGCAGCATGTGTCTACTGACGAGCTGTCCGGGTGCATCTCCCGCGCCCGTGTGAGATTATCAGAAGTCCCCAGCGTGGAGTAGCCTGGTGACGCTCCTTGCATTACGTGAGTCGTGTTCCTCTACGACCCGAGACACTCACGGATACTATACTACTCTAGTAGTACGCTGCGGCGGGTGGCGAAGGCAGATGCGTGTAAGCTACGAAGCGTCAAGAGCGTTCTTCGCCTTCAGTGTGGGATATCGATCCCAACTTTGTTCGAAGCTCGCGCTGCGGGCATATATCGATGAGAGCGAGCCTCCGCGCCTGAAGCGACCTCCCACCTACTTCGTCGCGGACACTCAGTGCGAGACTACCGCGATATGTCTCTGATTGCTACATACACTAAACATGCCAGCCGGATCTCCCTGCTGCGTGCGGGTATATGCCTCACGCGGAAGGCGGCGTTCACGACCTCGGCAACGCGCAAGACGGGCGACGACAAACGCGCTCCCCACGGAGTCGTCCGCGCCTTGCAGGACGGCTCCCAAACGCGTACGTGCTGTGTCTTTTATGTACGCAAACACAGAATCTGACGCCTGAAATACGTAGCTTCTCCGACGCTGCTCGAGAGCGAGTTCTCGCTCGCGGACAGGGTCGCGCTCGTCACCGGGGCGAACCGCGGGCTCGGCCTCGAGGGCGCGCTGGCGCTCGTCGAGGCTGGCGCGCGGGTGGTGTACTGCGTCGACGTCGCGGAGACGCCTGGGCCGGATTGGTCGAGGGTGCGGGAGTACGTCTCTCGCATGAGGGGGAAGCGGGGCGAGGGCCGCTTGGAGTATATCCGCGGGGATGTGGCGGACCAGGTGAGTACGGCGGGCGTTTTCCTGGTGAGGTTGCGCGTGGTCGCTGAGTGGTGTTGGCGTGTGTAGGAGCAGATGTGGAAGATCGGGAAGACGATTGGGGATAGGGAGGGCAGGATGGACGTCTGTCTCGCTGCTGCGGGGATTGTCGCGAATTCGCAGGACAGTCTGCGTATCCCGGACGAGCACCTGCAGAAGGTGAGATAATCCTCGTCCACTGATTCCTAAGCTACGCGAGAGCGGGATATACTTAAAAAACATCCCTTTGCTAGGTGCTCAGCGTCAACGTGAAGGGCGTGCTGTACACGGCCCAAGCCGCGGGCCAGCAGATGGAGCGCTTCGGGAATGGCGGGAGCATGATCTTCATCGCGAGCGTTGCAGGGCATGTTACTGTTGTAAGTGACATTTATATGTGCCTTCGAGCTCCATGAGTGTGTATCAAGGGCTCACATATGTCTACTCAGAATCTCGGTATCACGCCCTACGAAGTCGCCAAGAGCGGCATACACCAGATGGCACGAAGCCTCGGGTGCGAGCTCGCCCCGAAGGGCATCCGGGTGAACACCATCAGCCCTTGGTACTTCCAGTCGCCGTACGTGTGCCGATGTACCTATGTATGTGGCCGCACTGATGTGACTCTGGCAGCATGCTCGACGTGCTGCGCAGCGAGAAGCCCGAGTGGGGCCACGTACTGACGAACGCGAACCCCATGAGGCGCGTTGGAGAGCCGCGCGAGTTGCGGGGCGCGGTGGTGTGGCTTGCGAGCGACGCGAGCTCGTTCTGTACGGGCAGCGAGTACGTGGTTTCGTTCTGGGAACCTCCAAGTGAACTGACTGTTGCTGGCACTGTCCAGCGTTGTCGTGAGCGGTGGCCATACTGCGTGGTGATTGAGTCGCATAATGTATAACACAACACCCGGATCAGGTATTGACTCGGAGAGCATACCCGTGTATGCAATGATGTCGATCCCATGATGAGCATACATCCTTGGCGGGAATTCGCGAAGAGGTCCAAGGGCTCCGAAGCCGAACGTTCACGCTGCGGGTGGCCACATGAGCTGCTCGTCATTGTTTGACCGCGGGCGACTCCGAACACTAAGTGAGTGTCTGGATTGCTCGATCGCATGCGTTCGTGCAGACTGATAGCTCAAGCTGGTCTCGTGTCCTGTGACAGTGACCTCACGAGAGGGTATGCTGAATCTCTTACCGTGTTGTGAGCAGCCGCAACTCGCGGCATTGACTTCGAAGGCCCTCAAACCCCGTACCACGTGCTAAGCTGCGCGCGGCGCAACGCGGCGTCTGGGAACCCGCGCGACTCATTCGACTCACTTGCGGCGAGCAGGTACTTCGCGAAGATGGCCAACGCTCGACAAGGTTCCGGTTTAGACTTCAGTGGGAGCTACTCGATGACACAAACGCCTTCTCTACAGGAATACACCTGCACGTCGCGCTCTTTACAGTCGGCGAGAGTCCCCCTGGAGCCGTTGCGACAGCGCAAGTGCTTCTTGCAGCGTCTAGATCGTCTTCTCCGCCCGAGTTGCGTATGGAATTTCTGCGTTCACCCTCACAATCAACGCGTGAGGGAGGCCAAGTACGCTTCCGAATCTCCGAGAGGCGCCCCATGCACTATTTAAGTGCCCGTCGTGGGAGGTCCGCCGAGCGACCCGTGAACGCCACTGCGAAGTACGCCTCTTTCGTTCGCCTGGTATTCTTTGCGTGTCTGCGGCTGACGGCTCTTTGCACAGCTAGCGGAGCCGTTGAGATGATCGCCCCGATGTTTAGCCGCACTCTCTATACAGCATTGGCACGTTCAGGCATACGTCGAGCTCAGCGTGCTACGTTCGTCACTTCGGCCTCGCTCAAGTCTGGCGATGGAGCACGCGCCCCTCGCGGCGTTAAGAGCCTTATGCAAGGTGGTGGGGAAGCGTGTACGTATTACGCCATGACGTATACGAAGAGCAAGGTATTGACCTTGACCCCATCCTAGCTTCGCCGGCATTGTTTAAGAGCGATTTCTCGCTCGCGGACAAGGTCGCACTCGTGACGGGAGGCAACCGGGGACTGGGTCTCGAGGGTGCGCTCGCACTCGCGGAGGCCGGTGCGCGGGCCGTCTACTGCGTGGACATCGCCGGCGCTCCGGGCATGGAATGGTTCAAGGTGAAGGAGTATGTGTCCCGCCTGCACGGGGAGGAGGGTGGAGGACGCTTGGAGTACATTCGGGGAGACATCCGTGACCAGGTCAGTTCGCGGCGCGCATTCCGAGGACCCGAGTGGGCGTTGACAGGTTATGCAGGAACACATGTGGAAGATTGGGAAGATGATTGGGGACAGAGAGGGTCGTCTGGATGCATGCTTTGCTGCAGCAGGGATCACCGGTGAAGCGTTCGATGGCTTGCGTATCCCGGAGGAACGCTTGCAGGAGGTTAGTCCGTCCCGCTTCGCTCGATGTGCTGTGTAGAGTCATTGACGCGCGCACGTCGTAGGTATTGGACGTCAACTTGAAAGGCACGCTTTTCACGGCGCAAGCTGCTGGTCAGCAGATGGAGCGGTTTGGCAACGGAGGGAGCATTATCATGGTGTCGAGCGTTGCTGGTCTTGTAACTGTTGTAAGTCCAATGCTACTCCCTATCTCAAGCTCGCCGCGGTCAATCACTAACGCTGAGGACTTTGTTAACAGAACTTCGGGATGACATGCTACGAGCTGGCCAAAAGCGGCGTGCATCAACTGGCGCGAAGTCTCGGATGCGAGCTCGCTCCGAAAGGCATTCGTGTCAACACGATCAGCCCCGGATTCTTCCAAACCACGTATGCCAACATCTGTTCCTGTCCGCTGTTTCTGAACTGAATGATTGCAGCATGGTCGAAACCCTGTACCAGGGGAGGCCGGATCTCGTCAAGATTCTGATGGAGAGGAATCCGATGAAACGCATTGCCGAACCGCACGAGATGCGAGGTACGGTGGTGTGGCTCGCGAGCGATGCAAGCTCGTTCTGTACCGGTACCGAGTGAGCAGTGCTTCTGCGGGACCCCATCCTCGCCTGGACGCTGACCTGTTGCGTTCTCAGCATTGCCGTAGACGGCGGGCATTGTGCGTGTTGAAGGTAACGAAGCTGGAGAACACATATATCACGAGCATACGAGTTGGTGTCTTCCGTCAACTCGATTTGCAATCTTGTATCATCGTATCGGTGTCTCACGAAGGTATTTGACATGCATGAGCCCCGCTGACTATCGAGCCTCTCCGCAAGCACTGTGCGATCTCGCAGCGAAGCGGGAACCTGTCTTCGCGAAGATGTGCATTGATATCGAAGCTCCACTGCCTCCCTTCTCGACCTCAGGATATACGAACAAGCTATCGCGTGCTCATGCAGGCGCAATCTCGAGATCCGAGGGAAATCCGCGAGACGTTTGGGCGATTGTACTACTGTTTGCGAGTTTGGCAGCTCGACCGGTGAGGTTGTACGTCGACGGGGCTCGCATTTGTCATGGACATGGTGAGACAGAATCGTCGCTCGCTCCCAAAGAAATCAGACTCGCACAGATAGCACCGCCTGCTTTCGGGCCCGTACAACTTAAACAGGGAAAACGACGCCACGAAGATGACCTATGGGCGCCAAACACGATTACTGCAACGATGGTTTGCGAGTGCATAGCTTTTCTGAGTGTTACCACCAACATAACCCCGATGAGCGTCGGGCATACCCCTCCAAGCGGGTACAACTGTCGGGATGCGTACAGGTGCGTGCAATTGAAAGAACATATGGTTCGCATTTCGAGCTAATTCACATCGTAGCATGGCTATCTACTAGTGCATATCGCTGCGCTGATGAAGTCGCGGGATTCCAGATCTTCATGTTCTTCTGGTACCCAGTACGACTTCTTTTCACGCGCAGCCCTGAATCAGGTATCGGCATGCCTCTCGGACTCTGTTCCGCTGATACTTGCCCGATGAGCTATGCCTAAACAGAGCGCTCCTCCCTCTATCTCTCTTGTTCTTCCATGTCGGAGTTGCGCAGAGAGTTGTGATGCTCGGGATCGCGAGAGATGGACAATGTGCTTCGCAAAGCCGATGCGCGGTCCCGAACGCACTACAAAAGTGCAGCCTATGCGCCGATGGTACGTCCAATTGCTTCGGTTCCTTCACTGGCCGTATAGCTCATACGCCTCTCGCGACGCCATTCTTCTAGACGGCCATACCTAACAACACCGCGCATATCCACACCCCACTCGCGATCATGGTCTCTGCACTCCTCACTCGCGCCAGTGTCTTGTCGGCCATCCGTACGAGGGCGTCCCATATCCAACGTCTTCCGTTCAGCTCGACAGCAGCCCCGAAGTCCCAGCCCGTTCACGAGGTCCTCGAAGGATGTACGTATCCCGGCGTATACGATATACCCAGTGCTGACACTCGCACATCAGCTTCGCCGACGATCTTCACCAAGGATTTTTCCCTCGCAGATAGGGTCGCTCTAGTGGGCGGCGGCAATCGCGGCCTGGGTCTCGAGGGCGCGCTCGCTCTCGCCGAGGCTGGTGCGCGGGCGGTTTACTGCGTCGACCTTGGAAAGGCCCCCGGAGAAGAATGGACCAGGGCGCAACAGTACGTGTCCCGCATCGGGAAAGGGCGCTTGGAGTACATCAGTGGAGACGTGCGCAACCAGGTTCGTCGGCTAAATATCTCACCATCGCAGACAGCTCTTGCTCACTCATCGTTGTGTGCAATCGATACAGGAGCAAATGTGGAAGATCGGCCAAACGATCGGCGACCGTGAGGGGCGCATGGACGCCTGCCTTGCTGCTGCCGGAATTACCGGAGACGTGAGGGAAGGGTTGCGTATCCCGGAGGAGCAGCTGCAAGAGGTATGTGCGTCCTATGTGAACCCTGAACTAGACTTACCGATAGCTGCGCATCACAGGTGTTCGATGTCAACTTGAAGGGCGCCCTCTTCACGACTCAGGCTGCCGGTCAGCAGATGGAGCGGTTCGGGACTGGCGGAAGCGTCATTCTCATCTCGAGCATCGCGGGCCATGTCAGCATGGTAAGTGCCCTGCTCTTGCACATTCTCGCGATGGCTATGCGGAGGTCTGACACCAGCCATTTCGCGTCAACGTCTAGCCTGGCATGGGGACGGCGTGCTACGAGATGAGCAAGGCCGGCATACATCAAATGGCACGCAGCCTGGCATGTGAGCTCGGCACGAAGGGCATACGTGTGAACACCATCAGCCCCGGAATCCACCGCACGCAGTACGTTTCCCCTTGCCACGTTGATCCCATTGCTGAATCTGAGGAAAATAGCATCGTGAACGGCATGGACGTGGGGATGCCCGATGTCGTCAAGTGGCTGAGGGAGAGGAACGCGATGAAGCGCATCGCCGCGGCGCGCGAGATACGCGGAGCTGTGGTATGGCTCGCAAGCGACGCAAGCTCGTACTGCACCGGTGCCGAGTACGTGGTCCTAGCCCTACTTGTTCCCGGCAGATGCGTAGAACTCACTGGTCGCTACTTCAGCATCGCCGTAGACGGCGGCCACACCGCATGCTGAAGCATACATGCAAATGCACGGGTTGCAGGGCCGCAATACGCCTGAGGCTGAACACTGACACCCAAGTCCGAGCCGCTCTCCAATGTTCAACTATCGTCAGAATGCCTCGAAACCGCGTCGATAAAATGTATAGATTCTGTATATGATCTATTTATCTGCTTGGCTATCGAGGCGGAGCCGGGAATACCACGCACGGCGCGTGAGACGATGCCGCATCGTACAGGGCTCGGGCATCGAGTACTGAAGCCCCAGCAACGTGGTCGCGTCAACGTGTCTGCGCATCCTGACACACGGCTTGCAGCGTCTGCTCGCCCCGGTGCGCTCTCGTGGATGCATATCAGACCAAGCGGCCGCAACCTGCGAAGGCTGCCAGAGTCCAGGACGCTGACGTTCAGCACAACTCATCTTGGTCGAGCGGTGCGGCGCGGCATGGACTGAGGGTGCAAGAGGATGCAATATCGTGGCAATTGGACGTCGAATGCGCATCACGGTGTAGCAGTCACGGTGAGTGGCTCGACTGGTGGCTGCTTGCCCTATTGACTAGCCTGGTGTACAGTGGGCCCCTTGATGCAACCACGCAGCGTTCACACAGCCGATAGAGAGTTCAGGTTAGACGTCTCCTCGGAAGCCATCTGCGGCGGACAGGACACCGACAACGGTAAGCATAATCCCTTGGCTTGCTAGCAAGGCTTCCAAGATGCTTGTTCTCTTGGTCTAGTAGGGGTGGGGATACTACCCCTTCCCGAGCCTGAGAAAAACCCTCCAGTATCACATCACCACGGATCCGAGGCATTTTTGACTTCTAGAGACCAACGAGGACGAGAGTCACCATCTCTGGCCCGTCAAGGTGGCGGCGGCGCGTCCCTGCGGAACAGCCGAGTGAAATGTGAGCTGCGGCGGTCATGAACGTTGATTCTGACCCGTTGGTCGGGTAGAGCCTCTGAACCTTGAGCGGGGTGCGGCTCGTATCTCGCTTGAAAACATGCAGGTACTTCGCGTGCTACTTATACGCCCACAACGGGTGCGCGAGTCGCGCTACTCGCCCACGCAAGGTACGCATGGATGCTGTTGTGCGATGGGCTACTCATTCATCGAAAGATATGCCAGACAAATCACCATGATCCCCGCAAGCTTCAGACCAACCCGCCTTTCTGGCGCTCTCTTCCCGAGACTGGTACGCCCTCGCCTCGCCACACCCGAGATTTCAGCCACCTGCCAGCTCGGCCAGCGACGTGGCTTGCACGGAGTCAAGAGGGTCCTGAAGGCCAGTAGCGAGGAGACGGGTGCGTGTCCGACTGGTCACGTACTTCCCATACACTGACCAGCGTGGCTAGCCTCGTCGACCCTCCTCGAGAACGAGTTCTCGCTAGCGGACAAGGTCGCCCTCGTCACTGGGGCGCGTCGCGGCCTCGGCCTCGAGGGTGCGCTTGCGCTCGCCGAAGCGGGAGCTCGAGCGGTGTACTGTGTCGACATCGGGGACACACCGGGCACGGAATGGACGCGTGTGCAGGAATACGTATCCCGGATGGGTGGGAAACACGGGGAGAGACGCTTGGAATACGTGCGCGGAGACGTCAGGGACCAGGTTGGTGTCTTGTCCTTGGCTCGGGAACGGCCGCTGAAGGGTCCGCTGTCGCAGGAACGGATGTGGGAGATTGGGGAGACAATTGGGGACAGGGAAGGCCGGATGGACGTCTGCTTCGCCGCTGCCGGCATCACGGGTGAATTGCTGGAAAGCCTGCGGATCCCGGAGAGAGACCTGCAAGACGTTGGTTCAGTTAGACGGCGACGCGCACATCCTGATGTCACTGACACGCATGGCTTGCCTTGTAGGTGCTGGACGTGAACTTGAAGGGCCCGCTGTTCACGGCGCAGGCTGCTGGCCAACAGATGGAGCGCTTCGGCAGTGGCGGGAGCATCATCTTGGTGTCGAGCATCCTGGGCAACCTATCCGTGGTGAGTCTTACACGTTCTGCATGCGGATAACGGTCAGACTTTATGGGGAGAACTCACAGAACTTCGGGATAACCTGCTACGAGATGGCGAAGAGCGGCGTGCAGCAGCTCGGGCGAAGCCTCGCATGCGAGCTCGCCCCGAAGGGCATCCGCGTGAACAGCATCAGTCCGGGGATATACCAGACACCGTGCGTACGCGTTCGTTCTGGAGACTCGCCGTACGACTGAGCATCATCGTCGCAGAATGGTGGATGAGATCTACAGAGACAGGCCGGAATTGCCTGCCCTCGTTAGAGAGAGAAACCCAATGAGGCGTATCGGCGAGCCGCACGAGATTCGGGGCGCGGTGGTGTGGCTCGCGAGCGATGCGAGCTCGTTCTGTACTGGTAGCGAGTACGTTGTCGTTCCCTCCTTAGAGTCTGACGTTGATCTACCGGCTGATCTGTCTCTTAGCATTGCTGTGGACGGCGGACACCGCGCATGCTGAACAGAGTCACCGAGGTCTGTGATCGGAACGTCGCGTGTATGCGCGTGATGTTAATTTGGTCGAAGATGGGTTGAGCTTATATGTACAGTACCGGCGGAATCATCGAAGCTACAACGGGATATCAGCACACGTCCGAGTTCAGGAGCACGAGCACGTACATGCTCAATCTAGAGGTGGCCACGGTACTCACATGCGCGCGAAGAGCAGAAGCTTGAAAGACAACCGTTACGAGACGTCTTACTTCTATCGGCCTCGTAAAAGCAGCCGACTCACCTCCCGATAACCACACCAACACGTACACCCGTCCTATCGTGTACAGCATGACGTACTGCCACTTTGCATCCTGCCCTCTGACCTCTGCGACAAGCTTAAGGCACGGACTGTGCACCCCTTAGGGGCCACCCACCGGTCGGCTCCCGCCCATCACACTCACGAGGCCCAGCGCGGAGGCGGCGACCTGGCCGTCCGGGAGGATGTGCGACGTCCGCAGCGCGGCCGTCTGAGACATGATGTCAGCGCTGCTCATAGGACCCTCCCGTGCTGCACTCGCGCGGTACTCGTGACGGCGCACGGCGGGTTCTCCTTCGCTTGGACGCCGCGAAGCCGGACTCTCAGCTAGATGCGGGAAGCCGTTCCGGGACGCACGAGCACACATAAAAGGCGGGGCGAGATGAATGAACGGCCCACGCTGACCGCTCGGACAACTCCTCTGAGCTGCTGCGACTCGGAGACGCACTCATCTTCATCTCTTCAGTTCTTCATTCGCTTCGCGCGCCTCACGTTTACCATGCTCGCACACGTCGCCAAAACGCGCCTGCCGGTCGCATCCCGCGCTGCTGCGCTCCCAGGACGACTCGGCCGTGCCCGCTTCTCGAGCAGCGCGCTCACGCGCTCTGCAGCTTCTGCAAAAGGGCGCATGACAGGGCCCCTGCCGCCGTACGGCCCGGTCGGCGTCGCCAGAGCCCTCGAGGCCTCGCCCTCCGCACGTACGTCCCCGCCCCGCCTATGCCTAGTATTCCTCTCGGTCTACTTGTTCGCGCGCTGACAGGGAGGCGGCACGGACAGGCGCGGCGCCGACGCTGTTCGAGCACGAGTTCTCGCTGGGGGACCGCGTCGCGCTCGTGACGGGCGCGAACCGCGGGATCGGGCTCGAGATGGCGCTCGCGCTCGCGGAGGCGGGCGCGCGCGCGGTGTACTGCGTCGACCTGCCGAAGGAGCGCGGGGAGGAGTTCAGGAAGACGGAGGCGTATGTGGGGAACCTGGGGCTGAAGGGCCGGCTGGAGTATGTGAGCGCGGACGTGACGGACCAGGTGCGTGTTTCGTGGCTCGGGGCTCGTGGGTACGGTGTAGGACAGGGCTGACTGGGGTGTGGTGTCGGGTTGGGGATGGCAGGAGACGATGTGGAAGCTTGGGGAGCAGATCGGGAGCAGGGAGGGTAGGATGGACGTGTGTATCGCCGCGGCGGGCATCCTCAAGGGCGACATGAGCTGTCTGGACTACCCCGCGGAACGGTTCAAGGAGGTATGTACCTAACGTCAGATGCGTATGGTTGGCGGGCTGACCTCACCTTCGCAGGTCCTCGCGGTGAACGTCAACGGCGTCCTGTTCACCGCGCAAGCGGCGGGCCGCCAGATGGCCAAGTTCGACAACGGCGGGAGCATCATCCTGATCGGCAGTATCAGCGGGAGTGGTGCCAACCAGGTCAGCCACACATGGATTTTCGAGAGCAGCCACTGACTCGTAACCGCAGGGCCACCCGTGGGTGTCGTACAACACGTCGAAGTCGGCGGTGCTGCAGATGGCGCGCAGCATGGCGTGCGAGCTGGGCCCGAAGCGCATCCGGGTGAACACGATCAGCCCGGGGTACATCAACACCACGTACGTGTCCTCCATCGCTGCTGCTCATGCCAGTGATCGCTGACGGGGGTTTTGTATTGGCAGGATGACGGGGCAGTTCCTCGAGAAGCGGCCGGAGCTGCTGGAGCGGTGGTGCGGCAACAACCCGATGGGCCGCATCGGGCGGCCGGACGAGCTGCGCGGAGCGACGGTGTGGCTCGCGAGCGACGCGAGCACGTTCTGCACGGGCAGCGAGTGAGTGTCTTGTTCGTTTTGTTGAGAGAGCGCGGGCTTACAATTTGTCCGCGCCGTGTAGCATCGTTGTGAGCGGGGGCCACCATGCCTGGTGAGGACATTCGAGCGTTAGGGTTTTGTTACAAGTGCCAGGCCAGGGAAGGGGCGAAGGTGTGTTGGTCGAGGATCCGTGTATATTGCCAGTGTATCATTACCGGACGCCTCTTAGGCGTATGCTTTGTACAACTAGTACTTGTAAAGCTGCAATCCCTTGCCAGATAGCTCAGATGCTATGAGATGCAAGCTGCTGGATACGTAGAGGATCGAGTCCGAGTTCAAGTGCAGCGTGCAGCGAGCATATTTTGAGCAGATTTTCGATGTTCGCAACGACATCGTATCGGGCAAACAGAAGGATTGAGACGAGGATAGCACCACGCTGAAAGAAAACGTTCCGACGAGAGAGGTGCAGGATTGAGCAGAGACAGAGGAGGTGATGGAGGAGAAAAAGAAAGGGCCTAACTGGGAATTGAACCCAGGACCACTCGCAATCGGCAACAACCCAAAGCGAGTATCATACTTCTAGACCATTAGGCCTTGTTGAGGGGCCCCCAGAGTACAACTGTGTTGTGCTGCCAACTCTGTGCAAGGTCATCATTTCGACGCCTCCGAGCAGTTCTCGCCGTTCTTACACGGGCCCCAGCACTCACATTGATACACGAGATACAATCGAATCATACACTGCAACGCCGGATACATCCTACACGCTCATCTTCATAGCAATGCTCGGGTGCGGGTCGTAGCCCTCCACGACAAAGTCCTCGCTCCGGAAGTCGTCGATGCTCTCGACCGTGCGCGGCCACCTGAGCTTCGGGAACGGGCGCGGCTCGCGCTCGAGCTGGGTCCTGAGCGCGTCGACGTGGTCGCGGTAGACGTGCGCGTCGCCGAGCTGGATCACGAGCTCGTGCGGGACGGTGTCGGTGACGTGGGCGACCATGTGCGTGAGGAGGGCGTAGGAGGCGATGTTGAAGGGGATGCCGAGCCCGAGGTCGGCGGAGCGCTGGTACATGAGGCAGGAGAGCTTGGGCTTCGCGGTGGGGTCGTCGGCGGGCGGGAGGTGGACGTAGAACTGGCACATCATGTGGCAGGGTGGGAGGGCCATCTGGGGTATATCTGCGTGATGGACGTTAGAATCCGAAGGTACGTGAGAACGGGGGCAGACGCGCCTGCGGGATTCCATGCGGAGAGGATGATCCTGCGGTCGGTAGGGTCGTGTTTTATCTTGCGAATGCACTCCTGGAGCTGGTCGACGCCCTTGCCGGTATAGTCGGCGTCGCAGTCCTCGTATTGCGCGCCGAAGTGCCGCCACTGGAAGCCGTAAACGGGGCCGAGGTCGCCTTCGCGTCTGTGCCCTAGGCCGCGCTTCTCGAGGAAGTCCTTGGAGCCATTGCCGTCCCAGATCTTGATGCCCTTTGCGGAGAGCTTCTTGGAGTCTGTGCAGCCTTGGACGAACCAGAGGAGCTCCTCGACGATGCCGCGGAGGAAGGTGCGTTTTGTGGTGAGGAGGGGGAGGGTATCGTCTGCGAGGGAGAAGCGGAGGTTCGGGGGAGCGAAGAGGGAGAGCGTGCCGGTGCCGGTGCGGTCTGGACGAGTCGCGCCTGTGTTGATGACGGTGCGGATGAGATCGAGGTACTGGAGCTCGTCGTGGGGACGCGGCGGGGCGTTGGGCGAGACAGCCATCGTCGTGGGCAGAGAGACGCGTTGTGTGGCGTTGTTGACGCGTCCGCCGACTGTATGGTGCGCGCGGTCACGTGGGGTTACGCGTGTGCGGATGGTTCGCTTCCTGAGCCACGCCTCTTCTCTCTCTCTCTCTCTCTCACCTATACTGCCCTCGCCGCCCTCTCTGCCTGTCGGGAACATGCCGCCCGCGACAAAGACGCGTACCACCGCTGCTCGCACTACCCGCGCCGCCTCATCCACAAAGTCCACCAAGGCCCCCTCCACCGTCTCGCCCGATGACCTCGCAGACAAGCTCGCCTCAAAACTCTCCATTTCCGACACCAAGGGCAAGGCAAAGGCAACGGAGACAACCCCTCAGCAGCGCAAGGCGCTTGCGATGCGCAATGTCAACTCTGCTTCCAAGAACCTCTCCGCCGTCGCAGAATCCGGCTGGAAAGCCTCTGACGCAAAGTCAGACAGGACCACCGCTGCCGCTGCCGTCAAACATGCTGCATCGGCGCGAAAGGAGCTTAGTACTCTGCGGACACTTAGTCCCGGGGAGGTCGACGTCGAGCGTGCGGCGCTCAGTGTAGTCGGGAAGCTCGTGGCCCTCGAGATGGTGCGTCCTCTTGCTTCTACCATCCGATCATACTCACCTCTGTATAGTATCAAGCCGCATCTGGTGTACTCCAGGATATGCGTGCGCCTCTGGCTAGTTTATATCACTCTAATCCTCCCTCTGTGGCGACCCACTCTCTCCACGACCTGCTCTCCCTGCCCCTCTCTGACGGCCCCATCTCAGAACTCCATCTAACGCTCATCTCTACATATCTCCTACACGCACTCACTGTTGCCCTCCATACAACGACTGATGTCTCTGCACTCCTGGCCATTCTACACGATCCAACTATCCCAACCCTACTTCCCTGGACGACCGCACTCTCTCAGCTACCTGAGAAACAGCATGACCACCTATTCACGCGTGCCTATACTGTGGTTTCTCGCTTTGCCTCTACGCTGAACTCTGCCCCGACGTCCGTTTACTCTCTGCGGATATACTCTTTACTATGTCTCGCGCATACTCGCCCCTCGGTCATTTCTCCCAACACGTTCTGGGAACAAGCTACGAAATTCACTGCCGCGTTTGCAAAGCAGGATTCTGTGCAGCCGCTAGACGGTGCTCGTACTGTGCTAGAAGGGACCTCTCGCCTCGTTGCCTGTACTGAGAAACGAAGCGATCGCGCAGACTTCATGGCGGGTCCCGCTTTTGCGCGTTTCTGCGAGTATTGGGGCAGGTTCGCCAAGCAGGTGCGTTGTAGGCTCGGACATGAAGAGTGCCCCTCACTCACACTCAATCGCTCAGGCGGGTGATCTGCGTACGCTTGACCTGATCAGCAAACTATCCCAAGGTACGGCTGTCAATGACGCAGAGACAGAAAGCGACCGCGCTGTCATCGAGACATCCGCGCTCTGTACGACGCTGGCTCGCGCACTCGCCATTTTTGAGGCCTGGCAGGGTGAGTGTTCGCAGTCTCTCCTCACTCACGCTCACGCTGATGTCGAATGAAGATCACACGACTGATATCGTCGACAAATTGAGGGAAGCGTCGGGCGCGATCAGCCGCTGTAGTCCCTCTCTCGGACAGTCTGGCGACGACCATGACCGCGTGAAGCGAGGCGTAGAGAGGCTACGCCGCGCTGTCGTCAAGATCGTCGAGCCTCCATCCTCGGCGGAGACAGACTTTCCGTCTGCGGTCCGGACCTGCGCGCGTGCGATCCTGGAGCAGATCGTCGATGTGCTCTGTGAACAGGTCAGCGTGCCCATCCATCTTGTGACATAACGTGCTCAACCACAGAGTAGCGATCGACGTACTCGTCGACTGTCGTCACGGGTGCGGTGGAGAGCCTCTTCACGCTCTCCCGCACGACCCTTGTCCTCAACAACCCGGACACGTACGCCTCCGCCCGCGCCCACCTCGAGCGCGCCACGTCGTTCGTCGCACGCGTCAGCAGCCAAGAACGCGCGCCCGACGCTCCCCTGTCCGGCGTGCAGCTCGCGAACTACACGCGCTGCATCGCAGGCGCGTACTACAACTTCGCGCTGCAGCTGCACCAGGGCGGGCGCCTCGCGCATGCGGTGCCGTTCCTCGAGGCGGCGTGCGCCCGCGCGGAGGCTGCGCTCGGGGAGTACCGGGCGGCGCTGAGGGAGGAAGGGGAGGCGGACGCGAAGAAGGACGTGTGGGCCCAGCTAGAGGAGCAGCTGTACAGGCGGTGGGAGCTGCTGGGCGTGTGCCATGCAAAGACGGGGGATCGACAGGTGAGCTTCCGAGTGTGTCTTCGCACCAAACGCCCGCTGACGTGCGCTGTAGATGGCGTACGACGCGTTCGTGAAGGCCGTCAGGGCGTTCCCGTATGCGCTCCACGACGTCGCGGGGCTGGCGTCCACGGCGCCGCCCGCGACGCTCTTCGACGCGCCCCCGCTGAAGCACCTCGGCACGCTCGTCGACCGCGTCACGTACATGGCCGCGTGCGACCTCTTCCGCGCGCCCGCGTCGGTCCCCGTCGCCGCCTGGCCCGACTTCCCTTCCGGCGAAGCGGGCGTGAGCACTCCGGCGGTCGTGGTGGGCGTGCTGATGGAGCGCCAGCTGGCGAGTCTGGAGGAGTGTAGGTGGAAGCAGGGCGTGCGGGAGGTCATCGACGTGATCCTGGACAGCGCGGAGGGGCTGTATGGGCGGGAGGGGTGTGCGGTGCGGCAAGCGAGGATGCTAGTGAGGAAGCTGGAGATGGGGTATTATCGCGAGGGCGGAGAGGGGCAGTATGGCGAGATGAAGCGCTTGGGCGAGGAGGTCGAGAGGCTCTTGGCCAGCGAGGTACGTCCGACTCATCGATTGGCGATTGTGAAGGAAGAAGCGGCGTGCTTACTGGCGAGGCAGGGCCTCGAGCAGGGCCAGGACAAGGCCCTCGCGCGGTTCGCGCCCGAGCTGCGCGCCGCGGCGCACCTGTGGCTCGCCGCGCACGCGCACCGCGCGCGTGACCCCGCGCTCTCGGCCGTGCTCGTCGCGCACGTCGAGGACGCGTGCAGGGTGCTGAAGGGGATGGTACCCGCTGCGGCGCCGAGGCCGTCGGTGGGCAAGTCGCCTGCGGGGAAGGAGAAGGAGAAGGAGAAAGAGAAGGTGGGGGAGGAGAAGGGGAGGAGGGGGGTGAGGACGACGAGGGCAGCGGGAGGGGCGAAGGCTGCGGGGACCGCGGCGGGGCCGGGGGAGACGGGCAAGGGGCGGACCGCGGCGGGTAGGACGCGTGCTGCGAGGACGGCAGGGACTGCTGCTGCGCCGGTGACGCCGAAGCGGCGGAGAGGTTGGTCTGTTCCTTTTGAGTGAGGTTGGTGTCTTGACTAACCGCGTTGTGCGTGCGTAGCCTTGGACCCGGTCTCGTTGAACACGGGGGTGGTCAGTCCGATGAAGAGCACGGTGTCCGCAGCGGGTGGGCAGGGGAAGATGGAGTTTGACGACTTCGGAAGGCTCGTCAACCTGATTCGTGAGTCTCACGAGAACGTACCGGAGGGAGGAGTTTGCTCAGCTCGATGAAATACAGGGATGGTCTCGCATCTGGTGGGGTTGGTGGGCCACGTCCTCGCCCGTGTCCAGCTCCTGAACGCCGCCCGCCGGTTGACAGAGAGGCATACCGGGATCGCTTCCGAGGGTAAGTGGGGACGGTCTACTGCACTGGAGCTGTGTAGCTAACTGCCAGGTCAGTGTACGTGTCTCTTACGATCGATACTGCGCACGAATACGTGAAGCTCGGTCGCGCCGAGAAGGCTGTATCGGTCCTCGCGCACGTCCTGCCCGCCGTCCGGAGCGGGATGCTATCCCAGCAGGCCGTCATCCTGTTCCTGCTGCGTTACGCGGAGGCGCAGGCCGCTATGGGCGAAGTTTTGAAGGCGTAAGGATGTTTGTAGTATTGCAAGTTTAGATGCTGACAGTGTCATATGCAGGTCTGTGACGTATTGCGACGCTGTCGCTGCGGCAGCGGACTTCGTCGTTGACGAGAAGGGGTTGCCCACTGCTCAGCGTGTACGGGTGAGGACGGCGCTGCTGGAGCGTGCGGCGGAAGCTGCGCTGGCGTATGCTGCCATCCAGGATGCAAGGGTTAGCGAGAAGCTTCGATTGAGATGCTCTCGAATTGGCTGACACGTTCTGCAGGATGACCCGACCTCGTCGCTCGAGGGCCTTCTCCAAGCTCTCCGCTTGTGGAATCGCGCAATCGAGACACTTTCCCGACTGCAGCCAACGGCACCAAAGCCTGCGACAGAGGACAACCCGTTCGAAGTCCCCAAGCCCGCAAATACCGAGAAAGCCGTGGCCCAGATGCAAGAACCGCGCGTGCTCTCCCCGCAAGCAAGCCGCGCCCAGGCGCTCCTCGACTCCTCCGGCTGGCGCCTTGCGGAAGGCCTCCTCTCGACGCTCCTCGCGCTCTCGCAGGCGTACGCGGCGCGCGGGTCCGCGCGCGAAGCCGAGTTCTTCGCGCAGCAGACGCGCGAGCTCGCGCAGGCGCTGCACGCGCCGGTGATGGTGAGCCGCGCGCTCGCGCAGCAGGGCGAGCTGCAGATCCAGCTCGGGCAGCTCCAGGCGGGGCATGCGGCGCTCATGGAGGCGGCGGCGCTCGTGGGCCACCTGAGGGGTCCGGACGTCGCGGAGATCAGGAGGTTGCAGGGGCGGTATAGCCAGTTGAGTGCGGATAGCAAGGGCGCGCAGGTGTTGTTTGAGGAGGCGACGAGTTTGCTGGATGAGCTTGGGAGTGTGTTTGCGAATATGGATGGGGGGAGCGGGTGAGTGTTCTTGGTTTCTGTGGTATTTTGTGTGGAGTAGCGCTGACATCAGGGCTTACAGGGCGAGGAAGAGCTTGGTGGCTTCTGCCAGGGTGTCGAACGCACATGCGCAGACGTCGATGTCGGAGAGCATCCTTGCGCCGACTCTGCTAGCAAGGCTGCTAAGACACCACAGTGAGTGAAATGTTTTAGGCTTCGGTGCACCGCTAATGTTTTTGTCTGGCTAGTCTCACTGTTGCACGAGGTCGGCGAAGAATACGCCAACCTCCTTCAGCGTTTCGCGAAGCTTCCTCAGACATCAGATGCTAAGGTCAGTGCTTTACTTGATACAGTATGGCGATGACAGTATGGTTGACGTCGTCTCGTAGGCGGAAGAAATCGCCCTGCGCGCAAAGCTGACACTGGATGAGGTGTACTCCCGTTTCCGTGCAGACATGTTCCTCAGCTCGCTCGCAGAATCTGGTGAGTACGCTTCAATCCATGTTTGGCCAGCTGCTCATTTTTGTCTGTGTAGCGATGACCATCCCGATGGGAATGTCAGGCGACGTCGCCCCCTCCCCGGCCTCGCAGGACATGCTAGAGACTTTGGCTACAGCGGAGAAGCTGTTCTGGGAGCATATGGGATACATTGCCCGCCGTGGACATGTGTCGTCTGTCCGCGAAGCGGCAGTGTGCCTTGCTCTCATCCGGACGTTCCGGACAAGCTTGGGTCGTGGAGACGTCCAGACGCCTGTCCTCGCTGCTCAATTGCTTGGTGAGTCGCTCAATCATTACAACGACTCCTAAATCTGACTGGGTTTTAGACGCGTCCACGGTGACCACACTCCGTCGCGAGATGCTCGACGTCATTCGGCACAAGTTCCTCAACATGAACGCAATGGACGATTTGCAATGGCCGCTCATTACGCCTAACGGGTCACCTCTGCCCCCGCAGCCCAAGAAACAGCCCGCGCGCTTCAGCCATTCTATCCTCTCCGACTCGGAGGATGATGAGCCGATGGACGATGTCGACCTCAAAGCCTACTGGCAGGCGATCGCCAAGCGATATGAAGCACAGTGCTTTGACATGGCGAAGATGTCCGTCAACCAGGCCGATCAACTGCCCCCTCACTGGACGGTAGTTAACGTCAGCATTACTGAAGACCGCCATACGATGTTCGTCACGCGCCAGCGCGCGGGTCGCAAGCCGCTCATCTTCTGTCTGCCCCTCAAGGGCAGGCGAGAGGGCCAGGAGGACGAGCACCTCACGTACGAGGACGCGATCAGAGAGCTGCAGGAGATCATCCGCTTGAGCGACGAGGGCACGCGACAGGCCGCGGACGTCAAGAAGGACGACAGGGAGGCTCGCATGGCCTGGTGGAAGGCTAGGTCTGAGCTTGATGCCCGTCTCCGCGAGCTGCTCGGCGATATTGAGTTCTGTTGGCTGGGCGCATTCAAGGTATGTACCTTCACATTACGGTAGAGCTAGCCGGACTGACTCTCACAGACTATCTTCACACCTACACCGGAGGTGCTCTCGGAAGACCTCGGAGCGCTCAGGTCTCGCCTGGACGCGGTGTTCAAGGGTAGCCTCGTTTTCCAGGAGAAGAAGCCGAAGTCGCGCATCGGCCTCGACGACGGCCTTCTCGAGTGCTTCTCCACCCTGCCGCCGAACTGTCGCGACGAAGAACTGGAAGACCTCGTCTATTTCATCCTGGACCTGTACCAGTTCCACGGCGTGCCGGTCGCCATCTCCGAGGTCGACATGGACCAGGTCGTCGTCGAGCTGCGGAACGCGCTCGAGGAGCACGCCGCGCGGATCAAGGCGCGCGCCGCGCAGGATGCGCAGGCAGCGGAGCGCGACGACAGCCACATCTTCCTTGTGCTCGACAAGAACGTGCAAGGCATCCCGTGGGAGTCCCTCCCGATCCTGCGCGGGAAGAGCGTGAGCCGGATCCCGAGCATGGACTTTTTGATCGACCGCCTCGAGTTCTCGCACTGGCGCAAGTGGGAGGACGGCCGGGCGCAGGAGGGCCTGGTCGACCAGGCGAGCGTCGACCCGCGGAGGACGTACTTTGTGCTGAACCCGAGCGGGGACCTCAAGGGCACTGAGGGTCGCTTCGCCGACTGGCTGAAGGAGATGAAGAGCGTCGGGTGGGACGGCGTCGTGGGACATCCGCCCAGCGAGCAGCAGTTCGTGGATGCTCTAACAAACCGCGACCTCGTGATGTAAGTACTCCTACCGCGACAAGTGCACTGATGGATGCTGACGAGACATGACACAGATACTTTGGCCACGGCGGCGCTGAGCAGTACATCCGCTCGCACAAGATCCACCACCTGCCCAGATGCGCGGCGACGATGCTCTGGGGCTGTTCGTCCGGCATCCTGAAATACATGGGCGACTTTGACCGCACGGGCACGCCGTACCACTACATGCTCGCAGGCTGGTGAGTCCGTCCTGCCATGCTTGCACCAGCCGATTTCTGACCCATACCGCTATGCATAGCCCGACGCTCGTCGCGAACCTGTGGGACGTGACCGACCGGGACATCGACAAGTTCTCGCAGTCGGTGTTCGACGACCTGCACCTGAACCCGGAGGCGGTCAGGCAGTGGCGCGCGGACAACGCGGACGGCGCGGGCGCGGGGCGGACGTCGGTCGTGCGCGCGGTGGCGAAGGCGCGGGAGAGCTGCAAGCTCAAGTATTTGACGGGCGCGGCGCCGGTCGTGTATGGGATACCCTTTTACCTGTGATACCACCCTAGAGCGTTTGGTTTCTTGTATATGAATGTCTGCTTTCTACACTAACTCGTCGTAAGATCGTGATCAGACTCGCCCCGGACATGGAGCATCCTGGGTCGGATTTGCACTGTCGAACAAGCTCAGAGTCGATCTGTGAGTCTAGGCAAGATATCCGAATGCTTGCCAACGGGGTTCGCTGGCGGGAGAATTCGAGCGTCAGACGAGCGACATAGCCGAGCAGTTGACGTGAAGAACGAATGCATAAGTTATATCCGTGTGCGTGATACATTAGGGAATAAGATCGTAGGTGCTCAGATAGGTGCCCACGTACGCCCGACGAGCAGAAGCGGGGAGCGGGGAGCGGAGACTACTACAACAACGTTAGCGGCGAGAAAGACAGAGACAGCAGAGATAACAGCGACTAGTGATACAGTTCCTCCTCTCAACGATCTGACTTTCCTACCCTGAGAATACGTGCTATGTATTATGTAGCGGAGAGGTGCGAGGGGGGCGGGGCAGGCGGGAGGCAGGCGGGTCAGACGAAGTCGGCCTTGTGCAGGTTGTGCCGGAGGATGCCGTCGCGCACGGCGGCGAGCGTGGACGCGGTCTCCTTCGTGTCCTGTGCGCGCCGACGTCGGTCAGTCGGTCAGATGTCAGGTCGCGGAATGCGGACAGGCGGACGTGCGGGGAGGGGAGGGAGGACGTACGATGGCGGTCGTGACGTAGCCGTAGAAGGGCCGGCGCGGCTGCGGCGAGAACTCGCGGTGCTGGTCCTTGAACTTCCCATGCAGGTCTGCAGGTTGAGAAAGCGTAAACGTCGGAAGCGCCGACATAGAGGAGGGAGGAGGGAACGTACATTGCGCGAGGACGGGCGCGGAGTTCTCGCGGTCGCCGAAGCTGGGGAGGTACTTGCGCACGGGGACGCCCGCGGCGAGCTTCTTCTCGAGCAGGTCGAACTTGTTCAGGAACACTGCCGCAGACGTCAGCACGCGGTCCCAGCGAGCTCAGGACCAGAAGCGCGGGAAGGGAGAGGGAGGGGGATGGGCGGGAGACAGGACACGCACGGACGAGGATGCAGTTGGCGAGGAGCTTGGACTGGACGATGGCGCGCCAGAGGAGGAAGGAGTCCTGGAGGCGGTTCACGCGCCGGTCCTCCTGGAGGAGCTCGTCGAAGCAGGAGATGGGCGCAAGGAAGAGGATCGCGTTCGCGTCGTCGAAGTACGGGAACCACGCTGCGCGCTGGCCAGGGCATCCGCGCGTCAGCGCCGTTCTGGCTCGCGCAGAGAAGGGGTAGAGGGACGTACGGAGGTGCGCGAGCCGCCGACGTCGTAGATCATCCACTCGCGCGAGACGTCGTTCGTCGCTAGCGCGGAGACGGCTGTATCCGTTTGTGAGCGCCGCGGCGCGGGGGAGGGGGACGGGGCGTACCGTTACGCTGTTCCATGACGAGTTTGTGCTCCTGCACGCCGAGCGTGCGGAGGCGCGCGCGCACGACGTCGTCGTCGGAGGGCTCGTACGTCCGCGTCGCGATCCGCTCGATGTCGTCCAGGAAGCTGCCAGACGTCAAGCTCAAACGCGCGCGCGCAGGGGCCGAGGAAGACGGAGGACTCACAAGCCGGGCGCCTGCTCGACGCGCATCTTGCGCCGGCGGAGGACCTCGCGCACGACGGGGTCCTGCCAGAGGGCCTGCATGTCCTGCGCGCAGCTCGCGATGATCTCCGTCGCGTCCTCGAGCTTGCTCTCATGCGCGGCAGCCGCGCGCTCGCTCGCCGCGCCGCCCGCGCGGCCGGGGTACGCGCTGCGGAGGGCGTCGCGGAGCGACTGGTGCGAGCGCACGTAGACCTCGGCGGGGCGGCGGCGGCGTGAGGCAGCGGAGGGGCGGTCGAAGAGGACGGCGGCGTTGGCGTCGTCGGTGTCGGGGGCGGGTGTGGTGGACGCGTCGGGGGCGAGCTCGTCGGTGGCGGCGCCGATGAGCTGCTTGAGGTCAGCCTCGACGCGGCGGAGGGGCACGAGGCGGAGCTTGAGGAGCGCGTGGGTGTTGGTGAACTGGAGGGCGGGGGCGGTGTCGGTGTCGCTGCTGGAGGCACTGGATGCGTCGGTGGGCGAGGTCGAGGTGGACGGGTCGAAGCGGTGGGTGCCCTGGGAGGTGGTGGGCCGGAGGAAGGGGGAGGTGGTGGGGGAGGTGGCGTGCGGGGAGGCGGCCATTTCTTGGGAGAGGGCGTCGAGGATGGCGTTTACGGAGCGGACGAGGTTGAGCTGGATGACGGCGCGCCAGGAGGCGCGCTCTGCCTGCCATGCCTTTGGGGCGAAGGTGAGCTGGAAGTCTTACGGCGCGGAGGTCAACGGGAGGGTCAGCGAGGGGAGACGAGAGCTGGCGCACTTTTGAGGGTGGTCGATTTGCCTGCAGGGGCGGTGAGGACACGCAGAGTGGGGGGAGGAAGGGAAGGGGCGTACCGGATTCGCTCTGGCCGAGGAGGAGGAGCTTGAAGGTAGCTCTGTGCCGCTTCCAGGCAGCGCGGTCCTCCTTGAGCCTCTCGTCGATCTCGTCGTTTATCCGCTTCGCATCCTCCTCGCGCCGCAGCCGAGCGGCGCGCTCCTCGGGAGACTCGCCTGGGGGCGGGGCGAGGGCGGCGGCGAGGGGGTCGTCTTGGTCGTAGCGCGAGCTGTGCATGTGCGAGATGCTGGGTGGGAGAGAAGGAGATGTGGGAGAAGGCAAGGAGGGGGAAGATGGGAGGAGGAGGAGGAGGGAGAGTGGGAAGAGAAGCAGCCTCCTCAGATGCCGCCCCCTGGCCCGATCATCCCGCCCTCTGCGCCCGAGCCCGGTCTCAGCGCCGTCCAAGGCCTATCGCCCGTCGTGCGCGACGACCGCCCCTCCGCGATCCCCGGCCCCCGACTCTCCTCGGTCCGATCCCCCGCCCCCTCCTCGGGGCGGCATTTGCCGCGTTCAGACCTCCCGCCGGCCTGCTCTCGACGACGACTCGCTCTGCAACCGCCCAGGACGGTCCCTCGCCTGCCCAGTGTATACATGCACACGACTGCTTGACGGGCCAACCCGTTCCAGTTCCACTTGCCCACCTCCTCAGCGGCGCCGATCTGTCCGCACACACTGTGCCGCAATCAACCAACAGTCTCATGTCAGTCAAGAGAGCCACAGCCCGTGATGTTACTGCTACTACCGTTTCCCTCCTCGCAGTCGCTCGCCAACAAATGAAGGGTGATCCGACCTACGGCTTCCGCTGGACACCAGGTGAATTGACTACTCTCACCTTCTCCCTAGACGCTGCCAACTTCCTCTGCTTCCGTAGCCGGTCTTGCTCATCCTGCACGCCTTGCGAACTATCGACTATTCACGTTTTTCTCGTCGGACGAGGATCGGATTGACTGTCTCAGCTGCCTCCTCCTTCCCGTTAACCCGCCCAGTGGCCCTTCCGATGTTTCCAAACGACACGGTCTCGCGCTCTGATCCTGATCACGCTGAGCACGAACGACTCATTTGCGCCTGCCGCTTCCAGAGAACCCCTCGACAACCTCAGTGAGCCCGGGCGCGAGTCGTTCGTGCGGTATGCAACCCGTTTCCATGCTCACGGTATCCAGCTCAGTCCGCGTTACCTCGCCTCTAGAATTACGCACTGGTACGGTCTACGACAAGCTGCGATGCTCGCCTCACGCGTTCATTGCCGCGTTGCGGTACAGGACGTGTGCAACCGCCCGAAGAGGCCACTGGATACTCGCCCAACAACTTCCTGTCAGTCGACAGTGCCACTCCTGATCTTGTTCCTCCCACCGGTGGTATGTCCAGGAACGCGGAACTCTCGATGCACACTGCATATATGCTGGACAACCCACGGTACCCGCTCGAAGCCACTTGTACCGGACGATGATAGAATGTCGCTTCTCTCTGCTTCCGGAGCTGGTCCAGCATATCGAGCACGCCGCGGAACTTGTCGAGTGCCCCTGTCTACGTCTACCCGTAGTGCGCCGGTCTGTGCTGCTTGGCCTGGGCTTCGCGCAACCTCGCAGGCCACACTTCTCCTGTGCCGCCGAAATTCTCCCTCGATGTGATTGCGTTGCGGCACTGCGGTCTCGGCTGCGTCTGTGGCCGTTCTTGACAGGGAGGTGCTATCAGGCTCTGCTGCCACCGTCATGTCTGTTGGATAGATCCCGCCCACAGCTGTCTGTCTGTCCGCAATCACGGATTGCAACTCGGACAGTTGCGCTCGGCGCTTTTGGCCGCGGCATCACTGTTGCGGCGGTCTTGCTGTGTGGCTCGTCCCGCAGTTGTGGGCTCGAGCTCTGCTTGCTTCAAGAAGTCGTCCACGTATTCTGCAGACCGGAACTCCTTCTTGGGTTGATCATTTACACTGCTCGCCGGCTCCTCACACCCCGGCAGACACTCGTGAGTAACACGATGAATACCAGCGCGCGCAAGCGACAATCTCTGGCAGTGCATAACACATTGCTGCGTGCGAGAAGCACCTGCCTCGCTGCCGCATGGGGTACATGCGCAGGTTCTCAGCGTTCTCGGCCCATGTGCTTGTAGAGCGGCGAGCATATTGCATGCTCAGAGCCTTCGGCGGTACGTGCACTCGTTTATGCATACCCTCGCCAAGTTCTGCTTACTCTCCTATACCCATGAGTGGCACAATATCTGGCCGCTGTTCCTCTCATGCTGTCGTCCCCACCTTGCGTCTCTCTGCGACGTTCTGGCACTGAGCTCATGTCCAAGCCTCAGCGACGACAATCGGCCGAAGTAGCCACGTACTCACTCTTCGGCGCCCTCCAGCTCGACCAGCTCCACTAGCACTTCCAGCAGGACCTGGGAGAAGATTGCGGGAGGAGGCTCCTGCCATCCCAGACGATGCCGCTGCGGAGCTCGAGGCCGACTCGCCGGAGCAACGCGAGGAACTAGGCGGAATGTGGAAACCGAAGTGGGAAAGAGACGAGAGCCTCAAGAAACGAATGGTCTTGCCGCTCACTGGCAGTACGTCGCCTGTGTACTCGTCTATCGGCGTCGCGCTCACCCATGCGGATTGGTTCGCGGGGGCCGTGTAGCCGCCAACATGAAGAGGTCGAACGATATGGTAAAGGAAGAGAGCCTCAAGCAGGTCGTCGCGCGAAGAGCTGCTGCTCATGGCGAGTCATGAATTCGTACGATGCCCTCGGTCAAGACGAGGAGCTCAGGGCCACGGCTCGCATACTCCAGAGCGGCATCGAACTCGTAGTCGGGCCTGAGGACTGGAGATTCCTTTGTTGCATAAGGGGCTCGTGAATGTGAGCGAGTTTAATTCGGGGGTGGTCTGTTCTCGCTATGTCGGATGCGTGCGGTGCTGGTGAGGATTTGGGCCCCGGGGGCAGGGACTGTTGATGACGCCGCAGTTGCGCGAGCTGCATTGCGTGGGTGCGAGGGTGTTGCTGAAGGAGTCAGTATATGTTCGAGGCCGCGGTCTGGACGTTGATGGGTCTGCCTGAGCCTGAGGCCGATGGCGACGAAGAGGAAGACCGCGTCCGGGACTGATGCCGTGGAGCTGGTGCGGCATGGGCATGGCGGTAGCGCTGTTGACGACAGCTTGCCGCCATTGGAGGAACCATGCCGTTCTCGCACAGGAGGGGGCTATGCGTTCGACAGCATGTATTACTTCGCCATGTTGACAGCTGGGATGTCATGCGATGAGGAGCATCGAGGCAGAGAGATCCGGGATAATAATATTTACTACGAGTAGACAACCAGCAGAACAGAGGGCAGCGGACGAGAGTGGCGATCAGAGCAGCGAGTCCAGTTTCGACAGCACCTCGAGCACACCGGCGACGAGCTCGAACGAGAGGTCCTCCTCGCCGTGCATCTCCTTCTTCACCTCCTGCAGCAGGCCCAGCACGATCTCGCGCGAGCTCACGCCCGCGCTGCCCATCCCGATCCGCGCGCCCGCCTCGCGCCGGCGCCCCGGGCCGGCGCCTGAGCGCGAGGAGCCGCTGGCCGCGCCGGCAGAGCCGAAGGGCCAGGAGGAGAACTCGGCGAGGATGTCGTCGCAGCGCTGGAACGCGCCCTCGCGGTCCTCGTACGTGAGCCGGCCGAACGCGTTGTCGAGCACGCTCGCGGCGTACGCGGCGCAGACGAGGCAGACGGCGCGCGCGACGCGGCACTGCGTGCCCTCCTTGTCGAGCGCGGCGGGCGGGACCGCGGCGGTCGTCGCGGTGAGGAGGGCGACGACGCGGGTGACGATCGACTCCTTGGTGCGCACGTCCGCGACGGGGTGCGTGGCCATGTCGAAGAGGAGGAAGTTGCGCTTTTCGGTGCGGAGGACGCCCTTGTCGACGAGGCCCTTGGCGAGCCGCTCGCGCACCTGCTTCAGCTGGAAGCCGATCTTCATCACGTTCCACGTCTCGCCTGGGGGCACCCAAATGGGGAAGAGGGCGCGTCAGCGGCCGGCGTTGCGTACGCGTTCCGAGGGCGCGCGCGCGCCAAGCGAGGGCGCACGGGCGTCCTAGGTTGGGCGCGGGAGAGAGTGGAGGGACTCACCGCTGAGGAGGTCGATCCAGCTGTTGACGGACATGCGCTCCTGCTCCTGGCCCTTCATCATCCGGAGCGTCTCGTCAAGGATCGTCTCGCCCGTTTGTCGGTCGTCGATAACCTCGACTATACGCTCGGCGAGGGGCAGTTGTCGCCGGTTTGGGTCGCGGACGAGGGCTATGCGGCGGCGCAGCGCGAGCTCGATCAGGATGCAGCCACGGAGGGCGTAGGAGATGTTGTCGTTCCAGAATGAGAGGTATCCCTGCGGACAGCGGTGAGCTTAGTTGTACTTTGGCAGATTCGAGATGCGAGAACAGCGCGGATGTGTGCTGGCGCGTCGCGGACTGGCAAAGGAGACTGCACGGTTGCGGGACTGACACCGATCGTAAAGCCATTCAAATTCACGGAAACGGCCCAAGTATATTTCAGGAACATGAATCTCGGTGGCGAATTTCACGACCAAAAATACTGCGGAGACGCACTTGTTTGTCTTTGAGGCCGAGGAGGAGGACCTCCTCCATGATCGTCAGCCGTGGAGGCTTGCCGCCGAGCCGTGCATCTTCATCTGCCCGCTCGAGGTCGCGGGGGTCGTACGCAATCTTGCTACCGCCCTCGAATGCTGAGCCAGCGTGGTATGAGGGCGACTGTAGAGACTCGGATCGTGATACAGAACCGCCGTTTGAGGCGGAGGAACCATTGATGCCTAGGGAGCCGTCGACATCGTCGTCGCCGGTAGATGCAGAGGCGGGGACCCGGCGGCGGGAGAGACCTCCAGCAGAGCTCATCGCATGGACCAAGGGCGGAGAACGTGAAGGAGGACGAGGACGAGGAGGCGGGCGGTGAGGAGGACGAGGAGAGAGCGAACAGGCTGCGGACGCCGTGGCGCGACACAGCTAGCGCAAGCGCCCACAGTGATCGTAGTTTCGAAGCCGCCTTGTCTCTCCCCTCCATCACCGTCGGCCACGGTCAGCTCGTCCCCGAGCGAGGCGGGGATGCACGGCTACTGCTGTCTCGGTCGGGGGTGCATCTATATAGCGGGTGCGTTGTCGCATGCCGTACGCGGCTCTCAAGTGGACAGGTGAGTTCATGAACTTCTCCGTGTCCTGGAGACCGAGCTCATACGCACGCAAGCAGCGCACTCGCTCGCATCCTACGAAACGAATATACGAGTGACGAACGCTGCAGAGAGGAAATGAGGGGGAAAATTCGTCGGTCGCGTCCAGCAGCGCTCGAGCCGGCATTCCAACGAGATGTGCCGGCGGTCATGTACGTGCAGCACTACACGTTTTGTTACCCGC
Source organism: Trametes sp. AH28-2 (assembly GCA_001304625.1). NCBI lineage: Eukaryota > Fungi > Basidiomycota > Agaricomycetes > Polyporales > Polyporaceae > Trametes > Trametes sp. AH28-2. Next base: position 12,077 of record KQ464077.1, on the reverse strand, counting down.
TTGCTGGTGTCCAATGCGAGCCCGTGGCATCCCAATATAAGGTATATGTCTTCCCTTCCTCTCCCACAGCAGCTTGAGCTAAGCCGTTCTCGTAGTCCCCCAAGCGAGCAGAGGCCGCCCCGCGGACCTGCTCAGTCCGAGCAGCCCATGCTCGACGGGACACCGACGGCTCATCGCAAACAGGCTCCCTCGTTTATATCAGGGCTCCACATACATACGGTCTGGTGCGAAATTGTCCCACCGAGAAGTTGCCCGTCAGTCTAGGTTGCTCTCGACTACCGCATCCCCCGCTAGGCGTTGTGGTGCGTCCCCAGAGACGCTGCCTGTTACTGATCGTCCCCGGTTCTTTCCTATCCGCCGGTTCCCGAGCACACCGATCCACCATGCCAGACTGCCTCGGGCCAATAGGACGCCGTCTCGGGGCGTGGGGACGTTGTACCCTGTGTGCTCCTTCTCATCCGCCCCAACAAGCTCCCTCCCTGGACGCCGATACTCGACCTTATCCGGTTACTACTCCCCTACTTACGCGCCCTCTCTTCACATTGTCACCGCAGAACAGACGCATACAACCGGCGTAGATGCTGATGCACATCCGAGCCCAGCGCGCTGCTCGCGCCGTGCCGGTGCGAACGCATCTCACCTCGTGCAATACCGCCGCTCTAGGACGCTCTCCCCGGACGGCATTCCGACACAGGATGACGCATCACACCGTCCATTCGAACCCTCCCCTTGGGTTCCCGACCGCGCCTGACAGCCCGCTCGTCCACACCCCAAACTCCGCCCAATTTCGCCCGCTACAATCGCATTGTCGCGCGCCCTTTCCCCGCCTCGTCTGTCACGGCCTGACATCACCCTCGTTCGGTCGTTTGATATAGCGGTTGCATTCACAGTGGGTTGGTAGGTGCGCCCGACAAAGTACCGTCGCTACCGAGCTGTCAAGCCTCTCTGCACTGCGAACAGGCTGAATGCTTCTTGTTCCCTCAGGTGCCCGAAATATGTCGACGAAGCTATTCTTCGGACCCCACTCCAAGCCAAACTGTCGTATGTGGCGCACGCGGAGTAGCCGGAGATACGAAGCCGAAGCAAAGGTACGTCGCACGTCGAAGCACCTCTCTGAACCCGCTCGAAGACCCGCGAGCGGGCCACCGCCCATCGTGGGGGCCAGCGAGGGCTCCCGGCTGCATATCCGGCGCGTACTGACGTAGCACTTTGTTCGCCCGCGCTCTCTCGTTCTATCACCCCGTCCGTGCCCTGTCTAAATCAACACCCTGCAAACGTGACAGAGCTCGCTACGTCCTTCATTTCCGCTGCGTACATAACCAGCGGCCGGCACGTGTACATCACCTGCGCCCACGGCCGCTCTGTAGCCTCCGCGGTTCTCATACGAAGCGCAGACATGGGAGCCTAATCCTGCTTCTTCTGCTGTTCATTAGCCGGCGCGTCATCGCGAGCGAGCGCGGTTAGGGAGATACACTTCCGCCCTCGAGCGTCGCTCCGTCTTTGCCGAAGGCGGTCTGTGTCCGAGGGCGAGGATCTCAGTCGTGCTCTTCGCTTTCGGACCCTCTTCCAGCGCACGTCATCTTGCCTCGTGTGTCGTTCATCTCAGACTTACTGACAGCGTCTTCGACAGAGTATGGCCAGCGCGGTGCCGGCCGCGGTACATGAACCTCTCCTGCTTGCGAGGCATCGATGTCCGTGACTGAGCGTCGTCGCGCAGCGACAATGTACGAGAGGAGTGCCTGCCCCGCGTGGTCGCACGTCTATTCTCAAGGGTCTCGCTCGGTGCCTACGGCTAGCACGGTATCTTCGTGTCGATCTTGGGCTCCGCAGTGGGCTCATCACGTTTTCCTCCCGCGGTCGTCGACCGTGCATGCTCGTGCACGGCAGACTCCGGTAGGCTCCTCGTCGGTGTTCACGGAGATGGCCAGGGAGGGGTTGCCTTGGCACCTCGTGATGGTCCGTTCGCTGCCGCCGCCGCGGAGGTGTGCGCTGGTGTCCGACCTGCCCGTCACGCAGCTGTACCCTCTTCGAATTTCCCTGCGACGGTGCATTTACCTTTTCGCTGACATCATGAATTGCAGCGACGAGCACGTCGGTGGCCCCGCTTTTCACAGGAAAATCTTCTGGACATTCGTGCGTCTGCTGGTTTAGCTTTTTTTCTGGGTCAGTCGGGGCGACGATAAGGGCGGGTGTTCACACTCGCTGCAGCACAAGCTCGTTTTGTCCACGCAGGCACCCGTGCTCCCCATATGTTGTGCAGGAGGCTTGGGCGGTCGGTAACCACGCCTTACGGCACGACGTCGGTGGTTGCTACAGCACCCAATATCCCTCCTCATTTTACACTCATTGGGCGATCGATGGGGGGCGTGGGCCTCCGGCGGGGAATGAATGGCCCAATAAACTCTGAGCTTGCACTTTCATGGGTGCGTGCCTTTCTGCTTCTGTCGGGCCGGGACCGATAGGTATTTGATCCGGCGAGTTGCAGGCCTCCTTCGACGCCGCGAACGAGCGCAAGCTGCCTGCGAGACGGCCCTCGCACGCTGCGCGTCTGGCGTGCATTAAACTCTGCGTCCGAGACGCGCACTCGCACGACGTGCGGCGGCCCCTTGACGTCCCTGCGCGTAGGCAGGGGCCATGGGCGGATGCTGCGATCCCAGCGGCTGGTGGTCGATACCCGCTCTGTGCCACTCGGGAGGGGGGGAGGAAGAATGCCGGCAGGGGACCGTGACGGGGCGGTCACGGCGTAGGGGCGATCAGCTTCTGGAGAACGCGGTGGGCGCGTTGTCGCGCGTCCTCCCACGGCTGCCCATTTTTGATACGGGGCGTGCGGACGGAAGAAGGCATCCTCGCTCGAAGCCGTCTTCGCCCTCGCCCTCTCCGTCGACCGCTGACATGAGGCCTCAGTCTCAACCCCGCGTGCGCCAATATTAATATGCGCCTTCCCTCCTTTGTCTCTCTCTTCTACCCCTCAAGGTCCTCCGCGTGTGCTGGGCATACCCGCTCCCCCTTCGCCCCTCTTCGTTGCCCCACACCCCGTCTTCGTCTTTCGCCTCTTCGTTCATCGATTCTTGCTTGCTTGCTTTCACCGCTAGCCGCCTCTTCGTTGACGCCACCACCCAGCGACACCCGCTGCACAAGCAGAAGTATGTCGCCGTCTGCCTTTGTCCTCGATATGTGCAGCTTTGTCTAACGAAGCGCGTCGCCACCCAGCACACAGACGCCATGAATCTGAAAGACATCGACGCACACGCCGAGCGCCGCTGGTCAGAGCTGGTGCCCCCGCACAGCGCCCTCACCTTCGCCGCAATCTGGGACCCCGAAGAAGGCATGGTCACCTTCTCGGGCGCGCACCTCCTCGACCCCGGCGTGGACAAAGGCCGGGACGACTCGCCGTACGACGTCTCTCCCGACAGCCAGTCGCAGGTGCTCACCATCGACCGCTTCGCCATGGCCTCTGGCTACCCCATCCAGTCCGCCGGCCTTGACTCGTTCGCGTACGCGCGCGACGCGCTCGTAGACGCCGAGACCGCGATGGACTCGCGCTCGTGCCTCGGTCTCGCTGGCAACGCCGGCGGACTCCGCGTGCCCCCTGGTATTCATACTGCTCCCGACAGCCCTGCGGCGGCGTCTTCGATGGCGCTAGCCTCTTTGATCAACGCACCCTTTCGGAAGAGCCTTGTCAAGGAGCTCGTCGAGCGCGGTAAGCAGGCGTACCAGATGCGCTCGCGGAGGCCAGACGTTCAGGTGCAGATGGAGGAGGAAGAGCTTGGGCCGTACGAGATCAGCCCGTACGACCTCAAGTACATCGATCACCCGCCACCGCCGAGGATGAGGAGGCCGCGGACCGCAGACAGCGATAAGACGGTCATCACTGACGAGGGGTTCTTCGAGGACAACCGCCTGACGCGAAACACGTGCGGAACCGCGCCCGTGCTCGTAGACGTCAACTTGGTACGTACACCCCGTCTTTCTAGCTCGCCATGCGCTGATGCTGGGACCGCAGTCCTCCGCGTTCTCCGTCACGACGACGTCGACATCGCGGTATGTCGAGATCGACCACCCCCGCTCGGACGACCAGCAGCATACGCCGCGTACGATTCGCGAACGCGAGCCCGCGCCGAGCCAGCACGAGTCGTCATGGACGACGCTGCGGGACGTGCAGCGCGATATCTGCTTTAACGTCCCGCTCGAGGTCGGCCGGCGGTTAAAGAAGCCGCGCTCGCACCCGTCGCAGCCGACCTCGCACGCCTCCTCGTCCTCATCATCACCGCTGCCGCATCTGCCGCCGTCACCGTCGACGCCTGCGCCCCCAGCAGAGGTCCTCGCGCGCCGGCATTACAACCACTATCCCACTCCGACGTCGCATCCGCCCAGCGCGTCGCGCATCGTGGGCGACGCGGGCGACGGCGCGAGCACGAGCGGGCGGCGGAACAGCTTGCGGCGGACGAAGGAGCTCCTCCACCGCGTCGTCAGCTGTAAGAAGGGCAACGAGGACGACCACTGGGTGTGCGTCGAGGTCCAGCACAAGGTCAAGCAGCGCGTATGCGTCGTCAACCTCTAGCTGCCCCCACCGCCGCGCCCTCCCCCCTCCCGCAGCGTCCCCCCCGCGCACAGGTGCGGGGGCGGGAGATCCTCGGACGGGCCGGCCGTTGGGCGGGCGAGCGGCCGCGCGCGGGCTGGCGGCGTGTATGTGCGCGTGTGTATGTTTTCTGGGACTGTTCTTATTTCCGTCGCCGAAGAAGCGTCAAACAAGCGGGGCGCCGCCGCGTATGGAAGGCGGATCGGCGGGCTCGCGCGCGCGTGCGTGCGCCCCACGCGCGCCGCGTGGGGTGTGGGCGTGTTGTAGGTGCGCACGCACGCCACTCGCCCCCGTCCGCCTGGCCGTCTGCGCCCGCGTCTTCGCCGCCCGCCTGCCCGGACGATGCCCCCGCTCCACCCCGTGTATACAGTGTACAGAGATCGGCGATCTCGCTCTCACACTCCTTATTGCCGTCCCCCTTTCCCGCTTTTTTACGTCTCCCCGCCGTGGTCGAGCTACCGTTATCGTCTTCGCGTTTTTCTTTGTGGTTTGGGTTTTCATTTTTTTCACTTTGTATCGCTGTACTTGTATCTGTAGCATGCGCTCGATGTCCTGTCTGTGAGCGACACCGCAAACCCCATCCAATCCCCCGATAGCCATAGCTCTGTAGCTGCAGCAGTGTAGCGTGCCGAGCCCTGTGTACCTACCACCTACCCCGAGTCCACACATGTACGCACCAGAACGCGTCGTACAGCGCGAAATATACGGAAAGTCGCTCAAGAGGAGTCTGGTGTGCGCGGCGCGAGAGTAGTTGCATTGATTGCTAGACAGCTTCTACACGACAGTGAGTGCACGTACTCGCCCGGCCATGCGCTGGCGGCGCCCTCCCTCCTCTCCATCAACATCCTCGGCCCCTCCTCCTTCCCGACGTGGTCCTTCGTGAGTGCGGCGCGGGCGGCGGCGGCGTCGTAAAGAGGTACTAAGACATACGAGATAGCTATCCAGATTCGGAGACAGATAAACACGAGCGAGATGGGGGAGACTACACGACGCGCGAAAATAAAGAGAAACGGGCCCGCGCGGGGGCGACGGCCGGCGGAGAGAACGGTATAAACAGGGGTAGGATATCGCGGCGCACGGGGGTCATAAAGAGGAACAAACAGTAGTACAAAGCGACGGGCGCGAGAGACGAGGCGAGAGAGCGTGCAGGACGGGGTGGGTGGAGCCGGAGCTAAGGCCGGACGTAGGTCAGGTCCTCGGAGAAAGAAGAGAGAACGGCGCGGAGAGAAGGAGAAGGGTGGCGCGGCGGCGAAGGCGGCGGATAATACGCGGGGCACGGCGAGTGTGTGCTTTGGTTTGCGGCGCGAGGCGACTGCAGGCGGGGCGCACGAGCCCGGCCCGCGTGCGGAACGGGGCGCGGCAGGGTCACCGCGGGTAGTACATGTCGTCCTCCCACGATTCTGCGTGGACGGGGAGAGCGCGTCAGTAGGGTCGCGATCAGACGGCGAGCGCGAGGAGTAGGGGCGAGAGCGCACCTTCCGTGATGCTTCGCCACGCGAAGTACAGCACGGTCACGGCCGCGGTTTCGAGGACGGTCGCGACGAAGCTGCCGTCCACCTTGTGTGCTGCGCCCTGTGCCGCGTACGAACGCCGATCAGTCAACGGTGGCACGCGCGGGAGAAGCGAGGGACGGGCGGGACGAGACGTACGCGGCAGATGACCTTGCTCAGCAAGAAGAAATCCAGCTGGCTGAGGACGAAGAGCACGGCAGCCAGAACAAAGTACCACATTGGGCGGACCTCGTTGAGCATGGCGAGGACGACGTAGGTCATGATCAAAAAGTAGAGGATCGCAGCGCTGCGGGTGAGAGGGCGTGTGAGCGTGCCGTGAGCGGGGCGGTGTGGGAGAGGCACTCACGCGCCCGGCCATATGCTTGTAAGCACGAAGAGGGGTATGCTGTGAAGGTCTGAGGCGGGATCCGAGGGCCCGAAGACACTGGTGAAGGAGAAGCCGACGTCGAGAGCGATGTAGCCGGTGGCAATGAAGAAAGCGAGAACGAAGAAGTTGAACGGCTAGGTTTGCCACGGTGAATATTGACAGACAGAGGATGAGGGGGTGGACGTACGACGATCGAACTCAGTGTTCCGTCCTCCACCACTTGTGTGCTCACGATCGCGTTGGCGAGGAGGGCCCAGAAGGTGGCGGCGACAAGACCAGCATGGATAGCGGTGATGGCGGTGAGCGCTGTTGAGCCTTGCTGGAGGAAGGAGCCGGTGGAGATGAGTTGGAAGGGGAGGGTGAGGAAGTAGAGGACGAGGAAGAAGCGGAATTCGACACGACCTGGGAGATAGACGTGAGCATTGACGGGTTGGTATTGACGGCGGGAAGAAGGCGATCATCAAGGGAAGTCAGAAGCTCGAGACGAGCGGCGGAAGGAGGTGATAGGAAGAGGATAGACAGGCGAGGGAAGGCGGGCGGACAGAGAGGAAAAGAAGATAAGGAACTGACCGACGGCTGCCCTTCTACGGCTGGTCCAGATGACGAGGAGGACGACGACGATCATGGAGAGGGCACATGCTATGATGTTTGCGATGTTTGCGAGGGAGCCGTCATGGCCGACCTGGGCGATACCGCATTCTGGGTTGATACCGACGGGTGCGGCGGAAGGGTCTGCGGAGTCGCCTTGGAGGACGGAGCTGTTGTGATGTTGCAGCTACGGAGCGAGCGGTCAGTCGAGGTGAAGGCGCAGAGCGATGGTTGGGACGGACCTGGCGGTAGAAGAGATTGCACCAGGGATAGGAAGGGACTTGGTGGCAGAGGGGCTCAAAGTCCCCAAAGTGGGTCATCCCGGCCGTCTGGGTGCGCGGGCGAGCGTCGTGGAGAAGGGCAAAGGGGACAAGGGGGTATCCTGCGCGCGTGCGAGAGTCGAACGAAGAGAAAAGAGAGATCAAGAGCCGTCTGAGCGCACGAGGCAACCGCGACCGACAAATCAGCGCCCCATCAAACAAATTCCAAACAGCGACGCACCTTGGACAACCTTCTCTGCTCTTCCTCTGTGCTTTCCTGGGATGATACAGACGGCGCGCGTGAGGAGACGACGACGAGGAGGATGAGGGAGGAGGAGGAAGACGTGGCTCGGACTGGCGGACAATAGCAACAACGTCCGTGCCGGGCGCTTCGACTGACGTCGACGCCGCATGCTCGCCCACGCGCTACTCGCCTTCCTTCCTCTGCCTTCTATCATACACCCTCTGTGTTTGTCCGAGTAGTAGACCACAACTGCAAAGGTACGTAGCAAACAAGCGTAGGTCTCAGCCCTCCGTGCTCGCGTCCGATGTTCCTCGTTCCTGCCCCTCGCGCCCCTGCCGTGCCTGCCCTCTTGCGATATCTGAACAACGCGACTTCGCCGTCGCATCCAGCGTATTCTATGCTTCTCTATGCCTCCGGCACGTCCAGCTCCCAGCAAGCGTAGGTCGGGCCCCTGGCTGATCGTGTCAAGAGCGGTAAGCACCCTACTCCAACTACCACGTTCAGTGTCTCATGCTCGTCCTCGCTCAGTGCGATAACTGTCAACTGTCGTAGCTTTCCTGGCCGGTGTGAGCGTGCGGAGAACGATCGCGTCTGTGTGGTCTGCAAGCGGCAGAAGCAGCGCTGTACTTGGTCGGGCCTCTCATCTCGCGGAGAGCTTCTCCGTGCGTCCGCCCTCATCATCCCTCTCTTCATCTACTCACAGCGGATTCAGGACCCAAACCGAAGGCGGTCTGCGCGCGGTTCAACGGCATTGGCTTCAGCTTCATCCGCCGGCCAGACGTCGACTGGCTTGTCGTCTTCGACGCCATACAGGCCGCTACTACCTGTCTCATCACCCACGGCTTCACCGTGCTGCAGCCCACCGCGCTTGTCGCGGCCACACACGATTGCAACCAGCCCGGGTCACACCCTACGATTTGGCCGGCGGACGCTGAGAAGGCGCTCACCGCTGCTCGCTCGACCGCGTTCCTCGCCCTCCCCTCGACTGTCGTCTTGACGTACCAATCCGAGCCGGCGTTCCTGCCGCATGCGACTATTGTAGAATTCGAATTCGCCACGAATGCGTCGGGCTCGTCCGGCCAGTCTGCGCTTGACTTGCTCGTTCGCAAGCGCGCCGCCTCTCCCGCCATTGTCCCCTCGCGCCCGCCATCCTCACAACAACCATCCGCCGGGCCCTCTGCTCTCCCGCCGAGCTCCGTCGGCGAGAAGCCTCGACAGGCGCCCTCTAGCTCCAGTTCGCGTTCGCCCCCAGCGTCCGAGTCCCCCGCGCCCTCCGTGACTGTTGCTTTCCCGCCGCTCCCAGCCCCGATCCCCCAAGACGAGGACGAGCTCGAGGAGGCGTGGCTGAAATGCCAGCGCGCACTCCTGCTGGACGAGAAGGTACAGCTGGAGGCTGATATTGAGATCTTGGCTCGTCCGGGCCTACCTCGCCCGCGACTTGGAGGCTTTGACCGCGGGCGCGTAGGTGGCCGAGGTGGGCGTCCTGTACATGCGCGGGAAGGTGAGGGCTCGCGTGCTGCGATGCGAGTGCAGGTCGGTGGAAGTGCGACGGTGAGTGCTGCGCGATGCTTTTTGTACTATGAGGCTGCTTGTCTGATGAGGATCTGAATGTACCCCGACGGAGGTGAGTGCTTAATTTCATGTGGGTTTCTTGCGTGGAATACACGGAATCGCCGTGCATCTGCCCGCGCTTCCTCTGTATGAACCTCCCAATTGTGAGTTAGAGTAGGTTTCACACTTGCTTTGTACCGCCCGCGCGAACTGCGCACGGCAATAGGGTGTGCGGCCTCCGTTGACATTCGCGACCGAACGACCCACAGGGTTGCGAGGCTTACTCGTGCAGATCTACAGGCGGGGTGCTCGAGAGCGTGCTGCGTGTAGTCACTGCATGAACGCAGGAATAGCAAGGGCGCGAGATTATCCTGTGTATGTGAGATAGCGCCCACATCTCCAGCAAAGGAGATGTGCGAATCTAAACGTGCGGAGATCCGTGGTGCCGCAACATCTCCAGACACATACACACCTGATCTTGAGGGACGTCCGGGGAACGTCTGCTGATGACGTCCGGGTCGCAACGTGGTCGCGTCCGTGAGGTGTCCGCGCAGGCGTCCTACAAACGTCCGGAGGGTTAGGGAGGAGGAGCACACCGAGCGAAGCGAGGTGTGCGACGACGACGACGAGTGGAGGTCGAACTAGGACAACAGGGGATGGGGATCATCCCACCCCGCCCTGTTTCGACTTTATAGGGTCTCATCAGGTCCTGTATAGTTCATCCGATTAAGTTCATCGGCATGACAGCCGGAACAACTTAGGGTTAGGGTTAGGGAGGGGGGGCGTGCGAAGCACGCCTTGGACGGGATTGAAACGAGGTAAAACCGGAACAGAACCAACAGGGGCTGGAGATCACTCCAACCCGCCCTGTTTCGGTTATATACACCTCATCAGGGTTCTGTACAGTTCCAGTTGATTGATAGTGTTTCAAGTGGGGGCGTGAGGGTTAGGCCTTCCCCTTAGGCGTAAGGGCTAGCACTGTAGGCGCTCACATGCGGCCGCGCAGAGCGCTGCGCGACCGCGCGGTCGTAGCACCACTTGCCTGCGCATTTATTACCCGCGCGCGGTCGCGCAGGCCCCTGCGCGACCGCATGTTACCTGCAGTGTGTTGTCCATGCGCGGTCGCGCAGGCCCCTGCGCGACCGGGGGCTACCTGCAGTGCGTCATGAATTCGTGCGCGGTCACGCAGGGGCCTGCGCGACCGCACGTTGCCTGAGGTGCATCGTTCGTGCGCGGTCGCGCACGTCGCTGCGCGACCGCATGCTACGTTGGCCGAGGCATGGTTCTGCGGCCGCGCAGAGCGCTGCGCGACCGCACTGTGTAGCTGTAGATGCCTAAACATTATGTACATGCGTTGCGCGACTGCGCTCCACTGTTCTTTCTCCGCACACTCGCGCAGGATGCTGCGCGAGCGCAGAATACATAGGGAGGACTCTGTGGTCATTTTCAGGGACTCTACTGCTATACATGTGCGCTAGCGTGCACACAACATCCACATAGTACTGTTAGTAAATGAACGTCAATGCCGTTTTCCCCGCGCGACCCTCAGGATACATAGAGGACCCAGAGTTAGGTCTATGCCGCATTTTCAGGTCGCGCGCGGTGGGGAATTGTCCTGCGCGGCCCCATTGCACCAGCACGCGAGCAATAGGGCGGACGCGCAGGCGGCGCGCGCGTGCGTTACCGCGTATGTGACAGTCGGTCACTGGTTGCCGTGACTGTGGCTGGCAACACATTTTCAGGCGCCCATGTTGCTTCTTTGACATCTTCCCTCTCCTGCTTCTTTCCCACCTGCGCTTCTTGAGCTTCTCTGCAGGCTTCTCACGCACGTCCTCATGCCGCCGCGACCGAAAGTCATCAATGCAAGTAGTCAATTTCGGCGTCTCCGCGCAGGCAGCCCCTGACCGCGCCGCGCGTGCATTTTCACTGCAGGCGCGTACCAAGGCCGCAAAGGCAAACACGCCAGCCGCCGCGGGCGAGGCAGACGTCAGCAAGCCCCTCGCAGACGCGCGCCGCGCCGCAGCAGACGCAAGCAAGGACAGCGCGTCTTCAGAAGCGGAGGAGGGCGAGGAGGATGAGCACGCGGACGGCGATCAACCGGCAGGCAAGGTGCGTTTATGCAAGTTGTGGTGTGAGCGCGAGCGCACGCCTAAGCCATGCGCGCGCACTCTGCAGGGCAGCAGGAAGGCCCGGAAGACCGACGTCAGCGAGGACGACGAGGACGACGAGGAGAGCGGCACGGCGCGCAAGAGCAAATACGAAGTGAAGGAGGCGAAGCTCACCGTCAACCCGGATCAGAAGCAGTTCACGGAGGCGGAGGTCAGCGAGCTCACGCGTCGCGCTGCCGCAATTCGGATCGGGTACGCCTACATGGACCTCGTCCAACCGCCGCTCGACACCAGGTACCAGTTCGGACGCTGGAACAACCGCGAACCGGCGGACGGAAAGGTGGGCAACCTCGTCAAGTCCTTCCAGACCGCCATCCACCCCTGGTACGACCCCATCGCCGTCATCCTTCCGCGCGCGTGGGTGGACCCGACGTCCGTCCAGAAGGAGCCCATCCAAGGCCTGGAAGGCCCGCAGGTGCGTCTGACGGAGGCCGCTCGCGGAGGCCAGATTGCGCTCGCCGGCGGCAAGCACCGCACAAAGGCCATCCGCATCTACCTCAACGAGGTCCAGGCCGACTTGGCGAAGGCGCACGAACGTCTCGAGAAGGCGCACAAGCGGAAGAAGGACGACGACCGGAAGGCCGCGGAGATAGAGCAGTGCCACAAGGACATCGAGAGGTTGCAGGGCCTGCTGAAGCAGCCGACGGCGTGGGCGTGCGCGTACTACCCTGCAGGTGAGCGCCATTTTCGCCATCAGCGACGCATCGTGAACGCGCGCGCGTCCTCACGCGGACACGCGTGAGCGCACGCTGCGCCGCGAGCGCTGCCATCTCATGCTGATGCTCAACCCTCAGAGGAGGTCGACGCCG